>OX393550.1:56060068-56737568 GCA_947650365.1 Chamaelirium japonicum
ATTTTGGGCTCCACATTATGAACATCCATAGCTAATTGCAAACTCCTCTTCAATGGTGAGTTCATGGGATAACTGTGAGATAAGCTGCACCACATCAACCCCTACAACTGTTTCACCAATATTTTCTCGCAAAGAAGACATAAATCGAGCAAAAAGTAGCTAAGAAAAATGCTACTTTTCTCACAAAGGTTTAATTTCACCTTTCCACTCTCGACAATTCAATATTTTGTATTTATTTAACTCAATCATAAGTAATGAAACAAATGAGGCTTACCAAATCCATTTTGGAATTTGGTGATAAAAGCCATAAAAAGGCACATATTTCAGATATTGAACAATGAGATGCACCACACTGGTCTGTAATAACCTTGGTTTGAAGCAAGCTGAAGATGTAAACTTGATATCATTGATATATTTAGCACTTGAAAATTCATGATACACATGCATTGCAGAATTACCAACCTACACATAATGTACACTGTCAAAACTCTAAGGATTCAATTTGTACGAACAAACTCAAGCATTTCATTACAGAATTGCCAACCTATTTCTATTACTCTAAATCGCAAAAGGTTTTGACAATGTTTTTCTTCCAACTGATAGTAAATAAAATAAAAGCCCGCCATGCTAACTGACAATGTCAACAACGCCATCACCTGTGTCGCCCTCGGCGAGATCGGCACCTGCCTCGGATGCAAAAAGGTATACACCATCATCTCGTCACCATTCATTCGGCCTCCCATTAGGCTCTACACCAGCTCTGTTTGTCACCTCCTTTTATTTTTTCTACTTCAGTGTTGTGGTAATTACTCCCTATCAGTCTTAATTATAAACCAGCAGACCCGAGGGGTTTCATCCCTGCCATGTTTGCGAAGAAAGGCATCAAACATGAGCTATGCAAAGTGAAGCAGAATGTTTATCAAACGATAGATATTACTATTTGGAATTAGTCCAAGATGGATATTACTAATTGGAATTAGTCCCAGATGAATATCACTACTTGGAATTAGATATTGGATATTACTACTTGGATAAAATTGATGTTAGCCATGAATACTGATTTTTGTTCCATTGCCTGATGACAATATTTAGAAGTATTTTGAGGATTTTTTTTTTTTTTTGAGCACTCCGCAACATCTCATCTGTGGGAGGGTTAAGGCGGCTCCCTACCAGTTATTAATTAGATGCAAGCGCGAATCGACCCCAGGTCTCGGGTACCATCCCCCCAAGACCTTACCAACTCACCTAGTTGGCACTAGAATACTCAAATATTGTCATCAGGCAATAGATGAATTTTGCTTGGATTACAACTTAATATAATCCAGTCAATCTCCCCGGTTAGTGGGCCCAACATGCAACAAAACTGTATGCAGTCGGATGGAGTACGATTCACTGTCCAGTCGCAGGCCGAGGTGTGACTTCAAGCCTCCAAGATGCTAATAATTATCAGACTACAAAAATTGAGCACAGTTAGATACACTATACTTTTACACAACAGTACATGCAATATAATACTCCATTCCATATAAAATTCAAATTATTATAATCCACCAAAAAAGTGTAAGTAACACAAATGCTTAGATTTTAATCCACAAAAAAAAACACTAATTAGCAATCAAAGGGACCATGCAACAATCATCATTAAGTAAAAAAATGGGGCACAAAATTAACTTATTATGTTATCAACTTAAGGCAGTTGGTCATAGCTCCTATCAAAGTGTACTTGGCTTCTTTATCGAATCCAAAACGTGCACCGAAATAAAATGTCATAGCCAGTAACCAAGCATCACTGTGAACCGCAACCAACATCAACCAATCATTCTCATCCATCACATCCCTTGCAAAATTTATCCCCAAAGCTGGCACAGGAAGCTTAGGAGGAACCTCCTCAGTAGGCAAGTTTACTTCCCAAGTCTCATTAGGAATCCCATACAAACATAGGTTTCCTTCTCTGCAAACAAAATCCCATCAACTCAGCAAAAGCAGTCGTCAACCAAGGATTCAAATTTTGATCCCACGTCGGAATCCCAAAAAAAAAAAAAAAAAGCTTACAATTTTTTGGGAAATATTTCATTTTTCGTGAGGCCATGTGTTACGGGAGCCAAAAAAACCATAAATTTTGAAAATTTCGACGAGCAGATTTTGTTTCGGTAGGCTGGAAAAAAAAGATTATGTGATATTTCACGACATTTAGCCTTCCCTTTAACCCTACAATAACCCAAAGAAGCTAACGGCGTGAACCTGATCCAAAAAACCAAACCCCGATTTTTCTTCTATATAGATTACAATATAACAGTAAATTTAGATTTTTCAAAAAATACTTTACAAAATGACATCTTTGGACTAAGTCAGCCCGAGTCATAGCCAGTCCGAGTTTCAATCCAAGTCGACTTGATTTTCGCCGTAGTCGAGTCGACTCGGGCGAGTCGAGTCGGACTGAGTTTTGGTACTATGATATAATCCATTGTAACTCTCTTGAAAAGATTTCATGGCAAAGATTAATTAACCTTGTGAAAAAAACTTAATGTCAGTTTCAGGTCATGGCTATACTTAAATGGTTCACTAGTTTTTGTTTCGGCGATAGTGAATTATTTGAAAGAAAAATAGCATTTTCAAAAAGAGTTTACAAAATGACATTTTCATTTTTTGCTCACTACAACCAACATTAGAGATACACCATATTTACATTGTAGCTCAAGCACTATAAGTAACTTCCAAGCAATACTTGTCCAAATTTGGCAGATCTTTAGTAACATTAGCAAACCAAGCTAGTTCTAAAACTTGTGTAAAAAACTTAAATATTTATACTTAAATGGTTCACCAGTTTTTGTTTCGACGACTATGAATTACTTGAAAGAAAAATACCATGTTCAAAAAAGATTTTACAAAAAGTAATGCTATAAAGACAACTAGTTTGCCAACTTTTGTTGCCAACTCCACGTGCTGGCAAGTCATGATTAGTGGGAACATTTGTTGGCAACCCAAAAGTTGGCAACTGAGTTGGCAACATAGCATTTCCCTTTTACAAAATGGCATCTTTTTATTTTTGCCTACAACCAGCATTAATTGAAAGAAATACGATTTTTTCTCCTTTGTATTTCTGTTTTGATTAACAACCTAGGGCTGCTCATTTTTGCTTACTACAACCAACATTAGAGATGCAACAAGCATTAACTGAAGAAATATGATTTTTTTCTTCTTTGTGATTCTGTTTTGATTAGCAGCCTAAGGTCGCTCATTCTCAGATAGAGATAATGCTTTGGTTTGCATTGGTGGGTTGATGTCATGGTATGGAGGAAAGAACAAAATCGTTGAATGGCAAAGGGCAATATTCTGGTTGATAAACAGTAGTACTGAGAAAGTAGTTGTTGGGTCCTATAGAGGCAGAACCAAATGAAACCTGAGCAAAAGCCCCACCAAGCTCATGGTCGGGCTGCAGGCATCGATCGGGCTACAGGCATTGATCAGCTTGTCTTACTAGTTTCTGCAAGACTGGAAAAAAAAAAGTAATAAGCTTAGAAATTTAAAGCTTCTAGTAGAGAGAGAGGAGAGGGGGGGGGGGGGGGTTTCCAACATGGGTGGACGGATAGACTGCGATCGTCGATCTGCTACTCTCTCTTCCTTTTCTTCCATTGATGAATGATCTAAGGAACGAAAAAAACACACACAGTAACAAACGCACACACAAACACACACACGGAGAGATTCCAACTTTTTGACGGAGGGACTGCGTGTGGCACTGCGGGTGGCGAGCCGCTCCTCTATTTGTACCATCGATCAGATTCTCTCTATGATTTGGGGGGTTTTGAAACGGGATTTGAAACAGGATTTAAAGGGGATCTGAAACGGGATTTGGGGGTTTCAACTGACGGATTTTTGGAGGAGAGGGATCATGGAGATCGGGTGAGATCGGGATCGTGGAGATCGAGGACAGGGATGACTTCAACCTCGACATCAGGAGATTGAGTAAGAGGGATCGGGATCGTGGGGCCGTAGAGAGAGAGAGATGTGGCAGTAGAGAGAGAGAGAGAGAGAGAGAGAGAGAGAGAGGGATGTGGAGATCAGGAGAGAGAAGGTCCGGTAGAATCGGATGAGGGATCGTGGGACAGTGAGAAGGTCCGAGAGAGAGAGAGAGAGATAGGGGTGGGACTTGGGCGGGTCTGATCCGAACCCGACCCGCCCAACCCGAACAATGGACAAACATGGGCAAAGCTGGTTAAAAACTTGGACGGGTTTGGACAAAAAAATTTCAACCCGATTTCAATTTGGACGGGTTTGGGCACCGGTCTTCCCAACCCGAGGAACCCGAGGAACCCGAGGAAGTGACACACTAAGGTCGGGGGGGGGGGGGGGGGGGCTTGCAGTAGGGCTCATTGCTCAGTCCAAAATATTAGAGGGGGGCTAACATAAAAAAGACTAAAAGAGCAGCTGATCATAGATTCAGCTACTTGCAACGGACGGTTGTGATTAGTTTTGGTTTTAACTTAACATATATAAGTTATCTCATAACCCTAGTTCCTCACTTCCTTTGCAGCCCCTACCTATCCAGCAGCCGGCCCCGACGACCTCGACTTCGTGCGGCCCCGACAACCTCAACGTCTCAACGGTGCGGCCCCGACAACCTCGACTTCGGCCGGCCCCGACGACCTCGACTTCGTGCGGCCCCGATGACTTCGACTTCGTGCGGCCCCGACGACCTCCTGCACTGCAGTCCTCTACCTCCGGTGAGCCATGAGCCTTCTTCCCCTCCTCTTTCTTCCCCTTGATCTCGTGATCTACTCTCACCTTTCAATTTTCCCCAATTTGGTAGTTCCCAATTAGTGCTGAACCTGTGCTTTGGGCGATCATTTTTCGACATTTCGGCATCCCATCCTCTCTATCTAGTCACCGCAATGCCTTATCAAGACTCTGTTTTTTTTTATGCAAATCGAAGATATGTTGGTTTTTTTTATGTAAAAATCTGTTGGGTTTTTTTCCATCTATTTGAGTTCACTAGCAACCCAACCCGGCGAACCTGCCCAACCCGGCAAACCCGCCCATTATTTTACAAATTGGGCAACCCGAGCAACTCGAATGGGCAAGCACGGGTTGGGCTTCCACGGGTTCCTCGGGCAAATCGGGTTAAGGTTTGTGCAAATCGGGTTGGGCATGGGCAGACCCTTCAACCCGCCCAAGTCCCACCCCTAGAGAGAGAGAGAGAGAGAAGGTCAGAGAAAGAGAAAGGGACTGATGGTAACAGCTGCGATGCAGAGAGAGATCTGCCTGATATTCAAGCCTATTTGATCCATTGCGATTGGGACATATAGATCAAGACTGACCTAGTGGTGGACGGCTATGATTAGTGAAAGATTCAAAGTTGCAAGATTTAAGAATTGGGCGGGGGCCGCGCAGTGCGCGTACCCCCCTGGCACAAATTATGACGTGCACTCTCCCACTTGGGGAGATACTAAGCCAGCGCTCCCTCAACGTGCAATGAGGGCCGCTAGCCTAGGCCATGGACCGTACTGATCATCCATCGACCCCGTCCAGGTAAGTATGATCCAACGTCCCACACACCCTTTTATTTATACCAACTCCAGACATCTCTTCTTTCCCCCACAGCCGATGTGGGACTAAAGTTTAGTTGCGCAACGATGCCACGTTGCCACTACAAGCGCCGGAGAATTGAGTCGTTGTCATGCTCTGTACCACACGCCTCATTTCATACTGGTCCCTCTACACTTTTTTTTTAACAATTTGATCCCTCAACTATGCTCCATCTACACTTTAACCCTCCAACAACTTTTTATTCCGAAAATATCCTTATCAACCATACATTTTAACCGTTAAATTGAAGAGCATATTTGAAACCTTTAGGTCCCTAAAAAATCAGTAAATTATGAAACCTTTAGGTCCCTCGAAATTTTTTGTCCCCCAAGATAAGGATAGAGGACGTCCCTTAAGGGAACCGGACTCTGTGTGTGTGTGTCTGTGTGTGTGTGTGTGTTTTTGTGTGTGTGTATATATATATATATATATAGAGAGAGAGAGAGAGAGGCGTGTTAGGCTGCGGCGTGCGGTGCGTGCGGCGTCGCACCGCAGTCGTCTGATGCACTGCTGCGGTGTGTGCGATGCACGCAGCAGTGCATCAGACAGTTGCGGTGCGACGCCGCACGCACCGCACGCCGCATTTTATCATTCCTCTCTCTCTCTCTCTCTCTCTCTCTCTCTCTCTCTCTCTCTCTCTCTCTCTATATATATATATATATATATATATATATATATATATATATATATATATATATATATATATATATATATATATATATATATATATATATATATATATATATTTATGGGGCAAGGTAGCCTACTCCATGGAGTAGGTAACTTATCTACTCCATGGGTTAAATGGATGCCATGTGGCACTTTTTAACCGGAGATAAGCCTTTATCAACTTAGGTTCATCCCTCCCAATAATTGTCAAGAAAAAAATTTGAGAAAAACACATGCCAAGTAGTATTTTTAGTATGCAAAAAAAAAAGTTTTTACGATGCATAATTTACCGTTAAATTTGTTACAACTTGATCGAGTTGATTGAGATTTTTTTCTTCGGTTTTTTTTTCATAATCCTAATCTATCCATTTTGGATTGACCATACATCAACAAAATACCCGATTTAAAAGTGTCATGTGGCGTCTATTTAGGCCATGGAGTAGATAAGTAGCCTACTCCATGGAGTAGGCTACCCTTTCCCTATATATATATATATATATATATATATATATATATATATATATATATATATATATATATATATATATATATATATATATATATATATATATATATATAGTGTTAGGATGCGGTGTGCGGTGTGTGCGGCGCCGCACCACAGTCGTCTGATGCACGCAGCGGTGCAACACCGCACGCTGCATTTTATTATTTCTCTTTCTATATATATAGGGGGATGCTTAGGTGCAGTCCTACGGTCCGTGCTGTCTATGTCCGCAACCGTCCGATGCACCACACCGTGCATCCGATGCACGCGACGGGTGCATCGGACGACTGCGAACGCAGACCGTACCTAAGCATCCCCCTATATATATATACTAATAATGCTAGTGCCTATCGGCACGCTAAAAATTTCGAGGGCGAGGACAACATTTCAAGGAAAGTGACAATACTTAAAAGGTGGCTAAAATATTTTGAGGAAAGTGACAATATTTTGAGGGTATAAACAAAATATTTCAAGTGCAGCAAAAGATTTTGAGGCAAAAAATTTTGAGTGCACGCAAAATATTTTGAGGGCATTGCAAAAAATTTATAGAGCAGTGATAATATATTGACGATGGTGACACAATTACACGGCAGCCTTGAGAGGAGAGGACTACACGGCAGTCGCGTGTCCCAATGGCATGACTCTGAGAGAAAAGATGGGGGAACAGAGAGGCTGTAAGGACGGGGAACAGAGAGGCCGTAAGGACGGTCGCCTCGTCAACCTCGGTATGACGTGGTGACAGGGCGTCGCTACCGTCACCCCTCCAAACTCATCGTTTTCGCCCACCTCATCCTTATCGCCGTCTCCGGCTCCTACTACGACATCCCCTCCCTCGTCCTTGCCCAATCTGCCTTTGACGTCCGCGGCGTGCACGTCCCCTCCCTCCTTCACACTCTTCCCATATTGGTGAATCACATATGACAATGGTGATGGTGGTGGGCACGGTATGGCGGTGGCAGTGGTGATGATAGTGGTGGTGGTGATGGTGGTGGTGGTGACAGTGGGAAGAAGAAGGGAGAGAGAGAGAATACCAAAACCGAGCCTCGCACGGCTTTTGTATTGACCAAACACCAAATTAAAAAATAATTAAATACTAAAACCCCAAATTCTAATATTGATAAGAGATATCATCTGATAATTTAATATATATATATCCAGCAAACACATGTAACAGAAAACAAAAAAATTACCCCATGTGGCCAATCCATTGGTGAACTGCACCAAAGGCTGAGCATCAATATTTATAGATTAGATGATTAAACTCAAAATTTTTGAACATAGTTACAATATTTTTTGAACTCAATTTTGTGTGCTCCTAACAATATTTTTTGAATTCAAAATTTTTGAACACACGAATATAAATAAGAAACACACAGTTACAATATTTATTCTATATAAAGAAGCAAAAAAAAAAAAACTGATATTAGTGGTGCTCTGGAGGTGGGTCCGGTTGGTGTTGGTTGAAGATTGCTGTGAACATAGGAGAAACACCAAAACAGAAAAATGGGAACACCAAAACAGAAAATGGAATGGGTTACAATAAATAGAAAAAAAAAAAAGCATACAGAAAAATCTATCATAGATAAAAAAAACATTGGAATAGAATGCTGATTATTTCAGTGATTACCAACATATCACAGTGATTAAATCCAACAATTGTTATTCATTTTTTACACATACTACTGATATTGAAATATCACAATGATTGAATCCTCTCTCATCTCCCTATCTCTCTGATGTTGCTGCTATATTGGAAGGAGAAAAGAAAAAAAAATACAAAGAGCTAAAAAATAAGAAATAAAAAATCATTGTTCCCACCCATCCTCTAACCCCATTATCATCTCCCCATCTTCTTCTCCTTCCTTTCTCACCCTCCTCTTTCTTCCATCTCGTTCTGATATGCAGAAAATGCACAGAAGCATCAAAAGGTAGTTGCTTATGTTGTTGTGGTAGTTCGGATGGACCGGCGGGATTAAATACCCTCATCATCTCCCGGCGAAGTCCTCAGCTTTGACGACCACATAGAGAGAGAGAGAGAGAGAGAGAGAGAGAGAGAGAGAGAGAGAGAGAGAGAGAGAGATGATCACTAAAACCCAAAACAAAGGGATAAAGAAAGGGGGGAAAAATAAGAAAAAAAAGAAGATGAAGATGATCAGCAAATACCTCACCTCGATTATCAATCAGAAAAAAGCACACTTCAAAATCATTTCAGGTCGTTTGGGAAGCTCTCAATCGGGTCGTTTGGGATTGGGATCTGGGTCAAGTTGCAGCTCGGGGATGCAGATCTGAGTCATTCAAACCAGAAAAAACAATTAGAGAAAGAGAATGAAGAGGGAGAGAGAGAGAGAGAGAGAGAGAGAGAGAGAGAGAGAGAGAGAGAGAGAGAGAGAGGCAGAAATTTCTATGCTCCATTGTTGTGGTGATTTTTTAGAATTTGCTCATTTTAGAATTTGCTTATTTTTTGTGAGGATCCTAGCCCATAAAGGTTGTTGTCACATTGCAAACATTACATCCGTTGACATTACATCGTCAACAGAGGCTTGTCAATAGAGCTTAAATCACCCAAAAGAGATGCTATCCTCATTACCAAGTAAATATGCAAACATTACATCGTGGCCACTCTTTGTCTCTTAGCCGAATTAATCCTAGCTGTTCCTTGCCATTCAAACATAGAATGTTAACCTAGGCATTATTGTACCAAAGAATCACGAATCGGACATCATTCGATAAAAATGCGTTCATTATTAAAAAATTTGCTTAGAGCTCTATCCTTTTGTTAGAAGGCTCGATGAGCGATACTCTACTTCATAGGTGCTTATGTGATGGAAAAAAAGAAGAAAATAATTGCAGCCTCCAAAAAATAAGAGCAGGGAAACGTGGAGAGCTGGAACAGGACATATTAGAGTAGGAAAAATGATTATCAGAGGCTTAGAAAAAAAAAAGGAGAAGAGAGGATGTCACAGCTAACACAAACCAAATCAGACCAAAAAATCAGGTTATAGGGAGGAACATGTGGTGTCACCAACAAACAACTACTCATCCATCTACAATGCAAGAAACTGAGTATCTAAGCTCCAGCCATACATTATGTTAAAGATCCTGTAAAAACTTTTAAAAGCTGAAGAATACACGATCAGATTTATTTCCTTGCACAGGCAACATTTTGTCCACGACATAAAATATAAATTGAAAGGAAAGAGAATGACACGGCTCCAATACAAACTCTCTCTCTCGATGATGAGAATGAGAATCACAGACCTGAATGAATGAGAACCTGGTCAAATAACTTGCATAAACCCAACTCTCAACTGTCATTAATAGGAAGAAAAAACTATTTCAGGTATTACACTTTGCCCCCTTACCTTTAGCCCTCCTTCATTTCAGTTTTAATTAGATAAAAACTACCAAATGATAAAAATTCAGTTTTGATGAGAATTAGACCTAAATTTTGTCCTCTAGATGTAGCTAGGAGGGCTACACTCAAGTCCTCTAATCAAAACTGAGTCTGTGATTCTTATCAAAACTGTGATTCACAGACCTAATCAAAACTGTGATTCAAAACTGAGAATAAAACTGTGATTCACACACACACACACACATACACACACACACACGGAACCGAATCTTGGGTGGCTGCGGTTGAATGCGATTCATCGCCGGAAATGGTTGCCCATTGTTGGTAGCTGGGATGCATGCCGGCAGGACTGCGGTGGTGGGGGCATTGGTCAGAGCTTGGTGCGAATGGCAATGCACTGAGTGCTGATTGATACCACAAACAATCACAGCAGTTTGTTCAAATAGCAAAGTATCGACACAAAAAGAGGCAGAATGAGAGTGGCTTACCAACACGACAGAGGCGACGAATTTCTTGGTGTCAGGAAGCGCCGGAGCAGCATGTAAGGTGGGAGAGATAATATCAGTGCCGGGCTGAAAAATGAAACATCAAAAAACGTAGCAGACAACATAAGAACAACAACCGGCAATCAGAATAGGAGTAGGGAAAAAATGAAAAATGAAAACCTAGCACCACAGGGAAAAAAAATATAGAAGAGAAAAGCCAGAAGGAAAAAAGTGTAGAAAAAACGAAGAAAGAGAGAGTTAGAGAGAGAAGTGGGGAAACAAAAAAAACAGAACGAAAAATGAAGAAAACAGGGAAAAAAGGAAAACAATGAATCAGATAAAAGGTAAACCCCAAACCTTTTGGATCCAAAATCAGAAGAAAAAGCAAAATCAGATCCAAAATTACTCCAACAAATCAGATCTATCATTTCAGATCCAAAATCGAACCTTGTGATCGAAAACATAAGATTTTGGATCAAAAATCAGAAGACAATGCAAAATCATCTTAATTAGTGCAATATTACTTATTTGAGAGAGAGAGATTAGGGATCAGGAGATCAGGTGCTATTAAATGCGCCGCCATCTTGCCCTGCCGGGCCGGTGGTGATCCGGAGAAAGGGAAATGGGGGAGGGGGGATCTGGATCCAGCCCCTCCCCTGCTGCGAATCTACCAAAGGATAGCCCCTCCCCTTTCTGCCGATCCACGTACCAGAGAAGAAGAGGGGAGGGGGAACCGATCAGCTCCCTCCCCTTTGCTGTCGGGATCTACCAACCTTGATCGGGGGCGGCGTGCGATTTATCGACCGATCAGGGGAGTTGATGATCAGGGGGGAGTGCCGGTCAGGGGAATTGCGATTTACCGACCGAGGCTGCCTGCAAGACGCCGGTGGGTGCGGGGTGGTGGCGGTAGTGACGATGAGAAAGAAATAGAGAGAGAGAAAGAGAGGTGAAGGTGGGGGTCGGGAACAGGGTAGGTTTGGAATAAAAGAGGGAGAGAGGAGAGCAGGAGAGCTCGTTTTAACGGACGGTTGTGAAGGAGAGAGAGAGAGAGAGAGAGAGAGAGAGAGAGAGAGAGAGATAATGGCACAACTGTCGGTATTAATCACCTTTCATTTTTAACCCAGCTCTGATGGGTCCGGACCGATATTGATCACCTTCCATTTTAGGAGGGCTGGTCGGATCAATCAAAACCATTAATCTATCTCTTCCAAGTGAATGGCACTCACCCTAATAGCAATGAACGACTGTGTTTATCTATTACGGTTTCTCTCTAGAGTCAATTAAATGTTTGTCCTTCCCACAAAATCCTGAAATATTTTATTTATATATATATATATATATATATATATATATATATATATATATATATATATATATATATATATATATATATATATATATATATATATATATATATATATATATATATATATATATATATATGGGTTGGGATCCAGAAACATGCTACTTTGCCACAGAGTTAGACACGCATCTCCAAAACCCTTGATAGGAGGTTTTAGAATTTGTTGATTTTTTGTGAGGATAATAACCTTGCCTTAGATAGTACATCAGCAAAAAATCAGCGCATTCTAAAACCTATAGACTAATCAAATATTTCTTTCAATTAACGATTAAAATGAACGATCAATAAAGCTCTTTAGATTTGATGCACCTAAAGGGTTTAGAATGTGTTGATTTTTTATGGATATGCTATATAAGGGAAATTAATCATCCTTACAAAAAATCAACAAATTTTGAAACCTCTATCTAGGGTTTTGGATGATGCGTATCTAACTCTGTGGCAAAGTAGCATGTTTCTGGATCTATATATATATATATATATATATATATATATATATATATATATATATATATATATATATATATATATATATATATATATATATATATATATATAGGAATAGGGAACATGGTCCTCCCGACCACCCAACACGCTAGTCCTCCTTTCAATTTAGGTACCACATGACACTTTTTAACCGGGATTAGGGATTGGTCAAGGTGGGTACATCCCTCCTAACAATGATCATAAAAAAAAAAAGTAAGAAAAAATATGCCAAGTGACATTTTTAAATTAACAATAGCAAGGGCTATTTGCACACTACAGTTTACCGTTTAATTTGTCGACCGTTGATTCGGTTGTTTTAAGTTTTTTTTTTAGAATTTTTTTTAAAAATCTTGATCTAAGTAGAGTGGATTGATCATTCATAAAAGAAATATGGTTAAAAAGTATCATGTGGCACCCAAATTGAAGGGAGGACTAGCGTGTTGGGTGGTCGGGAGGACCATGTTCCCTATTCCCTATATATATATATATATATATATATATATATATATATATATATATATATATATGAGGGCTGGGTTCCTATGCCATGTCATAGGGAGTACCCTATGACATTTGATGAATTAGTAATGCTAGAATGTTTAGAATATGCTGAGTTTTTTTTAGGGTGATCATCTTACCTTAGATAGAATGTCCACAAAAAATCAAAGCATTCTAAAACTTGTTGGGGCATCAAATGCTAGAAGCTTTATCGGCCATCCATTTTAACCGTTAAATTAAAAATAATATTTGATGCCTCTAGAAGTTTTAGAATGAGCTGATTTTTTGCGGAGATCCTATCTAAGATAAGATGATCATCCTCATAAAAATTCAGAACATTCTAAATATTCTAGGGTTACTAACTCACCATATGTCATAGGGTACTCCCTATGACATGTCATAGGAACTCATTTCCCTATATATATATATATATATATATATATATATATATATATATATATATATATATATATATATATATATATATATATATATATATATATATATATATATATATATATAGGAATGTTACAGTGAGCTGTGAGCTGCCGGTTTAGAAAGTGAGCTGCGGGTATTTTGACCCCCATAGGGGTTTTGGAATTTGATGAAATTTGGTGAGGGTGTTGTCTAGGGTAAGATGATCATCCTCACCAATTTTCATCAAATTCCAAAACTTCTAGGGGGTCAAATGGTCGAAGCAAAATCTGTTGTCCGCAGTCACCGTTAAAATCTGCAGATTTTGCTTCGACCATTTGACCCCCCTAGAAGTTTTGGAATTTGATGAAAATTGGTGCGGATGATCATCTTACCCGAGACAACACCCTCACCAAATTTTATCAAATTCCAAAACTTCTAGGGGGGTCAAAATACCCGCAGCTCATTTTCTCCTACCGCAGCTCACAGCTCAACGTAACAACCCTCTCTCTCTCTCTCTCTCTCTCTCTCTCTATATATATATATATATATATATTATATATATAATATTTCAGGGTTTTGTGGGGGGACAAACATTTAATTGACTCTAGAGACAAACCGTAAGAGATAAACACAGTCGTCCATTGCTGTTAGGGTGAGTGTCATTCACTTGGAAGAGATTGATTAACGGTTTTGATTGATCCGACCAGCCCTCCAAAAATGGAAGGTGATCAATACCCGTCCGGACCCATCAGAGCTGGGTTAAAAATAGAAGGTGATTAATACCGACAGCTGTGCCATTATCTCTCTCTCTCTCCTTCACAGCCATCCGTTAAAACGAGCTCTCCTTACTCTCCTTTCTCCCTCTTTTATTCCAATCCCTACCCCGTTCCCGACCCCTACCTTCACCTCTCTCTCTCTCTCTCTTATCGCCACTACTGCCACCACCCCGCGCCCACCAGCGTCTTGCAAGCAGCCTCGGCCGGTAAATAGCACTTCCCCCGACCGGCACTCCCCCCTGATCGGCCAGTAAATCGTACGCCGCCCCCGATCAAGGTTGGTAGATCCCGACAGCAAAGGGAAGGGAGCAGATCGGCTCCCCCTCCCCTCTTCTTGTCTGGTACGTGGATCGGCAGAAAGGGGAGGGGCTCTCCTCCGGTAGATTCGCAGCAGGGGAGGGGTTGGATCCAGATCCCCCTGTGGACGCGGAAAAAAGCGCGGGTCGTCTTTATTGCGAATCACACGAGATTACAATTGTGGCCGGGACCCGGGTTGCTCGAGTGTAGCGAGTCCGGGTTGCGGCGAGTTTTGATCAGGGGATTGTGGGAAAGATCTTCTGGGGGATCCCTTTGATCCGCGTCTCCACGTGGTGTTCGTGCGAGAGCTCTGAAGGGGCTGCCCAGGACAGGGGTTTTACAGGGAGAGGGTTTTGGAGAGGCTAAGGAATGTCCACCGTTGCTTTGTCCCTTCCGTGCTTCGCGCTTTCTCGGCTAGGGGGTTTTCGGCTTCGTTCCTCGGTCTTCGCGTCTTCCTCGTTCCTTGCTTGACCTCGGTGTCCTTGATCGTCGGTTCGCGGCGTCGATCGAGGTTTTGGCGTTAGCTTTGGCTTTGGCTTGGCTCCGGCGTGGCTCTGGCTTTTGCTTTGCTTCGGCGCTTGCACTTGGACGTAGCTGGGAGAGACTTGCGGTGCTTTCGTTCTTCCGGACTTCACGTCGTATCGGCTAGAACGTGCGGTGCTTTTGCTCGTGGCCGGCGTAGTCGCTTGGCTTTGGCACTTGCGTTGCTTTGGCGCGGGCTTTACTGGGGCTTTTGCTTTGGCTTCTTGCGTCGGCTTTAGCTTCAGCGTCAACTCGATCTTCTTCTTCGAACGACGTGGGCTGCTTCTCCGGTGCTTCGACGATTTGCGTGTCGACTGGACTTCTCTTCTTCTCCGGGCTTCTTTGGCGTGATCGGAGTCGAAGAATGCTTTCGAAGATGGTGGGGGTAGCACCGATCTCCGTGCGACGGTTGTGGCGTCGGCTTTTGTTGATGAAGACGACGAGGGTAGCGACGGTCTCCGTGCGACGGTTGTAGCGTCGGCTTTTTTTTTTTTTTTTTTTTTTTTTTGGGAGGTAAAAAACGAATTTATTACTGAAAATTAAAGGCGGTTACAGGACTCGGCTTAACTCTGGGTGAGTAAGCAGAAACTAGGCCAAATAGGGCCACATCTTCAACAAACCCCTACCTCATCGCACAGGGATCAGACCAACAAGGTAGTCCCCGGACTAAAGGGAAAACAAACTACAGAAGACTAATTAAGATACAACAATCACCAAGGAGTAGCGACAAAACAACCTCAACTAGCCCCCCTACTCCTTGTGACCCTATCAGACTGACCCTTTGGCCAAGATTCTTTGGCTCGGGACGTCGATTCAATCGCTGGATTTGGCATAGTAAGGACAGCCGGACGGTTGGCAAGATGGGGGGGCAGCTTCTTGAATTGAGCAAAAGGATCAGGGTCATCCTCTGCTCGATCCGGAAGCCCCCCATCCTCAGCCCCGAAGTCCTGCATAACTGATGTCTGGCCACCAGATAATCCCGCTGCACCCTTCGCTAAAGCCTTCCGATGGGCCCGTTCCAAAGAAGGAATTGATAATCTGGGACTTCCTTCCCGATTGAATCGCCGGCCAGGATGTCTCGAAGCACCTCCAACTACTACCCCACTCCCCCTGGCGAGAGCTAAAACGATCGGTCTCGCCCCCTCACTAGCTGAACTCGCTGCTCCAGAATCAGCCCCTACTTGCAAAACAGAGCCTGCAGTCTCTGGTGTAACATCAACAGCCGGTGATGTAACACCAGCTACAGCAGTGCCAACAGCAGCAGTCACACCAAGCGTAACATTAGCAAAAGCCCCGAACTCAGCAGTGCCAACAGCAGCAGTCACAGAGCCAAGGACTGGTGTAACAGCAGAATCTGCCACTGCTACACACGAATCAGCAGCACCAGTAGTTGGTGTAACATCAGCAATTGTTGGGCCTGCAGCAGCTGTAACAATAGGTTCTGCTAATGTAACACTGCCACCAGCCCCCAACCCATCAGCTGTTACAGCACCACGTGCCTCTGTAACAGCAACATCAACAAAATTAGCTGATTGAGACCCTACTACAGCACACGGCACTCCTTCAAGATCCCCCTCCTGATTTGCCAAAACTGCAAATCGAGAGGCGCTCCCTATCTTGGAACTGGAACCAAAATCTGCGGTTCCAGATTTTGCAGCCATTGCCTTAGCCGATGCTTTATGCTTAGGGCCTACTTGTATCCAAGCATCGGTGTCCAAAGGAGATTTATCCTTTGGCACCCAATGTTTCTTGCCAGAATTGATCCTAGGCCCTTGAGCAGTCTTCCACTTGTCTGAGATCTTCGGGTGTGACACACAATCATTTTCATTGTGATCAAAAGACTTACACGCTCTACATCGAGTAGGTTTCCAGTCATAAGACACAGGTTGCACAGAGGCAAAGGTGCCCGCATCATTCCGAGCTTCAACATCAAACCTAAGGTCATCCTCCACATCAATCTCCACACAGATCCTCGCATAGTTCATCCTACCCCCTTCCTTATGAGCAACCGCTGCAGCTGTGGGGCCGTCCATACCAACCGGTCTACCCAAAATACTGCCCATCCTACTTAGGGCATCAAACGACCATAATGTATCCGGGAGACTTGGAAATCTGACCCAGACAGGTATATGAGTGAGCATCGCCCTGTCATACCGAGTGTCACTCGTCCACTTCTTAAGCACAAGAGGTCGCCCTTGAAAATGCCACGGACCGCCAGCTAAGATCCTCGAACAGTCTTCAGGCTCCATGAATCTGAAGAGAAAAATACCATTTTCTCGGGAATACATCTCCATACCCCCTTTCGGTTTCCACAGCCTCAACACCGATGCCTTTAGGTGAGGGAAGAATGGTCGTCGCCCCAAGACAAAACCCACTAACGCATTGGCCCAGAAGCTTTCCGTTTTAGCTAGTTCTTCCTGAGGGCATACTGCAATTTTCTTCCCATCGATCACTGTTGGTTCAATAAAAGTGAGCTTATAATCGTCGGGAGTCAAAGCAGACAGAAGACGAGGGCCATTCCAAGCAATCCCCGCTGCCCTCTCCCCAACCCCCACAATCCTTCGTGGTTCAGGCGCTCCGACAGACACCTGAGGTGCACCTGGCCCAAGAACAGAATTAAGTTCTGCAACGGACTCATCTGCAGTTGACTTAGGCAATTCCACAAACACCTGGTCGGCAGCAACTGCTGCATAAGATTTACTGATCTGAGGTGCTGCAGCCCCATCACCCGAACCTACTGGATTAGATCTAGGGCTATGCGGGGAATAAAGAAGGGGAGGGGGGAAACAAGCACCCTTCAATTCGTGAAGAACTCCACCCGACCCTGCAGTAGATTGACTGGACTGCGGAGTAGCAGCCCCAACAGCAAACGGCACTGCACCAAAGGATTCGGGCACAACAACTTCCGGACCACCAGATCTGGATCTCACACCAGATCTGGTATCTGTGATCAATTCCGCAGCAACCTCATCAAAAGACC
This sequence comes from Chamaelirium japonicum, assembly GCA_947650365.1. NCBI lineage: Eukaryota > Viridiplantae > Streptophyta > Magnoliopsida > Liliales > Melanthiaceae > Chamaelirium > Chamaelirium japonicum. The sequence goes on from OX393550.1 coordinate 56,078,005, forward strand.
CACCAGATCTGGGATCAGCATCTCCCAGACCATCAGATCTAGAACCCAATTCGAGCCCTCCAGCCGTCTGATTTCCTGAGGTACGCGAGCTCTGCACCGATCTCCCATTACCACGGGAGGAAGAAGAATCAGCAGATCCTGCAGCTGCTGCATTCTTGCCCGATTGGAAGACTTCGGCACCTCTACAGCCCTGAGCAGCAGTAGATCTGGGAGCATCTTCTCCATCTCCCGAAGCTCCCCTTCCCTTGATCGACCTACCACCCAGCTGCACACCGGCAGATGTAGAGGAGGGAGATGAACCCTTACCTCCAGCACGAGATGTGGCCCCTCCACAGCCGCTCACACCAGAACCCCCCAAGATGAAATCCTGCAAAGTTGGAGCTCGTGGGGGGAGGAAATCCGACTCAGTCACCAGCCTATCTTCCGTCTCATCAGCTCCTAGATCCTTGCCCCCACCTCGAGGGGAAGAAGAAGGGGAGGAGCCCCCCTTGAGGGGATCCCCCATGGCTACCACCACCACCACCTCCAAGAAACTAGAGAGAGAAGCTCTGCCCTAGAGAGAGAAGCTCTGGACTGACGACTATAGCGTCGGCTTTTGTTGATGAAGACGACGGGGGTAGCGACGCTTCAGACGATCTGCTCCAGGCTTTCTTCTTCGTGGATGGCGCAGGTGTTAGTCGAAGACGACGGGGTGATGACGCTTCGCTTCTCTCCTCCGAGCTTTGGGGCTTGATCGGGATCGAGGATTTGTTGGAGACGACGGGGTAGTGCCGCTCCTCTTCTTCTCCGGGCTTTTGGGCTTGATCGGAGTCGAAGGCTTGTTGGAGACGACGGGGTAGTGCCGCTCCTCTTCTTCTCCGGGCTTTTGGGCTTGATCGGAGTCGAAGCTTGTTGGAGACGACGGGGTAGTGCCGCTCCTCTTCTTCTCCGGGCTTTTGGGCTTGATCGGAGTCGAAGCTTGTTGGAGACGACGGGGTAGTGCCGCTCCTCTTCTTCTCCGGGCTTTTGGGCTTGATCGGAGTCGAAGCTTGTTGGAGACGACGGGGTAGTGCCGCTCCTCTTCTTCTCCGGGCTTTTGGGCTTGATCGGAGTCGAAGCTTGTTGGAGACGACGGGGTAGTGCCGCTCCTCTTCTTCTCCGGGCTTTTGGGCTTGATCGGAGTCGAAGCTTGTTGGAGACGACGGGGTAGTGCCGCTCCTCTTCTTCTCCGGGCTTTTGGGCTTGATCGGAGTCGAAGCTTGTTGGAGACGACGGGGGTAGTGCCGCTCCTCTTCTTCTCCGGGCTTTTGGGCTTGATCGGAGTCGAAGCTTGTTGGAGACGACGGGGTAGTGCCGCTCCTCTTCTCCTCCGGGCTTTTGGGCTTGATCGGAGTCGAAGCTTGTTGGAGACGACGGGGTAGTGCCGCTCCTCTTCGTCTCCGGCCTTTGCTTCTGGCGTCTTCGGAGTCGAAGGGTTCTTCTTCTCCGAGCTTTCTTCTTCGTGCACGGAGTCGAAGGGATGATCTTCGTGTGCAAGGGTCTTCACATTGATGAGGACTTTCAGTAAGCCGATCCCTCGGGACAGGCTTGACTGTGCCTCGTGAAGCCTTGGGTCGATGAAGAAGCGTCTCCTCTTCTGCAGAGCTCTGGCGTTTCGTCTTCAATTTCCCGACCATTTTTTCCTTCCCCCACCCCCTCTATTTATAGGCAAAGAGGTGGGGAGAGAGATATGGGAACTTTTTAATTTCAAATCCCTTTTGTATCTCTCTCATAATTACCCGGATTTTATTCATCCATTGATGAAGGGAATAACATTTAGTTGTTTTCCTTTTCTGGCGGGTGCAATTATGGCTGGATTTTGCGCACGAAATCGATGGCGATCGGGCGCTTCGTCTTGTGCGTCGGATTGAGGGATCGGCGCAGATCCGCGTGTGTGCAGACGTCATACGCTACCTCCCCCCGCGCATGGCGGTATTTTTTCCTTTTCTTCCTTTTCTTTCCTTTTCTTTTCTTTCCTTTTTCTTTTCTTTCCTTTCTTTTCTTTCCTTTTTCTTTTCTTTCTTTTCTTTTCTTTCCTTGCAAGGCCGGCCGGCCTCTCCATGGGGTTCGGTCCCCACTAGGGCCGGCCCTATAGGGTTCGGACCCTAGTAGGGGCCAGCCCCTCTTGAGGCGGGGTCCGAGTCCGTGTCGGCGCGCGCGAGTCGGGTCCGCGTGTCGGGTTTGCATCCACGTCTGTGCGCGCGAGTTGGGTCCGCGTGTCGGGTCTGCATCCGCGTCGGCTCACGTAAGTCGGGTTCGGGTCCGACGAAATTCGTGTGTCTACAAATGCCCCCTCAAGGACGAGTGCGTCGGTGAGAGCGTGTCGGGTTTGGACACGTAGGATTCGTAGAGCGCTTGTCCTTGATTCCTTTTGTGGGCGGGGTTGGAGGTCTATTTAAGGACCCCTACCCCCTTCATCCGTCATTGTGTTTCTTTGCGAAGGTTCTGCCGGCTTCTGGAGACCGCTGTCGGAAGAGAGCTGCCCGGGGCTGCACGCAACTTGCTCCGTCTTCCCGGTGTTGCCTCTTTCGTCTCTTTTTTTTTTTTTTTTTTTTGAACCACGGGAGCTGCAGCGGCAGTGGCAGGGTCGGCTAGGGCATGAGGCCAGCGGCGTGCGGCGCGCCGAGCTGGGTGCCGGTGCGAGCAGTTGGCTGTGGCTCTTGCTTGTAGAGAAGACCTTCGCTATGGTTTCGATCATCTTCTTCGTTGTGGACCTCTTTTGCTCCAAAGATTGCACGGACGTCGAAGGTGGCCGTTGCACGGAGTTCGAGACTGGTGCGAGGGCGACTGGAGTGCGATGACGGCGACGGTGCATCCCGGCGGAGGACTGTCGCCCCTCCCTCGGTGTGGGAGCGCAATGGCGAGGCCGATTGTCGCAGCCGAGGTCGATGACGCAGGCGTAACGAGAGAAGGAGGCGGAGTCGTCGTGGCCGAAAGCGGTGACGATTACGCAGAGAGAGGAGGTGGAGTCATCGCGGGTCAGGTATGGCGACTCTAACTCCTTTTCTTTTTTTCTTTTTTCTTTTTTTTTTTTTTTTTTTTTTTTTTTTTTTTTTTTTTTTTCTTTCCTTTTCTTTTCTTTCTTTTCTTTCCTTTTCTTTTCTTTCCTTTTCTCTTCCCTCCTTTTCTTTTTCTTTCTTTTCTTTTCTTCCTTTCTTCTTCCTCTTTCTCTGGCTCTTCTGGTTCGCGGAGGCTGCGGCGCAGTGGTCCGGGCGGGCGCGGGCCGTGTTGCGAGCGTGGTGCGCAGGCGGCGGCGGCAGTGGCGCGGGGTGCAGCGGCGGCCGGGCGCGGAGGAGGCCGGAGCGGCGCGTGGGGCTGCGGAGGACGCGCGCAGGCGGCATGCGGCGAGGTCGGGCGGGCTGCGCGCGGTCGTCGGCGTGCTGCGCGGAGCTCGGCGGGCCGGCTGCCGGGCGCGGAGACCAGGGCGCATGCGAGGCTGGGGCGCGGGAGCGGGTGGCGGCGGTGGCCAAGCGCGGCGGCCAGCGGAGGTGGCGCGAGTCGGGCTCGGGGCCGGTGCCGGTGGCAGCGGAGGCCGAGCTGCGACGGCCCGGCGGCGGCCGGACGCGGGGCCAGCGGTGAGCGGTGCAGGAGAAGGAGTCGGGGGGCTGCGGGGTGCGGCGGTGCGGTGCGGCGTCCCCGACTCGGGTGCCCCCCCCCCCAGACGTGTAGGCGAAGAAGGAGGGGGGCTGCGGGGCCCCTCTTTCCTTTGGTGTCGGGCTCCGATTGGGAGAGGGGCGCGGGCCCCAGCTGCTTCTGCTGTCCCTTCCTTCTCTTCTTTTTTTTTTTTTTTTTTTTTCTTTTTTTTTTTTTGCCGTAGGGTATTGATGGGGAGAGGGGGGCATGGTGCAGGCTGCTGCTCCCCCCCCCCCCCCTTTTTTTTTTTTTTTTTTTTTTTTTTTTTTTTTTTTGGTCCGCGAAGGCGGCAGGCGGCGCGGTTGTCGGAGCAGGCAGCGGCGGCGACGGCCCACAGTACTGGCTGCAGTATGCGCGGCGCGGGGGCCGGGAGCGAGTGGCGCGGAGGCCCGGCGCGGTCGCAGAAGCAACGAGGGCGGCCGCCGGTGCGACTCTGAGTCGGGCGGGCCCCGATTGGGTCGGAGGTGGAACGCAGTGGCAATGGCGGTGCGACTCCGAGTTGGCCGGGCGTGGGGCGCAGCTGCGGCTCGGCGCGCGGGGTTGAGTGCAGGCGGCATGGGTACGTGGCGCAGACGACGGGTGTGTGGAACGGCGCTGGCGCGGCACAGGCGGGCGGTGGCCAGGCTTCAAGCTGCGCGAGTGGTGTGCGGCGCTTGAAGACGAAGGCTTCCGTCGGCTTGGAGACGAAGGCTTCTTCGATGCTTGGAGACCGTCGGCGGAAGAGTGCTGCCTGGGGTTGCACGAGACTTGCTCCGTCTTCCCGGTGTCGCCTCTTTCGTCGTCGGCGGCGGCGATGGTGCGCGAAGCTTGAAGACGAAGGCTTCTTCGATGCTTGGAGAGAAGGCTTCTTCAATGCTTGGAGACCGTCGGCGGAAGAGTGCTGCCTGGGGTTGCACGAGACTTGCTCCGTCTTCCCGGTGTCGCCTCTTTCGTCGACGGCGGCGGCGATGGTGCGCGTCGCTTGAAGACGAAGGCTTCCGTCGGCTTGGAGACGAAGGCTTCTTCGATGCTCGGAGACCGTCGGCGGAAGAGTGCTGCCTGGGGTTGCACGAGACTTGCTCCGTCTTCCCGGTGTCGCCTCTTTCGTCGACGGCGGCGGCGATGGTGCGCGGCGCTTGATGACGAAGGCTTCAGTCTTGGCGGCGAAGCATTCTTCGGCGGCTTGGAGCCGAAAGATTCTTCAGCGGAGTGTTATCGTCTTCTTGGTGCGGGAGCATAATGACAACGGCACGGCGAAAAGACGAAGCCGAGTGTGGTGGCGATCGCCTGGTGCGAGGATGAGTCGGAGGCGTTGAAGGCCAGGAAGGTGGCTCCCTTTTTTTTTTTTTTCGGAATTGACTTTACCTTTCGATCGGTCTTGCACTTTTCATATCCTTGCAAGATTCGTCCCCCTGAGTACCTTCCGAAGGCTGGCTAGATTATTGATGAGGTCAACCGCGGGTTTAGAGTTACTAGCGAGGTTGCACCTTTCTGGTAGCAATGTTAGCTTGAAGGACACCGAGATGGGCGTTCTGAAGAGGATGACGAGGCCACGAGCATCAACAAGGAGTAGACTGCTTTGGTTGTCTTTTGCTTGTCGATATTGACCTTGATGACAGCTCCAGTGGTTATTTTGGCTTTGTGGAGGTCACGAAGCTGCGGTTGTTGTTTATGCGTCCGCCATTCTTCGGGTTGCTGCTTTTGACTTCAGTGGCAGTTTCCATCCTTCAGGTGGGCCTGAGCTTTTGCATGAGCCCGGTGGATTTCAAGGCAACGACTCTTTTTCTGCGGAGCAGATGCGCACCTTCTTTGGAGGGTGGCGAGCTTCATTGCTTACGACCGTCTTCGCTGGAGGACGCTTTCTTGGGCTTAGTTGCGACTCTGGAGTTGCAGCGCGTGTAAGCTGCGGAGGGCGAGCCACTTCGGCGCCTTAAGGACTTCGACTTGCTACTCGTGCGTCGCTTTAGAAGCTGGAGTTCCATTTGGGGAAAGCTCGAGCGACCGAGAAGATGTCTGGAGCAGAGCTTGCGAAGCAGCGTGCATAGCTGACGACGCGTCGGAAGCTGACGGTTTTTTTTTTACCTCTGGAGTTGCAGCGCGTGTAAGCTGCGGAGGGCGAGCTGCTTTGACGCCTCAAGGACTGTGACTTTCTTGTCATCTTTTGGTTTGCTGACTGGACTTGTGGATTTGCACTTGTTCTTCTCTGGGCTGGCCTTCTCGGACGACGTTTGGGATGTTTCTTTTATATGGACTGAACCTTTGTAGGTTGCCTACGTACCCTACTGAGAGGGATCAAGTCGCACGTAGTTCGTTTTTTTTTTTTTTTTTTTTTTTGGGCAAGGGGGGTAACCTTGCGTTAGGCAAAGTACCTTTTGAGGGACTTGACACTGGTAGGCAGAGTCGCCACTGGTTCGCAGCTGTCGCCCACCTTCTTCGCTTCAATATAGTTGGAAGTGAAGATCTTCTTGACTGGAGTTTTGATGATTGCTGGAGTTTGACTGGAGTCGATGCCCCGGCAATTTGGAAGGATTTGTTCGCCGCTTTTGCAGAGACGAGCTTGAGTCTTTGTCAGGCGATGTGGTATCGCAGCTGAGGGTAGTGATCCCATGTGTGCCATGCTTTCTTTGCTGCGGCTGGATTTGAACATTGACTCGGTGGAGTTTTGCCCCCGAGTGTTTTCTGACTTGATTGCAAGTTGCTCAGAGCTGGTGCGCCCGGAAGACTCGGTTGAGCTCGAGATGTGCAACAGACCACGTAACGGTAGTGTCATCTCTTGCGACGTGCTGAAGTTGGCCCCGAAGAATGATAACGCTGGTTCCTTTGCTGGAGGGGAAGGCGATCGTCCTGGTTTGCGAAGCCATTGAGGTACGAGCCGCAGGACTGAAGCAACTTGAGCAGGCAACGAAATGCATCGCATCGAGCTTGATTTGAAGTTGATGTGAATTTTCCGTCTTGGTGCTGGCGCTTCTTTGTCTTTGTGTGCTGTCTGGATGGAGGATGTCACTAGTTTTGCAAGTGGAGAACTTTTGTCCCTCGCAGCTGCTTTGACTTCCTGAGCTCGTAGAGGTTTTGCTGGATGAGCTTCTGCAACGGGATCTTTCACTTGGTAAAACTCGTCATCAGCAAGGTGTGCTTTAGCCTTGTTGAACAGCTTGCCGTTGGCAGCGATGCTTCTCCCCATGCTTTCGATGTTAATGCCGCTTTCTTCATCGTCTTTCCGGAGCACTTGGTGAACTTCCATTATGCAGCAGGAGATCTTGAAGTTTTGACCAGCTTCAAGGAAGCAATTGGGAAAGAACTCCTGGAGTGTCGCCGGCTCTAGAAAGCTTTGCTGGAGGAAATTTTTCAGATTTGCCGGTGGTACTTTGGACGTCTTTTTTCCTGGAGCTTCATTCTTTTCCTTGAAGGACTTTCTTCTGGGGAGTTTTCTTGTCGCCCGGTTTTTCTTATGGTTAGCCAGACGTGCTATCCTGTAGCTTGATCGTCGTGGCCTTCTCCCTCGAGGCGCCATAGCCCGCGTGTTTTCATCAGTAAGATCTTCCTCGCCAAGGTGAAGAACTGGTGCTGCAACTGAAGGCACTTCTTTGATCGAAAGGACTTGCACTTCTAGAGACTGTACCAATTCATCTTCTGATCCCCAGCTGGTTGGCTTGATTTCTTCATTTGGAATCGAAGGAGGCCTGGAGTAGAGGACATAATAGTCAATTTTGCCCGATGGTTGGCCTAGCAGGTTGACTTCGGGGCTTCTTTGTTCGTCTCTAGCTTTGAGCAGGTGCCGGGACGTAGCTTTGTTTGGAAGAGGGAGTGCTTGCATGAGAGACGGTTGCCCCCAAGACAGTAAGGATTTGGCCCTAGGCACTGAAGAAGTATGTCGTCGTCGTCTTCTTGGACTGCCCCCTTTCTTTGAGTCATCAACGGTGGACTGCCCCCCTTCTGCGAGGACCGACGGGGCATCTTGCAATTCGTCGTCCGAAGTAGAAGTATCACCGTTGTCGGGATTCGTAATGGAGATATGATGGGCGGCAGCCATGGGTGGGTGGGTGGGTGTCGAAACGAAGTCCTCGATTGGCATCCCCAAACGATCGAATGCCGACTTCTTCTTTGATTGTTTGACTGGCCCGAGCCTCTCGAAGACGGATGTGCGTTTTCTATTCGACCAGTCTTTATCGCCTCTGGTTTGCTTCCGGAACAAGGCTTGGCATCGAGCCCGTCGTCGTCTTCTCCTGCTTCCTGGATGGCTGAGGTAGGTAGAGAGTGCATCGGAGATTGTCGATCCTTCAGCTGCTTCATCCACTATCCTTGCCTCGATGTAGTTCGAGGTGAAGGTCCTCTTTGCTGCGGTTCTGATGACCAACGGAGCTTGACTGGAGCCGATGCCTCGGCGGTTCGGGGGAATTTGTTCTCCGTTTTGAAACAGCCGAGCTTGAGTTCTCGTCATCCCATGTGGAGTTGCTGCTGGTGGAAGTGTGCCCATGGCGCTTTCCTCGTTGTAGCCGGCTCTGAACAGCAACTTGGCAGCATTTTGCCCCCAACTCCCTTCCGGTTTGAATCCGAGTTGCTCGAGGTCTGCTGATTCGACAGGTCTGCTCGGGTTCGGAGCTTGCGTCAGACTAGGTAGTGGCACCGTCATTTCTTGCAGAGTGATGACATTGGCCTGAGATAACGACGGGGCCAGCTTCCTTGTCGGAGTAGAAGGCGATTGCTTGGATTTACGGAGCCACTGCGGCGCGAGACGTAGGACAGGCGCCGTTTGGACTGGCAACGGGGTATGTTGCATTGCTCTTGGCTCGAAGCTGATGCGCATCCTTCGCCCAGGTTTCGGCGTTCCTTGGACCTTGAGTCTTGCCTCGTCAGAGGATGGCGCCGAATTCGCGGGAAGTGGAGTCTTGTCCTGCTTCACTTCTTCAATCTTTTGGGCTCGAGGAGCTTTAGCTGGTAGAACTTTCGCGACCAGGCCCTTTGCTTGGTAGAACTTAGCGTCGGCCAGGTGTGCCTCGGCCTCGTTGAATGGCTTGTCATCCGCAACTATGCACCTCTCCACGCCTTCTTCGTAGTACTTGAGGCACTGGTGCCAGGTGGATACCACGACGCCGTTCTCGTGCAGCCATGGTCTTCCTAACAGGAGACGATATGATGTCTGGCAGTCGATGATGTGGAAGAGGACCGTTGTATCCAGCGGGCCGATTGACAGCTTCAGGCGGATGATTCCGACGGTAGACTGTCCGCCCTGGTTGAAGCCTTGAATGAGCAACTGACTTGGTGAGAGCTGGTCGTCGGTAATGCCGAGTTGCCGCATCGTCTGGATAGGCATGATGTTGACGGCGGAGCCACAGTCCAACAAGATTCGGTTCACTGGCTTCTCCTTGATGTATCCCGAGACGTAAAGAGGCCGGTTGTGCAATCGCGTCCCGAGTTGCAGGTCCTCATCTGAAAAGGTTATCGTCGCATCACACGAGGCCACAGCTTTGCGCCTTTGATCGTCCTTCCTCTTCCTTTTGTAGCCATCCGGATCAGCCAAGGCCGCCGCCATTGCCAGGCGAGCCTTCTTCGGAAGATGCAACGCCTCTACGAGAGGCATATGCAAGATTGCTTCGCCGTGAGAGGCGGTGCCCCTTTCGTAGGAATCGCCTCCCTCGTCTGTGGAGTCGCCTTCTCCAGAAGTTTCGCTTCCGTTCTTTCCTTCCGATACTTCATGGACTTCGACCATGCAACAAGACACCTTGACGTGTTGGTCCACTGGGAGGAAGTGATCCGGGAAGAACTCTTGCAACGTTGTCGGCTCTGGAAGACTCTGCTGAAGGATATCGTCTTGGCTTGCTGGCGGCACTTTGAACGCCTTCCTCCCTGGAGCCTTGCCTTTCTTCTTGTAGGTCCTCCGCTTGGTGAATCCCCTCATCACACGGTCTTGTTTGAGCTTCTTTTCTTGCCACGGCTTTCGCCGCCGCGGTAGCATGATCCATGCTTCTTCGTCGGTGGATTCCCCTTCGCTAGGATGATGGTCGACAGAAGCAACTGGTTCCCTCGAAGGCACTTGTTCTTCCTGAGCCTCTACTGGCTCGTCTTCCGATCCCCAGCCGGTGGGCTTGATTTCGTCGATTGGAATGGACAGAGGCCTTGAGTAGAGGACGTAATAGTCGAACTTCCCCGAAGGCTGGCCCAGCAGACCGACTTCCGGATCTCCCTGTTCGTATCTTTTCTGGAGAGCGTATTGGGACGTAGCTTGACTGGAAGGGACTTGCTCTTCTCGAGGCTCTACTGGCGCGTCTTCCGATTCCCAGCCGGTGGGCTTGATTTTGTTGACCAAAACGGACGAAGGCTTTGAGTAGAGGACGTAGTAGTCGAACTTGCCCGAAGGCTGGCCCAGCAAACCGACTTCTGGATCTCCTTGCTCGTATCTCCTTTGGAGCGTTCGTTGGGATGCAGTATTGCTTGGAAGAGGTGCTGGCATGAGCGATGATTGCCCCCTGGGCAGCGGTGTTTCCTCCTCGGTGAGCGCAGGAGTATGTTGACGTCGCTTTGAGACTTTCGGCTGGGAAGTTGACTTAGCGATTGGAGCTTGACGATTGATGCGCAATTTGGGCATGCTTCGCCGAGCAGTGACGAGTACTGGCGAGAAGGAGCCGAAGGTGATGGACGTCATGTTGGCCGTAGCAACCTCCCCGGAGTCGATCTCTATCTTCCCTTGCTTAGCGAGCGCCATGATTCTTTCCTTGAAGACGAAGCATCTTTCGATGGGATGACTCACCACCCGGTGGTATTTGCAGAAGAGAGGGTCGTCGACACGATGCATCTGCTCGGGCCTCTTTGAAGGAGTGAGCTCTATCATCTTCTCTTGCAGCAGCTGGTCGAACATGGAGGAGACTTCCGAGTCTGGGAAAGGGTATTCTTTGGCTTCGAGCTCCTCGAGAGTCATCCTTTGTCTTGGCGGCGGAGGCGGTGGTATGGCGACTCCTTTCTTCTGATCTGGCTTGCCACCGATCTTGAGCGGCTTGGAGGTTGAAGCGACGTCAGCAACATTGACTTGCTTTAGTTTCGTTGCCGGTGGCTTGTCCTTCTTTTCTATCTTCAAAAAGTCCTTGTTCTTCGAGTCCCCGCGGTTTGCTAGGCTGAGTTCCATGTCATGAGCCCGAGTTGCGAGTTCTTCGAAAGACCGAGGCTTGATACCTTTGAGGATGTAAAGCAGACCCCAGTGCATGCCTTGGGTGCACATCTCGATGGCCGAGTCTTCAGACAAGCGGTCTCGTGAATTCAGCGCGAGGTTCCTCCACCTGTCGATGTAGTCGATCACTGGCTCGTCTTTCCTTTGTTTGACGGCAGTGAGTTCGGTCATGCTGACGGTTCGTCTGGTGCTGTAAAAGCGATTGAGGAACTCCCTTTCCATCTGGTCCCAGCTGTCGATGGTCCCTGCAGGAAGATCAACGTACCAGTCGAACGCGTTGCCTTTGAGGGTGCGGACGAATTGCTTCTCCATCTCGTCGCCATACGTGCCGGCATTATTGCAAGTCTCGATGAAGTGGGCAACGTGCTGTCTCGGATTTCCCTTTCCATCGAAGTGCTGAAACTTTGGCGGCTGGAATCCGACTGGGAAGCGTAGCTGCTGGATCCTCGTAGTGTAGGGCTTCGAGTATGCCGCCGTGATCGGAGGAAGGCTACTGCCGTGGGAGCGCATCATGTCGGCTATCAACGCTTGGACTTGCTGAGCACTCATCGCAGCCGTTGCCGGAGGTTGAGTGGCCACTGAGGCTGGCGTTGGGGAGACGACTTCCAATGGGACGGGAGCCGAGGAGAGCGCTGGGGTAACTGCTTGAACCGTCGGAGCAACTTCTGCAGGAGCGGGAGTTGAAGACGGAACTGGAGCGGCTACTGGAGAAGCGACGGGTTGGCCGACTGGTGCAGCGTCCTTTGCGCTTAGCTTTTGGAGCAGAGTGTTGATGTGACGATCCTTTTCCTCCATCAGCCGAGTAATTTGCGCCATATGCTCACTCATCTGCATGACTTGGAGCTGAAGAGCGGACGGAGGGTGATGACGGAGGACGTCTCGGTGTTGCATGTTCGCATCCTCGCCATCATCATCGGAGACGTAGTTACGCCGACTTGCTTCTGGCTGATGATTGATGTTTGCCCCCTGCAGAGGAGGTGCAACGTCTGCTGGAGAACCCGAACGGGTTCGGGGTTGGGGCTGGTCCTCCCCAAACTTCTGGACATAGGCTCCAGGATCGAGGCTCATTTCTTCAAGCACCAGGGCCTCGTCGGCGCTTTGGCGAGCATCTTCGGTAGTAGCTTCTGACACGAAGACGTCCGCAAGAGTCCGGGTACGCCGAGTGTAGACGCGGACCATTGGAGGAGCATCACCCTCCGGATTTACTGGATCACCGTGTCGGAGTAGAGGAGACTCGGCGATTGGTGAGAGGCTTGGAGCAAACGCGTCGTTGTTTGTTCCGGCCATTGCAAACTTCAAGCAGCTTCTTCAACCGTACGGATGAAAGGAGAAGAGGTCCCACCGGGCGTGCCAGAAATCTGTGGACGCAGAAAAAAGCGCGATTCGTCTTTATTGCGAATCACACGAGATTACAATTGTGGCCGGGACCCGGGTTGCTCGAGTGTAGCGAGTCCGGGTTGCGGCGAGTTTTGATCAGGGGATTGTGGGAAAGATCTTCTGGGGGATCCCTTTGATCCGCGTCTCCACGTGGTGTTCGTGCGAGAGCTCTGAAGGGGCTGCCCAGGACAGGGGTTTTACAGGGAGAGGGTTTTGGAGAGGCTAAGGAATGTCCACCGTTGCTTTGTCCCTTCCGTGCTTCGCGCTTTCTCGGCTAGGGGGTTTTCGGCTTCGTTCCTCGGTCTTCGCGTCTTCCTCGTTCCTTGCTTGACCTCGGTGTCCTTGATCGTCGGTTCGCGGCGTCGATCGAGGTTTTGGCGTTAGCTTTGGCTTTGGCTTTTTGGCTTTGGCTTGGCTCCGGCGTGGCTCTGGCTTTTGCTTTGCTTCGGCGCTTGCACTTGGACGTAGCTGGGAGAGACTTGCGGTGCTTTCGTTCTTCCGGACTTCGCGTCGTATCGGCTAGAACGTGCGGTGCTTTTGCTCGTGGCCGGCGTAGTCGCTTGGCTTTGATACTTGCGTTGCTTTGGCGCGGGCTTTACTGGGGCTTTTGCTTTGGCTTCTTGCGTCGGCTTTAGCTTCAGCGTCAACTCGATCTTCTTCTTCGAACGACGTGGGCTGCTTCTCCGGTGCTTCGACGATTTGCGTGTCGACTGGACTTCTCTTCTTCTCCGGGCTTCTTTGGCGTGATCGGAGTCGAAGAATGCTTTCGAAGATGGTGGGGGTAGCACCGATCTCCGTGCGACGGTTGTGGCGTCGGCTTTTGTTGATGAAGACGACGAGGGTAGCGACGGTCTCCGTGCGACGGTTGTAGCGTCGGCTTTTGTTGATGAAGACGACGGGGTAGCGACGCTTCAGACGATCTGCTCCAGGCTTTCTTCTTCGTGGATGGCGCAGGTGTTAGTCGAAGACGACGGGGTGATGACGCTTCGCTTCTCTCCTCCGAGCTTTGGGGCTTGATCGGGATCGAGGATTTGTTGGAGACGACGGGGTAGTGCCGCTCCTCTTCTTCTCCGGGCTTTTGGGCTTGATCGGAGTCGAAGGCTTGTTGGAGACGACGGGGTAGTGCCGCTCCTCTTCTTCTCCGGGCTTTTGGACTTGATCGGAGTCGAAGCTTGTTGGAGACGACGGGGTAGTGCCGCTCCTCTTCTTCTCCGGGCTTTTGGGCTTGATCGGAGTCGAAGCTTGTTGGAGACGACGGGGTAGTGCCGCTCCTCTTCTTCTCCGGGCTTTTGGGCTTGATCGGAGTCGAAGCTTGTTGGAGACGACGAGGTAGTGCCGCTCCTCTTCTTCTCCGGGCTTTTGGGCTTGATCGGAGTCGAAGCTTGTTGGAGACGACGGGGTAGTGCCGCTCCTCTTCTTCTCCGGGCTTTTGGGCTTGATCGGAGTCGAAGCTTGTTGGAGACGACGGGGTAGTGCCGCTCCTCTTCTTCTCCGGGCTTTTGGGCTTGATCGGAGTCGAAGCTTGTTGGAGACGACGGGGTAGTGTCGCTCCTCTTCTTCTCCGGGCTTTTGGGCTTGATCGGAGTCGAAGCTTGTTGGAGACGACGGGGTAGTGCCGCTCCTCTTCTTCTCCGGGCTTTTGGGCTTGATCGGAGTCGAAGCTTGTTGGAGACGACGGGGTAGTGCCGCTCCTCTTCTCCTCCGGGCTTTTGGGCTTGATCGGAGTCGAAGCTTGTTGGAGACGACGGGGTAGTGCCGCTCCTCTTCTTCTCCGGCCTTTGCTTCTGGCGTCTTCGGAGTCGAAGGGTTCTTCTTCTCCGAGCTTTCTTCTTCGTGCACGGAGTCGAAGGGATGATCTTCGTGTGCAAGGGTCTTCACATTGATGAGGACTTTCAGTAAGCCGATCCCTCGGGACAGGCTTGACTGTGCCTCGTGAAGCCTTGGGTCGATGAAGAAGCGTCTCCTCTTCTGCAGAGCTCTGGCGTTTCGTCTTCAATTTCCCGACCATTTTTTCCTTCCCCCACCCCCTCTATTTATAGGCAAAGAGGTGGGGAGAGAGATATGGGAACTTTTTAATTTCAAATCCCTTTTGTATCTCTCTCATAATTACCCGGATTTTATTCATCCATTGATGAAGGGAATAACATTTAGTTGTTTTCCTTTTCTGGCGGGTGCAATTATGGCTGGATTTTGCGCACGAAATCGATGGCGATCGGGCGCTTCGTCTTGTGCGTCGGATCGAGGGATCGGCGCAGATCCGCGTGTGTGCAGACGTCATACGCTACCTCCCCCCGCGCATGGCGGTATTTTTTCCTTTTCTTCCTTTTCTTTCCTTTTCTTTTCTTTCCTTTTTCTTTTCTTTCCTTTCTTTTCTTTCCTTTTTCTTTTCTTTCTTTTCTTTTCTTTCCTTGCAAGGCCGGCCGGCCTCTCCATGGGGTTCGGTCCCCACTAGGGCCGGCCCTATAGGGTTCGGACCCTAGTAGGGGCCGGCCCCTCTTGAGGCGGGGTCCGAGTCCGTGTCGGCGCGCGCGAGTCGGGTCCGCGTGTCGGGTTTGCATCCACGTCTGTGCGCGCGAGTTGGGTCCGCGTGTCGGGTCTGCATCCGCGTCGGCTCACGTAAGTCGGGTTCGGGTCCGACGAAATTCGTGTGTCTACACCCCCCTCCCCTATTTCCTTTTCTCCAGATCACCCCCTGCGTCGGCAGGGCAAGACGGTGGCGCATTTAACAACACATGATCTCATGATCCCTAATCTCTCTCTCTCTCTCTCAAATCAGCAATATTGCACTAATTAAGATGATTTTGCATTGTCTTCTAATTTTGGATCTAATTATGGATCCAAAATCTGATGTTTTCGATCACAAGGTTTGATTTTGGATCTGAAACGATGGATCTGATTTGTTGGAGTAATTTTGGATCTGATTTTGCATTGTCTTCTGATTTTGGATCCAAAAAGGTTTGGGGTTTACCTTTTATCTGATTCATTGTTTTCCTTTTTTCCCTGTTTTCTTTATTTTTCGTTCTGTTTTTTTTTGTTTCCCCACTTCTGTCTCTAACTCTCTCTTTCTTCGTTTTTTTCTATGCTTTTTTCCTTCTGGCTTTTCTCTTT
This sequence comes from Chamaelirium japonicum, assembly GCA_947650365.1. Taxonomy (NCBI): domain Eukaryota; kingdom Viridiplantae; phylum Streptophyta; class Magnoliopsida; order Liliales; family Melanthiaceae; genus Chamaelirium; species Chamaelirium japonicum. The sequence goes on from OX393550.1 coordinate 56,093,279, forward strand.
TTTATTTTTTTCCCTGTGGTGCTAGGTTTTCATTTTTCATTTTTTCCCTGCTCCTATTTTGATTGCCGGCTGTTGTTCTTATGTTGTCTGCTACGTTTTTTGATGTTTCATTTTTCAGCCCGGCACTGATATTATCTCTCCCACCCCACATGCTGCTCCGGCGCTTCCTGACACCAAGAACATCATCACCTCTGTCGTGTTGGTTAGTCTCTCTCATTCTACCTCTTTTTGTATTGATACTTTGCTATTTGAACAAACTGTTGCGATTGTTTGTGGTATCAGTTAGCACTCAATGCATTGCCATTCGCACCTAGCTCTGACCAATGCCCCCACCACCACAGTCTTGCTGGCATGCATCCCGGCTACCAACAATGGGCAACCATTTCCGGCGATGAATCGCATTCAACCGCAGCCACCCAAGATTAGGTTCTGTGTGTGTGTGTGTGTGTGTGTGTGTGTGTGTGTGTGTGTGTGTGTGTGAATCATAGTTTTGATGAGAATCATGACTCAGTTTTGATTAGAGGACTTGAGTGTAGCCCTCCTAGCTACATTTAGAGGGCTAAACGTAAGGAGGGCAAAATTTTGGTCTAATTCTCATCAAAACTGAATTTTTATTATTTGGTAGTTTTTATCTAATTAAAACTGAAATGGAGGAGAGCTAAACGTAAGGGGGCAAAGTGTAATACCTGAAATAGTTTTTTCTACAAGCCCAAGGCCCTGCCCCTGGCACTCGAAGACAAAGTCTGAGGCGACCAACGCCTCGGCACTCTACAAGCCCAAGGCCCTGCCCTTGGTACTTGAAGATGAAGTCCGAGGCAACTGATACCTCGGCACTCAATAAGCCCAAGGAGGTAGCCTTGGCACTCAAAAGACAAAGTCCGAGGAAGGCGTAGCTGCCGCAGCATATACCAAGTCTAAGGAGACAGCCTTGGCACTCGAAGACGAAGTCCGAGGCAGGCGTCGCTGCCTCGGCAAGCACCAAGTCCAAGGAGACAGCCAGGACACTCGAAAACAAAGTCTGAGATAGCCGTCACCACCTCGGCATGCAGTAAGTCCAAAGATTCATCCTTGGCACTTAAAGATAAAATCTGAGATGCCACCGCCAACATCTTGGCACTCAAGCAAAGTCCAAGCTTACTGTCTTGGCATGCAATGACAAAGTCCGAGATCGGTGTATCAGCATTCGATCAAGAGCCCAAGCTTAGTCTTGTCACTCGGGTCCAAACATCAGATTGTTACCGATCATCACCGTCTCTCGACGGCTGATAGTTCCAAACCGGTCAGGGGGTGGTCGGTCCAACTGCCAGCACGTGCTTCCCTTCGTGCCGTGGTATTCAAAGCAACGGACAAATACATGATAACCTGCAAGTACAACAGCAACAATAGGCGGTAAGCACAAGTCAAAGAAAAGAAAGCATGAAGATCTTTATTCTTATATGGGGGTGGGCCTGCGGTAACCGATGCGTCATCACCGGGGCCCGACTGTAGTCCCTAGTGAACGCAGTAACTAGGTGCAGTTGGGTGTCGGACAGAGACGAGTGAGTTATCGCGTGTCGATGCCTTTTTAAGACGTTAGAGTCATCCCTTTATGAAGGTGAATACCGGAAAAGCCACACATCAAGACGTACAATGTTTCACGTCCACTTTGACCTGTTTTTTCGGTGTTGATGCAACGACACCTTATACGCATTATTCCGACGCACGTATGAAAAGTTACGGCTGTCGGAAGCTTCCGAGGCCTTTTTCTCCGAAAACAGACATCGGAAATGTTTCTCGTCAAGGTGTACGATGATTCACATCCACATTGACAGGTTTTTTGGCACCAATACAACGGCACCTTTTTTTCTCATTGATCTGACGCACGTATGAAAAGGTACAGCTGTCGAAAGGTTTCGAGGCCTTTTCTCCAAAGACAGGCATCAGAAAGGTTACACGTCAAGGTGTGCGATATTTCACGTCCACTTTTTTGACCAGTTTTTCAGCACCGATACAATGGCATCATATACACATTGATCCGACGTGCGTATAAAAAGTTATGGCTGTCGAAAGTTTTCGAAGGTCTTATCTCCGATGACAAGCATTGGAAAAATTACTCGTCAAGGCTTATTATGTTTCACATCCACTTTGACCATTTTTTTGACGCCGACGCAACGGTGCCTTATACTCATTGATCCGGCGTATGTATGAAAAGTTATGGATGTCGGAAGCTTTCAAGACAATCTCTCCGAATTCCAGCAGCAGAGAAGTTGCACGGCAACTGCGGCCACGGTCACGCCCTTAACATAGGAGGCCCGCTCCAAGGCCGAGGAGGACTGCGCTATCCTTCAAGAGATCGGGACCCAAACCATGAATCGCCAACCCTGACGTTACCCGGTGCAAGACAAAGGCGTGCATCATCTGCCACGTCTACGTTGAGAGGCTAGGCCACGATGCCTCTTTAGGCTACATCCACGCTGTCAAGGTGACACGCAGCACCCGCGAAGCCAAAACGTGGAGGGTCGAGACACGCAATACCCGAGGACTCCCTATGCGATCCCGTACACGTTCTCACCTCGTCACGCAGCTGACCCTGACTGCTGGTGCTTCTCTCGTCGCATAATAGACTTAAACGAGAGAGGGAGGAGTCCGATCTCCCCCCTTCTGCGTGAGATCACCGTACGATCACTTACCGAGTCCCCCGCTTGCCCTTCTAGGCACAACGGGCCATGGATGGACAGAGAAAAACGAGGGAGTCCGACTCGCAGTCATAGCAGAGAGGAGAGAGGGGAGATCTGATCCCCCCCCCCCGGCGTGCGCTCCATTCCATGGCGATGATGACTTACCCCCCAGGGCGTGCCTCTCGTCCCACAGAAGAAGAAGAGGGGGGGTCCGATCCCTCCCCCGTGAGCCCTCCTTCGCACAACAACCCCACACCACGAAGAGGGGGGGTGAGATCCGACTCCCCCTCGTGCGTGCCCTCATCGCGCGCCGCAACGAAGAGAGGGGGGACCGCCAGCTTCGTCAGGTACTAGTGGGCAGAGAAGGAGGTCACCGGTGTGGCCCCTGCTACTAATTAATGGTGGTGGTGGGGGTAGGACTGTGCCTCGTCTCTGAGGAGGGCAAAGTCTTTGTCGTCGAAGGCCATGCGGATGCTGGCGGCGTTAGGTTTAGGGTTAGGCTTTCCGGATCCGAACCAGATCGATGGAAGGGATACAGGATGCAGGGGGTCCAAAACCCCCCACGCACGATCACCCACAGACCCCGCGCGCCCTTCGTCGCACAGGCCCCCCCCTGCGCGACCACTTCGCCATCGACACCAAACTGCACCCTTGCGTGACCTCCTTGCCACCTTCATCGACTTTGTCCGCATCTGCTACATTTATGACGGCGGCACAGAACTCAAGTCCCTCCTCAACAGCAACAAGAATTCTGAATTCTACGGGGCCCTCATCTCCTCCATCGACATAACCTGCACCATCTAGGACATCGAGCGTGAGGCTGTCGACACCCAGCTTATCGCCTACAACAAAGGAGGTCTACGATATCACCTGGGGGTGGTATCTGTTGGAATTAAATCCTATTATCGGAGTCGCAGCGAAAGCAAAAAAGATAGATCCGAAGATCTCATGGTGTATGTTTCATTACAATTAATTCTACAAAACAGTCTACATGCAAATCTAGAATCTTAGCATATGTGCGGACACCCTAGAGGCATACTACGATCTACGGAAGACATGCATGCATCTAATTAGGTGTTTAGAACCATCATACCTTGTTGATCTATGATCCGAAGAGAACAGAATGATGATGAACTGCATATGAATCGCAAGGGAAGCTGTTGGATAGCACCTTATCCTTTGCGAAGGGAGGAATCCTCGAAGTCCGATCTCTGAGTTCAAGGACCACGAGCCGACGGAGGAATTCGTTACGAAGACAATGGCGAGCCGCAAGATCTTCTCCTTCCCTTTCTCTCTTCTTCCTTCTCTTTCCTTCCTCCTTCCTCTTTCTTCCTTGGCCAAAACCACATAGAGGGCAAGAGGAGAGAAGGGTCGGATTTTTGGAGAGGGGAAGCCTTAGGGGGGGGAAGCCTTAGGGTCGGCCCCCTCTCTCTATAATCCCCTTATAGGGCCGGCCCCTAGTGTTATACGCAAACTAGGTCCGCCCCCCTAGAGATAGGAATGAGGGGGGGTGATTTTTAGGGTTCCTCCTTATCTATCGTGAAGCCTGGACAAAAATGCCCTCATGACAAGTGAAACACTATAAGAGAGATTGAGTGAGGTGCGCTACTCGGAATCGAGTTCCGCCAACGCCTATGAGCTCTTGGAATCATTCTGCTCATTTAAGGTCCATATTCAATATGTTATGAGTCATATTTCAGTATTTACCAAAATATCCCTATAGCGCTTAACACATGTGAATTAGGTTCTTAAGCTTCGGGCTTGCACTCCATCGTGCTACTTCGCATTCGGCGTGTCCAACCAGGTCGGGGAACAATTCCTATACGCAACGATATGATGAAACCTTCAGGTTTCATAATCTTTAGCTCTAACCAAATCCTTGATTAACTGTTCCGGTGACACACCGAAAGTTTCGTTAATCAGCCTTAATTCGATTAACTCGTGTAGCCACCCAGAATGCGACGCAAGTTGAACTCTAGTGATCCTAAACTTATGTTACTCCCTCGTAACCCTGTTCTCTACTATACTCTGATCATCCTTAGTCCCTCCTATTACTGGTGCCATGATTCGACTCGGGCAGTGGGGAGCACCGTCAAATCCCGATTGATTATCTGACTAGGATTTAATGACTTGTCATTTATAACATCACACACCTTCTGATGCTATGCCTAGCATCCGGAACATCGTCAGTCATACTGACAACCACCAGGCTTGGGTTAATTGGGGGACATATTTACTCATCAAAACGCACCCATCCAATACTAGACATCGGATAACCTATAGGGATTGCATGCCACTTAAACGCCAGTCGGTTAGCCCAACGTACCGTGGTATTGGACTATGGTAGGTCCGCACATGTTGGCACATCAAAGCATCACACAACTAGTTGACCCAGTGTACATGGTCCCTCAGGGTTAAGGACAGATTATCTATAGTAGTAAGACGGTTTATGCACCAGTGTCTGAATCACTAAACTATGGACCATCTTGGTTCCTGTTCAACATTATCATCGTGCTTCGTCAGGTGAATAGGAATCCCATGTTCCCGTGGTGAAGACTTCACCATATCCTCTAGCTGCCAACGGCTTATTCTCGGTGAAGCGACCGGTATCTCTAAAGTTGTGAACTAGTTCTAGGTTTACGCAGGATCGGTCCACTGGGTCTCCCAAGCATGGATCCACCATACGTCTCAGTAGCCTACTGTGTTCCTTATGGTCCTCTATTATATATGAATTAACATACACCAAAGTAGTATTCTAATTAAAGCAATAACCAAAGTCATCTTTATTAATGTTAATATAGAAAATCCATACTCAGGACACATGAGCTACAATAATCTCCCACTTGACCTAGCGGGAAATAACAATCTTAACTCTCATGGTATCCACGTGCTTCTCAAAAGCCTTGGTCGGTAACGCCTTTGTGAAAGGGTCCACCATGTTATCTGCAGACGTCACCTGAGTCACTACAATTTTCTATCGCTTCTGCAAGTCTTGGATAATATAGTATTTTCGTTCAATATACTTACTCTTCTAGGATATCTTGGCTCCTTGGATTGTGCTGCTACTCCACTATTGTCGCAGTAAAGAACAATAGGATCTTGAGCTCCCGATATATATTCTAAGTCCGTAAGAAACTTCTTGAGCCACACCACCTCTTTGGCTGCCTCGCACGCCGCAACGTACTTAGCCTCTATCGTCAAATCTGCGATGCAACCCTACTTCACGCTCCTCCAACTGACAGCTCCTCCTTCTATGGAAAACACAAACCCCAACATCGATCTCCTGGATTCCGGATCTACTGCAAAGGTAGAATCTATGTATCTAATTAGCGTCAGTTCCTGTGAAGAGTAAACTAACTCATAATCTCTCATCCTACAGAGATACTTGAGTATACTTTTCACAGCACTCCAGTGCCCTGGACCCGGATTTGATTGATACATGCCCATCATGCCTACTGTATATCATATATCTCGTCTCGTGCACTGTATAGCATATATCAGACTCCCTACAATCGAAGCATAAGGTATCTTCTATATCTCTGCCCTCTCTTCAGGATTCTTAGAGTACCCTGATCCTTGGACAATTTCATTCTATGTCTGAATGGAACTAGTCCCTTCTTGGAGTTGTGTATACTGAATCTGACCAAGATAGTATCTATATAGGCTAACTGTGATAGTGAGATAATCTTGTTCTTGTAATCTCGAGTTACCTTGATCCCTAGAACATAACTCGCTTCACTTATGTCTTTCATGTCAAATTGAGAGGACAACCACACCTTCACTGTAGACAATATTCCAATATCGTTTTCAATAAGTAAGATATCGTCTACGTAAAGTATTAGAAAAATTACTGCAGTCTTATCGCTTCTCTTATAAACACATAGTTCATTCACGTTCTGTTCAAATCCATAAGACTGGATAGCCTGATCAAAACACATGTTCCAACTTCTGGATACTTGCTTTAGTCCATAAATGGACCTTTACAACTTTCATACCAGACTTTCCTAAACTTTTGCGATAAAGCCTGGAGGCTGATGTCTTCTTCTAAATCTCCGTTGAGGAATACGGTCTTCATGTCTATTTGCCAAATCTTCCAATCATAATGGGTTGCAATTGACAAGAGGATCTGGATAGACTTAAGCATAGCCACTGGCGAAAATGTTTTGTCATAGTCGATCCCTTCTCGCTGGGTATAACCCTTAACGACTAGTCTAGTTTTGTAAGTCTCAACGGTACCATCCAGACCTTTTTTTCTTTTGTACATCCACTTACACCCAATATGTTTAATATTGTGAGGCGGTGTTACAAGTGTCCAGACTGAGTTTTGGGACATCAATGTCAGTTTTCCCTCCATGGCTTTCTGCCATGCTGCATGGTCAGAGGATACCATCGTTTCATCGTAGTTCAGATGATCATGCTCCTGAAACTCTAGATCCACCAAGAAGGTTTCTTCGATGTATCTATCAGGAACTTTTGTGGTCCTCCCACTGTGACGAGCCTGCAGTGGTTCCATAGGAGTCGATTCTACAGTATCGTTGATCTCAGTGGTATCGGCTCCTACTATATTTTATGCCTGTATACTCTCATCAGTACCAAATAATTTTTCAAGAACTACTTTACTAGTGGGCTTATGGTCTATTAAATAATCATGTTCTAGGAATACGGTATTCGTCAAGATAAAAACCTTTCTATCCTCATGATCATAAAATAAACTACCCTTTGTCCCTTTTGTATACCCAATGAATAGACATACCTTAGTCTTTGATTCTATCTTGTCTCGTTTATCCTTCCGTACATATGCTGGACAACCCCAAATCCTAAAGTGTTGTATGCTTGGTTTTCGCTTTAACCACAGCTCCTAAGGAGTTAGAGGTACTGACTTTAATGGAATAAAGTTCAAGGTATATGATGTCGTCTCCATGGCATATCCCCAAAAACTAGGTGACAAGATTGCATAACTCATCATAGTCCGAACCATGTTTAACAAAGTTTGGTTTCTCCTCTCAGACACGCCGTTTTGTTGTGGTATCCCTGGTGCAGTCCACTGGGATATAATCTCATGCTCACACAGGTACCTAATAAAATCATCCGATAGGGATTCACCTCCTCGATCCGATCGAAGAGACTTTGGAACATGTGTTCCCATAGAAAAATAGCAAAAAGAGAGAAAGAGCAAGAAAAAATAATCATTGTGTTTAATTGTTTCTGAAGTGAAGAAAAAGTATTTTCTTTCTACAAAAACATCCAAAATGTTTTGCTTCACCTCTATCGAGGTTTTGGAACTTGGGTCCATAGGAAAAAAAAATTATACATAGCCCATGTAAGAGAGAGAGAGAGAGAGAGAGAAAGAGAGAGAGAGAGAGAGAGAGAGAGAGAGAGAGAGAGAGAGAGAGAGAGAGAGAGAGAGAAGAAGAAAAAAAAATACATGCAAAAAAGCAAGCTTTAATCACAATCCATTGAAAGAAACATTGTTTTTAGTATTTCTAAAGGGAAGATAAAAAAGAAAATCAAATCATCAAGTTTGCAACGAAAAAATATTTTATTATGTTATAAAACTATGCTTATTGTGAATGAAAGGAGTATGAAATTTTTTATCTTTAGGTTTTCGTGAATATATATACAGAGATAACCCATTTATTGCTATATACTTTTTTATAATTATTATTTATTTAATGTTTAGTCTAATTAATTTTTTTTTGTTTTGTCCCCTCAGCGGCTCAGCCTGTGCCTGTTGCACTAATTCCTGTTGTGCCTCTGCTCGTGCCCACAGTGGTCTCTGCAGTAGTACCTACTCGCGTCGCATAGATTTGATAATATCTTTTTTATAGGAAAAGAGATCCAAACATGGCTTTTTTGTTTTTTTGTTTTTTTTGTTTTTATCGTTTAGAGGCTCTGACTTGAGTTCTTTTGACTCGGTTTGTAGAGCAACTAATATCTCTTGATCCATTGTCATATAATAATTGTAACTTAAATGACAAGCTAGCTAAAATGAAAGAAATGAAATGTATCAAGTGATTGAGTTCTTTCTCCCTCTCTCGCTCTCTTAATCGACGATGTGGCACACTACGATTGGGTCGTAAACAAGTGCAACAAATCAACCAGATAGCAAATATGTGCTCCTTCTTTGAATAATATTTTTGCTATTCAGATGTACACCATGCGGCGGATCGACCAGTAAAATCATCTTCTATAAAAGGGCTTTTCGCCAACTCCTTTTTTTTTTGTGGATTCGAACTGAAACCATATTAAATGCAAAAAAGGCAATCGCGACTATGCCTTACCAATTACAAAAATCGCATCCAATCGAACATCTAAAACATCGTAGTAATATTTAGCGACATGTAGTCGGCTGTCAGATGAGTCATATATTCAGCGACAATGGCCGTTGCCACCCAATGTGAGCGCCCCCACCGAAGGTAGCCACTGTAGTGTTGACAGAAACGAATGTAGTGATGAAAACAATCAACGATGGTTGTAGTGGTAGTCGATGGAGACGGCAAGAGGTTCAGGCATTGTTAGGGATGTGTTGCCACCGAAGGCATTCATGGCCGATATGCGTCTAATGTGGTTGTATTGCCACCCTTGAAATATTGTTATCTACCTCAAAATATTGCCATCGCTTACGAAATATTGTTGACATCCTCAAAAAATTGTCACCTCCTTTGAAATATTATTGCAACCCTTGAATTATTGTCATCTCCATCGAAATGACCCTCTTTTTAATAACACCACAGGTTGGAAGGCAGGCCTAAGGTAAAAGGGAAATATTGTCGCAATCGTCAAAATATTGTCACTGCTCTATAAACTTTTTGCAACACCTTCAAAATCTTTTGCGTGCCTCGAAATATTGATTTTGCCCTGAAAATATTGCCACCTCTCGAGATATTATTGCCGCACTTGAAATATTTTGTTTCTACCCTCGAAATATTGTCACCTCCCTCAAAATATTTTTGCCACCTTTGAAAGATTGTCATCTTCCTCGAAATATTGCCCTCGTTCTCGAAATCTTTTGCGTGCCGATAGTCACGGGCATTACTAGATTATATATACAGGGGGCTGTTGGGTTGCGCTGTGAGCTGCCAGGGGGAAAACTGACCTATGGGTATTTTGACCCCCCCAAAAGTTTTGGAATTTGATGAAATTGGTGAGGTTGTTGTCTAGGATTATATGATCATCCTCACTATTTTTCATCAAATTCCAAAACTTCTAGGGGGGTCAAATGGTTGAAGCAAAATCTGCAGATTTTAACGGTGACTGCGGACGACATATCTTGCTTCAACCATTTGACCCCCCCTAGAAGTTTTGGAATTTGATGAAAATTGGTGAGGATGATCATCTAATCCTAGACAACAACCTCACAAAATTTTATCAAATTCCAAAACTTTTTTGGGGGGTCAAAATACCTGCAGCTCACTTCCCCCCCGGTAGCTCACAACGCTCTGTAACATTCCTCTCTTTCTCTCTTTATCTATATAACATGGCACGTCGGTTTTGTACTGATTAGACAAAATGGAACCAAAAGTTGACTAGGACAAGCTGAATAGACAAAAAAGAAGCTGAGTAGACCAAAATATTCAAGCATAGAACTGAATGTCATATATGTGTTTAAACGAGCCTTGGCCGCTAGATTTACAGGCCGCAAAAAGCTCCGTCTCAAAGGCCTTAAATCGTGTGGTCCGCCGCATTAGAACAGTTATAAACGGGGGCCAGATGGCCGAATTTGAATAGCTATATACAGCTTTAGGCCATCACAAATGAGATGTTTAAACGGCCTGTAAACCTTGTCATTTGACCTGCTATAAACGGCTGCCAGCTGCCGCATTTGGCCAGCTGTATAGGGGGCAAGCTCGCCGCATTTGATGGCTTCCAGCCACCACATTTGATTTGAGCTGCTATAAACGGTTGCCAGCCACCGCATTTGATGGCCGCCGAAATAGGGGTCATCGATCTTATAAGAAAAAAAATATTGGCTCAATCATGGGTCACCCGATTGAATTTGCTGCACTTGCTTTGGGCCAAATCGTTGTCCATTAAAAATTCGTAGCAACCACTATTTTCTGTACGCCCAAAACAGGTCCAAAATGAGCTTGCTACCAGATGTAGGCTAGCTACCCCATTATACCCTTTTAATGGACAAACATAGACCATCACTATTTTCTGTACTAAGAACCAGGTCCAAAATGAGAGCATTTATGCCACCCGATTGAATTTGCTGCACTTGCTTTGAGCCCAATCGTGGTTTGCCGCGTCGTCCATTAAAAGGGCACAATGGAGAATGGGCTTGCCACCAAACATATAGCTACCCCATTATACCATTTTTAATGGACAAACGTAGCACACCACAATTGGGGCATAAGTAACTGTAGCAAAGAAATCAGGTAGCAAAAAATACTTATATTCCCAACCTAACAGTACAAATATCTATATAGCATGGTACAACAGTTTTGTGCTGACTAGGACAAAAAGGAACTCAATGCTGACTAGACAAAAAGAAACATTGATCATAGCATCGATCTCTCTCTCTCTATTCCCAGATCTCTCTTTCTCCGTCTCTCTCGTCCCCAATCTCTCTCTCTCTCCCGATCTCTTTCTCTCTCTGTATCTCTCTCTCCTCTACCGATCTCTCTCTCAAAGAGAGAGAAAGAGAGAGAGATATATAAGGAAAGAGAGAGATGGCCGGTTAGAGAGAGAAAGATTGGAGAGAGAATAGAAAGATAGAGAGAGACGGGGCCGAGATTGGGTGCCAAAGGGCATCTATGATCGGGTAGGATTAGGAGAGAGAAAGAGAGCTGGGCGGTTAGAGAGAAATTACGGAGAGAAAGAGATATGGAAAGAGAGTTAGAGAGAGAGAGAGAGATTCGGGTGAGAGAATCAAGGGGGATCGGCTGTGATCAGATGAGAGGGGGAGAGGATGTTGTACGATTGTGATTGGCTGTCGAGTAGGGAGAAGGAAATAAAGAGAAAGAGACTCGGGATTGAGTAGAGAGTGCATCGGATGAGGGGTTGCATGGGTTTGGATTAAAGGGCTATGATCAGGTTTTGTGAATGGTGTTGGGTCTCAACTGCTGTGATGGAGAATGGATGGCTGTTGTGATAGGTTCTTGGATGGCTAAAAGAATGAAAGGCGTCGTAGCTGCTGGAACAAAGTTGGGTTCTCTTTCTCTCTCCCCAGTTCTCCCTCTCCCCCCCGGTTATCTCTCTCTCTCTGCCCCCCGGTTCTCTCTCTCCCCGTCTCTTTCTCTCTCTCCCACACACGAGAAAATCTATGGTGTAACGTGATGCTAGATCACTGGTATCAAACCGTTTAACAACACTACAATTGCATCATAGCCACACGATGACAGCCACCATAGATTCATCTCTCTTCCCTACGGTCTCTCTTTTTCTCTCCCTCCGTCTCTTTCTCTTTCCCTCTCTCTCTCTCTCTCTCTCTCTCTCTCTCTCTCTCTCTCTCTCTCTCTCTCTCTTTCCGAGGGTGGCGGGGGAGGAACCCAAATCTTCTGCCCCTAAGTCACAGCCCTTCGTTGCACCCATACCCAATCGATGCATTGCAGTCACCCCAATCGGGAGCAAAGGGGCGGCCGTGATTATGTACATGTTGGTGCCTATGTCGTTTGTCCAATTAGAGCAGTTTCTTTGCTTGCCAGTTGGGACTGAGTGCGATGCACCGGTTGGGTACAATGCATCGGACGACTGTGACTTGGGGGCCAGGCGATGGGGTAGATAAATTGGGCAGAGGATTTGGATTCGGGGGTTGGGGGGGTGGTGATGCCCAAGGGCTGTGTTGCCGCCGAAGGCGGCCCGCTGCAGTGCCAACAGGCACGGGCATTCACTAGTCTATATAACATGGTACGTCGATTTTGTGCTAACTAGACAAAACGAAAGCTAACTAGGACTAGCTGACTGGACAAAAATAAACCGAATAGATCTAACAATTTGTTATAAAATCAACGCACAATCTTTATTTTCCTGTCAACCAACTCCCTCCCCTTGGTTTCAAATCCAGACCCATTTTAACTGCACTAAACCTCAAAAATCCCGGCCCATTTAAACTGCATTAAACTTGACCATTCATCCCTTGATCGTTGTTCACATCAACGGCTATAAACCCGCCTGCTGAAATTTCGGCCGTCCCAAACCATCAGATCGATCTCTAGGAATCTGTTCGAATAGAAACAACTGTGATTGATCGATTATAGGGGGTGGGTGAGGGGGAGTTGGTCGTGCTGAAGGCACCCTCTTCGTGCCAATCGGTACGGACGAGGAAATGATTGTTCCTATGAATGCCAGTGTTGCCGTCGAAGGAGGCCCACGTGTCGGCACTGGCATGCACTAGTATATATACTAGTAAGAAACCCGGGCAATGCCCAGATGAGCTTGATGCACAGCCATTTGGCACAGATGACATCACAACTGTTCGAAGGAGTATGAAATCTAAAGTGAGTGTGATTCACTTGTTAGAGGGAGAGAGGGAAAGAGATTAACATCAAATGATAATTAAATGTTATTGAATGAATGTTTTATTATCTTTATGATAGGTTTTTAATGGGTCGATCTATAGGAATCTGTTCGAATAGAAACAACTGTGATTGATTGATTATAGGGGGTGGGGGAGGGGGAGTTGGTCACGCCGAAGGCACCCTCTTCGTGCCAATCGGCACGGACGAGAAAATGGTTGTCCCTATGAATATGCCAGTGTTGCCGTCGAAGGAGGCCCACGTGTCGGCACTGGAATGCACTAGTATACATATATAGTAGTGCCGTGTGTGGGTTGGGCTTAGATGCCGTGTAACATGGGCGCCGTCCGATTGAAACGAATCCGACGGACCGTGCTGTGAATGTGAATGAGATGTTTCATACGCGGACAAACTACTCGCGCTATTACTGTAGCCTTCTCTGCGTGCGCAGCAGCACAGTCAGTTGTCATCATTCCGACGCAGATTTTCCTACCGTCCGATTAAAGCCGATCCAATCGGGCAGATGGCACGAGAGAAAGCCGCGCTATCCTTCTTCCCGCGATCCAGATTAATTTGCACCGCATTTTGGTTTTCTCCGCGTCCTCGAGCGATCCGGATCTGAGAGAAAAACCCCTTCAGGAATTCATCTTTCCCGGACGAATTCACAGTAGAATCTCTTTTTTTTTTTTTTTTTCTTTTGATCAGCTTCTTTTTCTTTTGAACAGCTCTCTTCCCCGCCGGAGGTAGATCTCCCGCGATTTTTGAGGAAGGAAAGGCCCGTATCGTGCATCGATCTCCCGCGATTCGTGAGCAAACCTTATGTTTTTTTTTCTTTCCTTCACTCTTATTCTCCAGATCTTTGAGTGCACGGTATTTGGGTTTTCTTACAACTCATGCCCTCAGCCCGTGATCAAGATCTCACAAAACAGATTTTTTTTTTTCTTCCATTCTTTCCTTGCTCCAACCCTAAAACCGTACTAGTTTCTCCGTTTTTTTTTTTCGAGCAGGTCTCTCTTCCCCGCCGGCGGTAGGTCTCCCGTCATCTGTGAGGAAGGAAGCGTCGATCTCCCGCGATATGTGAGTAAACCTTCCTTCCTATGTTTTTATTTTATTTTATTTTATTTTTTTACTCTTATTCTCCAGATCTTTGAGTAAACCTTAATATTTTGAAATTGCCTGTTCTCTTGCTGCCACTGTTCGGTTCTGCTGTTTTTCCTTGCTGCTAATTGTGAAATTGCACTTGCTGTTTTCCTTCCGCAACAATTGAAAATAGGGTTAGGCCCCAGGATAATGCCATGACCCTTGCTTTAGTACCACAATTTTCCGCAACAATCTCATTTCGGAAAATAAGGTTTGTCTGCTTGATGAGAGTAGTTGGGTTATGTGATTGGAATCAAAGTAGCATATTCATTTAACATGTTGGCAATATAGTAGAGCCCATTATCCCCAAACACATAGATAACTTAAGTCTTCTACCATATTCTTGGTAATGACGTGATCTGTTATGAAGCATGGAAAGTATGGTTTAAAATTTTGAGCCCTACGAACGTTTCAACCATTTAGGTGGAAACATTTTAGCCTAACTAAAATTTTTATTCAAGCTTCAGTAAAACTGGTTGAAACCGACTAAAGGCCCAAGTCATGGCCAAAACTAGTGAAAATCATTAGAAGTGGTTATAATTAAACACAATGTTACCAAGTCGGAAGTCGAGGAAAAGTTGGCAAGGGAAAAAAAACAAAAAAAAATGGGAAAAAATTGGAAAAATTGGAAAAAAGTAAATTAGGTAATAATTAGATATATGTATTCTAATAAATTTTTTTATAGCAAAATCGGGAAAAAGACGGGTAATAAACGGAAAAAAATGTGTAATTCGCGATTAATACGCGTATTTCACAAATTTTTTCAAAAATCCCGACTTTTTTTAAAAAACCACAACTTATGCCCATAGCAAACGATTGGGGAATAAGTCGCGATTAAAACACGACTTTTTCAAAAAGTCAACGATTTTGGTAACAGTGATTAAACAAATGCATAGCTTATTGGAGATGAATCACTCAATTAGATAACCCCTTCTAAATATATAGAGGCCATGCTACATTACATTGTCTTGACTATCTCAGTGAGCAATGCAGTCAATGCAAACAAAACAGCTAAGAACTTCTCCATCATCATGACTATTGTCCATGAATAGGTATGAAAAGTATACAAGGGTGCAGTACAATTGTACAAATCATGCTCAAGGACTTTTACAATAGGAGACTAGCATGGACATATTTAACTAGAGTGATTCCTACAAAAACCCACAAAAAAGACTCAAAAGACAAGAAGGTTCGACAATATCAAAACTCGAAAAGGTTCAATGACCATGTTTATAAAGTCGAACTTCGTTCCTAACTTATATACTAATCCTACTTTCAATGTTCAAGAATTTGTCAGAGTTCCATGGTGAGTTGAACAAAGTTGAGGGTGAGCTGTATCGAATCCTAGAGAATGATGTAGATGGATATGGTAAGTTTTGTCATGAATAACTAGATTAGGATTTCAAAGGTTCTTAAAGGTTATTGCTTTGGTGCTTAGTACTTGGTTTCATTTAGGAACTAAGGTGTTTTCTAAAATATTAAGTGTCATGGACTCATGGAGAAGTTGAACAGATGTAATTTACAATACTGTGTTAAGTTTTGGGCGTAATTGAGCCGGTATAAATTTACTTGCAAGAATCAAGTGATTGTTTTGATGACGATGAGCAGAAAACCTACCTATTAATATGCCGGAATACAACACCATTCTCGATATAACTTTTTCAATCAGCTTCTCGAGTAAGGGGAGGATTCTAAGTTTTTTCTAGCTCATATTTGTGAGTCGGAAAGGTCGAGAGCCTCGAAGTCTTGAGACTTGGGTTTTTTTTTTTTACTTGTTTTGGGCTATTAGGGTTTAGCTCGTTTTGACCGGGGTTCCTTTTTGGGTGTTTGGTGCCATTAGGCATAGTTTGTATATTTTTCTTTTAATAAAGTGGCAGGGGTGAAGGCCGAATCCCCCCTCCCCCTCATCAGAGGGATTTCTCAAAAAAAGAATCAAGTGGTTCTGAATCATATAACATATACATACACAATTGCCAATGGATAGATCCGAAAGCAATATGGTCGCCACGGAGGAACAAATTTAGATGCCGTACTCCCACATTCGTTATAAAGAAACATTGAAAAACAATACAAAAAATGAAGTACATCATCAACAATATTTGCATACATACATGAATGGGCTTTGATGGGCCTCAACATTCTCGATAAAGTTGAATCAAAATTAACATCTTAGTCGAGAATTTGAGCGAGAGAAGCAAGATGGGAGAACCCTAATTAAACTATTGCTGTAGGAGGAGATGCTTACCTAAAAAAAGGGAGGTACAACAGATGGGAGTAGCAGCGGCAATCAATGACCGACGAGGAGCAGGGAGGGATAGAGGTGGATGAAGGCGGGGAATGTTGCTGTGGCGGCGAAGGAATGAGATTGGTGGTGACACAGTGAATGGAGCTGAAATAGTCATCATATACATACTTGGTGAAAAAAAGAATATCCTCTGGGCTTGGACCCTCCTCACCTCCTCTATGTTTAGTATTTCTCAAACTCATGACACAGTGATGCTATCGGGTCCACAGAGCTGTTGTACTTACGAATCTAATCCGTGCCTCTTCTAGCCACTCGGAACCAGGATATGCCTTTCACTTGTTCGGATGACCAACCAAAGATGCGACTTAGTCAACCGTATCCCCCTACAGCTTGGGCAGGTTGGATTTGATGAATTTGAAAATCAGATTGGGTTAGGGTTGAAAAAATACAAACCGAGTTGAATTCGGGTCGGCCCAATCTGAACCCGAGTATGTATATGTCTATAACTCTGTGATATATAGATTATAATCAGTGTAGTCAATGTGTCGCTTAGGCCATCGCCTAGGCGTTTTGGGCCTCCGAATGCCTAGGCAGTGGCTAGGTGGCCGGTGGAGTCTGGGCGGCCGCCTAGGCAACCGTTTGGGCGCCTAGACGTCTACTTTAATAATTGGGTTTTTTTTTTTATGTTTTTCTTAAATTAGTCAGGTTCAAATTCAATACTTGATAGTATTGTGAAGACATCCTCTTTTACTTATGGTAATTACTATGTACAGTTTCAGCATCATTTTTTGCAATTAAGCCTTCTATCATCTGTGTTGTGTAGTTGAGTAATCTGCATCCATAAGTTTTTTGATGTTTTTTTTTTTCCTGAATATTAGATACCCAATTAGTTTATAGAGAGAGATAATATGGCTATCCAGTTGAAAATGTCCGCCGATAACAAATGTGAGCGCTGCCTTTAAATGTGAGCGCTGCCTTTAAATGTGAGCAATGTTGATGAATTGTGTCGCATATGCCAATGCCAATGTACTTTGCGGCCAAAGGCGACTGCTGTAATGTCGATGACGCCGAAGGGGGCCAGGGAAGTGTTGCTACCAAAGGCGGCCGTCCGAGTGCCGATAGGCACGGGCATGCACTAGTTCTTAATATCCTAGTCATCAATGCAAGTTTGTTAATTTTTGGATATGATTTCTTTAACATATATATTTTCAATCCCAACCTAAGTAATGGAAACCTCAAGCCTAACCCAACCCAACCTCCAACCTGAGATGCCCAACCCAAGCAAAAATTTTCAAGCTCGGGCTGGGCTCGGGTTAGCCCAACCCAAGTTGGTAGAATGGGTCGGGTCGTATAGGTTTGGGTATATTTATTTTCAATCATTGTTTAAAATTTTGACCTTTGAAGATAAAAAACTGAAAAGAACTTATACTTGCTAATACTACTATGCGGTTCTTATATTTCTATCAATGTAATTTACTAGATAATCAAATAATATCTTTATTTGAAAAGCAAGAAGCAAATAATTTGGGACTGGGTGAAACAGATGGCTGTGATTGTGATACCTCAACATATGAATACTCGGGATAACGATGATTATTATTTATATATCACAGATTCATAGACGTACTTACGTACTCGGGTTCGGATTGGGTCTGGGTGCCCGATCCCTCAACTCGAGCCCGACCCGAATTCAACCCGGTTTGTATTTTTTCAACCCTAACCCAATCCAATTTTCAAATTCATCAAATCCAATCCGCCCAAGCTGCAGGGGGATACGGTTGACTAAGCCACATCTTTGGTTGGTCATCCGAACAAGTTAAATGCATATTCTGGTTTCGAGTGGCTAGAATAGGCACAAATTGGATTCGTAAGTACAATAGTTTTGTGGACCCCGATAGCAGGAATGTGTGTCATGAGTTGGAGGAATACTGAACACTGAGGAGGAGAGGTGGGTCCAGGCTCGGAGGATATTCTTTTTTCACCATGTATATGTGGCTAGAGATGGTCCAGGCTCGGAGGAATACTGAACACTAGAGATGGTTTCGATTTCGTTTTTAAATTTAAAATAATTACAAAATATAAAAATAATATAAAATAATACATCGGTACCCACTTCATAGTGGTATTGTTTTCAAAAGAGCATGGTTTTTTCTTTACCCCGATTTTTTGTCCAAAAAGTTGAAAAATCGTGATTCTGAATTTTGGCTAAGTCTAGAGGAAAAAAGAGTTCTTGTGAAAGATTTTTTTTATAAATTAAAAATATTTTACTGGACTTTGGGTTTTTAAGTTGATCTTATACTTCTAGAATTCTGTGATTTTTTCCGGTCCAAATACTTTGTGTTTTTTTTTTCACTGACTTTTCTTTTTTAGCCAAAAGTTGTTAAGTTTGATTTTGTATAGGAATTGAAAAATTACATTTTGATTCATTTGGATTTTGATTGTTTTGATATTTTTATTAAATCCAAATGGGGATATTTGCTTATTTACATAAAATAACTTAAAGTAATAATATGTCTGTCTAAGAAGCACTGATACTGGTACAGGGACACGGGTCCGCCGACACGGCAAATCCTAAAAAGGGAGGACACGGGTACAACGGGGACGGCAAAATAAATTAATATTTTTAAATTAATATTTTATATATGTTTACAATTCATATATATTTCGATAACCGAAAAAGCCTCATAGAAAACAACTAAAATAAAATTTTAATACATACTGCATCGTTATCGTTAGTTACATCCAGCTCGATCGGTGAATCGCAGACAGCTCTAAATGGTATGAAAAATAACGGTTGTGTTTCAGTTTTGACTTTAACCTATCTGAAACCTCAGAGGATAAGATAAGTTAAAGCCAAACGTGAATCGTAACCATCTCTCATAACCATCCTGACAAGTGAATCACACTCAGGCCCAAATGGCATGCAAAAGAACGGCTGCATTCAGTTTTGGCTTCAACCTATCTGATTCTCTGAGGTTATAATCTCAGAGGATCAGATAGGTTGAAGCCAAAACTGAATCACCACAGCTTGTAACCTGATCCTATATCGAACAGTCCGTTAACGCGCAGTGTCCCGAGTGTCCGGCTCCCGGAAGCACGTAGGACACGGCACATGCGTGTCTGGTGCATATCCGGGGAGTGTCTGACGAGTGTCGGTGTCCGACACGGGTACGGGAGGCCTGGGGAAGTGTCCATGCTTCCTAGATGTCTGTCATGCTGAAATCAAGGATCAAAATATCGGTCGGTATGAACCGTACCGGCAGGTACGAACCGGGAACCGGACCGAACCGCACTGGTATCCAGTCGATACCGGTGCGAGGCTTAAATCTTCTAAATACCGGCCGGTACCGGTTCGAACCGGTCGGTTTGAATCGGTACCGGGTATAAAGTAAGGTTTTGGGTGGTTTTTTCATTCTGATTTCATTTTTTTGGGCATCTTTCTTTATTCCCACATGAGGTGAACCTCCATACTAGCTGGATTTGCAAGATTTGAAGCCAAAAACTCGGATTTGCAAGATCAAAATCACATTTGAAGGTATGTTTTCATAATTTTTTTTAATTTTCTTTTGTTTTGTTGTATTTTTTTTAAAAAAAAATCAAATAATTGTGGTGAAAATTGAACTGGGCTAGATCTATGCCATCAAACCTTAGATCTATAAGCTTCATCTCCAAATTTGTATGATCGGTTCATACAAATTTGGGGGTTTTTCAATTTTCTTTTCTTTTTTTGTATTTTTTTTTAAAAATAAACCAAATAATTGTGGTGAAAATATTGATATGGGTCAGATCTATGCCATCAAAGCTTAGATCTATAGATCTATAAGCATCATCTCCAAATTTACATGATCGGTTCATGCAAATTTGGGGTTTTTTTATTTTTTATTTTTATTTTTTGCATTTTTTTTAAAAATAAACCAAATAATTGTGATGAAAATGTTGATATGGGTTAGATCTATGCCATCAAAGCTTAGATCTATAGATCTATAAGCATCATCTCCAAATTTGCATGATCGGTTCATGCAAATTTGGGTTATTTTCATTTTTATCATATTATATGAAATTGTAAAATATGACTCATGTACTCGTATTAGTTGTGTAAGTCATGTTTGTGCAATGGTCATGAATTGTGTTTTGTAATCCCTAAGCATAATACTAGGCTAATCTAACACATACAATTTAATAACTATATCAAATTCCACAATTTAGAATTATACAGTGAAAACTGTGACTTTATAACTTAAAAAGACCGGTTCATACCTATAACTAGTTTACTAATAAAAAAACATCACAAACCAATATTTTAGATTATTTTGGATTTTGTGGTTATTTTTTCAAATTTTTTTGAAACAAAAAATCAATTCACACCGGTATGGACCGGTTCAAACCGATACCGGTTCGAACCGTTTTTTCGGCCGGCCGATAATTTGTCCGCGACCGGTATTTTTATCCATGGCTGAAATACACCTTATTCTGAACCCAATCCTGCTTTTAATGAGTGCTGAGTTCCGAAATCCGAAACTGGAGGGTTTCGGGACCGGTTCCGACCGAAATGGCCGAAATGGATCGGTTTCGGCCGAAACTCCAAACCTTGGTTATAACCTCAGAGGATCAGATAGGCTGAAACCAAAACTAAATCATAGCCGTTCTTTTGCATGCCACTTGGCCTGAGTGCGATTCACTTGTCAGGATATTTTTAATGGACGATTACGATTTAGTTTTGGCTTTAACCTATTTGATCCTCTGAGGTTTCAGATAGTTTGAAGTCAAAACTAAAACACAGTCATTTTTTTCCATGGCATTTAGGGCTTTGTGTGATTCACCGATCGGGCTGGGTGTAACTAACGATTGCGATTCAGTATGCATTAAATTTTCATTTTCGTTGTTTTTATGAGGCTTTTTTGGTTATTAAAATATATATGAATTATAAACATATAAAATATTAATAAAAAATATTAATTTATTTTGCCGTGTTTCCGCCGTACCTGTGTCCTCTTTTTTTCTTCTTCCGTATTTGTTGTGTCGGCGTACCCGTGTCGTGTCGTACCCGTGTCCCCGTACCAGTGTCAGTAATTCTTAGGTTACTATTATCATGATAAATTACTTAATATGTTACACGTTAACTTTACATGATAGGAAATCAAGGATTCATGCAAAATTTTATCAAACACAGCTTGTAGTAAAACATACTCAGTATCTTGAATGGTTAGGTGATTGTGTTAGATACCTTGACCAGCAAGCGTAATTACCATTTTAAGGGTAGTTCACATTAGCTTATTGACATCAGGTTTGTATATGGAATGCTCACACTTCCCTGTTAGTGTAACTTTGCTAGTGGCATGGTTGATTCATCTGTGTATTATGGTCAAGCTCAATGTAGCAATCAACGTAGCTTGAGTTTAAGTTTCCATAAATTTCTTGTACATTCTCTTATGCAGAACACCTTCAATTATTAGAAGCATGACACAATTTTTAATTTCCTTGTGTTTATTGAAATCTTATTTCTTATTCCTGGTTTACATGGATTGGTCTCTTGATTAACGTTCTATTTATTTTATTTGGCTTGGTTATCTGCAGATATGGATCACATTGCTGGGTCAAGTCTATTTCCTTTGCATCGTTGTAAAACTCTCCATCTGGTTTGTTTCTATCTAAAGAATGATATATCTTGTGATCTTAAAATACTCTTGGATTTTTTAAATTAATTTACTTAAAAAGATTTATTTTTTGATGATTTATCATAACTTCTAATCAACCGTGTCAAAAATATTTATCCAGGTTAGGCATGCACAGGGGATCCATAATGTGGAAGGTGAAAAGGACCATAAAGCATATATGTCTCCAGAACTTTTTGATGCTCACCTCACCCCTTTAGGTTGGGATCAGGTAGGAATAAATGGTTTCTATGGCCATGATAATTTTTATTACATTCCCCCTCTTGCCATGAATTTTTTTACATGTACCTTGTTTGTGGCAGTGTTTATTACTTTTTTTTCATGGGAATCAATGTAAGATGAACATGTAGGAAATTTTTTGTTGGAGAGATACTCATGTTCTTTGAGTATTATGTTTTAAAACAAGAATCATGTTGCTCAGTATAAAAGAGATTGATTATGGGTTTTATATTCTTCCATATTTTGAAGAGTGAAACTTTACCAGACATGCTTAAGAGTATTTAAGTACAAAGCAAGGAGTACCAATATCATGTCTATCCAAATGAAAATACCCGTATGAGGGTATGAGAAGGGTCGGTGGGCAGCGCGCGCCGACCGACCAAACAAATGACACCTTGTACGATGGTCTTAGTGGAAGGCACCAGGCTAGGATCTTTGTGGATAAAAAAAAGGCATATGTTCTCTCCTCACCTTGGAAAATTAAACAGCTACATGCAAGATGATTATATGTTGGGTGGTTCTCTCTCATCTCTCTTTGCAAACATATTAGATTATGATTTCTGTGTAGTGCAGGGAAAAATCATACAAGGTTTGCATGACATAGTTAAACTACATCACACATATTTTTATGAGGAACCCTTCGTGGGAAAAACCTTACCGACTGAGCCGGATGGTGAGAGCAATCCACTAAGCTTCAAAGATCCAGTACAAGAATTGAGCAAATGTCTAAACTCTAACGGGCCCTACTAAGAGTTTTCCTCCACACTATGCTTACTTCCGTCTTTCTCCCAGCTCTTTTGCAAACCTCTTGACTGGTTGCCTTGCACCTGATCCAACACGAGTTATCCTAGATGCTCACTCAAGATGATGCTCAGACTCCCTCTAAACTCTAACGGGCCCTACTAAGTGTTTGTTGAATAGAAACACTAGAAGGGTAGAGGCTCCTAGAATGGATGCCCTCAAGCCCTTCTTGATCGAGCTAGAGAGTTATCGGAGAGGCCTGAGAGGGTAGGAGAAAGAGTAGAAGAAGAGACTCAAGATCATAGTGAAAGTGTTCTTTATTCACTAGATGGATGGTGGCACTTGTACAGTTTTCAAAGGATTTAACCAACCCTCTCTCTTATGCTCATCCCCTTTCTTTTATAGTCAAATCTAAGGGAGGGGAAAGTTGTCTTTCTGTTGAGATACATGCCTCCCCACATGGGGCGGTGGGGGTCCTCCAATTCTGTAAAGGCACCTGTTACCCCACATGGGGTGATGCGAATCCCACCAATGCTATCGAGGCAACTGTTTCCTCCACATGGACTGATGTAAGTTAGTCCTCTCATTTTCGTGCAACTAGTTGCCTCCGGGAGGTGAATACCGTGAATGAATTGCAACCTATTGTTTTTTTTGGGTAACTGTTACCATTTAGTTTGTTTGGGAGTACTCGCCTTTTCAGGTGTCTTTGGAAAGACTTCTTCGTTTGGTTGGAGAGTTTGAGCGAGTTCCCCTTTTGGAAGGGGTTGCCGGGTTCCGTTCTTGAAAGGGAGGAAGGGTTCAACCCTATTTCCTCCTTTACTTGATTAGCCAGAAGTTCTCTTTTTTAGGGATTTCATGGGGTAATGCCGCGTGAGGGGGTAGATATTTTGTTCCCACATGATTGGCCGTTGTGGTAGAACATGGTGGCAAACCGTACGGTCTAAATACCAAACAGATGTAAGACTATTAAAGAGAACATAGACTTACAAAAATGCCAAAGCATTATACCAGGAATAAACACATGAAATTTGGATATGTGATGGACTGCTTTAAGTTAAGGGCTAGCTGAGATATAGGTTTTCCTATATGCTAATCTCAGTAAAAAGGCTAAGTTATTGCTTAGAATTTTTAGACATTTGTTTGATCAAAGTTGGGCTATTAGGGTTAAGAATTGGAGGTACTTTTGTAAAGGGATTAATGAATATAAATAGTAATTAGCTGGAAAAAGGTTCATGGATTCATCACCACGAAATGAATATCAGAGTTATCACCTAGGTGTTGCAGTAATATCCTGTTCAAGCACTATGGTGTAGGAAAAAAGTAAATATCTATTAACATTTTTCAAAGTCTGAAGTAAATTGGTAGCTTCCGTTACATAGAAATAGAACATTTCTGATCTAATACATATATGAATTAATACTCCTTTAGATACTTCCTAATAGAAAGATTGATTCATGACTAAGAGATGCAGTCATCAAAACTCACCACATCTACTTTAAAACTCACGCGGCAATCTAACGCAATAATGAATCAGTCACATGTCAACATACTTACAAAATTTGTTAAAAAATGAAAAACAAATAAACATAAAAAATAAGAGAAGTGACTTGACTATCCATCATACTGTTTAAATAATATAGAAGAGGCTCGAGTAAGTCAACTAAAAGTGCTCTCACATCAGAGAGTCCAAGAAAATTTGATAGTGTGGGGGAGATAATAATGTGGATGTTGAAGGGTGTAAAACAATGAAGTATTGATTATAATCGAGTCAGCAGTTGGCAGACAATATGGCCATGTGCATTGAAGATTTGGGGAGGCCTCTTAAGGAGGTAGACTGAAATCATGTCATTGTTTAAAGAAAAAATAGGGAGAACCTATGGACATGGATAATTGTAAGAAAGGATCTTGAAAATATGACATTAACATAGTTGTCACATTTAATAGGAATGGATTGTCAAGGAGTTGCTCTGTATTTGGAATAAAGTTTCTTGATTATAGTTTGGTTATATGTTTGACTCTTTTTTTTTTGCAGGACTATGTTTGGATTTATTGATTTTCTCAAATAGCTTCTTATTCTAGAATAGTAACATATGCACTATTCTGTTTCTTATCCAGTTTAACATGTTATTCCAAGTTAAAAAACCTCCATTAATGCCAAACAATGTAAACAGGTTGATAATTTGCGTAAGCATGTACGTGCGTGTGGCCTTGCTAAGAAGATCGATTTGGTTATTACCTCTCCTCTGCTAAGGTATAATTTTTGATATTTGTTTTGCCAATAAAAGGAAAGAATTGAGCCCTAGTCTAATTTCCTTATAGAGCTAAGGAGATTGGCTCTACTGCTAAGGTATATAGTTCTTATGCTTCATGAAGTAACTGTTCTGTTCTCAAAATATTCCTTACATTAGTATTGTGAGTGTTGAATTTGAAAATAGTGTTTTCATTACCATTCTTACAAGAATATTTTAATTATTCCTTGCTTTTAAATCTAATGTTATAGTTTCTGTTATGGTTATTATTTACATCATACTTATGCTCACTATAGTTTTGAGCTTAATGTGCTTAACATGCTTCCATGGAAGGTTTAAAATTCTCCTTTGTTCAATTTGATGACACAATTTCAATTGAAACCTACTTTTGAGTTTGATCGACACAAATTAACCTCTAAAGACTGGGCAACCTCTATTTTGGTGTCTGCTAATACTATTGGTGGTGATGACACGTTCCGTGAGTGGGTTATGCATGTTGATGTCAAATATTACTTTCTCGCTTTCCACATGCTTAGTTAGGACCTACTACGTCATAAAACAACCCCTACCCCTATTAGCACAAGTCATAGCCTCAAAACCAACACCAGACTCAAGGGTCTGGTCACCTGCCGTGGCATGGTCACTCGAGTCGAATTCAAACGTACATACAACACAATACTAACCATATTCCTCACATAACTATGCAATACCTTAAGTAGGTAGATGACGCGTTCTCCCAACCAAAGCCGGACGGACATGAGATACGCCCCCCTAACTAAGATAGGTATTGCTCTAACCATACTAAGTAATTTATCTCCTATAAAACATTCATGCTACTCCTAATATACTTCATTGACCGCGGAATACATCTCCTTTTCAACTCTCATACACTAATTGTATAACTATGTATCGCTGTCAGTGAGTAGTAGAAGCATCCCCCAACCAAACAAGGACATGGGACATGACTCCTATAGTACGATAGCGGTATAATCGTCACACTAGGTGTTATGCAAGACTTTTCCTATGCTACTTATAAATTCTAACTATCCTAAATCACCTGTGTAACTGTGCATTGCCGTCAGTGAGCATGAGACGTATTCCCAAGCTAAATGAGAATATGATACATGACTTCTACAGCACGATAGCGGTACAACACGTCCTTTAACCAATATCCGGTAGAGGACACAATCTCTACATGCTGTAGAGGTGCCTTAATTATATCTATCTGTTCTATAAGACCAGTCCTTAAGACGCTAAGCACCATTAGTTTAGGATACTAGCAAGGGATCACCACTATCCAAAAGTCTCGTCCCCATCCAAGGGCCACAAGAACTTTGCGAGTCAAATACACTAACCGTGCAAGTCCAGTGTAGCCAAATCTACCCTCACACTATGCGGTAAGCGGTATAATGAGTTAGACTTTAACTGGACTGATGTGGGTCATTGCTTTTCCTAAACTATGGCTAATACTCGGATAACCTACATACGTGATCCAGGAGGTCAATGACAGTTAGGAACTAACCCTAACTTTTCTAGACTTAAGTGGGTCAAGAACCCTATTCAACATATAGTCAGGGTTTGAAATATTGGTCAATACCGTTACGTACCGGTTTTACCCGGTTCGAGATTGATACGGCACCCGATCCCGATACCTGGGCCGTACCAGTCGGTACGTACAGGTCCATATCGGTTGGTACCGACCGGTACCGACATGTTAAATTGTTTTTTGGAGTTTTTGCCTCAACCAGTATCGGTTGGTACCGGTCTATGCAGTCAAAGTAGGTAGTCGGCCCTTGGCCGACTAGGACTATTCGGGACTAATCCGGGACTAGTCGGCCAAAACTTATTCTAACCCCTTTCCCCTCCCTAAACATATATGATATATGAACTAGCATAAATGTCAATAAGTATATGATATTAGTCGGTTAATAACAATACATACCTTCACAGTTCACAGTATGGGTATAAAATATAAATACATAAGTAATAGAACATAGTTCTATTGGCTTCATGCCCATTTCAGAAGACTCAGAACTAAGAATTCATCACAATATTTGTTTGATGATGTTTAATCTGTGAATAACCCCAATTTTGATTATAGGGTTATATGGATATCAACAAATAAACAATAATTATTTGTCTATGTTTTTATTTGAGGTTCTCAGGTGCTCAACAGATGATTACAGAGAAGAGCCATAGTTGTGAGTCTTGCGACTCAAGACTTTGAGCCAATGTAAAAAAATCAAAACAAAATTACTTACAAAGACTCCTTGCAATTTTTTTTTTCTTGCAGAATGTTGCCTAGGGACTAGTTGGCAGTCGCTAGTCGGGGACTAGTCGGGATTTCGCCCAGCAATGACAGAATCAGAATTAATCGGTCGGCAAAATGCCGCCTGGGGACTCTTCGCCGACTAGTCCCGATTTTGATAGCAGAGATACCGGTACGTATTAGCCGGTACATATCAGTTAGGGGCAGACCAATACCGTGATTTTGAACCTTGCACATAGTAGGAAAACGGACAGAGCTTCCGCCCTCTTTCTTGGATATTGATACGGTCCCCGGTCCGAAGGTCGTTCTTCGGCTGTGGTCAAGCCACATCTGTCCTTAGAATATACATGGTTAACTTTATTGTTAGGGTTATATGGTGAGCTTAACAGTCACAAACGATCGTATAACCACCTACTCTAATATTTACCATGTCCAATCACTCATCTCCCATGTCCGAAAAAATAGCATAACTAAATTATCAAATTATTCTAACAGATCAACAACCATATTAAAATTAAACTTACAATATTTAATATTTAAATAGACAATATACATTACATTATGATTAACAAGTCATACATACAGGTGTAGGTGCGGTAGCTATACTTATAAATTATACTACTTAGAACCTAAACGAGATCCCATGTCCGAAAAAATAGCATAACTAAATTATCAAATTATTCTAACAGATCAACAACCATATTAAAATTAAATTTACAATATTTAATATTTAAATAGACAATATACATTACATTATAATTAACAAGTCATACATACAGGTGTAGGTGCGGTAGCTATACTTATAAATTATACGACTTAGAACCTAAACGAGATCATGTATTCTAGAGGATATCAATCGGTATTCTTATATTGCCAATGGATAGGCTTCGAAATTTGGGACCCGTTGCCGCTTGTCTCTTGGCAATCGAAGTATGGACTGAAAAGTTACGGTCGGATCATGAGTCAACTGAACTGGACCTAGGGTAGGGGTATTTTGGTAATTATGATCGGTAGGTTTTCACCTGCTGTCAACAGGTAAGGTTCGGAGAACTGAGTCCGTTGCCGCCAGTTTCGTTGGATTCCGACACTAGACGGTGGAACGACAGTCAGACCAAGATTGTCTAAATCGGGCCTTTATGTGGGGTATTTAGGTAATTATGGAAAATAAGGGTCAAACTATAGTCAATAGGTAGGGCTCGAAAAACGGAGCTCGTTGCCGCCGGTTTAATCGAATTCCGACTCCGAACGGCGAAACGGTGGTCGAACCAATCTTCGATTGATTCACAGTTGGTTCCAGTTAACCAGATCGGGTTCACTGTGCACTGCATAGTGAACCGGATTCACTGCTGTCGGGTCGGGTCCAAGTGGTTGTCGGGTCGGGTTAAAGTCAACCGGGTCAGGTCAAGTTAAACGGGTCGGGTTTAACCCGCAAGTCAAGTCCAATATCCAAAATCTATTTAATTAAAAATATCTAACCTTATTACCTTATTACCCTTAACTTTTTATAAGTTTTCGAAACACACCCTATTGGTTTTCACAGAACCCATGCGACTGGGGGTGGTTTTGCACCCCTTTGGCTCTGCGTACGGTGGTCGGCGAGCCTTGCTGTCGGCAGCGATCCAAAAAGTGCGCAGAGGTGAGCGTTGGGGTTGTGGTCATGCACGACGGAGGTTGCCGGATCTGCGTCAGCGAACCCCGGAGTTCGGCCCGGAGCTTCAAAGGCGGCTGACCATGGTGGTTGGCGATTGCACCCAAAAGAGTAGGAGGGGGTGTTGTAGCTTACTTCGGAGGTGTCGAAAAAGGGTCGGGCCGGGCCTTATGGGCAACCGGCTTGTCGGGGAGATCTCCGGTATCGTGCAGTGGAGGAGGTCAGGCCACTATGGTGCTGCACCACCTCTCTTCTGCCTACAACTCTTTCTTCCCTTTCTCTGCAGACCTCTCTCTATAGATCTCTCTTTTCTTTGTTTTTCTTCTATTGTTTCAGTCTCTCCCCCTCTTTTTTTTTTTTTCCGATCCACCCCGCTCTGGTCCTTTCTTTTTCTCTAAATATCCCTCCCACCCTCCCCCTTATCCTCTTTGTTCTCTTTCCTTCTTCGTTTTCCACCAGGTGGAGGGACAGCTGGAGGGGGATGGCGGCTAAGGGGGTGTGCGGTTGAGAGGGGTTTGACGGTTTGAGGGTTTGAATGGTGGGGAATGGCTAGTGCCATCCAACCATCCATCAAAGTTGCTTTGCATCTAACGGTGGGAGCATTAATCTTAGGGGTCTATGGGGGTGCAAATTCATCACCACCATCCATTTCATTTCCCTTGTATCCTAACTGTGGATGGCTAATTTATTTTATTATTATTATATATTTATAAAATTTATTTTCACTTCTCTAAATCCCTAAATAAGGTATCTACGATCAGGGTTTGTGCATGCCGACGAGCACTGCGTGACACCTACAATATAAGTTCATATGTGCCAATTAGGTGGATATACTGTACCAATGGTCGTGATTCGCACGCGCACACGGTGCGAGCGCGAAATCAACATCGGGAATCACATGAACACGTGCAGCCTAATATCAACTACCAAGATTCACACGTGCTTGCACGACACGACGCGGCCCCAGCGGTCAGGATTCGCATGCATATGCAGGGTACGACCATAGTTACCAAATCGCTCGTTTTTTTGAAAAAAAACGCGTACTGATCCAGATTCGTAGTATACGTGAAAAAAAAACCCATTTTTTTGAAAAAAACGGCAATACGCGTTTAAAACGTTTAATACGTAAAAACGGGTTTAATACGGGTTTAGTTCCCCAAATAGGTTCGGGTTCAGTTTTGGGTTTTTTTAAAAATCCACCGGATCAGGGAAATGGGTTCGGGTTTTTTTAAATGGGATATGACCGAGTCGGGTTCGGGATTGGTGGAATAAACGACTCCTGCGCGACCCGCAGTGGTCTTTTATCCCCGGACCCTTGCGATTTTGCGATCGGCGACGGCGAGCTCTGAGGCTGCGACTGCGATCGGCGAGCCTCTGCGAGGCTGTGCTCAGCGGAGCCCCTGCGACTGCGAGGCTGTGCTCAGTGGCGAGCCCCTGCGACTGCGATCGACTGTACTCGGCAAGAGGCGTCTGCGCTCGGCGAGAGGCGGAGACGCTCAAGATCACTGTGAGAGAGGGAGGTAGAGTCACGGAGGAGCAGATCTGTTGATTTTGCACAAGCTAGGGTTCTGATCGGGGGTTGAGGCGACGATATCACTGCTAGGTTTGCATTTTTAAGTTTTTTTTATTTATTTTTTCCCTTGCTGTTTTTTCGTTTTTTTTCCGTTTTTCCCGTTTTCATCGTATTGTTCCGATTTTTTCCCTTGCTGTTTTTTTCTCGTTTTCCGACTTGGTAACTATGGGCACGACAGGCTTTGAGGGAGGCACGCTCCACGATGTACGCCTATACCAGGAATCGATTATCGAATCTGCATATAAATGTTCAAACAATCATATTTGGAGATTCCGGACTCGGAATCCAATGCGGTTGGATTCGTTGGAAAGGTATCGACGAGACAAACGCATTGTCATTAGTTTCATCATGATTGGACGTTTATATTAACCGAGGAATACAAAAGTCAAAATATGAATATTACAACTATTCTTTAGGTCGAAAAATCCGTTTTTTACACCAGCTGTCACGTTCGGATTTTCGTCGGCCGCCGAGAACCCCGGACGTGACAGTTTGGTATCAGAGCTTAAAGACATGACTCTAGGAATGGGCATAAGGAAGAAAGTGAATAGAGAAGTGCAGCTTAGGAAGTTGTACGAGTATCAGGTTTATGATGATCTAACCTGAGTATTGGATTTAGATAATAGAAGGTAGTAGTTAGGATATCATGTCTTCACCATGGCGGGAGTAAGCTTAGTTGAAGTACCAAGTCCTTCCTCCTCGATGATCACAAGGATTAGGAGACAACTGAGGTAGGTGGAATCTAGTAAGAAAGAATTTAGGTTAGTCATTGAGTGAGGTGTTTCTTGTCGTAAGTAGTGTATTAGTCCTTAGGGGATTCAGTTACATTTCTACCTTACCAAAATGGTTATCTTTCAGTAGTTATGGTTAAGAAAGACATTTCTTAAACCTGGTGAGAACATATAACTGCTTATTCATCTTGAGATAAGATATTGAACTCTTAGATAAAATAACTCAGGAGGGACAACAAGTTATCTCACAAAGTGGAATGGGACGCCTCGTGAGAGAATTCCATTTGTCGTACCCTCCTGCGTTATAATTTGGTAGAAACGAAAGTCCGCTAATATTGTTTGCTATCATTGTTAGCTTAGGACTTGTGTTGAATGATATAATTGTGGTAGGATGTTCAATTATCGGGTAAAATATCTCTGGAGGGACAACGAGTTCTTTCCCGAAGCGGTACGGGATGCCTTGTGAGGGAATTCCATTTGCCGTACCCTTCCACGGTATAACCTGGAGGAGATGAACATCCTATAGAAATGTAAGTTATGATTGTTAGTTTAGAATTTATGTTTAATAAGAGTAAATGATAATGAGTTCTCCCATGAAGTGTTATGAGACATTTCATAAGAAAACTTTACTTATCATTTATCATAAATGTTATGCAATATATTTAAGATATAGGTGTGGGGGAGGATTTCAGTTGTCGTACGTAATCCCTTTCCAACAGTCGATTGAAGGTTTTACCCTTCGGGATGTGGCACACTTCGAAGCGCTGAGCTGTAACTTACTAGGCTGTCACACAAGCACATAGAATAGAGAGATATATATAGAGAAGGTTAACACGGGGTGTGATGACGGAGTTCGGTCGAAGCCTACGTCTTTGTGCGGTAAGACCGCAACCTTGGAATCCACTATTACTGAGTCTAAAATAGAGCTACTCTCGACAAGCTGAGGAGTGCTTCTTCTAAGTAGACGGAGGGTGGAGAAAGGGAAGGAGTCTGAAAGTCAGAAAACCCGAAGAGCTCTGAAAAACAGGAAATATGATTTTGGTTTGGGTTTTTGGATCTAGAATCATTTACAAGGTCTGCTATTTATAGTGGTTTGGTTTATCTAAGGAATATTCTAGAAATATTTTCAGAAATATTCGGGGTTTGGTAAATACTCGGGGGGATTTACCAGACCATAGATAGTGTAAGTGGGCCCAAAGCAAGGCTATGGGTCCCACTGTTGTACTCGTGGGTCCTAGGCAGGGCTACGGGTCCCACTATAGGGCGTTAGCCAGATTTTGCACCTACAATAGGAATGATAGATTCTAGGTGTATTGCGAACTGGTAGTTATAGATTAGGAGAGGAAATAGTCACCTCGAGATTCGTTGGATTTGTCGACGCAATTACTAGCGTTCGAGGTAACAGTATTAAGATAAGTTATTTCTCCGTTATTTTGGGACGTTACCGATGTTTGATTTTGAGCCTGGTATTCGTCGTGATTCCAGTAGTGCCTAATTTCGAGGACGAAATTTCTATAAGGAGGGAAGGGTGGAAAGACCGGATTTTTCGGCCTAAAGAATTGTTGTTATATTCATATTTTGATTTTTGTATTCCTCGATTAATATAAGTGCCCAATAATGATGAAACTGATGACAATGCGTTCGTCTCGTCGATACCTTTTCAACGAATCCGATCATGTTGGATTCCGAGTCCGGAATATCAAGATATGATTGTTTGAACATTTAGATGCGGATTTGATAATCGATTCTCGGTGTAGGCGTACACCGTGGAGCTTACCTTCCTCAAAGCTTGTCATATGCATGCGAATCCTGATTGCTGGGGCTGCATCGTGTCATGCAAGTACATGTGAATCTCGGCCGTTGATATCATGTCGCACGTGTTTGTGCGATTCTTGGTGTTGATTTCGCGCTCGCATCGGGTGCGCGTGCGAATCACGACCATTGGCACAATGTGCTCGCCTAATTGGCACGTACGAACTTAGAGCGTGGGTGTCGCGCGGTGCCCGTCGGCATACGCAAACCCTGATCGTCGATACCTTATTTAGGGATTTTTAGAAGTTAAAATAAATTATATATATATATATATATATATATAGAAAATAAAAATAATTAAAATAAAATAAATTAGTCATCCACCGTTAGAATACAAGGGAATTGAAACAGATGATGGTGATGGGTTTCACCCCCATAGCCCTTAGATTAATGCTACCACCGTTACATGCAAAGCAATTGAGATGGATGGTTGGATGACACTAACCATTCTCCACCATTCAAAACCCCAAACCGCCAAACCCCTCTCAGCTGTACACCTCCTTAGCCGCCATTCCCCTCTAGCTGCCCCTTCACCTAGTGGTCAACGAAGAAGGAAAGAGAACAGATGTGATAATGGGGAGGGTGAAAGGGATATTTTGAGAGAGAAAGAGAGGCCCAGAGGGGGTGGATCAGAAAGAAGAGGGGGAGAGAGACTGAAACAATAGAAGAAAAACAGAGGAGAGAAAAGAAAGATCTATAGTGAGAAGTAGAAAGAGAGCCTGTTAAGAAAGGGAAAGCGAGAGTTGGAGGCAAAAGAGAGGTGGTGCAGCACCATGGCGGCATGGCGGCCCGACCTCCACCTTCACTGCATGATGCAGGAGACCTCCTTGACATGTCTGTTACCTATAAGGCTCGATCCGACCCTTCTTCGACATCTCCGAAATAAGCTACAACACCACTTCCTCATTCTCTTTCGGGTGTAATCGCCGGCCACTATGGCCGGCCGCCTTTGAAAATCCGAGCCGAACTTCGGGGTCCACCAACGCGGATCTGATAACCCCCGTCGCGCATGAACACCACCCCAACGCTCTCCTCCGCGCACTCTTCGGATTGCTGCCGACAGCAAGGCCCACCGACCTCTGTACGCGGAGCCGGAGGGTTGCAAAACCAACCCCCATCGCATGGGTTTTGTGAGAACCAGTGGGGTATGTTTTGAAAATTTAAATAAAGTTAAGGGTATTGAAGTAATAAGGTTAGATATTTTTAATTAAATAGATTTTGGATATTGAAATTGGCTTGCGGGTTAAACCTGACCCGTTTACCTTAAACCGATTCGTTTAACTTGACCCGACCCGATTGCCTTTAACCTGACCCGACAATCATTTGAACCCGACTCGACATGAGTGAATCCGGTTCACTGTGCAGTGCACAATGAACTTGATCTGGTTTACTTGAACAAACTGTGAACCAATCAAAGATTGGTTCGGCTGCCGTTTCACCGTTTGGAGTTGGAATTCGATGAAATTGACGGCAACGGATTTGATTTTCCGAGCCCTACCTATTGACTATAGTTTGACTCTTATTTTCTATAATTACCTAAATACCCCTCATAGAGGTCTGGTTTGGACAATATCAGTTTGACTGTCGTTCCACTGTTCAGTGTTGGATTCGACAAAACTAGCGGCAACGGATTTAGTTCTCCGAACCTTACCTGTTGACAGTAGGTGAAAACCTACCAATCATAATTACCAAAATGTCCCTATCCTAGGTCCCGGTTCAATTGATTCGTTGTTCGATCGTAACTTTTCAGTTCGGACTCTGATTTTCGAGAAACAAGCGACAACGAGTCCCAAATTTTGAGACTTATTCATTAGCAATATAGGAATACTAATGGATATTGTTTAGGATACAGGATCCCGTTTAGGTCCTAAGTTGTATCTTTTACCAGTATAGCTATCGTACCTACACCTGCATAAATAATGATTTGTTAATTATAATATATTATATATTGTCTATTTAAATATTAAATACAGTAGATTTAATTTTAATATGGTTGTTGATCTGTTAGAATTATTCGATAGTTTAGTTAGGCCATTTGTTCGGTCTTGGGAGATGAGTGATTGAGCATGGTAGATGTTAGAATAGGTGGTCATACCATCGTTTGCGACGGTTGAGCCCATCACGTAAACCTAATAATAAGGTTAATCCTGTAGATTATAAGGACATGTGTGGCTTGACCACAATCGAGGAACGACCTTTGGGTTGGGGACCGTATCAATATCCAGGAAAGGAGGCTGAAACTTTGTCCGTTATTTTACTAAGTGTTGAATATGGTTCTTGACCCTCCTAAGTATAGAAAAGTTAGGGTTAGTTCCTAACTCTCATTGACATCTTAGATCACTTAGGTAGGTGATCGGAATATTAGAGTTTAGGGAAAACAATGACCCACATCAGTCCAGTTAAAGTCTAACTCACTATGTCGCTTACCGCGTAGTGTGAGGGTGAATTTAGTTACACTGAACTTGCACGTTTAGTTTATTTGACTCAGAAAGTCCTCGTGTCTCTTGGACGGGGACGAGTTTACGAGTATCCTAAACTAGTGGTACTTAACGTCTTAATGATTGTTTTTATAAAACAGATAGTTATAATTAAGGCACCTCTACAGCATGTAGCGATTGTGTCCTCTACCAGCTTTTGGTTAAAGGACGTGTCGCCCACTCTCAGTGAGCGATGCATTATCTCGTGGTTAAGTTGGATAGACGGATCACAAAGTAATGTAGGTAACGCTTGACGTGCATGTTGTACTGCTATCGTACTGTAGGAGTTGCGTATCCTATCATCGTTTAGCTTTGGGGGATACGTCTTCTGCTCACTGACGGCGATGCACAGTTACACAAGTGATCTAGGATAGTCAAAATTTTTAAGTAGCAGTGGAACATCCTTGCTTAACTGTTGTACCGTTATCGTGGTGTAGAAGTCATGTTCCCTATCCTTGTTTGGTTGGGGGATGCTTCTCCTGCTCACTGACGACAATGCACGGTTATGCAGAAGATTTAGAATAGTTGGATAGTACAAGTAGAATAAAAAATGCATGGTATGACGATTGTACTGCTATCGTGCTATAGGAGCCGTGTCCCATGTTCTTATTTGGTTGGGGGGATGCTTCCCCTACTCATATACGGCGATACATAGTCACACAGGTAGTGTAGGAGAGTTGAATAGAATATGTATTGCATGGTCACGAAAGTATATTAGGAGTAGAATGAATATTTGATAGAAGATAAATTACTTAGTATGGTTAGAGCAATACCTATCTTAGTTTGAGGGCATGTCTCATGTCCGGTTTTGGTTGGGAGGACACATCATCTACCTACTTAAGGTATTGCATGGTTATGTGAACAATATGGTTGGTATTGTGTTGTATGTACGTTTGATTTCGCCTCAAGTGGCTATGCCATGGCGGGTGACTAGACCCTCGGGTCTGGTGTTGGTTTTGAGTCTATGACTTGTGCTACTAGGGTAGGAGTTGTTTTATGACGTAGTAGGTCCTAACTAAGCATGCAGAAAGTAAGGTGATGGCCGCGTGTGAACATGTGTAAACCTATATCGCACATAGTTGGTGATCCCGTCGCCGCATGCTAAGGCAAAATCTACTACGTCATAAAACAACTCCTACCCTACTAGCATAAGTCATAGAATGTTTGATAGGAAACTTCACTTACCATCTATCATAAAGGTTTGTCATCATATTCTTATTGGAACCTTTTGTTGGTTTTCTCGTGTTTTCAAAGCATGGTTTAAAATGTACATTTTGGTGTGTTTTGACCAAATAAAAAGGTGGTTATTGTTTATTGGGCTTATATTGCATACTAGAGGTCAGTTGTTCAACTCCCTCACATGGTGAAGTTTTCCAAAATAAATTCCAAATCGTTTGGCCATGCCCTTGTTGGCACTAACAGCATTTGCAGTTGCTGATGTTAATGCCCTTGAACTACTATTTCGGATGTAGCTGCTGGATTGGCCTATGCTGCAGGTGCTATACAAGTGGAGAGTGGTTTTGCATTGGATATTATTAGCTCTGTTTAAGGTAGGGTTGCTGACTTCGTCCAGCAAGAGGAGGTTGAGACTGTGTCATGTGGATTGGATGCCCAAGGGAGCTCAGAAGTTAAGAAATCTGCAGAGCAGAATTCTGCAGCAGTGCAGAATTCTGCAATGCTAAAATCTGCATCACAGGGTTTTTGTGTTGGAGCTAGAGATGCATCCAAGGGTGGTACAATTGAGGAGGAATTGCAAGAAGGTGAGGAGGTTCTTGGTGAGAACCAAGGTGCAGATGATCGTGGGATCTCAGATCCTGATTGTGCTGAGGAGGATGAGGTCTCCTTGAAAGTTAAACTTGATGTTGTGGCCAATGTGGGAGGACCACTAGAGGGGCAGGAGATTTGTGTAGGTTATTCATAGTCTCTTCAAGAGGAAGGTGATGTTGGAACAGGGGATGATGTCTTGGTTAAGTGCGAAGTTGGGCACGAAGTGAATTCTGTCTTGGTGGCAGATCCAAGTCGGGCATGAAGTGAATATGAAGGCTTTTAGGTAACTGATGGTGAAGGATTTATAGTAGCTCAGAAGGTGACCCTAAGGATTGTCCACCCTTACCATCGAATGTTGATGGACTCGATCAGAACCAGACTATTGAAATTGAGAGGGAAAAAATCCTTCTGGATTGAGTGCCCAGGGGAGAATTATAAAGATGTTCGTGGGGTTCTTCATGACCGGGGTAACGGGTCAGTGCGTGAGATTTCTTACTGGGATTTGGAAAGATCTTGGTTCAAGATGTCAGGAACCAGGGCGATGGGTTCACCACCGTTAGGAGACTGAAGGATACGACCTAATGGACCCTCATACTAGATTATCAGGTGAGAAGGTAGAAGATGAGACACATCTTGGCTTTTAGTTAGACTAAATTGGACTAGTTGATATATTATAGTAGGGTCTACGGGCGATCACATTTCTTTTAGAAAAGGTAGCGCTATGTAAGCATGTGAAGCAACTTTCTATGAGTTCTCCATGCATTACTCAGCTTTGGTTGCTCCCTTGGAGCCAGTGTATGCATACTCATTCTGGGTAGGCCTTGATCTGTATTGCCTCCCCCCCCCCCCCCCCCCCTCCCTCTTTGTTTTAATACAATTTACTTACCTTTAAAAATGTTATATATGACTCTTCATTCACAACCAAAAGGATGCATGAACAGAACAAAAAAACAAAATTCTCTTTGTTCCCATCACTTGCGAATTTTGTCCAAAGAGCTGTGAGCTTTATTTGGAATGGTTGACGCAATTTGTATCCTTGCTCATGTCCTAATGGGAAATTTAATTGGAATAGCAACAATAGTTCAAATAGGACCTTGGGCATGAATTTCAAGGCTAGAACTTAGACCTTGGACACTCGTGGTTTTACTTGCACTATGGTCCATAAAACATTGGCGAGGTCAAGAGAGGATCTCCATTGAGTAGGTGCGTATGCTCTAAGGTACGACTAGAAGAATTGCAATCGTTATCAGTGTAGTCAATGTGTCGCCTTGATGGGTGCCTAGACATATTTTAGGTTCTAGGTGCCTAGGTGAAGTGCATGGTGTTAAAATTGGGCGGCCTTTAGGCAAGGGTCCAGGCACCTAGGCACTAAGCGTTTAGGTGCCACTTGCGTTCCCTTGTTTTAATTGTTTAGTCGTGTTCGGTTTTTATTGGATAAGCTAGGTTTGGCCTGAACCCAAGTTACTTTAGGGTATAAAAGAAAACAAGAGGGGGAGGGGGGTGTCGTAGCTCTCTGTTTCCCTCTGAGCTCTTCCAGGGTTTGCAATGATAATTGATTTATGTGGTTTCTGTGGGTGCAACAACTAACGAGCAATGGTGATTAGGGCTGGCAATTTCGGACCCGACACGACAGACCCGACACGAAGTTAGCGGGTCTGGGTCAGGGCTAAACGGGTTTGGGTCATAAACAGGTCGACACGATAGACCCGTTTAATAAACGGGTCGGGTCCGGATTTAGGGTCTGGACACTGTAGACCCGGGAAGACCCGTTTAGTATTCAACGGGTAGTGTCGGGTCGGGTCGGGTTGGGTCTACCTGCAATCTAATACTATAATATATAATACTAGCGGGTCTTTCGGGTCAGGTCGGGTCAAGTTGGATTGGGTCGGATCGGGTCAACTGAATAGACCCGGGTGGTAAATGGGTCTTACCGGGTCTTATCGGGTTTACCCGTTTATTAGCGGGTCGGGTACGGGTTTAAGATCTAGACACGCTTAGTTAAACGGGTCTGGTCCGGGTCTGGGGTTTTGGACACGACACGATGCTAGACACGACACGAACCCGACACGACCCGACCCATTGCCACCCCTAATGGTGATGCATCAACCAGTGAGTAGTAGTAGTTTGTGATCAGATCCTTTTGCTGGTGCAGCGGGGTGGTTCCTGTGCCTCTCTCTCTCTCTCTCTCTCTCTCTCGATTGTTGTGCTGGTATGAGTTTGTGGCAAACCGGTGGATAAAAAGGTATCTCTATCCTTCAGCTTAACACATGTGCACCTGAAGAGGTAACACTTAGGCACCTGAAGAGGCAACGCCTAGGTGTGAGTTTGCTGGCATGGTTCCTGTGGGCTGTGGCCAAGATGCATGATAGTCCAACCTTGAACTACATTTACAAAATATTAACGATTTGAAATATGCTACATGATGGCATGCATGATCACGAGAGACATGTGACTATATTGTGTACTATAATGATCACATACTCATCTTATAAATGTCTAATATACAATGCAAAAGTCCAACATGTCAAATAACGGATTTTATATAGCTGTGATTAGAGTGGAGTTTTTTTTCCATGATTGAGATGATTTTGTTTTCTTATCTTTTTTTTCTATTGAAAAATTGCAACAGTTACTATTTGAAAAATTACATTCATCATTGGTCAATATACTACTTGGATTAGATGAACTTAGTGACAAAGTTCATTCTATAAGTAGCTTTTATATCCCTTCTAATGACTAATATTTTTTTATGAGAACTAATTTATTTGGTTTTGCAGTGAATAACTAATAATCTGTAATTACTAATAAGTAATAATTTTGTACGATGACTAATCAGAAGATTATTAGAATGGTAATTTCTGTAAATGTGTGTCTCTATATATTAATGTATTTATCTAGTATTTCATTATATACTAGAGTTGTCTATGCTTATAATGTTTTTTCTATGCACATTGTTTCAATTCTATCTGGAAGTAGGTCATGGATTTATAAATGCACCCCTATTTGCTAAACACACCTGCGACCTACATTCTGAATATAATTTATGCGATAGTGGATAATTTTATGAGCATGTCACAATATTCGGAAACTTTTTGTATTATATATTATAGTACTAATATAACTATTTGATTGAAATTATTAAAGTGTTTTGGGAGAAAATATACAAAAAGAAGAAATTTTTTTATGGAAAGAAATACTCCTTAGGTAACTTTTTCCATTGCCTAGTGGAAGGTCCTAAGAAACTCGTATAAAATAGTGATAGTTTGGAAATGCCTTTATAAGAAAATTTGTCTTTATTGACTTCTACAGAGACTATAATGATTATAATGGCAATGCTTTCCTCTTACTAGAATATCTAAGTATTCATCTTTCCATGATAACTTCAGGATCTTCAAAACTTCCAATAATAAAATCTTTTTTTTATTATAAGATAATGCAATTCTAACATCGAATCATCTCTAATAACTGCTATTTTCCTTTTACACTGTTTACTGATTTTAGGCCATCTATATTATGTTTCTATGGAAAATATTAGTGCAGATAGTAATTCTATTATTTTAGATATTTTGTTTAGTATTTCCAAGAATGTGTCGTGGAAATGGATCTACCATGAGCCATGCTTATTCTTGTTATGATTGAATAAGATTTATGTTACAGGACAATGCAAACTGCAGTAGGTGTCTTTGGTGGTGACAACTATGTGGATGGGGTGGACATGCCTCCTTTAATGGTAGAAAATGTTGGGAATAGTAGTCGTTCTGCAATTTCGAGTTTGAATTCTCCACCTTTTATAGCAGTTGAATATTGCCGAGAACACTTGGTATGTTTTAGTATACTATTTTTATTGTAAAATATATGCTTAGATGTCTTACAAGCTAAATCCTTTGGTAGACCTTTCTCACAGAGTTGTTCTACTAATGCCCATCTTTACGGGATAGGACTTGTAGGCTGTTGTACTTGTATGCTTAAATCACAGAGTTGTGCTACTAATGCCCATCTTTATGGGATAGGGCTTGTAGGCTATTGTAAACTATATGAAGTCATCGTTTCCTGTCTTATGATGATATGCAATTCTAATAACTTAATTCACAAGAGCAGTTTTATTAACTCATTTATTTTCGCCCTTCATTTTGTTTGCTAGATCCATCGGTAACAGGTTTTTATGTGTCTAAATTAATTTATCTTATGTAAAGCTAGTTTCTTCTTTATTTTGACTTTGTCTATTGGAATTATGTTTTTGGGAAAGATCCATTTTGACTTGTGTTTCATATTCCTCCCCAATTGTATGTGGAGTTGATGATTTAATGGGATGTGCTTTTTTCGTATGCTAGTATTTACTTAAATTATTTGGGATGAGAGATGCTCAAGGTTGACCATAGAATCTCTTCCAGTTATTTGTGATGTGCTTCTCTTGACAATCGTGTACCTTGTTAAGGCTGATTTTTTCATATAGAACTCATGCTCTTTGACACCATCTGGTTGGGGGGCAAAAATGATGTTTTATTAGAAACTTGCCTGTTTATGTCCTCAAAGTATGTAGTCCTACTTATGCACTAATGGTTT
The DNA here is from genome assembly GCA_947650365.1 of Chamaelirium japonicum. NCBI lineage: Eukaryota > Viridiplantae > Streptophyta > Magnoliopsida > Liliales > Melanthiaceae > Chamaelirium > Chamaelirium japonicum. The sequence continues at coordinate 56,135,499 of OX393550.1, forward strand.
TCTATTTGTTCTTTTCCTAAATTGCAGGGAGTCCACCCTTGTGATAGTCGGAGAAGTATAAGCAAATATCATGCTCTTTTTCCTGCCATTGATTTTTCATTGGTAAGTATCCCATCATATCCGTTATACAATGAGAGAAAATGACTACTACTGGTTAACATTATATAAGTATCTATCTTTGGCTACAATGTAAATAAAAGAGGTTGTATTTAGTTTTAATCTCCACAGAATTAACAGAAATAAGCCCTCTTCTTTCTCTTCAGATAGAAAACAATGAAGATGTTTTATGGAGAGCTGATGTGAGAGAGGCAAACAAAGAGGTTGCAGTTAGGGGAATGAAGTTTTTTAATTGGTAACGGTTTCTGTATTTGAATTTTATCATCAACTGTCATGACTATGTAGTTGTAGTCTTTTAAAGCTATCTAGATTGCAGATCTATTATTGTAAATTATTTCAGTTACATGCATTTATAATATCTGTTCATAGGTATTCTCTTATATTTTATGTTCATTACTCATGAAAATTATTGAGCCAAAATTTGAGGAAAGACAGTAATAACAAGCTTCAGATGAAATAGATCTATGATCCAATATGAAATCCATTATCGTACTTGTTTTATTGTCGTTTAGAAAAATATAGAGCATACTTTAATACTATAGACAAGCAGTCAGATGTATAAAGCCTATGTTTCATATTTCTTTCAGGTTGTGGACACGGAAAGAGAAGGAGATTGCTATTGTTACCCACAGTGGGTTTTTGTTCCATACATTAAGAATGTTTGCTAGTGGTGACTGCCATCCTTCCATTAAAGATGAAATCAGCAAACAGTAAGTGTCTAGTGAGATGTTTTTGTTTCTTAAAATGATAACTAAATTTCTTTGGCTAAGCATAATGCCTTCATGGGACTGTTGCTTTCATTCAGCTCTTTTGCTTGTAGTTTGGGTCACAGATATGATTGCAATTCCCTCTATCAAATCTTGCCTTCTACCCTCTTAGTCTAGACTTATTTCTAGTTGGAGGGTTTCTCCCTTTTGTGGCATGTGCTTAAACTGCTTAACCAACAAGGCTGGTCTCCCTCTCCACTATTTGGCCCTGTCGGTTTCTTGGCATTGCTCCGCTCTTGCCAAGCTACCTTGGCCAGGTTTATGGAACCTAGGTTGGAGGGTTGACGTTTGGTTGACAATAAGTCAAAAAAATTCTTCTCGATCTTCCCTATAGTCGACCCCATCTTGATGGGAATGTGATTTGAATGATGATGAGCATAGTGCCTTCAATTCACGCTTTAGTTATTCAGACACACCTTGCACAGGAATTTAGAACAATTGGTACTGGATTCAAACTGTAATTGAGAAAAATCATAAAATGTTATAGTAAAAGAAATGAATTTTATTTTGAGAGAGAGAGAGAGAGAGAGAGAGAGAGAGAGAGAGAGAGAGAGAGAGAGAGAGAGAGAGATGCCGTGGCTTAGCATTGTATGTAATATACTAGCTTTATTTTATAGATATTTTTAAATAATCTGTATATCAATTCGTTTTGTGGAAAAATTGTGATAAAAGGATGCCTTATGAAAAGGATCATAAGATAATTTAATCTTGCAATTGTGTACATCGCCTTTATGCATCATGCGTATTCACTCATCCTGCTTGTTATCTCTCCAAATAGAGTTTTGTCCAATAGCAGCATGTTATTTAATTTACCAAATATCTGTTGCAGGTTATATAAGGAAGTATATTACAATTTACGGGCCATTGCCCTTGTGAGTATTGCATTTATTCCATCTCTTCCTCACTATGCTACATGTATCTTAGTCTCTCTGGACCATGATCTCAACTTACAGAGATTTGCCACCAACAATTGGACCATGATCTCAACTTACAGAGATTTGCCACCAACAATTTAAGAGTCCTTACTCAACGTAATGTTTGAATGCATGTTATCGATACTACCGGTCCACTACACTATTACTAGTCTTGCCACTTGAACTAGTGGAAGCGCTACTTGATACTTGACCGATACTAGGGATGTCCGTTGTTTGCAACTGCTGTGTTGAAGCTCTCTGCACCTCACGGTTGTGGTGGTTGTGCAGTTTCTGCCAACCCTCACCAGTGGTTTGGCAAGTCAGTCGACTTGCAACCACCTTGTAGTTATCACTGCTCTCATGTTACAAATACCAATCAAAGCCGGTAAGTCTTATGTTGGTGTTTTTGTTGCTTTTTGAACGGGATCCAATGCTTAGATACATGCTATTTTCTTCTAGGATAGAAAATAAGAACATTAAATGGAATGTTGTTTAAGAAGTTAACAGTGAAAATGCGCATGCACATGCACGTTAAAACATTCCCAAGAACCTTAACCCTAATCCAAACATGGAGGGTTAATGTTCGATTGGTTCCAATTCTAATTGGAAGCTCAAATGTGGAATATTGGATTATATGAAAAATTGTATTTAGAGAATTGCTAGAGTAATTCTTAGAGAATATAAAGCTAAACATTGATGGGTAAAGAAACTTAGTGGTATGATGATGAGATCTAAAGGATGATTTTGAAAGATGAAAAAAGGTTGAGAAACAGAGAAAGTGTTATAAAGCTCGTAAGGAAAATTTTGTGGCATCTTATTAATTATGATAAATTGCTTTTAACAGAAAGCAAGAAAGTGATGGAAACTATCTGCGATGAGTTAAAAGGAAAATTGGGGCAATGTATCTGATTAGGTACATTAAGAGCTATGATTATACAATTTGGTGATGCATGATGGCGACTAAAGGAGGAAAATGAAAAGTCGAGTATGAACTCTGTTGGTGGTTTATTTTCAAAAGAACTACATTGGGAGAGTTGTATATATTCCATGATTGAAATAGTGAATTAAGATGGTTTTGAAAACTATTAATAAATGCATTAGGCATGCATGAGATATTGGTTGAGGTATGGATAATCCTAGGAGAAGTTGAGTTTGTGTAGTTCATTAGTTTATGCAATTTGGCTTAAAGACTAACTTTTACATGCTGAAGAATGGTGTTCACGTTCCAATCAAAATAAATACATGTCTGATATAATGTTTAAATCTCTGAGGAGTCCTTTTCTTGTAGTTTAGGGGCCTTCTGTTTTATTTTTAAGACAATTCAATCTGATGGCAAAAATTAATTTTAGTTCCGAATGGAGGACTTAGATTCATGCTTACATATAACTTCTCACCTAACAGGATAACTTGAAAGAACATGAGGCATATATTCGGAAAGAAAAGGGAAATTTGGAGAAAAAATCGGCGGATCACCCCTTTTGTCTGTGGATGAGACCAGTATCCCATCCTCATGAAGAAAAGGATTTCCTCTCAAATCTTCCTTTTCTCACGTAGCATCCATATCTCTCATCTGATTCATCCATTAGGGAAGAAAATCTAAATATTTATTGTCGACGTGATATTCACATCAAATTTTCAATGAGATAATTTTTTTCTAGATTTCTTCCTTTTTTATTTTCCTCTATGTTTATTGCATTCTATGGATACCTTTGGCCTATTTTGCTCATCCCTTCGTTCCTATTTACTGAAATTTGCTGGAAATCATATTAAAATATGATTTTTACTTGATCCATCCTTGATCCGAGCATTCTTAGAGCCTTGAATCTGATTCCTCGATCTCAAATTCCTAGATCACACCAAAGCAATAAGTGCAAAAAATCTAGAGATGCATTATTAAGTGCACTAGCGGGGAGACAGAAACATCCGCCACACCTTGGAGATAGAGTCGGTGCCGTTGAGAAGAACTTAAAATAGCTAAATGTGGATTATAATAAAGTGGAACTTTCTGATCTTTCCATGAGATAAAGGAGACGAAGAATTGTTAAGGCGAAATACAAAGTGGGTCTCAGGGAGCATCTAAACGATGAGATGATCGAATCTACTTTGGGAGTAGCTGATGAAATATTTTGAAGGCTTTGTCAGTTTGAGAAGAAGTTGAAGCTTTTTCCCGCAATCATAAGCTTCCACCTGAAGCTGTTTTACTGTGAGACTGGCAAATGACAAACCTTTTGAGGCAAAATTTGGAACATCGGTTAAAACCCAACATGTCTAACATGTTGAGACGTGTGCACCATGCTAGTGCATGTCCTGGTCAGCTGGTTGCAGTTGCATTTTGTGAGGAAATTGATGACCAGAAGGGTATGGAAGAATATACTGATAGGGAGAAAATGAGTGATTTCGTACAATGGTTAAGACTTTAAGACTTTAGGATACTCCACTTGTTAGATCTACACTTTCCTATTTATGTCAGGATGTCGGCTGTCAGGGCATAGTGTTTGTTGCAATTTTTTGTTGGATACCTTGGTGGGGAGCATGTTTGGTGCGAGGGTTTGTGTATTACTACAACTCGTTATCTAGGTCAGCCTCGGATCTAACAAAGGATGGCTCATGTAACATTCTACCTATATGTTCTGTCGCCATAGGATTATGTTTGGGATAAAAGAAAGTATTTGATGATTCATTATGAAACTTTTATTTTCCATATCAGGGGTCCAGAAACCGACTACAGGACTGATATTAGTTTATTTAAGTTGGAATGGACAAGTTGGATTTATTACAAAATGTAGTTTATTTGCCACCTAAGTAGGACGACTTATGCTGGTGCCAGCTAGCTTAGTTATTAAAGTCTCTTTGTGGTTGTACCAGAGGCCTGATATCGAATTCCACCTGTACAGATCGGTAGGGGGTTGCATGACCTGTTGAGATGCTGAGGGATTCTAAAAAAAAGGGATGAGTTATAAAAAAAACAATTCATGAGGGGTACGACTAGAAAGAGAGAAGAAAGACTCGAGAAGACTGTTCGACCACCCCTTTCCACAAGTACATATATCCGTGTTCCGTCCTCAATGCTGAGAAAGATTCCAGCACCTATTTGCTAGAATTTGATGATTCTCCTCACGCTGGAGAACTCTCAAGTTTTGCAATAGTGAATTGGTTGATAAAGTGTTTATGGATGAAGATGTTGACCTCCATTCAATCGTAATTTTAGGTGCAACAGCAGCTCAAGCCTTGTATTAGCTGATCAATTGTTACAAAATGAACCTTATGGTCTGTCAAATGAATTGCGAAACTCATACTAGATAAAGATCCCATCAAATAGTAAAACGAAGTCCTTGATTATCGGGTTCTTGAGCATGAATGATTTGCAATCATTACCCTCTCCTTTCTTTTTTGAGATAGGTGGGTGCCCCGAAAGCTTTCGGACAGTGGACCCACTTCGGGCTTGGACTAATCCCTCCAGAAATGCGCACCGAGCCACTCAAAAGTTTCCTTAGGCACTCGTGGGTAACTCGAGGGGGGGGAGAAATTGAACCCACAACCTCCTCACCCAAGCATCAATTACTTTGCCAACTCCCCTATCCACTGGTAGGCTAGCATTCACTAACTTTAAACGAATTGTTGGGGGATTGATTCTCCACAAGCTTATGCTCGAAAATACCAGCAATTGATGAATCTTTAATTATTAGATGGATTATGGGAGGATTTGAAGCTTTTGGATAAATAAAGCACTCGATTAAGAAATCCTCCACCTGTTTGTCCTTAGAATAGACGTCAAACATCGACACAATGATGTAGGATAGACTAGGGGGTCCTACCAAAAGCATGGATTTTCACCCTAAGTGAAAATTTTGGGTTTGAGAAAATGCAGATTTTTGGGACAGCATATGGTATTTGTCTTTTAGCTAGGTTCAGTTTTTCTGATTGGGACGAAATTTGGAGGCTTAGGTCTATGGATATGGGTGATCTATGGTCTGATTTTCATAGGATTTAGTAAGGAAAACTAGGGTTTTCCCCAAATTTGGAATGGGTATCTAGATTTGAAGTTTGACATCAATTGGGGTTCAATTCGGTTGTAGGAATTGGGGTTTTTGGTATTACAAGATGGAGGGATGATGGGGGAAGCTATTGGATCTAAATTTGTGAGATTTTGAGATATTTGATAGGTTTGCGAGGAGATTTTGGTTTAGGGTTTTTGTGGGATTGTTGATGATGACAAGAGATGAAAGAAGTCGATGACGATGATAGTTGAGACGTCACACCTCCCCAGACTCGCTCCGGGTCAAGGAAGAACTTCTCGGACACTTTGAACCATGCGAAGAACAAATAATTCCAACAAGATATGAACGTTTTCTTTTTTTATTAATCAAGCATTTTTTCAAACGAGGGCTTTGGGGCCTTTTTATAAGCCTCCAAATCATATAAAACGTGTAAGACCTGTACTCCAATAAAGTAAAGTGAAGAATGACTATTCTTCACGTATCCGTGATCAAGCCTATGAACTCAATTTGCCAGTTCAATCCTTTCGCCAATGGTTTCTACGCCCGTCCACCTTTGTGTCCTATCAGGTTAGGTTTGAACATCTTCAGGACATTATGGATGTTATCGAGCATAAGTTATGTTGCGAGAAGCAGATCAGGAAAAGTTTCATACGCCGCAAGTCGCATCCAGTGGCATTGTCCCATCCGTTGGTTTGACTAGTGAAGCCTCCACCTCCAGTGCATCATCCATCAGCTGAGGCGCCATCAGTTGAGACTCTGCTCCCAATGGATCCTTCTCTATCTCCAATAACTATTTCACTTCTTGTGGAGCCTCCGCTACCCGAGGAGTTTACTCCAAGGAAGCTTTTGCCAATTGCAGTGTTTTCAACAGAGCCTCTGCCCCAAGTAGGGAATGAGGCCAATAGGCAAATCGATCAGATTTTACTAGTTCAAAAAGAGGTGTAGGATATTGTTCGATAGAGAACATATAGACCATATTCCTCATTCGGTGGATGATGCTCATGATACTGAGGTGAATACAACCAACTATGGAATGATGGCAAAGAGAGAATAGGATTGGTCACTATGATGGAACATTGTGATTGACCTATAGTTCTGATACCAATTTGATGTAGGACGGACTAGGGGGTCCTACTAGAAGTATGGATCTTTGCTTTAGGTGAAAATTTGGGTTTGAGAAAGTGCAGATTTTCGGAAGCAGAGGTTATTTTTGTGTTTTTGCTAGGTTCAGTTTTCCTGATTGAGACGAAATTTGGAGGCTTGGTAGATCTATGGATGGGTGATCTATGATCTTAATTTCGTAGTATTCGGATAAGTGAATATAGGGTTGTTAGTTTTCCCCAAATCTGGACTGGGTGTCCAGACCTGAAGTTTGGCATCAATTGGGGTTCAATTCGGTTGTAGGAATTGGGCCTTTTGGTATTGCATGATGGAGGGATGATGGGGGAAGCATTAGGATCTAATTTTGCGGGATTATGAGATGTTTTGATTGGTTTGCGATGATATTTTTGGTTCAGCTGTTAGGTTTTTTAGATTACTAGTGATGGATGGTGATGGAGAATGATAGATTTAGGGTTTTGGTGGGATTGTTGATGATGAGAAGAGATGAAAGAAGTCGATGATGATGATAGTTGAGGCCTTGCACCACTCGCTGGAAGAACTCATGAGCATTACATTTTGGTAAGCTTTAGGGAAGAACACGAGGTCAGCCTTTTTTTTTCCCATTTCAGGTGAAGGTGTTCCAGTGAGTTTGTTTGCAACCATATTTTCACAACACTAATGCTTCATCCTAGTCTCTTTCAACTTCCATGCAAACAAAGTATCCTGAATTTTATAAATATGTAACTGGTTTTTTTGTGGCTACAGCTTTGCCAACTGCGAGCTCCGTTCGATGGTGTTGGTCGACAGAAGGTAAGGTTGATTTGGAGATGGTAATCGCTGTTGAATTTGTCGATAACTAAGCAGGTCTGTGTTGTCCTATTTTTTCAGCATGCTTGGGTTCGGCATCTCCCACAGCGATTATCCTGGAAATATTCCCAAGGGGCCCGATCTACCCAGCGACAAGAAGCACGCGGAAGAGAAGGGCGTGTGACCACTGTTTAATTACCCCGTCGACGGAACTCTCAGCGTTCTCTTCGGCTCACTCCATTCTCTCGAGCATTTGTTGTATTGTTTTAATGCAGGCAAGAATTTGTTTACCTCCCCTCTCCCCCCCTCAACTTCCTGAGTACTTGTTGTCGTCCACCACGAGATGAGTCATCTTTGATCAATCTTTTGCCTGTAATTTGAAGTTCACGTTGAGGCATTTGAAAGGCGAACAAGGATCAGACTCCGCAAGTGAGAACAGCATTAAGTATGCAGGCGTGCATCAGATGCACGCAGCGGTGCATAGACGGCTGTGGTGCAGTACCGCACTTACCGCATGCCGCATTATAGCATCTCTCTCTCTCTCTCTCTCTCTCTCTCTCTCTCTCTCTCTCTCTCTCTCTATATATATATATATATATATATATATATATATAAATATATATATATATATATATATATATATATATATATTATATATATATATATGGAGAAAATGAGTTGTATTTGATCTCTTAAAAGTTTTGGAATTTGATGAAATTTGGTGAGGGTGTTGTTTAGGGTAAGATGATCATCCTTACTAATTTTTATCAAATTTCAAAACTTATAGGATCATCAAATAGTCGAAGCAAAATATGTTGTCCGCAGTCAAATCTGCTATAGACAGTAAAAAAGGGTTACAAAACAAGACCACCACTAGGGGGGGGGGGGGGACAAAAAAAAAAAAAAAAAAAAGCACAAAACAAGATGTCCACCGCTAGCTCCAGCAGCACGACAAGAAACTAGATCAGAGCCACGGAACTTCCTTCAACCGCCACCACTTGCCCATTGTGCCGAGGAGTCGCCCTGCAAACCGAACGACAGAGAACCTTGATGTCGGGGCCAAATCCGACCTTCCCGTAGCATCCGGCGAGAAATTGGACCTCGATGCCAAGATAGGGAACGTTAGCAGACGGGGGGGGGGGGGGGGGGGGGGGGGGCGGAGCTGCGAGACAATCACAAAATCGCCAGCCGCCAGAGGAGCCCTGTTCACATAGGGGAAAGAACGGGGCCAGATCCTACCCCCATAATGCTCGGAGCCAAGTCCCGGCCTCCTCGGAGCCGACGGCGGCATCCAAGGAGGCCGAGAAAACTCCAAGAGAGAAACCCTAACCCTAAGGGGAATTGGGAGAGGAGACGGCACTCAGAGGCAAGGGCCCCACTTCATGAGAATTAATTGTGAGAACTTTTTAAAATTTTTCTTTGTGGGGATTCCTGACTAAAACGGTAAGCTAAGTAAATGTCAGCGTGCCAAATAGACTGCAAAGGAGAAGGGTTGGGTTGTGGTTAGATCCATCCAAGAAATGGTCCACATAGTGGCCAGACTTGTTCCACTTGGGGATAGGTCTGTTGGGTTAGGCCCATTTTATATTCACATAGGTCTATTGGGTTAGAATTTTGGATCAACTAAGGCAAGTTCTTGGTCAGGTCTATGTTTTTGCAGCCAGGCATGATCCTTGACCAGGGATCTGACTTTCTGACGAAGAACTAATTCATTAAGATTTTCCATTGGATCACTGTCCCTTTGGTTTTGGTTTGGATTTACGTTCAATTCATATGCATCCCTATTGCTTGTTAAGTTGCTTCTCTTTGATCTATCATGTTAAATACTAGTAAATTCCTGCGCCCGTCGGCATTGGACGGTCGCCTTTAGGGTGTGATTCACTTGTTAGTGCGCCCGTCGGCATTGGACGGTCGCCTTTAGGGTGTGATTCACTTGTTAGAGAGAGAAAGAGAGAACACTAATTAATCTTCAAAAAAAATAGTAATTAACATCAAATAGCCATTAGATGTCATTGAATAGGTATTTATATCTTTATAGTAAGCTTTTAATATCTTTATAGTAGGTTTTTATTAGGATTTTTGAGAGAGAGGGGTGACTCGGCTCGAAATCGGAAGAACTGATTTGGATGGAGAAGAAGATTTAGGCATTTATTAACTACCTGATTTTGTGTAGTAATGATTGAAGATTTGGGGTCATTTATTAGGTACCCATCCGATTTGGGTCAACAGACGATTGTGATATTTACTTATAATCGGACGGCTACGATCATCGTTTTTATCCTAATCAGCACGATACCGCCGTGCCATGTTTTATATATATATATATATATATATATATATATATATATATATATATATATATATATATATATATATATATATATATATATATATATATATATATATATATATATATATATATATATATATATATATATATATATATATATATATATATATATAGGGTCAGGATCGGATGACCCAGCAAATTTTGACCCATTAATAACCTAGCACCCTTTGATGCACTTAGAGGTTATAGAATGGGCTGATTTTTTTAAGACATGTCGTCTATGGTATGTTGATCATCCTCACAAAAAATCAGCCCATTCTAAAACCTCTAGGTGCATCAAATGCGCTCTTCAAATCAACGGTTTATGACTGTCAATTTTAACCGTTGATTTGAAGATCTCATTTGATGCACCTAGAGGTTTTAGAATGGGTTGATTTTTTGTGAGGATGATCAACATATCATAGACAACATGTCTACAAAAAATCAGCCAATTCTAAAACCTCTAGGTGCCTCAAAGGGCGCTGGGTTATTTGCTGGGTCATCCGATCCTGACCCATATTATATATATATATATATATATATATATATATATATATATATATATATATATATATATATATATATATATATATATATATATATATATATATATATATATATAGAGAGAGAGAGAGAGAGAGAGAGAGAGAGAGAGAGAGAGAGAGAGAGAGAGAATATGGGGTATAAGCTGACAGCCCATTTGCTCAAATGAGCTGTCACCGGCAACCGTCCGATTGGCTTGATCAGACCGTCCAAAAAAAAAAAAACAACTCGCTCTCTCTCTCTCTCTCTCTCTCTCTCTATCAGCAGCAGCGGCGTTACCATCCCGTCCGGCTCCGGCTCCCTCCCTCCGGCGTCACCACCCAGACCTCCGGCATGGCTCCCTCCTCTCTCTCGTGATCTCGAGCAGCAGCAGCAGCCCGTCCGACGCCGGCTCCCCCTCCGGCGTCACGCCCCTCCGGCAGCACCCTCCGGCGTCGCCTCCCCCGATCGGAGTTGGTGCGACGGCGCCGGAGGAGGGGGCGACTGCTATCGGCCGGCGCCGGAGAGGGAGCCGGCTGCTGCTTGAGATCGAGAGAGAGAGGAGGGAGCCGGGCCGGAGGTCGGGGTGGTGACATCGGAGGGGGAGCCGGATCCAGAGCCGGAGCCAAAAACGGGGTGGTGACGCCGCTGCGAGAGAGAGAGAGAGAGAGAGAGAGAGAGAGAGAGAGAGAGAGAGAGAGAGAGAGAGAGAGAGAGAGAGAGAGAGAGAGGGACAACTGTTAACACATTTGTTGTTTTTTTTTTGGACGGTCTGATCAAGGCAATCGGACGACTGCCGGTGACAGCTCATTTGAACAAAACCCATCCGGCACACTGTTCCGCATCGTTTCTAAACAAAACTGACGGATGAGATTCGTGTATGCCCGATCCGATGAATCAAGCGGCTCAAAAAACTCTCGCTGTTACTGTAGCGGCTACAGTAACAACGAATTTGATTTTGGGCCGTTGGATTCCCATCGATCAAGCGGTTGGAAATTTAGTTTGAGTCTTTCGATTTCCATCCATTGGATTGATGGGAATCGAACGGCTCAAAACAATTTCGCTGTTACTGTAGCCGCTACAGTAACAGCGAATTTATTTTGGGCCATTGGATTCCCATCGATCCAACGGATGGAAATTTGGTTTGGGTCTTTTGATTTCCATCCGTTGGATCGATGGGAATCCAACGGCCCAAAATCAAATTCACTGTTACTGTAGCCGCTATAGTAACAGCGAGAGTATTTTGAGCCGCTTGATTCATCGGATTGGGCATACACGAATCTCATCCGTCGGTTTTGTTTAGAAACGATGCGGAACGGTGTGCGGGATGGGTTTTAACCGTTTGATTCAATTCCGATTGAATGGACAATATCGGCAACGCATATTTAACCCGCAGGCGCACAGCTCAACCAAACACTCCTCTCTCTCTCTCTCTCTCTCTCTCTCTCTCTCTTTCTCTCTCTCTCTCTCTCTCTCTCTCTCTCTCTCTCTCTATATATATATATATATATATATATATATATATATATATATATATATATATATATATATATATATAGGGGCATGCTATAATGCGGCATGTGGTAAGTGCGGCACCACACCGCAGCCGTCTGATGCACTAGCTGTGTGCATCGCATGCACGCAGCGGTGCATCAGACGGTTGTAGTGCAATGCCACACTTACCGCATGCCGCATTATAGCATGCCCGTGATGGCGGCTACTAGACTGGCGGCAGATTTTTGGGGGTTGTAGCAGTTCCATCATTACCTCCACGGCGCGGCTGCTGTCTCTTTTTGTGAGCCTTCTGGTGGTGGTTTTTTTTTTTTTTTTTTTCTGGGATGGTTTTTGTTTGTTTCCAATGTTTGTTTGTTTGTTGTTCTTGTGTGCATTGTGCTCTTTTTCTTCCGTCGGGTTGGCGGTGCTGAGCAGATGTTGCACAAATGCACTGAGTCGGATTGTGATTGTTTTTTTTTTGTCTTGGGGTCTGGTGGTGGCCTCCCCTTTCCTGTTGGGGACCTAGTGGTGTCCCCTCTGTTTAGAAATCCGCCGGTGTGGAGGTTTGTGGTTGCTTACGCCAAGCTGGGGGGTCTGGTGGTGAACCCCCCGCCCCTGAACCAAAAATAAAGAAGAAGAGGAAGAAATAAATTAAGAAAGAGGAGGCTCTGTCTTGAAAGCATTTTCTGATTATACAAAAAGAAATATTTAACTTACTTAGCAATATTGGACTAGGTCTACAAGATCTAGGCTTTGGTGACTCTGGGTTTATGATCTAGATTCCTAGGCTGAGCCTAATAGGTCTTGGCCCAACCAATATGAATCCCGGACTGCAAGCTATAAGTACAGCTCGATCAAAATAAAAAAGGTAAACTGCCGTCAAGTCTCTGAAACAGCCCTCCTTTGACATTAACGACGACTAATGTTTGCCGTTAGCATTAAGTTCCTCATCTTGGAAACATTTTTGCTTCTGTAAGGAGCTAGAAGCTCTGGGTGCATTTGGGCAATCGTATATGTGCTTTACCCATAGTCACGACATCTACAGCTCATCCATATCCTTTTTACATTCAATCTTATGGCTCTCTTTCTCAATACATAATAGGGAACGATCGAGATGCATCTATATTTAATTTATATATACCCATGACAGGTGCATCTCACTCATACCCTAGCCTTTTTACGTCCATTCAATCCGACGGCTCTCTTTATCCGTAAACAATAAGGGAACTGTCCATATGCATCCGATTTATGCTTTACACACAGCTACGATATGTAGTGTATCTCACTTATATATCCTATATATCCTTTTTTACATTCAATCAATGCATCTGAAGTGTCCCGCGTGGGAGCAAAAAACTTTCGGTTGGGATCGAAAAATGCCTTAATGATCAAATACTGGCACAAATATTATTGTACAACAACTTCTTGTGAAATAGAACTTGTTTGTATTATGTTTGGGCTTATTTTAATTAGGGACCGATCATTAAGTACCCCTATTAATACCCGCACTTGAGTAACCCACAAAGAATAAACATGTTAAGGGTGATCGTGTGAATCCAAAATAATCCATGAAACCCCAAAGAACTCAATGGGCTTGCGTCTGCCAAAAAAAAAGTTCTTCTCCCTCGGTATGATTTAATATCTCACAACTTTCTCCATTCGAACTAGGCCCTGATACCTTTCAGGGGCGAACGTCGGACCTTCACGTAAAGTAGATCAATGGATCCCTCGAGATTGTCGACTATTCACGGAATCGAGGACAATAAACCGATTCGAACCCGGTGCAGCATTCACGCTGCACCTGAGGCCCAGGCTCCCCGTCCCCACATATATATATATATATATATATATATATATATATATATATATATATATATATATATATATATATATATATATATATATATATATATATATATATATATATATATATATAGCTTGCTCTAAAGATTAATGGTATTGTAGACATCGGAAAAACTCTTGTCACAAACAATGTTCTGCTACTTCATAAATACAGTAATCCATCTCTGCCCAAGCATATGCATACTCTTGCATTATATGGCAATTGGATCAAGTCAAATATCCATTGCTTCATTTATGTCGATGATTCTTCGTCCTAACAACATGAATCATCGATAAACTCTATTAAACCTTGTGCTCTACCTTCGCAGCAAATTTCACGAGGAACAAGTTTTCAACATTAGTCCTCAGAGCTTAGCTCTAGGTGAGTTGGCGGCATTGGATCTGCAAGGAAGCTGTAGATCTTCCCAACCCTCATCCTCGTCAACCTTTGCGTAATATTTGTCCAGCATGTCAGTGCTAACCAGTTCCAGCTTTGAGGGATCCCACTGGAATTAGGAAAAAAGGTTTACTGCTGCAATATTTGCGTAAAAGGAGGAAATATGAGTCGAGGTTTCGAATGATTATTTCTCACCTTCGGTGCGCTGTCTTTATCCAACAACTTCGCCCTGACACCCTGCATTTCAAAGATGCATATAAATTAAAAAAATTCTGAATAAATAGAGTAATGCTACTCGTACAATCTCTGTCGACAATCTAAAAAACAAACCAGACCCAAGAAGTGGTGGTGGGGCCCAGGGGTAAGTCAGTGCTTGGTGTGAATTCCGATGCACTGACCCCTGGGCCTCACCACTACTTCTTGGGTCTGGTTTGTTCTTTAGATTGTCGATAGAGATTGTACGAGTAGCATTACTCATATAAATAACGGAATCCTGAATAAAATTTGAAATGATTCTATCCTAGAAACCTCATAGAAATCATTGCAGACTGTTCTCCGCAAGACGTGACAAGCCATCCTGTATTCTCGAGCGAGGCACTCATCGATATCTTGCAGCCGGCCTTCTCTGATCTGGTGATCACACTTGAAAGATTTTCTAAAAGTCTCATGTAAAATACTATATTGAAGAGGAATTTCTAATTTTTTTGAGGTTTTTCAAGCATAAGAAAGAAAGTGGTTGTTACTCCCACAAAAATTTTTTTTACCGATCTAAGGAAAAGTTTAAGATTTGTTGGTGAGGCCATCTTTATGGACTTAGTTGTCGCAGCGATCCACTCATCCTTACCAGTTAATGCTTCATCCTCCTACAGAGAATAAAAACTAAGGATTTAGTATGTGTTTGTACATTAGGAACATCTATTGGGCATAAATCTAAGAATAAAAACTAAGGATTTAGTATGTGTTACTTACTAATGAAGCTATAATTTCCTCAACTGATCCTTTGGAGAAACACCTATTTATGAGATCTAGCCTGCAAAAATTATTAAACATATAGTTAGCATGCATGGAAAAATGATGATCTTCTTACAGTTAAGGCAACATGGATCCAATGAAAGAGTACTTTTTCTTCCTAAAGCTACCATAATGAAGCATTTGGCAATAACTCTTTATTTGGAAGTTGTGTATTTATAATAGACTAGTACGAAACCCGGACAATGCCCGAATGTGCTTGATGCATGACATTTGGCAAAGACGACAGCACAACTATTCGAAGAAGTGTGAAATCTGAAGTGAGTGTGATTCACTTGTTAGAGAGAGAGAGAGAGAGAGAGAGAGAGAGAGAGAGAGAGAGAGAGAGAGAGAGAGAGAGAGAGATTAACATCAAATGACCACTAAATGTCATTGAATGAAAATTTATCATCTTTATGGTAGGTTTTTAAATAGATTTGAAAGAGAGCCACATTCACACACGGAAGAAGAATTCTAGCTCTTTAAAAAGACACCCACGTGTCAGAACATGGGAGAGAGGCTTCCATTTTAGTATAGATACTAGTAAGAAACCCGCGCCATTTGGCAAAGACGACATCATAATTGTTCGAAGAAGTGTAAAATTTGAAGTGAGTGTGATTCACTTGTTAGATAAAGAGAGATTAACATCAAATGACCATTATATATCATTGAATGAAAATTTATCATCTTTAGGGTAGGTTTTTAAATGGATTTAAAAAAGAGCCGTGTTCATACACAGAAGAAGAATTCTAACTCTTTAAAAGACATCCACGTGTCACAACACAGGAGAGAGGCTTCCATTTTAGTATATAGTATAGATAGATAGATGGGAATGTGGGTGTATGTATTTACAAGTGATGCCAAGTGCTTTTCCTGATAACAAAATTTTTGTATGGGTATTAATCGCACTCGGTTATTTACATAATTTCTTGATTCTTTGGTATTGAAGCTCCTATTTTCTATGAGAATTGAATTTGGCAAGTAAATTTATTTTTGTAGTGAATTACAAGTTGTCCTTTTTCCCCCTTCAAATCCGCTAGCTTCCTGAAACCCTTCGGGCAATGGACCCACTTCGGACTCAAACTAGTATAATTGGAATAATGGATTTTCGTTATCGAGTATCGGCCTGTATTTTGGCCAGTTTTTTGGGTGCCCTATGTGTAATTTAGTGTGCAAAAGGTAAGGTATATTGTATCAGATTATCATGATGAGCAATATGGTTAGTTCAAATAACGAGAATAGCAATGCGGTGTAGTAAATTCCTATATAAGTGAAATGTACGGTGAATTTGGGTAATGAAGTCTTGAATATACACAAGACATTGTAGATTTTGGTAATTTGTTTAAGAACTTGTGCATGCCTGTGCCTGTCAGCACTGCAGCGGGCCGCCTTCGGTGGCAATACACCTGAACGCCTTCAACAACAAAACACTTTCGACGATAACACCGACATTCATAGGGACACCCATTTCCTCGTTCGTGCCGATTGGCACGAAGCGGGCGCCTTGGGGCGACCAACTCCCCCTCCCCCTCCCCCTATAATCGATCAATCACAGTTGTCGATCTATGTTCGAACGGATTCCTCGAGATCGACCCGATGGTTTGGGGCGGCCAAAATTTCAGAAGGCGGGTTTATAGTCGTTGATGCGAACAACGATCACGGGATGAACGGTCATGTTTAGTGCAGTTTCAATAGGCCGGGATTTTAGGGGTTTAGTCCAGTTTAAATGGGTTGGGATTAGAAACCAAGGAGAGATCGAGCTTTGATTTTTGAACGAATGGTTAGATCTATTCGGTTCATTTTTGTCCAGTCAGCATATCATAGTCAGTTTTTTTGTTCGTTTTGTCTTGTCAACACAAAACCGACGTCCCTTATTATATAGATAGATGTGAAGATGTAAGCTATTTTGACAAACTTTTTTGGATACTTTAGGGATATGGGTGGCTGATGACAAGCTATGTGCCATCATTAGTAAGATGATAAGTTAGTTGGAAGTCAAGTTGAAGTTAGAATGGCTACATTGAAAGCCAAACAGTGGGATACTCTGCAAAAATGGTGAACAAGTTACTTCTTGGACTATTCAATAAGTTGATCGGGGACCTCATTCAAGATTTCTCCATTGAAGAAATTTTAAAGAGTGGTCTATTTGATGAGTGGTTTTTTTTTTTGCCAATTTTGAGAATGTTGCATGTCTGGTACAAACTGCGAGGATACTTTCACATTTTGACTACGATGAGACTAATCAAGTATAAGATAAAGAAGAGGTTTCCTAAATTTTCTAGCTAGTGACTCCTACTTCAATTAGGATTCATAATTCTAATACGATTATGAGTTAAAAAAGAATTACTAGTATAGTACTCGAAAGAATCTTAAAGTAGGAATCTTTGATGAGTTAGGATTCCTACTCAACATAGGATTTCTTGATGAATAAGGGTTCCTAATTAGAAATCATAAATCAAATAGATTCATAGGTACATGAGGATTTCCTATTAAAGTCATCGAGTCGCAGTATTGAAATTGGAAGTCCTAGGATGAGTTGATATTGATTTTTTTTAAAAACTTTTGTTCGTACTTTTCTGGTTAATTTTTGGAAGTAAATTTACTAGTCTTAATTTATTAGGAAAGTGTTCAAATGAATCATACTTTAGTATATTGGGTTAGGGAAGTTTCTTCTTTTGAGAAATCCCTCGTATTGAGGGGCGGGGGGGGGGGGGGGGGGGGGGGGGGGGTGTTCGGCCTAGACCCCTACCGGTTTATTAAAAAAGAAAAATTACAACTAATGCGGCATTGAGTACACTAGCTGAAAACACGACCAAGACGGTCTACCTAGAAGCCGAAGGTTCAAATTAAAGCCAATACACCAAGGTCCCAAGACTCTGATCAACTTGACCTCTCTAGCTCGAGGATCTGATCAAGAAAGGAATTCGAACTCTCTCCTTCGACAGAAAACCCCATAGCTGATGCTAAACTGAGAAGTGTGCTGTCCTCCAACGAATTCAGAGGTAGGTTCAACGCCGCCCCGTCGAACGTTGAAATTTGATCCTGAATATTTGAAATCAGAGAACCTCCATGCTTCGGCCGGGGAGGTCGGGTACGCGTGTTTGATTCAAGAGCACACAATTTGGCTCGAAGCGCAGCCCTAAGTTCGATCAGATCCGTCCCCAGATTTACCAGATGAGGGTTACGACGTGACTTTGGCACAACCCTTATAGGGACAAGCGTACCAGGGCCGGCACCAAAGGCTGTGCCAACACCACCACCTAAGCCCCCAACAACACTTCCTCCAATTCTGGCATTAGCACTAACCTGTTCAACAGTAGTCCCACTTTGGGACACAACACCATCAACACCCCCAACTGACTCATCACCTTCACCACCGCCCACACAAACAACAACACCATCAACTACCGCTATTGCATCAACATATGCCAGCCCAGCAACACCGACCCTCATAGCAGCAACATCTACCTTACCTCCAACACTTGAAGCAGCCACTGACGTGCCAACATTAGCGTTAATATTAGCATAAACAGCCACATCCTCTGCTGCACCTGCGCCGTTCTTTAGCACTGTATCAACAACAACACCTCCATCCAGGAACTTATTTTTTACGGCATCAACATTGTCCTCATCGTTTACTCCCTGTTCCCTATCTCCTCCTGGCTCTACATCACTCCTGTCAACCGCGTCATCCTCGTCAATCTCATCATTCTCATCCCCCAGTATAGCAAATCGAGACCCAAAGGCATGCCCTTCTGTCTCTTGTCCACCTTCACCCTCACCATCCGTAGGCTTCAACATTCCGGTTCTTGTTATATCGATACTCTCATCAGCCAAAGAATTTGTTACATCATGAATCACTTCATCGGCCTTGCCCTCTACTTCTGGGTCTATTTTATTTCCTCCCAAAGGGGTTAAAGATTTCGCTACAACATCATTTCTTCCTTTGGCACCAGCAATTCCGACTCGCCACCAGATCCTCACTCCGACAGCACCCGCATATGGACCCCCAATGACTTTGGCAGTGCCCCTACTTGTAGGGACCTTCCGTTCACTCCCGCCACAGTTCATGGACAAGTGCCCGAAAAGCCTACACTTCGAGCAACTGGTCGGCCTCCATTCATATATGATTTTCTGCATAAATATAATTTTCTCATCTTCCCCCCGGCCCAGAACTTCATTGGGCAACTCATCACCGAACTTGACTTCAACACAACATCTCGCATAATTTCGTCTTACGCCTTTAACTGTGGCTCGATCCCTTGTGAGAGGAACTCCAATCAGACTCGTCAGACACTGATACCCTCTTTCGACCACCAATCAATCGGTAGGTCTGGAAATCTCACCCATATGGAAATTTTGTCAAGAGGGTCGCGATCATACTTAATATCTTTGTTCCATCTCTTCAAAACCACCAGTCGTCCTTCAAAGTGCCAAGAACCTTCCTCCAGCACTTGAGAGCAATCGCTTCCAACATGAAATTTGAATCAATAAAACCTATTTTCTTTCAAGAAAATTTCCAGCCCACCCACCGGTTTCCAAATCCTTTGCATCACAATATGAAATTTAGAAAAAAAAAGGCTTCCTTCCCACCATATACCCCACTAGCGTATGTTCCCAACCACGCAAGTTCTCTTCAATCTCACTAGTTGGGATGATAGCAAACTTCACCCCATCCTGCACTGCAGGTTCGACATAATAGAGTTGGATGTCCTCCTCACTAAAGGCAGAACTACCACAAATTACACTCCATGACTGTCCTTTTGGTTGAAAATCTTTTTCAACCTCCGGGGCAGTCGAAGAATTAGCAACCAGTGGCTCCTTGCCTGGAATAGAAATTTCTCCGAATACCTGGTGTGCACCCATCTGTTCTAAATCAGCATTCACAACACCCTTAGCACCTGTAACTCCCGTGAATTTTGGGTTGTGCTGGGAATAATGTAGAGGGGGAAAGTCTCCATAGTTGTCCAAGTCCATGGCCAAGCCCGACCTTGCTCTTCTATCCCCATAACCTCCAACAGTTGATCCGACCCCAAAAGTATTCTCGCCACTATCTCCTGATCTAGCAAAGCCCACATCCACCCCTGCTCGACCTCGACCAGATCTATTGCCACTATTGGCTTCGACTGAACCCACACCAATAGTCTCACCCACCCGAAGATAGGCCGAGGCCTTACCTATAGCTTGTTTCGACAGTCATTGAAAGAAATCAAACAACTTCGTCTTCTGAGGAGGCCGGCAAAGGTCCTGATCCAGTCCTCCATCAGATGAGCTCTCATCCCATGATCGACCATCCTCCCTGTCAAGATCCACCTGGTCTAGATGGGTTGGTTGGCGATCTCTAGCCACAGCGCCCCAAGCCCTCTTCGCTATCTCTCGGGCCTCTTTCCCTCCTCCTGGATGGGGAGGAGGGGAGGGCCACCCCATGGCCTCACTCCCACCACCAACACCCAAAATCGCCCTCCTCTCTCTCTCTCTCTCTCTCTCTCTCTCTCTCTCTCTCTCTCTCTCTCTCTCTCTCTCTCTCTCTCTCTCTTCGGCTTAAGGAAGTTTCAAGTCAATTAGGATTCGGTTTTGCATTTACTTGAGAGTCTATGTGTAAACATATATAGGGGAGTCCAAGTTATCATTGAACTATGAATAAAATTCTTCTCATTTTCCTTGGTGTGATGCCTCAAATTGGCTTGCTAAGACTTCTTGGTCTTCATTATGTGAAGTTATGGAACATCTTGGTGAGATGTTTTGATACTCATTATTAGTCAAACACTTTTAATACTTATCAATTTAATTGCCTTGTTGTTTTGCTCGTTCTATGTTAGACACATCTAATGCTTATAAGGCATACTCTTTTCAAAACCGGGTAAAGAGGGACGAGCGAGAGAGGGAA
Organism: Chamaelirium japonicum; assembly: GCA_947650365.1. NCBI lineage: Eukaryota > Viridiplantae > Streptophyta > Magnoliopsida > Liliales > Melanthiaceae > Chamaelirium > Chamaelirium japonicum. The sequence goes on from OX393550.1 coordinate 56,156,682, forward strand.
TTAGTGGGGGAGAGAGAGAGAGAGAGAGAGAGAGAGAGAGAGAGAGAGAGAGAGAGAGAGAGAGAGAGAGAGAGAGAGACTAACTGGTAACAAAATCCTAAATTTTATTTAATGTTTTACTTAAAAGAAGAGCGCATGCTTAGTGTTGGCTATGATATTGCTTCAAACCTTTGCAAGCCAATAAAAGAAAAGAAAACAAATACAGAGTGTTCTCTTCTTAGAGGGTCGGAGGTCATGGACTACTTTTCATATGAAAGAGGGGTTGCGTTCCTCCTCTATGTGAAAAGAGACATGTATTGTCCATGTAATGCCCTTTGGAACTCTAAGGACTGAAAAATAGGCCCGACCCTCATTTTAGGCCCAAAATGCCAACAATATCTTTGATGTCGCATTTAACTTAAATTCTCTTCTTATGTCCCTTCAATTAGGCTAAACTAGTTTTAACCCTATTCATCTAATTTATTTTTGCAAATACCTCTCTTATTTCATAAAGTTAAAGGAAAATATTCTTTGGAAAATAAAAATAGCAAAATTAAGTATAATAATGTGGATTGCAGCCCAATATTGATTTCAATTACATCGAAATTTGTTCTTATGCCTCAAATTAAGTTCCACAAGCAACAAATTGCATTATCCTATTTTAACATTGAGATTAAGGAATGTGTGATGGTTATAATTATCTTGAAGTTTGTTTGGCATTGTTGTCTTTATGTGGCATTATTATTGTCGTATTTAATATTATTCTATTTGATAAACAGCTTGTGATTCTAGCAATTTAATTATCACGAGCAAGCAAATGACATCAATATCATTATCACTTTTTTCGAAACCTCTATCCACTGCTCCATGTTTATCTCTTTCTTATATCTAATGTATCAACAACTTGTGGATTTATTCAGGATGACTTCGCTATTCATTTTTAAGCACTGATAGAATAACTCATAATGATTGATTTGCGAAAGTTTGTATGTGGGTGGGTGGGAGTGTTGGTTAGAAACTTAGAAGGGGAGGGGGGGTTGTTAGGGTATTCGTTTTTATATTAATCTTAATGTTTATACATCTTTTACATGTTTATTGTCCTCATTTCATACATGGGACGGATGTAGCCCATGTTTATCGTTTGTGTAGTCCCCCTAGTGGATTCTTTTGCATCTTGTAGTCAATCCGACCTTGCTTCTCAAATATTGGACCACCAAATAGTAGCTTGTACTTTGTAGACTAAATGCACTTGAGAAATTATTGAGCAATATCAAGAAAAATATGCACTTATTATATCTTGATAGTTCAGATTTAAGTTAGGGTATATAAAATTCATGTAACAATGAACTCCATATATAAGTTAAGACTATTCTATATGGATAATTGTAGGAAATGATTTATAAACTTTTTTTCTAAAGTGATTTTCTTGCATTTCTTTCTTGTTTGTATTTGCAAAGTTTTCTCTCTCTGACATTCTTCCTTATTATCTATTTTCACATTTTTACCATTAAAGTTGATCCATTTATAATCACTTTTGCTTCTCCTATATTAGGTAGCATAATAATTTTGCTCCTTATTTGAGGACTCTAGAATATTAATAGCATAACATGTACATCAGTGGGCTCTCTATTTTATTGGTCATTTTCACTTCTTCTTATACTATATGGACAAAGTCTTTTTAACCTCTTTAATGGTTTTTTAGAAGTTGATCTATAAAAGAGTCTTCTATTAAGTATTCATTTTGTACAATATCATATATGTTTGTGATCATCTCAATATGGCATCCAAATACTTTAAGAAACTATACAATGTAGATAATCCATTGAACGAGTGTAATTTATAATGGCTCACCTATGATAAGCACTATTTTCCTTCAGAGGTGCTCGTTGTTCATACTGATTGATAACTTTACAGATTACAGTTGAATCTGTTGTATCCACTTTATGCAGTGCTTCTTCCAGCAATGACAAATTCTGTTCACAAATTAATCAAAGTTACTCAACCATTACTTGTCATTTAAAAAAACTTCAAGATATATTCACGAGGTACGAGCAAAAAATTATCCAACATAGTATAGTGACAAGATTTGTACAATTATTGCTTGTTGCAAGTTGTGAATTTGAGTCCTCCAATTATAGTGACTAAAAAAAAATTTATAACAGCTCTCAAATTATAACAACTACCATTACCACAATATTCATACAAGTCCTCCAATTATGGGATAACACATGGTATATTAAATAAGTTTATATATATATATATATATATATATATATATATATATATATATATATATATATATATATATATATATATACATATGTCGGTATGGTTTTATTTTTTTGATTTTAAATTCACAACCCCATCAACCAAACCAAACCGAGTCAATTGTTAGTTTTTATAAAACCTAATCCAATCCGATCCATTTGAGTGTGTCGAAACCAATCAACATCGATCGGTTTGGTCAGTTTGGTTTGGATTCTGTACACCCATACTTCATTAAGTGAAAGTTTGAATATGATCCAAATGGTAAACACTATGATTTGATTCTAGCACAAATAGCTAAGCAAATTTTGCTGTTAATCTGGGGATCAAGTTGAATTTACGAACTTGTCATTTGCTTATCTATTTAATTATTGCATCATATTGGTTCTTTTTAAGTAACTTGATTGTATTTTTCCAAAACAAATCAATTATTGCGCAGATAGACCTACCTTTGAATGGACAAAGTGTGTTGCCAGACCACACTTCAGCATCTCGGCTCCATCCAACCTTGTACCTGTAAGGCCTATGTATTCTCCTGAAAGAAATTGATATATGACATATATGGAAAAATTGTTGAACCATCATGGAAAAATATATAATAGCTATAATTTTGCTAAACCTTTAAGTCATCAAATAGAAAGTATTGATAATCATGTTCAATACTCGTAGGAGACTACTAATATCTATGAGTACTCTATAGAAAAATATTATTTTTATCTCTTTTGTAAGCTCTTCTATTGATTTCAGTTTATTAAACTTTACATTTCACACTCATGCATAACATTGATGCTAGTTCTACCGTGCATGGTCAACTTCCATAATTATATTCTGATTGAGCATTTGTAGTCAATATTAGCCAGCTAGTTAAGATGAATTTACGTTGTAACAATCTGTTAGTGTCATAGTTGACACCTTCCTGACATGATTGTACAACTTTTATGTACTCATAGTGGACAAAATATGTATTTGGTAATATTCTAATTATTTTTTGTTAAAATAATTATATTAATCTAGCTGTAGTCATAATAGTTGTACAAGATTGAGCCTTCATAATTTATTGACTTCATGATCTTAAATATAAAAATCTAATACCACTTCCCCCAGTATTACATGCATCAATAAATTAGATTGTCATATATCCTCATGAATGAATGTGAAAAGTCATAAGCGAGTTATCTAGATATTACCAAAGAAGCCTGGAAGCCTGGATAGAAAATATGATGCCCCGGCATCTGGAAAATGTCCTATTGCTGCCTCAGGCATTGCAAAAGCCTGCTTGAAGATTCATTATCAAAAATTAATTATGTTAAAAAAAATATCAAATATAAATATTATAGAAATTTGTTAAATTGGTCCATGATTCAAAATTTGTAGAAAACAAGAAATTTTCAAGCTATGTGTGCAAGAGCAATAATTAATCAACAAAACCTTATCCCATTAAAATCGATCAACGATGGAGCGTAACTCTAATCAAGAACACTCTGCAAAAGGATGGTGCACAACTTCATAAATTTTGTGGATGTAAAAAAGTGGTTGCAAATCTACCATCTTGGAAGTGTCTTGAATAATTTTTTATTGCACTGATTTTTCTTGAATGAAATGAAGGCATTGTTTTTTTTTTTTTAGAAATCCTCGCTTTGTGGAGGGGGGTTTGACATAGACCCCTACCCGTCCATTAAAAAATACAAAAACAATAATAAAATCGAAAGGTAAAGAACTACAAGATTAAGTACAATAGGATAATACCATGTCCCGCCGAATTTCCTGTAGGACTGTAACCCAAGGCATTGTTTATATATGAAGGATTATGTTAATTTTTATATTATTGTCACTGTGATGACCACATATAATATGGAAGTTTTGCTTTTGAATGATGTGAAAGGCTAGTGGATAATCTAAGTAGTAGAGATACTGGCTTTACTTTTGAAGTTACACATCTAATTAATTTAATCTAAGTAGTAGATATATTGCTTTACTTTTGAGGTTACATATCTATTTTATCGTACCATTATTTAACCAACACAGGATTCAAATAAATCGAGTCAAACAAATTTTAGCAACAACAACCAAGCCTCACCAATCAGATAGTGCTCCTTTGGGTATTTCACCTTCCAAAAGTGCAAGAAGCTTGAAACATCTCATGCTTAATTATCTAAGCTAAGAATCAGGTGATTCCGCACTACTATGGAGTTGTTTGGCTTGGTTTCCTTATCTTAGGATTTTCATATTTTATGCTCCTTCTCAGTTGTATAGTACTTGAGTGCCTTACTATTGGAATTTTCGGAGGTTGAAGTGTTGGAAACGTCTGGACCTATGAGAGTGTTTTGTATTTGCCTTTTTTGTCCTCGTACTTAGTCACTGCTTGCATCTACACTCACATGTAACTCGTTTTATTGTAAGAAAAGTAGTCCTATCATGCACCTTATGTATATTTTTCACCACCTCTCAGTTTGCATGGCACGTGCACGTGCAGAAAGGAAGGGTGGGTGTGTATGGGGGGGGGGGGATTAAATGTTGGCAAATTCCATATCAAGTAGTTGAAAGTCGTGTTGTGGTGTAAGTGTGCCATACATACTCGGGTCTCTTTGATGATATTGTTATAGTCTAAGATGAATCCTCAAGATCAAACCAACATTAAGCTCAAGAATTCTTTGAAGAAGTCTCATCATAGGACACAGGTACAGTGACCTTAGATACCTAAGTTAAGCTTTGTTTAGAGCGCGCGCGCACACACACACACATGTATTGTGTTTCTCATGGTCTATTTTCGTTAGTTCGATCGATTTTATTTCTCGCGCCAGTGACTTTAATCCTAGTCTTTATCGGAGTTAATCGATGGATCGATTTCACTGTTTCAGGATTTCGAAGTTTGTTTGTCTCATTGTTTGGAAATGATATTTGTAGGATTTTGGTACATGTATATAAACTCTGTTATTGTCTCCATCTCTTTGATGTTGAAATCTAGGGTAGTTCTATTGTTTTTGGTTTATTCATCACTTGGGAAAACCCTGGTAGCCTTTTCCACCCACTCTACCTAAATCAAGGTTGGGACCTTCTGTGTGAAGATTTTGAGATCGCATGTTGACTTTGAGACATGCTTTTGGAAAGGTGCGGCAATCCTCTCAGTTAGAGAAGACGATTGTCGTGAGTCACATCGTGCATGAAAGTTGAGGCCGTGGCATGAAGACGATTCTAGATTGCAAGTTGAAGAGACAAAGTGTCTCAATGGAGGTAGTATCAATGTGTCCAAGCTATGTGTTGGTATAGTTGTCTGACATGTACCTCCTATAACGTTATAAACGTGGATATGGTCCCGCGATAATAAGAACATGTGTGGATTCGAACTGCATTAAAAATCTAGCATCATTAGTGCTGCTTATTTTACTTTATCTTTGTGATTACACGCGAGGTAATTACCAAATGTTTTGTTTGAATTTAAAAGCGTTAATCAATATTTTCACCTCCCCCACTCCCTTCTAGGTTGTTAGTGTGGTCACCTTATAGCTTCCCTTAGGGTTATTGCGCTCCAAGCTAGTACCAAGGTCTCGTTCTGAGCGGGTACTAATTCCCACACAGGGTGGGGGTGGGGTTGGTATGGTGCCATCATGTATGGTATTGTGTATGCATATATACTAGATATTATAAGTAAATATCAAATAGGTGTTTTTTATAGCCAGAAGCTATGACATAATGTAATTGTATATGTTTGAGTCTTTGGGGAGTTGTTGCCTTTTAGATGACCAAGAATTGCTCCTTATCATTCATCCTTTATAAATTACAGTTATGCTTAATCCTTTGATCATGTTATATTATCAATTTTTAGTTGATATATTCCTATCACATTCTTCACATCTTGATTTTTTTTAAACCAAGCAATAGTAATCTAATCATGTTATGAGGAACCATCAGATTGAAATTAGATTGTCCCTATACAATCATTAACTACAAAGCACCAGCACTAGCGACATGGTAGATGTTTATATAAGAAGAGTAGAAAAATAAGTTTATTTTCCTCACCATAGCAGAACTTTGTCTTAAAATTAGATCAAAATTTAGCAGATATGGTTCATGACTTCATCCCGGTAACATTCAACACATAAGAGAAGCATTTATATTCATAGCTAGTGTTGCGATTTCCATGCCCCCTCAAAACTGGTGCTGAGAGGGAGGGGGTAACATAATATAAAGACGTGGAACTCCCACTCCTTTACTGATGGGACCACATGGAGGAGATGGGGTGGGATCTAACTCTGATAACCATGTAACGATTCCCATGCCCCCCTCAAAACGGTGATGAGAGGGAGAAGGCAACAGTATATAAAAGATGTGAAACTCCACCCCTTTACTGGTGTGGGACTAGTCTCAAACGGCTAGTTATATACATACTATATGAGAAGCATCGTTTCGATGAACGTACACTCCTTATCATGGTGATATAAAAGAACTAGCCTAGTTGATACAAGGCCATGTGTCAAACAAAATCAGTAAGCTCACACAATGCAATAGTCAATTATATCGATAATACCATCTTCTCGGTGACGACTCTGAATCTTCCGTGCATGGAGAGCCCAGCGCCACCACCGATGACCAGTCCATTGATGAGAAAGACCTTAACCATAAACCAAATAAGATAATTATGGTAAACTGATGGGTAGTGCTACTAGAATGCAGTGCAACTGACCTGAGGCTTCTTATATGTTGCGGCCAGATAGTCCAACATGACATGTTTCATATAGAACTGTGCTCCGAAAGTCCAGTGTCCTGCGTGCAAAGGAATAGGCTGATCAGTTCACTTGTACACTTGATAGGGTCTGTGGCTATTTTTTGCATGGAATAGGAGAAAGGCCTAATAGCTCTATGGGTACGAGGATCATTAGTAGATGCACCTATCACATAGATCATGCTTGCTATTTTGTTGATGAAAGGAGGAGAAGGTGTTTACCGGCGGCCACAGAATTGAACACGTCTGTAACATCCCCACCGGTACAAAACGCGCTTCCGTTTCCCTGCATACCACAGAGAGCATGAGCTCAAAATGAGGATTCTATAATCGAGCGTTTTTTGTTTTCTCGACCCCCTTCATCTCCAGCCCTTACTTAGTTTTTTATTCAAATCTAAGTAAAAGTTTGAGTAAAAACTCAATCTAATCCTCAGTACCCGAGTCCTTACTCAAATTTGAGTAAAATCTAATCTGTTACAAGCGCTCCAGTCCTTTTACTTAGATTTTATATTAAAATTTGAGTAAAACTCGAAATTTGATGGCACATTTGTAAATAGAAAGGTCCTCAAACATGACCATTAGAATTTGGTGTGGGATTTGAGTTTCGCCGATTTGGTGAAAAATTTTGAGTAAAACTCAGTTTGGTACAAGTCTGAGTAAAAAACTGAAACGGTTTTTTGATGATTTTACTCAAATTCAAATATGTGTAACAATTTATGTAAGGGTTGGAGCTGCCCTTAGCCAAGGTACAATCGGACACCCACTCACACGCAAAGCATGCGCGCACACAAACACACACCGAGTACACAGGCTTTATAGAACCAAAGTTTTGCATTGAACCTTAGCCCGAACCCGATTTTAGCCGACTAACCAAGATAGGATATGGATCGAGTATGGATCCAAACCCAAGAACCAGTTAGTTCTACTCTGAGTTTACACTCCTTCATTATGCCCGATTCATGAGTCATGTAAAAAAAAGGTAGATTATAAAAACCTCCCCTGAACTCTACACCTTATTCCATATTGATCCCTCAACTTTTTTTAAAAAAATTTTGATCCCTAAACTTAGTAAACTATGATCCATTTGCATTTAGCCCTCCATCAACTTTTTATCCCAAAAATCCCCTTATCAATTTTCATTTGAGTCTTGTTGAAAATATTTTGCTACTAGGAGAGACATTTTTGGAGATAAAAGTTGACAAATGGAGGGCTAAATAGCAAAAGGATCATAGTTACTAAGTTCTAGGGATCAAATTGTTCTATATAAAAGTTGAGGAGACCAATATGGAATAGGTTGTAGAGTTCAGGGAGAGATTTTTTTAATTTGTCCTAAAAAAAAGAATGATGAATGTGTTTTTCTCGACCTTGATTTTTTCTTTTTTGCTCTAAATTCACAATTCTACTGCTGTTTAGAGTCGTGTCACAGAGAAAAAAATTGTATGCGCACCTTCACAATCACCAACTTCACGCTTGGATCCGCCTCCAATGCTTTGAAAACCTTAAGTAATTGGAGAATCTGAAGAACATATATATTCACTAGAATTTGTCAATCATAAGCTATATCATGTTTATTGCATATAACCCCATAATAAATATGGATATTATAAATAACCTCTCATATTTTGTTTTATAAATAACCGTCTCATATATTCTAACATGTAGTAAAATCTCCCATACGTTACCTTTGTCCCACTTTTTGAGTTTTATTCATTTGCCTCGAGGGATGAAAGATAACAGTGGGGGATTTTACTAAGTATCAGAATATGTGACGGATTTTTTATAAAACTTAAGAAGTGAGGGGTTTTTTAGGATATCAATATTTTTAGGGGGTTATATGCAAATTTTTTTTTATATTTATATTGGCAAGAGCATCCATTGTGAGAGATATTGAAGGTTCCCAGACCCTCATTCCTGCAGGCTACTCTTTTAGGTGACACCATCAGCTCAGTGCAGAGAGAGAGAGAGAGAGAGAGAGAGAGAGAGAGAGAGAGAGAGAGAGAGAGAGAGAGAGAGAGAGAGAGAGAGAGAGAGAGAGAGAGAGAGAGAGAGAGCATACCATCTGATAGTTAAGGGCATTAAACTTATGTGGTCTGTTGAGAATCACCACCTTCACATGTGAGCTCCCTTCCACCAGGATCTGGAGTGTGCACACAGATTAATATAATTTGATGAAAATTGTAAACAAAGATGAATATATATGATCTTTTTCAAGGTGCGAAGTTGATTAGTAATTAAGGGGGTAATACATGAATTTTGAAATATTCATCATTTTACTTTATATATATCAGATATTTTATAATATTTGAATTTTTTTTATGGACTTCACGGTAAGTACATCGTCTGTTAGTGTTTAGAGTGCAATATAGGCCAAGGTTTGAACTAGCAGTGGTAATGGGGCCCAAAAAACCGACCCGATTCCGACCCGAAACTCAGGGTAGTATGGGTATACATTTTGTACCCGAAATAAGATTTGGGTAGGGTAGGGATATGGAAACTCCACCTGATCAACTTTTGGGTATGGATACCTTAATGCCCATAGGGCCATACCCGAAACCCGTTTGGCCCTCTAACTTTTGTATGCTAGATAATTTGGTTGGACTTGAAACTCGTTGTAATATATCCAAATTCTAATCGAACTCATATCCCTACCCAAAACTTACTCAGCTAAACCATAAGAGCTTCCAAACATTGGATTGTAATACATTGATTTATTTTTTCGTGGAGAAAAAAAAGAAGACAATTATACCTATTTTACACCCGAAACCTGAATGGGTCTGGTTTGGGTATGGACTTCCTTATACTCGAATGGGTATGGGTCGGGTATGGACCATGCCATACTTGAATGAGTAGAGGTATGGACTGGGGAAGGGTACGACCAAACCCGACCTGTTGCCACGCCTAGTTTGAACTATACCTTGTAATATCGCCACACATGAGCACATATTGGAACCATAACGGTGAGAGATATGCCCGCCACAAAGACAAAGAAGCCTGCGAGATTCGATTATATAACCTGCGGGATGGGGGGCAGGAGCTTGCATAGCTTTAAAACTCTACCTTCATTCATTGTGTTATGATTCCCGTGCCCCCTCAAAACCGGTGATGAGACGGAGGGGGCAACGATACATGCATTCGTGGAACTCCCACCCCTTCACCGATGTGGAACTATTCTCAATTTTCGTCCATACGCAGAGCGCACTCGATCGGAGGGAGGAAGAAGATCTCGATCGAAAGAAGAAAGAGGGTGCGATGTGACCACATAGAAAGAAAACAGGACAGGACCTAGATCTAATACCATGTTACGATTTCCGTGCCATATCAAAACTAGGGTGATGAGAGAGAGAGTGAGGACAACGGTATATGCAGACATGGAACTCCCACCCTTTTACTGATGTGGGACTACTCTCAACTCATTGATTATTTTTCTCCCCTTCCCATTTTAGACCTTTTAACAGAACTTCAAAGCCCAGGAGGGTCCATCAGCCCGAACCAGTTGAGAGAGGTGGAAGCTTTACCTGGTCTTCTTTCTTGTTGAGCAAGACGGCGGACGCCATGTGAGGTGACCCAAGATCCGCCGCCGAGAACGAAGCAGTACGTACAATGGTGATGGGGAGTCATAACCAGCTGCTGTATATAAGGTAAGGTAGCCGGCCAGCAACGGCGAGAAACGACAAGAGGGGTTTTTTTTCTTTTTATAATTCATTTGTTTTTCTTTTTAATTACTTACTCCACACAATCATGATCATAAGCTTCTCATCAAGAAGTCCAACGTTGTCAAGTTCGATTTTTATAACTGTGGAGTCCTCAGGTGCAAACAAGCAAGTGGGGATGAAAATATGTTATACAAGAAAAAACAGTACTATTTGTCCTTAGGCATATATCCCGAATGATCAACCAGAATATATGAGGTGATTATTTATGAAACTTAAAAAGTAAGGGACTATTTGTAAATGTACAAATTGTTAGGGGTTATGTGCAAAAATCCCTATCATATAACGCCGAGGATTCCGGCTACATTAATTAAAAGAAGAGGGATTTAGCAAGAATCTCATCTTAGGAGATGGTTTCGAGTTGTAGTCCTGACAACATTTCTATTTGAGCTCAAACCTCTATGGACAAAAATACCCCTCATCCCACTGCAAATTTCTGTTTGCTGCCATCCCCACCGTCGTTGGACCTAATCGAACCCTCCACCGCCGCTGCGATCGCCGGACCTAACCGAACCCCATGTTGCCGGACCTAACCGACCAACCCCCCCCGCTGCCACCATCGTCGGGCCTAATCTACAGACCATAGGATGAACCCTAGATCTAGAAATCTAAAAAACCTAAACCTAACCCTGAACTTCCCACCGCCTCCGTCACCACTGCTCACCGTCGCCTCCGCCTCTTTCACCTCTGCTCCAGGCCGACTCCGCCTGCGCATGCACTTGCACCTGTGCCTCCACCTCCGCCCCCTCCACCTCCGCCTTTGCCTGTGCCTCTACCTCCGCCTATGCCTCCGCCATGACTGATTGAGAGAGAGGAAGGCAGCTAAGGGTGGTCTTGGGATTAAAAAATTAAGAAATGATCTATGCCTCCACCATGACTGATTGACAGAGAGGAAGGCAGCTGAGGGTGATCTTGGGATTAAAAAATTAAGAAAGGATCTGTGCCTCCGTCATAACTGATTGACAGAGAGGAAGGCAACTGAGGGTGGTCTTGGGATTAAAATATTGAGAAAGGATTTTTTTCTAAAATTGGATTGGTTAGAGGGGCTGGAGCTCAAATGAAATACTTCATAAATCAAAACCGGTCTAATTAGTTCGATTTGGATCAGGGTTTTTAAACATTTGGTTCGGTTCGCTTTCAAAAATCAAAATAATCGATCTGCTCGGGTCGGTTTTGGATCGTAAGTTTTATGATCCGAACCAACTCGAACCAAACCATTGAGATATATATGTGTGCATTGAACAGACAGCACTATATCTTTTTGCTTTGTCGGATTATATTAGGGTTTATTGATTGTTGATGTCGTATAAAGTTGGTTGTATCTTTTTATCTAACATGGTTGTCATTTGGTTAATTAGTTGTTTTTTTTTCTTTGAGAAATCCCTCTCGGAGAGGGGGGGGGGGGTTCAGCTGGACCCCTACATGTAGAATAAACATTTGATTATTTAGTTGTATGTTCAAATAGGTAGTAGCTATTATATTAGTTATTTAGTTATATGTTTAAGGTTTTCTAACGAATTGATTGACCCACGAAACAAATCAAACTTTTTTGGTTTGGTTTGGTTCATTTTTTACCAAGGAATGATTTGGTTTGGTTTTATTTTTTAGAGAATCGATTAACTTCTGTTTGGTTTCAAGTTTTTCAAAAAACCAAACCAATCTGAATCATGAAAACCCCTACCTCGCGGTACACATGGGTAATCCTTTATATATATATATATATATATATATATATATATATATATATATATATATATATATATGACCGGCCAACAGGGACAGAGCCAGGATTTTCTTATATGGGGCCAATGCTAATTAAGTTATGATTATCAAGCAATAATCGACTGATGATGTCAACAAATTTTTTTACAATTTTTCCAAATCACAAGTGGCAAATGTTTAATATTTGATTGTAGTTCTGGAGAAGTGCCTCTACTCTACTCCCATAATCTTCATCGGTACGGTCTCATAAAATCCTAGAAAACTGAACCTCTCACGCTCGTTTATGTGAAGATTCGAGTGATTCGATTATTGAGTTGGATAAAGAAAACAAAATCTCAGCCGGCTCGCTTCCCTCATAATCAAATGTTATAAAGCCGAACTTGCAAATTATTGAAAAGGTGCCTGGTCCACCTCAAGCTGGTTCAACGGATGGCTCGAAAGGCAGAACCAAATAAACAATTATAAGCAAAATTGTTGATTAATACAATCAACATTCTTTTCTAAAGAAAATATTGGTAGCAATTTATTTTAACACGATGGGCCTAGAGTTCTAAGAAGTTTTAGTGCTATATAGCCTGGTTTATATGAGTTTTAGACGAGATCTGATATAACAAGAATCAAACTAAAAAATGATGTTGGTCCTTGTCAAATAGAGTTCTATTATCTGGTCCGATTTCTAGGGAATCGGTAGCAATTATTATTTACTCAGCGAAACCATTTCATTAAAGCCAATTGAATGAATGGTATGACCATCGAATCTGATTTTCAGAGAGATAATAGTATTTATCATTCACCTAGTGAATCCATCTCGACAAAGGATGTTGAATGAACATATTAATTCAAGATGTATATCAATAGAACAATGCTATTCATATAGAACATTTATCCCGAATGTTTAAACAAAATGACGCGTCATCCAATCACAATGTCCCTTTGTCTATCGGTCAAGACTGAGAGCGGTTCACCGGTCGGGGCTGCTGCAACGAACAGCTGTGATCTTGACACATCATACTATTTAAATAAATCATTAAAAGCGTTGGGGGTAAATAGTTTTCATTTCAATATGTTACAAAGTGATACTTTTTTTTACATGATACTTTTTGTAATTTGGAGAAACCTATGGTTTGGAACATATGTTTAAAAACAATGGGTATTACTTGGAATTTGATGAAAAATTAAGATTAAAGTAGCTAGAATAAGACAAAAGGTTTTTTTTTTTTGGTAAAAGACAAAACAAAGGTGAGTAACTTTGAAATCCGCATCATTCCACACAGAACAATAATCATAGCCAATGAGGCTATGATCGAGGAATTTTTCCAAACGTCCCTAGGGGGGGTTGCTACCATGATCAAGGAACTTATAGGGGTTTGGCTCTATTTTTTCTCTTAGGTCTTGCACGAACTTGGGGCTATAAAAAATGACATCTAGGGATGAACAAAGTGCAACAAGAAATGACCTAAAGGCTCTTTGTGGGATTAGGGAGAGGGTAACCGTCATCGGATTAGAGCGAGATGGTTTCTCTTGTTCTTAGGGTGAGAGGTGTTAGGTCTCTTTTTGTTGCTATTAGTTTTTAGCGACTTAAACAAACCTACTTTACCAGTATAGTAAGTAGCTGCGAGCTAAAGTCGGAAGGGTAGAGTTAGGGTTGACTCTTTTACGATAAAGAAGTTCCGTTGCAGTCAAAATCACTCCTACCATCCTCTCCCACAATGCTTTGACATGGAAGATACATTTCTAACTTTTTGGGAATAGACTTTACTCTTTTGTGTAGGTTTTTATAATGCATAACCACTACACCAATACGGTTGAAAAAGGACGGACAAGGATCGTCGTTTTCAGTATGTCATTTTTTAATTTGTCGTTTTTTAATGCCCGTTATTTTTTACAACTAAAATATATGAATTAACCGTCGTTTATTAAAAGAAAAATTTTGCCCATCGTTTATTTAGTTTATTATTCAACTTGGTGTAGTGGACTAGCTATTGCACACACTCGCTCACTTATCCGATCCGACATTTCTTTGGTTAAGTCAAAGCATGTATGTTCATTCTAGACCATTATGTTAAGATGTATGGGTATCTTTTAGAATAGGAATGACCATATGAGGATGTTAGACTTCACTGACCACTTCGTTCGGAGCTAGGGCCAATACCCTACTTTTTAGAGTGTGCATAGTAAGCTAGTCGTGCGCACGACTTTGCCTGGTTTTTTGGGGACTATCAAGCACAAGTCTGCCTGACTAAATCATACACATGATTTTTCCAAGTTGTGTGCACGATCCAAGTGATATCACTCTATTTGATGTCCACCTTATGCCCCACATGGGACGGTCATATGGCACAATGAAAGTGGTAAGTCATGCGCACAATATCTCGGTCTAGAACCTACTAAATAGGTTGAGTTGGTAGGCTCAGCCAATCCCCTTTTGCCATGTGTAGGTCATGCGTACAACTATAAGGTCGTGCACACGACTTGACTGAGATAGACCCTTAGAGATAAACATCTCTTGATTGGTCTTAGCCATTCACCTGAGGGCTCCCTTGGGTTATAAATAGCCCACCTATACACCATTCAGCTGCTAATGAATTCATGTATAATAAATCAATATTTATTTATTAGTGAGAAATAATAAGAAGGTTTTAGGGTTTAGTGAGTTCATTCTTGAGCTCCATCTTCTTTCTTCTTTCCCTTCTCCTCCTCTCTTCAACCTTCTACCTAGATCAACTCTATAGAGGTTGGACTCATCGCTTGAATGATCACTTGAGAGTCATCAAACTCCTTATGTTCATTCAAGTTAGAGAGGACAAAGCTAGCTAAGGATCTATGGTGTCATCCAAAATCTAGATCTAGAATTAATCTTTGAGGATTTTTCTTAGAGTTTGAATCTCTTGAGTGTACTATGTTTAGAAGCTTGATCGAAGATCTCGAAAGAGGTCAAGATCACCTTCTATTTTTGTTACTCTTTAGATCCAAGTTCTTTTTCTTTTCATTTTATCCCCCCCCCCACTTCACTTGCACACACTTTATGCTCCCATCGCCATGTGGAAGGCTCTTGTGAGAGCGATCCGTGACACCGTTCATATTGAGCACCCCTAGCGACGTCGCTCGCTTTAGGAGTCCTCTTCGGAGAAAAGAACAAGCGGAGAAGAGGAACAACAACGGAGGTACAAGAGTCAGCTCAGTTCAGCACCTATGAAGTGAGAGCGCCGCCTTCACTTCACCGATGATGTGGGTCATGGACCTAGGCAGTTAATGGGTAATCTCTATGTAATCATGTCTAGTTTGCTTGTAACTTTATTCTGGTTTTCGAAGGCAAGTTAGACCCCTCTCTATGAAGGGTCTAGTCCCAGTTTTGATCGGAGGGTGATTTTCATCCCTATTAAGGGTTTCCATCTTGTATATGCTTGTGTGCTTATTAGTGTTATAATTCGTGATCACTATTTACTTCCGCTAATTCTTTAGATCGTGCGATCTAACCTGTGCTTACATCTGTCCGTTGTTGGCACCCACTAGTTTCATCTAGTGGATTTTATATTAGCATAGTTATTAGAACTCATAGAAAACTTTCAAGAGAGCTGCAGTATCTTTTATTGTTCCTTGGGGGGTTATCTTTTTGTATTTATTTTCTAAGTGAATCCATTGATCGTCGATTGCCTGATATCATTTTGTGTTATTGCGCTTGGTGTGTTTTGATCGTTCATTCTTCTCGTTGGTGATTCGTCATCTACCGGTGGGTTTTTCACTCCTTCGACGTCTTTTCGTTGCGCGGAGCCTCGATGGTGTGATCGACCTTGACGATTTCTACCCCAACACTATTCTCAACTTGTCCTTCCAAAATTTTAAAATCGGTCATACAAAACTGCATGACAGATTATATAAATATTTTTATAATTGTACTATAGATACGTATACACATTCAAAGTGAGCCTATTAAATAAAAGTTTAACTAAATTAGAGTTTGAAATTATGAAATATTAAAACTATCACTTTATCTATATAATATGCTACGGCTGTTCACAAGCTGACTAGGACAAAAAGGCATGGTATAAATCTAGCCATCGATCAAGATCTACAGAGAGAGAAGAAGATAGAGAGAATTCAAACGAAGCCCTCTCTCCCGTGTGTAAATACGGCTCTTTCATAAATCCTATTAGATACCTATTATAAAGATGATAAATACCTAGTCAAATGCATTTAATGGCCATTTGATGTTAATTAGTACTTTTTTTAAGGATAATTAGTAGTCTCTCTCTCTAACAAGAGAACCACACCCCAAAGGCAGCCGTGACCACCAAAGGCAGTTGTCCGAGTGCCGATAGGCACATCGCCGTCGAAGGCAGTCATCAAAGTGCCAACGGGTTAGGCCATTTACTAGTTCCAATGAAGAGATGTTGACCTCATCAAGAATGACAATTAAGGTAGGTAGGGCTTTCGTCATTTGAACTGCAGATGTGCATGTCAACGAGTGTTTGCACTAGCCTCCTTGATGACATAGATGATGGTGGCGGGGCCATGAACGGATGATCTAGAGCTGAAGTTGTCGTCGGGGTCGGGAGGATGCCTCATAGAGGTGGGACATGGACTGGGTTGGGTGATGCCTATGATGACCAAGATGCCAAGCACATTTAACCTCTTAGTGGATTGTGACGACAAGATCCAAGAGCCAAGACTCTTAAGGTGGGGAAAGCCAAGATGATGAGGTAAGATGAGGTGTGATGAGATATCCAAGGCTATGAATTGTCTCACATCGCTTGCAGAGAAAGAGATTTTGGGCTATATTTATAATTATCCCTCCTTAATAGATATAACGTGTTTTAAACCGTGAGCCGCTATGGATCCCATAAGAACTCCGTAGTTAAACGTGCTTGGGTGAGGGAAATACTAGGGTGGGTGACATCCTAGGAAGTCTTTGTGTAAGCACCTACAAAATGGACAATATTATGTCTGTGTGGGGCGGGATGTTACATGGTATCATATCCAGATCTCCTCACAAGGGGGGGGGGGGGGGGGGGGGGGGTTCTAATCTCACACGAGGACGTGTTGTCCTTAAGAGGGGTGGATTGTGACAATCAAGATCCAATAGCTAATAGTCACGACTTTTGAGGTGAGAAAAGCTAAGATAGATGACGTAAGGTGAGGTGTGGTGTGATTAGGTGAGGTGTCGAAGGCCATGAATTAGTCTCACATTGCCAGGTTAGAATAAAATTATAGACTATAAATATAATTTTTCCTTCCAAACAGATAAGACACATTTTAAAATCGTGCACCACTAGGGATCCCAAAAGAACTCCATAGTTAAGCGAGTTTGGGCGAGGGCAATACTAGGATGGGTGACCTCCTGGGAAGTCTTTGTTCGGCACGGGTAAAGCAGACAATATCTTATGTGTTTGGAACGGATGTTACAAAATTGGAGCCAAGATAAGAGGAGTCCTATCCTTTCTAAACTAAAGGGGATAGAGAACAACTAGTGGTTAAAGGGATGGGAATGAAAATTCCTACCAGTGACTTGGGGCCAGACCAATGGGAGCCAAGATAATATCTACCAAGGGAAAAAATTTCAGCACATACTGAGCACCATACAACCGTGGGGCCCACTACAATCAAGACCATGGGGCTGTGAGCTCCATCACATTGGGTAGTGAGCTATTAGGCTCTGGGCAGTGGGCCCTATAGTTGAATGGTACGCAGGATGTGCTGAAAATTTTCACCTACATCACATGGGTGGGGCCCATGGGTATTGATGGCTTTCTTTTGTTAGTCCACCCCTGCGCCCGGGATACAAATGAGTTCGAGAGCATGAAAGCCTTCTTGAAGGATGGCCACCGGGCAATACGGCGAAGGTGTTAAGGTAAGGGGTGGTTGTTTTGTAATAAAAAATGTACTAAGGTTTATTTGCAAAAATCCCTATAATATAATAGTAAGGTTTATTTGCAAAAATCCCTATAATATAATATTAAGGATTCTAATAGCATTAAAGAAGGGAGTAGGGTGCATGGCCTTTTCCACTAGCCAACACGCTAGTCCTTCCTTCAATTCAATTACCATGTGGTAATTTTTAACCGAGGTTAGGGGTTGGTCAAGATGGGTTCACCCTTCCTAATAATTTTTTTTTTTAAGAATCCCTCTCGGTGGTGGTGGGGGGGGGGGGGGTTCGGCCTAGACCCCTACCGGTTTATTAAAAGAAAGAACAGAAAGAACAGAGAATGCCTAAGAGGCATCGTCACCCGAGGTGCACCCTCTTCCAACACGGGCTAACAAAAGTGTCCCGCACAACAAGCAAGAAAAAGATAACAAGCCGAAAGTCCTAAGACTCAGAAGCCCTCGATCTTTCCATATCACGGAATAGAGCTAGGAGCGATTCCGAGTCTTTCTTCTTGATGGAGAGGCCGACAACCGAAGCTAAATCGAGGATGGTCTTGTCTTCCAGCAGGTTAATGGGTAGGCTCAGATCCGCTCCATCAAGATTAGACAACTGATCCTTAAGCTCCTGCATGAGTGGGATCTTAGGCCGTGGCAGTCGTCGGTGCAAGTTAGGTTCAAGGGCTCAAGATTTGGCTCAGAGCGAAGCCCTAGCTTCAATCGTTTCCGATCCTCGGTTGGCTAGTCTAGGACTGCGGCGAGCTAGTCCCCCCTCCACTAAGCCTCCAACTTGAGAAGCCCCATCATCTGGGGGAAGGGCCCCTGCTGGAATAGAAATCACATGGACCTCCCCACCGATGTTGACTCCTGGGTTGTTCTCGAGGACTTGTTGTTGCTCCTCGTCAACTGCAGCACCTCCAGCAATTACCACAGTATCACCAAGCAAAACATCTTCAGACTCAAGCCCTGCAGAATCTACAGGTCGCGTAACATTGGCTTCCGCCTGCAACACTGTAGCTGTATTCTCTTCTCTAGAATCAGTGCCAGTTGCAAGGGTCCCAGCAGTAACTGCCATTGCCATGCGATATGTTGCAATAGGTCTAGCAGTACCCTCAGAGCGTTGTGTAGCTTCTACATCTGCAATCCCTTTTGTTATAACTGTATGTTGCATATCGTCTGTCACAGCCTCGCATGCTGCTGAACAGGCAAAATCCGCTGCATTCGCCCCATCCACAGCGTGTGAAATATCAGGGACTCCATCGTCCACTGCATCTAATACAGTCGCAACATCAACAAGATTAGTAGTTTGAGAACCTATTGTAGCACCCAACGCTCCTACAAAGTCTCCCTCCTGATTTGCCAAGACTGCAAATCGAGAGGCACTCCCTACCTTGGAGCTAGAACAAGAATCTGCAGTTCTAGCTTGTGTCCCCACTGCCTTAGCCGAAGCTCTGAGTTTAGGGCCTGCTCGGATCCAAGCATTGGTGTCCAATGGAGGTTTATCCTTTGGCACCCAATGTTTCTTCACAGGATTAGGCCTATGCCCTTGAAAGGTCTTCCACTTGTCGGAGATCTTCGGGTGAGACACACAATCATCCTCATTGTGATCAAAAGACTTACACGCTCTACATCGAGTAGGCTTCCAGTCATATGTCACAGGTTGCACAGAGGCAAAGGTGCCCGCATCATTCCGAGCCTCAACGTCAAATCTAAGGTCATCCTCGACATTAATATCCACGCAAATCCTCGCATAGTTCATCCTGCCCCCTTCCTTATGAGCAACTGCTGCAGCTGTGGGGCCGTCCATACCCACAGGTCTTCCCAAAATACTGCCCATCCTACTTAGGGCATCAAACGACCACAGTTTGTCCGGGAGACTAGGGAATCTGACCCAGACAGGAATATGAGTGAGCATCTCCCTATCATACCTAGTGTCACTCGTCCACTTCTTGAGGACAAGAGGCCGCCCTTGAAAGTGCCACGGACCGCCAGCCAAAATTCTTGAGCAGTCTTCAGCATCCACAAATTTGAAGAGGAAAATTTCATTCTCTCGAGAAAATATCTCCATTCCCCCCTTCGGTTTCCAAAGACTCAACATCGAAGCCTTAAGGTGAGGGAAGAAAGGCCGTCGCCCCAAGACGAAGCCCACTAAAGCGTTGGCCCAGAATCTTTCCGATTTAGCAAGCTCTTCCTGTGGACAAACCGTAATTTTCTTTCCGTCGATCACTGTAGGTTCAATGAAAGTGAGCTTATATTCGTCGGGAGTCAAAGTAGACAGGTGAAGAGGACCATTCCAAGCATTACCCGCTGCCCTCTCCCCAACATCTGCAAACCTCCGTGGTTCAGACCCTCCTACAGGCACCCTTCCTAATAATGATTATGAAAAAAAAATTGAAAAAAAAATATGTCAAATGGTATTTTTAGATTAACCATAACAAGAGGTATTTGCACACTACAGTTTACAGTTAAATTTGTCGACCTTTGATCGAGTTGTTTTAATTTTTTTTTTTTAATCATGATCCAAATAGAGTGAATTGACCTTCTATAAAATATATATATATATATATATATATATATATATATATATATATATATATATATATATATATATATATATATATATATATATATATATTTAAAAAGTACCTCGTGCCACCTAAATATATGAGAGGACTAGCATGTTAACTAGTCGGGAGGACCATACTCCCTATTCCCTTAAAGAAATTACACTAGACAGGGAAACACACGGAGCAGTGTTGTCCACAGGCCGACAACCACAATGTGTAACTGACCAATAGTTTGGAAGCCACATAAAAGTCAACTAGGCTGTCTATAGCTTTAGCATCAGCCAGTCCACAACTTGGTTGCCCTCGCGAAACACATGAGTATTTTTTTTTCTTGTTTTTTTTTATAGACCGGCTAGGCAGTCAGAGAAAATGGTGCTAGGGCCTGAGTTCAAAAAGATCCAAAGATCAAAACAGAGAAGGCAACATAATTACTATTTTTATTAAATTTAATAATTTTATAAACATGACATCAGTGGTCAGGATTCACACACACACACAAACTAGGCAACAACCGTCTTGAAAAATAAATTCACTCCCAAGTGTCCATACCGGAAGTCGAACAAGGACCCACTCCAGCAAGGGAGATAGGAAACTCACGAACTATCTTGTGATGACAACAAAATCCTTAGTCAGCACTTTGCCGCTAACGGTTGAAGAGTCCCCCTCAATCCAAATTGTGCTTACAAGTTGTGCCTTAGACAAAACCTTGGTTGATTTTTAATGTATTAGCGTGAATAACACTAATTAATTTTCTATACAGTAGAAACATTATTTTATATGGGACTTTAGGTCTTCCTTTATATAAGGTTTTATGGACTATTTAAGTGGGTTGGAGTCTTCTTTTATGTAAATTTTATTTTTTTCTTTAGAAACTTTTATGTAAGCGGGTTTAGGGTTTGGGGTAGGGGTGGCAAATGGTCCTGTCGGGTCGGGTTCGTGTCGGGTCTAGTTTCGAGTCGTGTCCAAAACCTCTAATCCGGACCCGACCCGTTTATAAACGGGTAGACTCGATAAGACCCGTTTACCACACGGGTTTATTCAGTTGACCCAATCCGATCCGACCCGATCCGACTCGACCCGACCTAACCCGATAGACCTGCTGATACTATATATTACTAGGGGAGGCAATGGGTCGGGTCGGGTCGGGTCGGGTCGGGTTGAGACATATGTATAAGGGCAAAACACCCAACCCGAACCCGACCCGTTTAATAAACGGGTCAAAAACTTAAACCCAAACCCGACCCGCCTAATAAACGGGTTGACCCGACCCGACCCGTTTAACCCGTTTACTAAACGGGTCGGGTTGGCTCGGGTTGGGTCAACAGAACCCATGTAAACCTGTCGGGTTGGGTAAAGACTAGTCGAATTGGGCCGGGTTTGATCGGGTTGGGTCGGGTTGGCTCGGGTTGGTTCGGGTTGAGTCGGGTCGGGTTGACACGATCCATTTGTTAAACGGGTCAAGTCGGGTCAATCGGGTTATAAGTACAAACCCGAACCCGATCAATTAAATAAACGGATCAATCGGGTCGACCCGTTTATGACCCGAACCCGTTTAGACCAAACCCAAACCCGCTAACTTCGGGTCAGGTTCGGGTCGGGTTGGCGGGTCGGGTTAAGAATTGCCACCCCTATATATTATAGTATCAGATTGCGGGTAGACCCGACCCGACATGACCGTTGAATATTAAACGGGTCTTCCCGAGTCTACCGTGTCCAGACCCTAAATCCGGACCCGACCCGTCTATTAAACGGGTCTATAATGTCGACCTATTTATGACCCGAACCCGTTTAGCCCTGATCCAGACCCGCTAACTTCGTGTTGAGTCGTGTTGGGTCTGCCGTGTCGGGTCGAAATTGTCAGACCTAGGCTTTATGGGGTATTCTTTTATGTAAATTTATTTTTTTCCTTTATAAACTTTTATGTAAGTGGGTTTGGGATTTGGGGGCCTTCCTTGTACATGGGGCCATAGGTGACAATCGCAATAGCCAGCACCCGCAACACCGCTTTAAACAGTCACTGATGCCATCAAAGTTGAGCTTGATTTTGCCCCGATCGACTCCCACCTGGTGACACACCTACATAGCCTTACAAAACTCCGCTGATGAGGGTTGCCCTATCAAAATGGGGCCCTTAGTAAATACATGAATATGGTCCAAATGAGGCTAGATCTCCTAAGTTGATCACAAAATTGGAATAAATATTACGGCCATGGGTCTTTAGGTCCAGGGACATAATCCACGATCCTTTTTTTATATATTTAGGTACATCAGATGGGTCATCACTTAAATGATATGAAAGTCCTCGTGATGAGGGTTTGGAGTACAGAAGGGAAGGAACTATCCCAAAAACCTCCCTCTCCAACCAGCCATGCCTCCTGCATCAGCAAGTGGGAAGCCGAATTAGCCGTCCGCGGGATCTATTTTACTATCCATGATCCCTAAACAAGCTTGTTTGCGAATCTAGCCATCCCGAGCTTTGGTTTGTTCGAGCTTCGCTTCTAGCTTGGCTTTATTAATAATCGTGCCAAGCCGATTTATTTGGTTTTGGCTTGGCTCATTTATTAAAAGAAAATATACACTTACCTCCCCTGAGGTTAGTGGTAATTACACGGACCATGCTGAGGTTTCAAAAAATACACGAACCTCACTTGATGTTTGATATATTAACAAAAACCTCCCTTATGTTAACTAACTGGTAGCTAACATGGCAAATTTGTTGATGTCAAACTATAAGACATTCTTTAATACTGCTTTTACCCCTATTACAGTAACCTCCCCCGGAATCGGAGGTGGTGGCGATGGAGGAGGAGATGCCAGTAGAGGTGGTAGAAGAGGAGGAGGAGGAGGACGTGCCGGAGAAGGAGGAGAAAGTATTGGTTGAGGAGGATAAAGAGGAGTTGCCAATGGAGGAGGATGTACCAATGGAGGCGGAGGTGCCGGTAGGGGAAATGAAGGTGGTGAAGGTGCCGGTGGAGGAGGAGGTAATGATGGAGGACGAGGAGGAGATGAAGTGGCGGTGGTGGTGGAGGTACGTGGAGGAGGAGGAGGAGGTACCGATGGAGGTGGTGGAAGTGCCGGAGGTGGTGGATGAGGAGGAGACCAGAGGAGGAGGAGGATGTGTCGTTGCGGGAGAAGGTGGTTCCGATGGAGGAGGAGGAGCGACAACCACTGTAGTACTCTGATAAAAATCAAGGTAATATCGTAATTAGTAATAAGTAACATGGATAAAATGGTCAAAACAATTCTCTCTGTTTATGTCATCTCATTGTCGTCCCGCACAGGGAGGGTTTCGATTAATATGTCAAACGTCAAAGGTGGTCCGTGTATTTTTTGAAACCTCAGTGGGGCGAGGTGTAATTACCCCTAACCTCAAGGGAGATAAGTATATATTTTTTTCATTATTAAACGGATCTAAACTCCGGTGTTCAGCTTAGCGCAATTAATGATCGAGCAAACTCGAAAAAGACGTACCAACCTTGTTCGAAAACTCTTGCTCGATCACAAGATTGGACTATATATAATAGGGCAATCCACGATCCCTACATGCTATCTTGGATCATTTAACAAAAAAACAAACTTAAACTCCAAGCTTGGACTTGGGTCCATCAAAACCAAACAAACTTGACCGAGACCTCATACCGAGCTTGTTCGTAAACTACTCATGAAGATGAAGAGCTTAGTTCCTTTGCGGTATGTAGCTACCATATTGTGAATTGAAAACGGCATAACAATGTTTGAGCTAGGCTACGGATCGGATTCAGACCAAATAAGGGTAGATCCAGATTTGATTCATTTATATTTCAAATCAGGCTAGATCATTTTTAATTGGATCTCGGATCAAAATACTAATACCAAATCCGGAGTTTTCGGATTCTGATCGGATCGGTTTCGGATAATGATCCGGCCCATTGACAAGTCAGAAAGTTCAAAACAACATAAACAGTCAAATAGAAACTCAGGACTTCCTAGTTTGACTTGATTAATCCAGGTCAATCAATTTGGCGATCCAACAGTTAACATAGGACGATTGGGTTGGCATCACACGGTGGAAATAAGATGGTTGGGTTTAGCATCGGGCATACTATGGTATATATTATAAAGCTAACTAAATGTATCGAATCAGATCTTATTAGAATCGGACAAGGGTAGATCCATATATGCATGATCCGATTATATTCAACTCGGATCGGATCATTTTTTATCAGATATCATTGCAAAAAAATAATACAAAATCCGGGATTTTCGGTATGAATTCGGATCTAGATCCGGTCCATTGATAGCCCTAGTTTGAGCATTCTGGCCTCACTAACTCAAACCAACAAGCTATTGTCCGAATGGTACTTCCTCTCTCCCTTGTTGGAGAGGTTCCCTCCCCCTTACCGATGTGACTCAATCCTGCTCTCCTTATCGTTGTGAGACTATTATTGGTGGACCATCTTAACATTTTTATTTATTTATTATTATTATTATTATTTGTATCAGAGCCATAGGTTTGGCCTTTCATTCTCCGGCATGTGAGAAAGAGGTTATCGTTGTCTATTTTGCACTTGCGAATCTTGGCCATTAATATCATGTTCATGGGATTATGAAATTTAATAAAAATAGCAGTTATGTTGTCTTCTCCTGTTTCAATCTCCTGACCTCTTTGAGCGTCATGCATGTCCACTAACTGCCTAGCATGTCCATCAAAAAAACCCCAACAAAATAAATAAATAAAAAAAGACAAAAGATTGTGTGTGTGTGTGTGTGTGTGGGGGGGGGGGGGGGGGGGAGTGAGAGAGAGAGAGAGAGAGAGAGAGAGAGAGAGAGAGAGAGAGAGAGAGAGAGAGAGGAGGAGGAGGAGGAGGGAGGTTTTATGGAAACCCAAAATACAGGAGACAAGATTCTTTCCCGTTGAGCAAAAAGGTGGGCATCATTTGAAGGGATCTGCAAATCGGCCAATGACAAAGGATGCAACAATATATATAATGGTAAAGGAAGGTAAATCCAAATCTTCTGTCCCATCGTCTGCCTCCAATATCATAGCCGTCTGTTGCTAATCACTGTCGTCCCTTTGCTTGGCGGTTGAGGTTGAGTGCGATGCACCGGTCAGATTTGGATGCAACGGACGGCTGTGATTTTGTGGGGCAGACGATGGAACAGAAGATTTGGGTTTGAAGGAAAGCACAACAAGCTGTAGTATATATAAGCCAAAAATAGGGACAAACAAGAGTGGTGCATGGGCTGATCACCTGTAATTTTTTTTTTTTAAACTCTTTCTCAAGTATAGTGCATATGTTCTCTTTATTTTATGACAAAGAAGGATTCATAAAGCAAACTCCAAATAGATTGGACATGACTTTGGTTATGAATGTACTTATTCTTTGGACATTTACGTACATAATCAGACAATCACAATAAGATACTGAGGTGCAAACAAGCCAGTGGCGATGAAAAATCTATGCTATATACGTACTTGTGAGGATTATAGTTGCACAGACAGGAAAACACGCCAGCACCATTGTCTTAGCAATAATATCCAGTAGTTTGGTAGAAAATCATGAGAGATTATTTTTGTAATTCTCTACAAATTACAAATGACAGAATAATATATTTTAATTTCCAAAAATGTAAACTTAAATACGTAAATACATCAATAACCATTGTTTCCACTAAAATAAAATATCTTAAACATTATAGAAATAATTTTATGATTGTAGTATAGATAGGTACACACATTCAAAGTGAACCTATTAAATAATGGTTATCTAAATTAGCATTACAAATCATGAAATATTAAAATTATCACTTCATTCCAAATAAGAGATGCTAACCTCGTCAAGAAAGTCAGGGTAAGGCTCTTTCATTTGAACTATTGAGGTTTACGTTAATGAGTGTTTGTGCTAGCCTCCTTGAAGACACGGGTGATCGTGGCGGGGCCACGAACGGATGAGCTAGAGCCAGAGTTGTAATCAGGGTCGGGAGAAGGCCACACAAGGATGGGACATACATTGTGTCGGAATGATGCCTGTGATGACTAAGATCCAAGAGCCCAAGCATGCTTAACCTCTTGGTGCATTGTGACGATCAAGATTCAAAAGCCAAATAACCAATAACCAAGATTCAATAGCCGGCCAAGACTTCCGAGATGGTGAAAATTAAGATAGATGAGGTGTCCAATGCCACGAATTAATCTCAAATCGCATACAGAGAAGGAAATTTTAGGCTATATATATAATTCTTCCTCCCTAACAGATCTGGCGTGTTATAAATCGTGAGCAGCTACGAATCCCATAAGAACTCCGTAGTTAAACGTGTATAGGCAAGGAAAATAATAGGGTGGATGACCTCCTAGAAATTCCTCGTGTAAGCATTGACAAAGTGAATAATATCTTATCTGTGTGGGGCAAAATATTACAGAATAGTATCAGAGTCAGATCTCCTTACGATGGGGGCGGTTTTAATCCCACACGAAAAAGTATGGCTCTTAAAGGGGTGGATTGTAACGACCAAGACCAAGAGCCAATAGTCAAGACTCCTGTGGCAAGAAAAACCAAGATGGATGAGATGAGGGGAGGTATGGTGAGATGTCCAAGGGCATGAATTAATCCCATATTGCTAGGAGAGAATAAGATTATGGGGTATAAATATAATTTTTCCTCCCAAACAGATTTAGTGATTAAAATTTTGTGCCATTACGGATCACAAAAGAACTCCATATAAGCATGCTCGAGCGAGGGCAATATTAGGATGGGTGACCTCCTGGGAACACCTCGTGTAGCATGAGCAAAGTGGACAATATCTTGTGTTTTTTAAGTTGATGTTACAAAATTGTATCAGAATCGGATCTCCATAGCCCCGTGTGTGGGAGGGGTCTAGTCCCACACACGGACGTGTACCTATAAAGGGGATGGATTGTGATGACCAAGATCCAATAGCTAATAAATAAAAGCTATGACCTGAGACTCCTGAGGTGGAAAAAGCCAAGATGGATGAGGTGAGGTGACACTACAAAAAAAACAGTTATTACCGACGGACACTATCCGTCGGTAATATTAAAATTTCGTCGGTAATATTCTATAGCGACGGAAGATATTTCCGTCGCTTGCTGTCGGGAAAGAAGGCGTCGGGGAAAACAATACGACGGACCAAATATTACCGTCGGTAATAATAATTAATACCGACGGTAATATTAAAGCCGTCGGTAATATTTAATCAATTTAAAACTAATATAATTTAGTATTGCCGACGAAATATAAGAATCCGTCGGTAATATATAACCATTTTACCGACGGGTATATTTCATACTGTCGGTAATAATATATATATTACCGACACATATATATATTACCCGTCGGTAATAATATATATATTACCGACCAAATTCATATAACCGTCGGTAATACTATATATATTACCGACGGATATTATATGCCGTCGGCAAATCATTAATAATTTAAAAAAAATAAAAATATTATTACCGACGGAATAATTAATTTCCGTCGGTAATAAGTATTTTTTTTTTTTAATAAATTTACCTAAATAATGTTATTTAATTCCTGTGATTCAATACCACAATATATTACCACAATTTATCAAATATTACCACAATTTATAAAATATTACCTAAATTGATAAAAAATTACAGCAAATTATCAAATATTACCACAGTTCTCGGCCGACAATTATAGACAAGAACAAAAAATAACCATATATTACAAAATAATATTTACACAATCCAGAACTGAGAGATGATACATGTCCTATCTCAACCACCCCCGCCCGCCACCAACGCCGGTGCTCTCATCGATCCCCTGACGCCGCCCTATCTCAACCACGCCCGCCCACCACCAACGCTGGTGCTCTCATCGATCCCCTGACGCCGCCCTGCTCCTGCAATTAACATGTATTTGTTAAAAAAATGGTTTATATCTATAACTGAGTCTAAGCGTTAAAAAATGATAAGTTAGCGTGTTTCGATTTTGAAATAGGTTTGGATTCGATCCGATCGTAGAATTATCGGCATCCGATAATTCGAACTTGGAATTATTCCGTATTTCAGACTTGCGAGCGGGTTCTAATTGGATATTTGACCAATTTACGCTCCGATTCACCGATTTAGAGTCTAAGTGTTGAAAAATCATAACTTAGCGTGTTTCGGATATCAAATAGCTAGGTTTGGATTCGATCGGATCGTCATCGGATCGGCATTCGATAATTCGAACTTGGAATTATTCTGAATTTCGGACTTGCGAGCGGGTTCTAATTGGATATTTGACCAATTTACGCTCCGATTCACCGATTTAGAGTCTAAGTGTTGGAAAATCATAAGTTAGCGTGTTTCGGATATAAAATAGGTTTGGATTCGATCGGATCGTCATCGGCTCGGCATCCGATAATTCGAACTTGGAATTATTCCGTATTTCGGACTTGCGAGCGGGTTCTAATTAGATATTTGACCAATTTACGCTCCGATTCACCGATTTAGAGTCTAAGTGTTGGAAAATCATAAGTTAGCGTGTTTCGGATATAAAATAGGTTTGGATTCGATCGGATCGTCATCGGCTCGGCATCCGATAATTCGAACTTGGAATTATTCCGTATTTCGGACTTGCGAGCGGGTTCTAATTGGATATTTGACCAATTTACGCTCCGATTCACCGATTTAGAGTTTAAGTGTTGGAAAATCATAAGTTAGCGTGTTTCGGATATGAAATAGGTTTGGATTCGATCCGATCGTCATCGGATCGGCATCCGGTAATTCGAAGTTGGAATTATTCTGTATTTCGGACTTGCGAGCGGGTTCTAATTGGATATTTGACCAATTTACGCTCCGATTCACCGATTTAGAGTCTAAGTGTTGGAAAATCATAAGTTAGCGTGTTTTGGATATAAAATAGGTTTGGATTCGATCGGATCGTCATCGGCTCGGCATCCGATAATTCGAACTTGGAATTATTCCGTATTTCGGACTTGCGAGCGGGTTCTAATTGGATATTTGACCAATTTACGCTCCGATTCACCGATTTAGAGTCTAAGTGTTGGAAAATCATAAGTTAGCGTGTTTCGGATATGAAATAGGTTTGGATTCGATCCGATCGTCATCGGATCGGCATCCGGTAATTCGAAGTTGGAATTATTCCGTATTTCGGACTTGCGAGCGGGTTTTAATTGGATATTTGACCAATTTATGCTCCGATTCACCGATTTAGAGTCTAAGTGTTGGAAAATCATAAGTTAGCGTGTTTCGGATATAAAATAGGTTTGGATTCGATCGGATCGTCATCGGCTCGGCATCCGATAATTCGAACTTGGAATTATTCCGTATTTCGGACTTGCGAGCGGGTTCTAATTGGATATTTGACCAATTTACGCTCCGATTCACCGATTTAGAGTCTAAGTGTTGGAAAATCATAAGTTAGCGTGTTTCGGATATAAAATAGGTTTGGATTCGATCGGATCGTCATCGGCTCGGCATCCGATAATTCGAACTTGGAATTATTCCGTATTTCGGACTTGCGAGCGGGTTCTAATTGGATATTTGACCAATTTACGCTCCGATTCACCGATTTAGAGTCTAAGTGTTGGAAAATCATAAGTTAGCGTGTTTCGGATATAAAATAGGTTTGGATTCGATCGGATCGTCATCGGCTCGGCATCCGATAATTCGAACTTGGAATTATTCCGTATTTCGGACTTGCGAGCGGGTTCTAATTGGATATTTGACCAATTTACGCTCCGATTCACCGATTTAGAGTCTAAGTGTTGGAAAATCATAAGTTAGCGTGTTTCGGATATAAAATAGGTTTGGATTCGATCGGATCGTCATCGGCTCGGCATCCAATAATTCGAACTTAGAATTATTCCGTATTTCAGACTTGCGAGCGGGTTCTAATTGGATATTTGACCAATTTACGCTCCGATTCACCGATTTAGAGTCTAAGTGTTGGAAAATCATAAGTTAGCGTGTTTCGGATGTGAAATAGGTTTGGATTCGATCCGATCGTCATCGGATTGGCATCCGGTAATTCGAAGTTGGAATTATTCCGTATTTCGGACTTGCGAGCGGGTTCTAATTGGATATTTGACCAATTTACGCTCCGATTCACCGATTTAGAGTCTAAGTGTTGGAAAATCATAAGTTAGCGTGTTTCGGATATAAAATAGGTTTGGATTCGATCGGATCGTCATCGGATCGGCATTCGATAATTCGAACTTGGAATTATTCCGAATTTCGGACTTGCGAGTGGGTTCTAATTGGATATTTGACCAATTTACGCTCCGATTCACCGATTTAGAGTCTAAGTGTTGGAAAATCATAAGTTTTCGGATATAAAATAGGTTTGGATTCGATCGGATCGTCATCGGCTCGGCATCCGATAATTCGAACTTGGAATTATTTTGTATTTCGGACTTGCGAGCGGGTTCTAATTGGATATTTGACCAATTTACGCTTCGATTCACCGATTTAGAGTCTAAGTGTTGGAAAATCATAAGTTAGCGTGTTTCGGATATGAAATAGGTTTGGATTCGATCCGATCGTCATCGGATCGGCATCCGGTAATTCGAAGTTGGAATTATTCCGTATTTCGGACTTGCGAGCGGGTTCTAATTGGATATTTGACCAATTTACGCTCCGATTCACCGATTTAGAGTCTAAGTGTTGGAAAATCATAAGTTAGCGTGTTTCGGATATAAAATAGGTTTGGATTCGATCCGATCGTCATCGGCTCGGCATCCGATAATTCGAAGTTGGAATTATTCCGTATTTCGGACTTGCGAGCGGGTTCTAATTGGATATTTGACCAATTTACGCTCCGATTCACCGATTTAGAGTCTAAGTGTTGGAAAATCATAAGTTAGCGTGTTTCGGATATAAAATAGGTTTGGATTCGATCGGATCGTCATCGGCTCGGCATCCGATAATTCGAACTTGGAATTATTCCGTATTTCGGACTTGCGAGCGGGTTCTAATTGGATATTTGACCAATTTACGCTCCGATTCACCGATTTAGAGTCTAAGTGTTGAAAAATCATAACTTAGCGTGTTTCAGATATGAAATAGCTAGGTTTGGATTCGATCGGATCGTCATCGGATCGGCATTCGATAATTCAAACTTGGAATTATTCCGAATTTCGGACTTGCGAACGGGTTCTAATTGGATATTTGACCAATTTACGCTCCGATTCACCGATTTAGAGTCTAAGTGTTGGAAAATCATAAGTTAGCGTGTTTCGGATATGAAATAGGTTTGGATTCGATCCGATCGTTATCGGATCGGCATCCGGTAATTCGAAGTTGGAATTATTCCGTATTTCGGACTTGCGAGCGGGTTCTAATTGGATATTTGACCAATTTACGCTCCGATTCACCGATTTAGAGTCTAAGTGTTGGAAAATCATAAGTTAGCGTGTTTCGGATATAAAATAGGTTTGGATTCGATCCGATCGTCATCGGCTCGGCATCCGATAATTCGAAGTTGGAATTATTCCGTATTTCGGACTTGCGAGCGGGTTCTAATTGGATATTTGACCAATTTACGCTCCGATTCACCGATTTAGAGTCTAAGTGTTGGAAAATCATAAGTTAGCGTGTTTCGGATATAAAATAGGTTTGGATTCGATCGGATCGTCATCGGCTCGGCATCCGATAATTCGAAGTTGGAATTATTCCGTATTTCGGACTTGCGAGCGGGTTCTAATTGGATATTTGACCAATTTACGCTCCGATTCACCGATTTAGAGTCTAAGTGTTGGAAAATCATAAGTTAGCGTGTTTCGGATATGAAATAGGTTTGGATTCGATCCGATCGTCATCGGATCGGCATCCGATAATTCGAAGTTGGATTTATTCCGTATTTCGGACTTGCGAGCGGGTTCTAATTGGATATTTGACCAATTTACGCTCCGATTCACCGGTTTAGAGTCTAAGTGTTGGAAAATCATAAGTTAGCGTGTTTCGGATATGAAATAGGTTTGGATTCGATCCGATCGTCATCGGATCGGCATCCGATAATTCGAAGTTGGATTTATTCCGTATTTCGGACTTGCGAGCGGGTTCTAATTGGATATTTGACCAATTTACGCTCCGATTCACCGGTTTAGAGTCTAAGTGTTGGAAAATCATAAGTTAGCGTGTTTCGGATATGAAATAGGTTTGGATTCGATCCGATCGTCATCGGATCGGCATCCGGTAATTCGAACTTGGAATTATTCCGTATTTAAAAGAAAAACAGAGGCTACATCATTACCATGAGAGAGAGAGTGACCATTTACGATTCGATTTACCGATTTATAGTCTAAGTGTTGGAAAATCATAAGTGTGATAATATGATCAAAACTCAAATTAGTAAGATTCATATTTTTTGCTAATATTATAAAGATTAGTAAGTACCTGATCATGAGGATGAGCCACCGCTAGACCGGCTTATGAATTCATTAAATTTACGCTCCAGTTCCCTGCGAGCTTCTCTTTCCTCATCGAGAGCCTTCTTCTCCGCCTCAACCCTCTGCTCGAGGGCCTGCCTCTGCTCTCGCTCCGCCTCCATCCTCTGCTCGAGGGCCTACCTCTGCTCTCGCTCCGCGTCTAGCGCAGACTGTAGCTGAGTGATAGCACCGGTCTGGGTGTCCCGTGCCCTCGAGCGCATACCCTCTCGTCCAAAGTAGGAGGAGGGCGTGACTCCAAGGCCCGTACAGAGGACACGGCCGTGCGTGGCAGGTCTCAGCACAGTATCCATCGCTGAGTCGACAGATACTGAGCTGGAGGAGGAGCCGGCCTCGCCCGACGGGGTCACCATAAGTCGCATCCTCTCCTATATAAAAACAACCAATGATATTCAATGATATTTTATGGCATATGTATAAGAATATATTAACAGTAATTTAATTACTTACCACTTGCGAGGCAACCCTGTCGTCCAGAAATGCCCCATCGATACGCCGCCTCCTAGAGGCCTCAAAAAGGTCAATCCTATTAGGCTCGTGGCCCAAGGACTGTGTCTGTTGGACATATAAAATAAATAGACGAGTTAATATAACATGTATAGAGCTTTAAATAATAACAATGTTTGTATCATTTACCAGCTGCTGGGCAAGCTGGGGCATGGAGGTCCTCCCCTTCACTGGAGCAGGTGTCGTCGAGGCACTTCTATTCTGCTTGCCTATAGCAGATTTATTCTGTGCAATCGATTAAATTTTGAAACATCAATACAAATTTTTAGTATAACATTAAAACAAGTACGAATCAACAAAATTATAATTATACCTGAAAGTTAGGGGTGGCCCAGTGAGCGACCAAAAACTGTAGAATGTGTAGCGGTGGCGCGTCTCTCGTCCCAGCCGCAGCCTG
Source organism: Chamaelirium japonicum (assembly GCA_947650365.1). NCBI lineage: Eukaryota > Viridiplantae > Streptophyta > Magnoliopsida > Liliales > Melanthiaceae > Chamaelirium > Chamaelirium japonicum. The sequence continues at coordinate 56,190,831 of OX393550.1, forward strand.
TACCTCCTCAGCCGGCTGGCCGACCAAGTAACCGTAGAGCTTGTAGAGCTCGTGACGGTAATCCCTGTACCGCTCACCCATCGTCTTCCACAAGTCCTCCCGATGGGTGTCGGTTTCCATGTTCTCTCATTTAAATTTTTCCTGTAAAATCAATTTAGAAACAAGTCATTTTATCAAATCAAATTATAAAGAAGTACGATATTATTCTAAAATGCTTTAATGAAACTAACGTACCAAAAACTGCTGATACATCCTCTCCTTATAGGATGCATCAATGTTCTTCCACCCCCTTAACCCCACAATCGGGGCATTCCTCTCCTCCCGTACTATCATGCCGACCCACGTGGCGGTGTCAGAAGCGTGCTCGCCCATAAAGGTATGGCCGCTCCACTGTAGGGACAGCGGCTCGCGTAAGGCCGACAAGCGCCGGGCCGTCGTCACGCCCCGGTCGCCTACGTACCTGGTCGACCCTGCAAATAAAATATACATCAGTACTGAAGAAGTATTTACAACATGTATAAAACTTTAGATCTAAACATTACCTGTGGGCGTAGACGCTGCAGCCGAGTGCTGAGCACTGCTCGAAGCTCCGGAGGCTGTGACCACAGCAGGAGCTGGTGTGGAGAGAGGAACAACACTACCAGATCCGGACGGCTCAGCCTCGGACCCTGGGGTGGCAGCCGGAGCGCTCTGAGCTACCCCACCCCTGCCTCTGCCTCTGCCTCTACGAACATATGACCGTGATGCCATCTGAAACAATTTAATTTACATATGAAACAGTAAGATTTAAGATTTACATATGAAACAATATGAAACAGTTTGATTTATATATGAAACAGTATGATTTACATATGAAACAATATAAAACAATATGAACCCGCTCGCAATATGAAACAATATGAAACAATATGAAACAGTTAGACTCTAAATCGGTTAATCGGATCGTAAAGTGGTCAAATATCCAATTAGAACCCGCTCGCAAGTCCGAAATACGGAATATAATTCCAAGTTCGAATTATCGGATGCCGATCCGATGACGATCGGATCGAATCCAAACCTATTTTATATCCGAAACACGCTAACTTATGATTTTCCAACACTTAGACTCTAAATCGGTGAATCGGAGTGTAAATTGGTCAAATATCCAATTAGAACCCGCTCGCAAGTCCGAAATACGGAATAATTCCAACATCGAATTACCGGATGCCGATCCGATGACGATCGGATCGAATCCAAACCTATTTCATATCCGAAAAACGCTAACTTATGATTTTCCAACACTTAGACTCTAAACCGGTGAATCGGAGCGTAAATTGGTCAAATATCCAATTAGAACCCGCTCGCAAGTCCGAAATACGGAATAATTCCAACTTTGAATTACCGGATGCCGATCCGATGACGATCGGATCGAATCCAAACCTATTTCATATCCGAAACACGCTAACTTATGATTTTCCAACACTTAGACTCTAAACCGGTGAATCGGAGCGTAAATTGGTCAAATATCCAATTAGAACCCGCTCGCAAGTCCGAAATACGGAATAAATCCAACTTCGAATTACCGGATGCCGATCCGATGACGATCGGATCGAATCCAAACCTATTTCATATCCGAAACACGCTAACTTATGATTTTCCAACACTTAGACTCTAAACCGGTGAATCGGAGCGTAAATTGGTCAAATATCCAATTAGAACCCGCTCGCAAGTCCGAAATACGGAATAAATCCAACTTCGAATTATCGGATGCCGATCCGATGACGATCGGATCGAATCCAAACCTATTTCATATCCGAAACATGCTAACTTATGATTTTCCAACACTTAGACTCTAAATCGGTGAATCGGAGCGTAAATTGGTCAAATATCCAATTAGAACCCGCTCGCAAGTCCGAAATACGGAATAATTCCAACTTCGAATTATCGGATGCCGATCCGATGACGATCCGATCGAATCGAAACCTATTTCATATCCGAAACACGCTAACTTATGATTTTCCAACTCTTAGACTCTAAATCGGTGAATCGGTCGGATCGTAAATCGGTGAAACGGTATGATTTACATATGAAACGGTATGATTTACATATGAATCGGTGAAACAGTATGATTTAAATATGAAACAATTTGATTTACATACGGTCTAGTCATTTTCTGTCTCATCTCTGTCACTCTCATCGCTTCCCTCTTCTATTATTTGATCTGCATTCGCTGTCCAGTTTATATTGTCGACATCTTCATTTTCGTCGTGCACTGCGTCGACAATGATTATCTCATCATTCTGGTATGCATCCAAATCATCATCGACGACCCCCGCATCCTTGTCTCCCATGTCGTAAAAATCTCTGGGTGGTGACCTGACTACAATTTGCCAACCTGGAGAGGTATTATCCGGTGCATAAAATATCTGTTGCGCTTAAGAGGCAAGAATGAATGGATCTTCATATTGGGTATTCAATCTCTTGGCAGTGTTGATGCTGATAAAACCGTATTTGTCGACATTATAACCAGTCCCGCGATTATTAACATCATACCAATCGCATTTGAATAATACGATCCGATTTTGGCCAAGGAATTTAATCTCGAGAATCTCGTTGAGGACGCCGTAGAAGTCGATATTTTCTAATTCTTCTTGCTCACCGTTGACGACAACCCCACTATTTTGGGTTCTTCGTGATTTTTCACTATCTTTCGTCCGAAATCTATAACCGTTCACGATATAACCATCGTACGATATTGCGTCTTGCAAAGGACTACAAGATAAGCGCCAGAGATCCTCATTCATCAGCGGATCGTGGTTGTCGTGCAGCTCCTGTGCCTATAATAACCACACGACATTCATGATATGAACACATAATTATTGTTCGGTAATGGATGTCAATGAAATTCAGTAATGATGTGAATACTTACGTGTTTCTCGAACCACGATGGGAATTCACGATCATGAATTTGGGGAGCATTTCGAATACCCCGATTATTAATGATGGCTTTATGCTTCCTGTTTTACCGGTTATGAATTAGATTATAATTAGCACATATACTTAATGAATGGACTGAAAGAATGAGTAAATGATCGTAAAATGCTTACTCAATGAATGGCCACACTTCATCACATTGGCGCAACACATACATATGTGCCTGTTGAATCTCATCTACAGACAATCGACGGGTTTTGCCTCCTCCTACAGGTCTACCCATTTCGGCAAATATAGACAGACCCCCATCGAAGTCTATTGGACCACCGTCATAGTTCCGCTCAAGTTGATTGAATCGCGTGTCTATACCATGTAGGTATCTTGAGCAGAATGTTAGACATTCTTCTGCTAGGTATCCTTCAGCAATTGATCCCTCCGGACGACTTTTATTACGAACATATGATTTCAATGTTCGCAAGTACCTAATTTGAGAAAAAAATATTTGTATGAATATATCAAGAACGATCAAATACATTGTGCGAATGAGACGAGACGATTACCTCTCGATAAAATACATCCACCGGTAATGAACTGGGCCGCCGAGTTTGGCCTCATTTGCCAAGTGAACGGTCAAATGCACCATGACATCAAAGAATGAAGGTGGAAATATCATCTCTAACTTGCACAATGTGAGCGCAATATCCCTCTCCATCTGTTCAAGTTGGTCCACTCTAAGTACCTTCGAGCACAACTGTCTGAAAAAAGTGCTGAGCTCAATTAACGGACCGGACACCTCTTCGGTTAAATTCCCACGTATAGCAAGAGATAACAATCGCTGCATAAGAACATGACAATCGTGGCTCTTTAATCCAGACAACTTCCGGCCGTTCTCTTGCACGCATCGTGCGATATTCGAAGAATAATCGTCTGGCGTTTTCACAGACCGTAGGAATGCACATAAGGCTGCCTTTTGCTGTGAGCTCATGGTGTAGCATGCAACTGGCAATACATACTTATCCCCAATCTCTTGGGGATGAAGTGATTTTCGGATGCCCAACTCCTTAAGATCGAGACGAGATTTAAGATTATCCTTCGTCTTACCGTCGAGATTCAGCAGTGTTCCTATAATATTGTCACACACATTTTTCTCAATATGCATGACATCCAAGTTATGCCGCAAGAGTAGGCTGCTCCAGTACGGTAGTTTAAAGAAAATACTCTTCTTCTTCCAGTTATGCTCACGCATAGAATCTTCATGCGTTCTCTTCTTTTTACCTTTTCCAAGTGCCACGGCATCAAGCTGATCCAATTCGCACAAGACTTCTACCCCCGAAAGCTGCTCCGGGGCCTTTGCAAGTTCCTTCTTGCCGTTGAAAGCTCTTTTGTTCTGCCTCCACTTATGGCCGTCAACAAGGAATCTTCGATGGCCCATATAACAGAACTTGCCTCCGTTCTTCAATCGTAATGAATCTGTCTCCTTATTGCATGTAGGGCACGCCAATTTTCCTTTAGTACTCCACCCGGATAAGTTGGCATATGCAGGAAAATCGTTGATGGTCCATAGAAGTGCCGCATGCATCCGAAAATTCTGGCGCAACGAGGCATCATACGTATCGGCCCCAACTTCCCATAACTCGTTCAACTCCTCAATCAACGGCTGCAAGTAAACGTCAATATCATTACCAGGCGACCTGGGTCCGGGAATGAGCAAGGAGAGCATTGTGTATGGCTTTTTTAAGCACATCCAGGGAGGCAAATTGTATGGAACTAGGACAACTGGCCAAATGCTGTACGACACACTCATATTCCCAAAGGGATTGAAGCCATCGCTAGCAAGCCCTAACCTGACGTTGCGAACTTCACATGCGAATTCAGGATATGTATGATCAAAATCTTTCCACGTCAGAGAGTCGGCCGGATGTCTCATAATCTCGTCATCTGTACGTTCTCGTGCATGCCACCTCATGTGCTCAGCAGTCTTCGATGACATAAACAACCTCTGAAGCCTGTCCCTGAGCGGGAAGTATAGGAGAACCTTTGCAGATACATTTTTCTTCCTTCGACTGGTACTAGACTCGGCATCCGTCTCTTTATATCTCGTTGCTCCGCATATGTGGCATGACCGCGCATGTTCGTACTCTTTCCGGTACAACATACAATCGTTCACGCATGCATCAATTTTCTCATAACCCAGACCGAGATCTTTAATTATCTTCTTCGCCTCGTAGAATGATTTCGGTACTGTCTCACCCATAGGAAAAGCCTCTTTCAGCAACTCTACCAACATATTAAATGACTTATTACTCCAACCATTGAGGCACTTCAAATGAAGAAGCTTTACAGTGAAAGAGAGTTTTGAAAACTTCTCACACCCCGGGTATAGAGGTTGTTCGGCATCTTTAAGCAATCTGTAGAACTTGTCCGCTTCGATATTGGGCTGATCACCTGACGGTGTTTCCATGCCTATTCCACCTTGCAAATCATGTATCATACCCTGCATGTCATCGTCATCGTCTGTATTAATATTATCATCAGCGATCACTGTGTTTGAAGTTTCACCGTGAGCTGCCATGGGGACTGCATCTAGCTCCTCACCGTGCGAGAACCAACGGGTATAGGTAACGTCAATGCCACGCATTACCAGATCAACCTCACATTCCTCTCGAACCTTCCTAATCACCCTTCCGCAGTCTATACAGGGACACACAATTTTTCCATCAAGCGGTGCAAGACGCTCAAATGCAAAATCTAGAAATTTCCTGACTCCTTCTCTGTACTCTTGGCTCATGCGATTCGAATTACGCATCCAACTCTTATCGATCGAAGACATCTTCGTCTATCTGGCTATACAACACCTGACATATAATTTCAAACAATGTTATAAGACTCCGCACAATTTCGGTTTCGGTTCCCGGGTATGGAACACCGAACCAAAACTTCTACAGGCCATCCACATCCCTAATGGATGAGTGTATTATGATGAGTAGACTAGTCACATAGTAAACCTAGGGTTGCTGGCCAGCATTTGAACTGCTGATAGTTCGAATGCTAGGCATAGCACCAAAGTTATGCGACAGTAAGTCAACAAGTCAGGGAGCCTCATCAAGTAAACACTTGGGGTCTGACGGTTCTCTCTGTCGCTCGAGTAGATTTATGGCTTTAGCATACCTCATATCACACCGAACCGACAAAAACCGACTATTTCGGTTTCGGTTTCGGTTTCGATTTCAGTTTTGATTTTTCGTAAACCGAAAAAAATATAACCGACAAAACCCACACCGAAACCGACCGACAAAACCGACGCTCACCCTAGTCTAAAAACTACATTTTGCCCCCCATTCCCCCATTCAATTCAGTTTTGATAGGATAAAATTCAATGTTTTAAAACACGAAAACTCGACTCGACTCGAAACCTTAATGAGTCGAGTACACACGACAACTCGGCTAAAACCCGACAAACTCGAGTCGGATCGAAACTCAACCGAGTCAGATCGAAACTCGAGTTTTGGACCGAGTCGGATCGAAACTCAGCCGAGTCGAGTCGACTCGGCCGAGTTTCGAGTCGACTCGGCGAATAACGTGACACCACTTTACGGCACTAATTAATCTGTCACATGGCTGTTAGAGCACTAGTGTGTTAAATACTTCTGATAAACCACTATTCAATTAAAAAATTAATAATATTTTGAACAAAAAAATCCCTAATATTTACCACCATGGTAGATACGTACTTCAAGCCAAATGAAACATTTATTACATAATTCTAAAATACTTGACAAAGTACTTATCAAAATATTTAGCCCTTAACAAATGGAGCCATAAGAATTAGAGAAATGCTATTCAGCCTTAAGGTTTTTCCTATTCCGCCAGCATGATTAACTTGACAGCATACAATTGGTGGCTGAAACCTACTAGTGACATTTAAATCTTTTACACCACCAGTTGCACGCTGTCACGTCAATTGGGTTGAGCGGAATCGGAAAAAACCTTCGGGCTGAGTGTGGGCGGTCTATTAGTGTGGGCATGTGGCGCCTCTTGGAGGTCCGGCGATGACCTCCCCACTTCAATCTACCAAAAAACAAAATAAATAAAAAGGTTTACCCGATTTGGTAATTAACGTTGATGCTAGGGTCACTGTCTATAATTGCTTGAAGTCGGGACTATGTCTGACTGACATGCGACAGATTAATATATATATTACCACAAATTAACCGAAGGGGGAAAGGGAGAAGGAGGAGGAGCTCACCAGCGATGGTCGGCAGGCCTCGAGAAGGAGGAGGAGCACTGGTGTCGCAGTCGGTGGCGCGAGAAAGCGGAGGGGTGGCCGGAGGTGCAAGGGAGGTGATGGGTGGCCGGCCGGAGGTGCAAGGGATCGAGAGAGAGAGAGACAGGTGAGGGGAGGAAGTAGAGAGAGAGAGAGAGAGAGAGAGAGAGAGAGGGAAGGCTAGGGAGGCCGGGGAGGGGGGGAGGAGGCCGGGGGAGAGAGAGAGAGGGCCGGGAGGCCGGGGAGGGGCGGAGGTCGGGAGGGGGATGGGTGGCCGGGAGGGGGATGGGTGGCCGGAGGGGATCTCGGGGCTGCCGGAGGGGGACGGGGTCGCCGGGGGGTCGGGTCGGTGAGAGAGAGAGAGAGATTGAGAGAGGGGCGCGCGCCGGAGAGATCGAAACAGAAGAATCAAAGAAGACCTCGACTGTTTGGTTATATAACAGGGTTTTTGCCGACGGGCATTTTAGCTTCCGTCGGTAAAACTAATTTTTTTACCGACGGTAAATAACAATCCGTCGGTAAAACTCCACGACAAAAATTCAAGTTCAATTTTTTCCAGAGGCTCGGTTTGGCACCCTGAGTTTCGTCGGGACATTTTACCGACGGAAATTTAATTACCGTCGGTATTGTACCGACGGATATATAAATTCCGTCGGTATAATCCCGACGAAAGCACAAGTTCAATTTTTTTCAGAGGCTCGGTTTGGCACCCTGAGTTTCGTCGGGACATTTTACCGACGGAAACTAAATTACCGTCGGTATTGTGCCGACGGACATATAAATACCGTCGGTATAATTAGTTATACCGACGGAACTTTAACGCCCGTCGGTAAATAGCACGACGAAACTCAACCTCCTATTTTTTTCCAGAGGCTCGGTTTTTACACTGAGTTTCGTCGGGACACTTTTACCGACGGACATTTTATTACCGTCGGTATATTGCCGACGGAGATATTATGGCTGTCGGTAACATTGGTTATACCGACGGACATACAATTACCGTCGGTAAAATATCACGACGATGACATTTTGCCGACGGTTTATATGTAACCGTCGGTAATAATTATATTACCGACGGTAAATATGTATACCGTCGGTATAAATATGCAAAGAAAATTAAAAAAATTGAAGTTATAATACCGACGGATATTATTGTAACCGTCGGTAAAAAGTGTATTATTACCGACGGTGATAATAATGTCCGTCGGTAAAGACCCTATTTCTTGTAGTGTGAGGTATCTAAGGTCATGAATCATCCCACATCGCCTGGAAAGAAGGAAATTATGAGCAATATATAATTTTCCCTCCCTAACAGATATGATACATTTTAAAATTGTGAGCCGTTGTAAATCCCATAAGAACTCCGTAGCCAAGCGAGCTTGGGCAAGCGAAATACTAGGATAAATGACCTCCTGAGAAGTCCTCGTACAAGCATCGACAAAACGAACAAAACCATGTCTGTGTGGGGAGGGATGTCACAATGCCACACCACAGTAGGAAGCGAAGTAGGGCTGAACGAAATCAGAGGAGCACTCGAAAAGCACACTTGCCATTCATCGCGGCCCTTCATGCCACAAAGCACACATCATGTCATAAATGGACATAAATTTTAAGGGGACGACAAATGAAGAGAGACCGAATCCGTTCTAAACTTCTTTTTTTGGTAGACACATGCGATGATCAAGACATCATGACCAGCAAGACCTCATTCACGAGGGTAGAAAGAGCAGGAGGCCGGGAACTGGGTCACTCCCAATACCCTTCAGAGTCGTGCCAACGGACGTCTTGAGCCAACCAATGTCCAGTAAATCGATAAGTCAGGGAGCTTGCTCCAAGCCCGCATACACTCACTAAACTTAAGTGAATAGATAGCAACTAAATGTTAAAGAGATGAGAATGAAGATTCCTATAAACTATGACCAAGCATAGAGTAGACCAAAAAGGGCAGAGAGAAGTGTTAGTAAGCCATGCTATTCTGCCAACCTTCAGCTTTGCCAACTTTTAGTTGCCAACTTCACGTAGCACAACCACAAATGTCCACCGCCCCCCTTGGATTTGACTCAGCGCCAACTGTCAGGAAAACGGACCATGCAGTGATCGGGTGCCACCTGAAGTTGGCCAAGCAGTTGGTACGGCAGCATCTCCATAGCGACACGCAATCCCTCTCAAAGGCCACAAGCTTCAGCATCAACCAGACAAAAATATTAAAAAAATAAAAGACAGCACAAACTCTCAAGATATCCCCACTAGAGCCGGCTCAATACAAGTTGAGGCCTTGGACAAAAACTTTAAATAAGATTTTTTGATATTTAATATATCAATATAAGGTTCCCAATTAGTTTTAGGATAAATTATACTTTACCCCTCCCGAGGTTTAGCTCTAGCGATGGCAATGGGACGGGCTAAATGGAAAACCCAACCAGACCCTATTGAGCTGGGTTTGGGATGAAACTAGTTGGGTTTGGACGGGTTTGAAATTTTCAAAATAAATCCGATCGGATTTGGAGAGGGATCGGTATTAGCCTACCCCGACCCGACCCAATTAGATATATGTTATTTCTTTTGGCGTTTGATTATTTACTCGGATGAAGTTTAGTATCATATTTTATGTTGTACCAATACTATATTTAAATATATTTAAGGAGATAATACAACTCATGCCTTTTGTTTATAAAATGTATAGAACATATCTAATTTAATTATCAATAGTACGTTCATTGTGTTCAACTGGTTGTAGACTTGTAGTAAGTTATACATTTTCATTATAGTACATATATTTAATTTATTTAATATATATATATATATATATATATATATATATATATATATATATATATATATATATATAACAAAAACATAGAAACTGTTGTACGTTTTATGTTAAAATGAATTTAGATCTTAATATGTTTATTGCTTCTCTTAATGAAAATAAGTTTAGTTCAAATATAATCAACTATCTTGGACTTGTCCTGTATAAACATAAGTAGGACGTGACGGGTTTGGTTTTTTACTAGTGTGAGTGGGACGGGTTTGGGATTGATCATTTGAACTCAACATGGGTTTAGGATAAGATATTTCTTAGTGGGACGGGGTCGGGATGGGCTGACCTGTCCCAAACCCGACCCGCACGTTGCTATTCCTATTTAGGTCAAAAACACTTAACCGTCCTATAGTTAAATAACTACAGTTTGCCCCGTTCAACTCAATTTCGATCAGATAAAAATTACCAAACGAGGCAATTAAGTGGTTTACAAAAGGGGTATTGGGATAACATTTCAAACTTTAGAGAACGATTTGGAACAAAATAAACTACAGGGGGGTTAAGTGTTTTTGAGCTAACCTTGTGGGTGGGGAGGGGAGGGGCAAATCTTATTCTACCATTAGTTTTATATGTAGTAGGGAGTTTTTATTTTGTATGGAGCCTTAGGTTATTATTTTATACTAGTAATGCATGTGCCGACTAGCTTTCGGTAGCAAAAAAGAGTCGGCGGCTTGAAGCAGTACAATATTTCCGACTAGAGCAATAAAATTCTTCTATGGAATTTAAATTTGGCGTGAGCACCCACATTCAATGACTTTATATACACTGATATTTGTGGTCCATTGTACATTCATAAAAGAGCTAGGTTGATAAGGATGACCATGATCGACCTTAGTTAAAATGAAACTGAAAATAAGTATTAGAAGGTTAAAATTTTCAAATAACGACATTGGTATTAAAAATGAGTAATATCATTAACGGTGATAAGAAAAAAATTGAACTCGGCGATCATACATCCACTATCAGGTGTATATAGTATACCAGTCGTTACCATCCAAGTGATAGGGGAGTTGGTAAGCAACTGATGCTTTGGTGAGGAGGTTTTGGGTTCAATTCTTTCCCCTCTCGAGTTACCCAGAAGTACGTAGGAAAACTTCCAAGTGGATTGGTGCGTATTTTCGGAGGAAATTGTCCGAGCCCGAAGTGAGTCTATTGCCCGAAAGGTTTTGGGACACTCACCGATGTCAGTACACACACAATATGCCAACCATGTTTCCCCGAGGGATTAGTCCGAGCCCGAAGTGGGATTAGTACGCCAGCCGTTACGGACATCATTACTCGATATTTTTTATCATAAGTATTACAAAAAATAATTATTTTAGATTGTGAATTAAGTTAAAGGAATTAAAGTTCAAGAGGCGTAGTTAGATCATCATGTCTGCCGCTAGTTATGTACATTATTGTGACCTATGCACATCTTGAGATTTTACTTGTTGACAGTGTGCCACCGGCATAAGTCCCACATCGGTAATGGTAGCGGGATTATGCCCCTTATATCCCCGTTGTGCACTCTTCTCTTCAAAAGGTTAACCTTTGGGAATAAATTAGGGTTGTCAATTTGGAATCAGAATCGGGCCTGCTCTGGGATCTCCGCCCAATTGCGGGTGTCCCGCCCATTTATTTGTTGTCCACATAAATGTGGACGTGTTGGCTTGTTTGACTCCACATCGGTAATGGGAGCGGCCCGAGCGGGTGTAGTTAGCTTATATGTCCAATTGTGCACTCTTCTCTCCAAGAGACTAGTAAGCCTTTTGTAGTAAGTTGAGGTTGTCAATTTGGTATCTGAACCGGGCTCGCTCCAGGAGCTCCGTCTGATTGTGGGTACCCTGACCATTTATTTGTTGTCCACGTGGATGTCCACGTGAGGGGGCACGTTAGTGTATTTTGTCCCATCGGTAATTGGAGCGGGTGTAGTGTGCTTAGATATCCGATGTGCACTCTTCCTTCCAAGAGGTTAGCCTTTTGAAGTAAGTTGGGGTTGTCAATTTGGTATCACAGCAGGTCTTGCTCCGGGAGCTCCACCCGATTGTGCCTTGTCATGTGTGCCACTTGTGAGGGTGTGCCATGAGTGAAGAGGGGTATTTGCAGTGTGACACCGGCATTAGTCCCACATTGGTAATGAGAGCGGGATTATACCCCCTTATATCCCCAATGTGCACCGTCCCTCCAAAAGGTTAGCCTTTTGGAGTAATAAGGGGTGGTTGTCAACATTACTAACCGTTTTTTAAAAAATAACATTACTAACAGTTAAAAGCACAATTCCTAAGGTTCAACTATCACATCTCTATCAATCTATTTATGTATACTATTCTTATAAAGCGGAGGCTTTTGGTACCACATGACAACCTCTCTCTCTCTCTCTAATTTTTTTTTATAATTAAATTTCTTAATGCCACTATTCCTATTTTCCATATGAAAAGTCCAATGAAAATCAAATATAAAAGGATTACTAAAAACTTCCATAAGGATTTAACAACTGAATGAAATAATTAAAATAGTTAAGGTAGATTTAATCAGTCAGTCTTTGTGTAAGGACTAGACTAGCTAAACCTTTGTAAGTATTGGGCTTTCAAAACGTCAGCCCCAACAGAATATTCTCTCCCTTTTAGTTCACAAACCAACATAATTTTGCTTCTTAATTGAGATAGTAACCTCTCATTTCATAAAATCTAATAAGTATCAATATAAAAAACATAGTGGTTATATATTTTCCAGAAAAGAATTCTTCAAGACATCAACTCAAGAGATTTAGGATATCGGTTCGACTCCTATCTGTCATTGATGATCATCTCCCTTTTCTGTCACTGGCGATTTGGGAAGCAACAAGTGGTGATCCCAATTTCAACAGCCACGGTCTATGGGTCATGGGATGAACCCTAAAGGGTGCCACCACCATAGGCCACCATCCACTACTGGCCACTTATGAGGGTGTGCCACGCATAAGAGGGGGTGTTGACATTGTTCCACCGGCAATAGTCCCACATCAGTAATGGGAGCGGAATTATGCCCCGTAAATCTCAGTTGTGCAGTCTGTGCACTCTTCCCTCCAAGAGGTTAGTCTTTTGGAACAATAAGGGATTGTCGGCATTACTAATTGTTAAAGCATAGTTCCTACTGTTCAGCTATCACATCTTCATATATCTCTCTCTGTACTACTCTTCTAAAGCTGAGGCTTTTGGTGCCATGTGTTGCCATCACCATTCTCTCTCTCTCTCTCTCTCTCTCTCTCTCTCTCTCTCTCTCTCTCACACACACACACACACACAGCCAGCTCCTTTTAAATTTCTAAATGCCACGATTTCCCTTTTCCATACAAAAAGTCTGATGAAAATCGAATATAAAGGGATTAACAAATAAATGAAATAGTTAATAGTTAAGGTAGAGTTGTAAGTATTGGGTTATCAAATAGTCAGCCCCAACATAATACTCTCACCCCTTTTAGTTCATAAACTTACAAAATTTTGCTTCGTAGTTGAGGTACTAACCTCTCATTTCATAAAATCTAATGAGTATTAATATAAAAAACAAAGTGGCTATATATTTTCCAGGAAAGAATATTCTTCACGATATTAACCCAAGAGATCTAGGGTATGGGTTGGACTCCTCTCCAGTTTCCACTGATGATCGTCTCCTCTTTCCGTCATTGACTATTTGGGGAGTAACATGTGGTGATCCCAATGTCAACAGCCATGATATATGGGCCATGGGATGAACCCTAGGGAGTGTCACCACCATCGGCCGCCTATCACGACCCACCACAAGCAACCACCCCCGTCAACCACCGACCGTCTGCTACCGTAGGGTGGGGTGCGGTGGGTGGCCAGTGGTCAGCAGGGTGGTATCTGGTAGTGGGTAGTGGCCAATGGCCGGCAGGGGTGGTGGTGGTATCCCCTAGGATGTATCCTTTGGTTCATAGATCGTGGCCGTTAAAATTAGAATAACCACATATTGCTCCCTAAGTTGTTAGTGATCGAAAGGGGAGAAGGATATCAATGGAGAGGAGTCGAATCCCTTGGATATGGGGCATTCATTGATAGGGGTGTGCATCAGTTGGAAACCGACCTATTTAGGCAAAACCCAAATCGATCCAACCTTGGTCGGTTTTGAGGATTTTCAATCCGATCCAAACCGAACTAATATTGGAATCCAATCCAATTATAGTCGGTTTGGATTGGATTGGATGGTCGGTTGAGGTTTTGGACCATGTTCTTATTGGACCCCCCCCCCCCCCCCCCCCCCTTTTATTAGGACCTAGTTCAAACTTAAAAAATAATAATTGTTATCAAATCATTAGGCCTAAATTTTTAATTGATTTTGAGTCATCCTACAGTATTGTAATAGTTGTTGGTAGCAAGGGTATATGAGGACATACAGTATATTTAATAAAATATTATATGTATATACATATGTCGGTTCGGTTCGGTTTAGGTCGGTTTTGAATTTACAAATCCGTCAACCAATCCAATCATGTCGGTTTTGAAAAAACCCAATCCGATCCGATCCATTGAGTGTGTCGAAACCAGAGGTATGGGATCGACTCACCATCATCAAATAAATAAGAGGGAGGGTTCCAAACCTTAACCCTCTTCAGGTGTGATGATGCTGAAGGATTTCTCAAAGAAAAAGAAGGGTAAATTATGAAAACCTCTCCCAAACTATACACCTCATTTCATATTGACCCCTGGTCTCTTTTTTTTTTACAATTTGACCCATCATTCCTCAGGATCGTTCCGATGTTCCTGCCTGTGCGTTTTTCTGAAAAATCCTGATGGCCAATGAGACAGTGACACCAAAGCAAGCAAGAGATCAAAGCGGGGCATGGGAGAGTTTTTTTTTTTTAAGGAACAGGGGGCGCCGCATTTCATTAAGCAGGAACCCGAGCTAAGAGCAGCACAGACGAAGTCTATCGAAGAATCGGGTCTAAAAGCAAAGGCCCATACATATAAAGCATTTGAATAGAAGAAAACAAAAAACCTATTTACAAAATACATAGAAGTGAATCGCATTCTAGATTCTGTTTCAGGATTGTTACAGCAGGTTCTCAGTCAGTCACACACAGAAAGAGGATGATACATTTCCAACACCCACCACGGATTCTTGCACCACCAAGCGCCATTCACCATCCTCCGCGCCGCCACCCGATGGGATCCTCCGTGTCGTTTCGTGTCATTTTGTGGCGTGCTCACAGGCTTGACTTCATACCCACACCAGACTCCCTTGGTACTCCATGCTCTGATGGATGTTGCCGTCGGCAGCAATCATCGCCTGCTTCCTCAGAGGTGCGGGCCGGGTGCTGTACTTGACCTCAAAGCTGGGGGGCACCGGCAGGCCCTGAGGGCCGGAGGACGCCTCTGGCACGACCTCGTCCAAGAACTCGTCCGCCACATCCCCGTCCTCGTCCATCCGCAGCCGCCTACCATACCACCGGAAACCCTGGTACGGTAAAAAATTAAGAAAGCAGTTAGATGACCCATCACCAGCTCCAACCCTTCAGGTCGAATGAACATCTGATCCATGATAATTGTTTAGGGTGATATGAGCCGAAAATGGAGACAGCGGATCCTCTTTCACAACCCAGACCTGAGGAGGAAGTTGGCGATGAGCGATAGCCAAGAGCAAGAGATCTGATACCATGATAGTTGTGGGGCAAGAGGATATTATCTCATTACCATTAACCCATAGTATATATATACAAGTGTGGTCACTATCATGGAGAACATAACATGAGGAATGTAAAAAAAAAAAAGCCTCTACATAGATTATATAATTGCGTGATAGCAGTACAATTTCAGTGTTTGTTATGATCAAGTAGATGTAGTACGATTTTAGTTAGACAAAATTACAAGCTAGGACCAATTTTTTTAAAAAAGAGAGTTTAGAACCACTTTCAAAAACAATCCAATATGGGCTTCTGAGGATATTAGAGCTCCTCTCAAAGTGTGAAATCACTCTAATACCATCACATATAACCCAAAATAGTTACCCACTGTTGGAGCCCCTGGCGGCAACAAAAACATCGTTCCCATGCAGCTGGCTCGAGTCTGATCACGCAAGCTTCATTCTTCCACGGAGCCATCTTCCTCCACCTTCCCTAAAATACTTGTGGTTACAGCTTCTGACTCTCTACCACCTTCCTACTGCTCATGAACAACACTTTCTCTCGCCCCATTCCCTGCCTCCTCTGTTTCCATCCTTGCTACCCATTGTTTCAGCGTATCCTTCATACCAATGCTTGCATGCCCTATCAAACTGGAACTCCAAATTGACAGACCACTCCACTTCAGGAGATCACTTAGTTCTCCTCTCCCTTTCCCTCTCCCCCATGCAAGTGAGAAGCCCAAGCCAAAAACTTTGATGACTTCTAAATCTGGTCAAATGATCTCCCCCTTCAGTCAGATATACCTTCCCTCGTCTTTGGAGGCCGCATCAGTTAAGATAGAATCCTCTAAGATGAAGTCTCCTATTGTCGAAGAGATTAAGAAGCAACTAAGCCCAACTTGGAGCCAAATCATTCATATAGCGACAATATACTTTTGATTTCAAGATAAATTATAAAAATTATATTTTAGGCCTTTTTGGCAAGGAATTTGTGGAAAAGTAAAACCAAATTTTCAGCTATTTGGTAGTATGGAAAAAGAAAAGGGAAAAGGACAGTGCCTTTCAATGGGGGTGGGTGCTATTGAATAGGTGGAAGTCTCATTTTTATTTTCCAAGTATTTGGGGTAAAAAATTAAAGAAATTTTAAAAATCGACCCATGCAATCTTCCTTATTTACATATAAACCCTTGCAAATCCATATTTACATAGAAACCGCTCAAATTATATATACCTTACATATCGACCGTAATAGCTAGCTGACACCCAAATAAAGGAAAAATTCCTGAAATATTATGTCATTTGGTTATTAGTTTTGAACATTTTTTTTCATTTTTCAATTTATCCTATTTTTTTCTAAATTTCTTAACTACCACTCCAAAGTGAGAATAGATCTGGTTAGGTTCAGGTTAACTTTGGGTTCAGTATATGTTCAACAAAGATGGGTCAGTTTAAGTAATACCGAGGGTAAATTGGTCGTGCGGTCAAATGCAAGAATATCCCAAGAATATTTCTTTATTTTGGATTCCAGCTAACTACATGGGTCAATATGTACCGTTTGGCTAATTTCAGGGGTTCACATGCAAATATCGATACAAGATTTTATAAGTAAATAAGATTGTAGGGGTGGATTTGTAAAGATCTCCTTATAAGTATGTTTTTCAGGATTTTCCCTCTTCACTTTCCTCTTTAGAGCGCTTTCATGGAACAAAATAGTTGTAAATCACATTGTTTATGAAAACATGTTCTCCGGACAGTTTTCTAGGTAACAAACATGTTCTTATGTCTTGTGGTAAAACAATGTGAACTTCGTTGTGGTAAACACTATTCCGTTACTTATTATCTTCTGCTTAGTTTTAATAGAGAAACCTTGAAGAGTCAAATCTAAACTTAGATCCATAACCACATAATGTGGATACTCCCTCCTGAAACTATAAGATCCACTCTTACTTAAGAACCACTACAAAAGACTTAATTTGCTAAAGAAGTTTAAACCCCCATCTAATCCTTATCCTTATGAGTTAAGGCCCCAACTCACCAATCCAATTTCCACTCTGCAACAATTTTGGTAGCAAAGATGACTTGAGTTCTTTCTTCAGCCAGATTTAAAAAGTTTGGACACGTGCAAAGATATGCCAAACATTATCAGCATAAAGCAAAATGCCATTTGTGTATGGGTGAGCCACTAAGGATAATATGATTATAGCTAAGGAGGTTTATCGCTCAATAATAAAAACAAGAGGAAATCTTTCATTGCCGAGCTTGATGGGAAAAAGAATGTAATAGGACCAATTTCACTGGGTTGGTCATGCTCAAATTGTGGTTTAGTGACAAGTGGGCATCATGGATAATGGAATGTATCACGATAATAGACTAAACTTTAATAATTGATGGTTGGTCACTTGGTCATATATGTTACCAAGGCCGGTAAATGGAATCTACCAAGTAGGATACCTTTGTGAGTTGTAAATAAATATTTTAAAATCTCAGATTTGGAGACAGAAGCAAACCAAAATTCATTTGCAACAAGGATTTCGTGTGTATTGACTTCCTGCTAGCTGTAACAAATCTTAATATCAGATTTGGCAAATGTCCCGCTTAATATATCTTGGAGTGTCAGTTGTACATGGAAGACTTAGACCAAATAATTTCAATTTTCAAGGATATAATAGCAAAGATGAGAAAGGCTTATGGCAGGATGGAAAAGTAAATTATTTATAGTTCGCATGAGTGCATGACTCATTACAGTCCTCAGTCGACTCCACTCCCTGTTTATTATCCCCAATAACTATCTAAACTCCTCACAGTGTTTTCTTTGCAATGCATAAACTAATAAGACTTTTTTGGAATTAGCGGTTTAGATCAAGTATGTGCCTAATTAGTTTGGAAAAGATTTGTCAAAGATGAGTGTGTTGGTCTCCAAACCAAAGATATGAGTGTGTTGGTCTCCAAACCAAAGACCATCACCTCGATCTTAGTGTCGTGGACCTGGTGGTTTCCAAACCAAAGACCACCTCCTCCGCCTACAAAAAGACTAGCTCGTGGACCACTAGGGTACTTCTGTTGATACTATTCCAAAGGATGTGGTTGACCAAAGGGGCAAAGGTAAAGGACCTACATATCCCATACTAAAAGATAGGTGTAGAATGGAAGATAGGCAAGCTACAAAATTTATAACAAAATGGGTCATCAAGTTGGCATTGCTTTCTACTTATTTAGGCTAAAAAGGTTCAAGTATATTCTTGAAGATACCTGACAAATGGTCTGGACCTAAAACCACCCTCCCATCATAACATTAAGCCCACTTGCCTAAAACAAGAGAGAGAGAGAGAGAGAGTATCAAAACATCCTTGGCAATATAAAAGGAAGTAAAAAAAATCTTGGGATCATCCTAATGGTCAATGTGTCGAGATATAATTAATTTTCTCAACAATGTTTTAAAATCTGTAGATGCATCTGCACATTCTCGCACAACTGCTATCTACTTACTCTTCTTGATAATACAATAGTTGAAATATTTGAGGTGTCGGTTGTACGAGTAGTCACTAACAACGTGGCGGTGTATGGACAACAAAACCCTATAAGTCACCCTGTGTAGCACCTAGCTTAGATTTGATCTTACAGTTATAGGAAATTGGTATTTGGTAAATTATAAGTAAATGCTATTTTAATGTTAGAAAAGCATTGCTTTTATGTACCCATTGTTATTAAGTTTAATGACGAGACACCTCTGATCTAATTCTTCGCCCGATAATCAGCCAATATAGGATGGCATTTTTGACATTCAAAAGTTAATAACAAAAGGCATGAGCTCTATTGTAGTGTCCTCAGACTTCACAAATGGGCCCTACCAAGAAAGGTCGAAGGGAAGCCAGTCACTCAGACGATGCTTTCCCAATCATTTAGGCCCAATGTGACCAAAATAATTTGGCTTCAACAACCCTTGGTGATTAGTAGATGGCCTAATGGGATATATGCTTCTGGTCCAATGGATAAAGCAAAACAAAATATAATGGAAAAATACATGAATAAACATGATATCTACCCATCACTTTTAGAAATAAAATTAAAGAATTGGGGCACCTAAATGTCTCGCCCATTACATCATGTTACAAAATATGCGTAAACCCATCGTCCAATTCAAAGCCAATTGGGACAAGACATATCATGTAGATATGGTTTGTTTTTTTGATGTTCAGAAAAGGATGAATATCGACAAGAACATGATAGATATTGTTCCAAATGGATCGACACATTAACATAGATGGAGCAATGTTTGTGAGGGCGATTATTATTTGCCACAAAGATCTGAAAAGCCAAAGCTTAATTAAAGGATTTGAAAGCCCAAGTTTTATAAACTTGTATTCAACAAAGGTTAGATTATTAATCAGCTACAGGAAATGTTCTAACCACTACTCTAAAGATTCTTAATAACAATTGACCAATGGATGGCGTACGGGATGGATCCTAGTATGAAGGATTCTCAGCCTTATTTGTTCGGTGCTGAGCTGCGAATGCGAAGGTTTGAGAATACAAGGTCAGGTTCGTGTTTGGACTCTGCGAAAAAGAACTGATTCAATCAATCCGATCGGTTCGGGTTAGATCGATTCAAAAAAAATCAGATTTTTGGTTTGATTCAAGCAATTTAGACCTAATTTGGCCTATTCGGACCCAAATTATGTTTGATTCGTCTGAATAGGGTTTAACTCGGTCTTGCTCGCATCAGATTCGAGCTGGATTTTAATTAGGTCGAACTGGATCCGAACCAAGCTAAACTAAAATCCTAACCATGCTGAATTGGCGAATCGAATAAGAATCGGTGCATATTTTAGGTTCGGGGGGGTGTTTTGGTTCAAATTGACCGAAAACCAAATTAGTTCAGCAATTCAGTTCGAGTTAGGACGAACCCTCAAACCATGGTGAACACAACTAGAGTTCGAGATGGTATTCAGTCTTAACCTTAACATTTATATCTAGTCATTTTAATTTGTTAATTAATCAACTCTTATCTACAAGACTACATCGTTAATACTCTTAAATGTTAGACAACTACATGTGAATAAGAGGAACTAGTTGGAGCAAAAGAAGGTCAATAGTTTGGTATTCGTGCAATACAACTAAAGTCGCAAGTTCAATTCGTTGAGAGGCAGGAGAAGCCAGAATTCTACGATCCCATTATGCTCGATGAGAAGATCACATGTGGCTCATTAATATGGAAAAGTTGGCTTTCGATGCGAGAATTTGACTCAGGTGCAATTTGACTTAATTGAGCAGACGACTTAATGTGAGAAAGAAGAGTCACAATAGAGAGTAAGATGTTCGAGTGTATGAATAGTGGTAACATCGTTGTGTGCTTGTACCAAAGCTAATGCCAAGAATTGTTGGAAAAGGAAATGAATCACTTGATGAATGGTGGGATAATGGTATGGATGATACAATTGTAGAAGACGAGTAGGAAACAACGAACATGGGCAAGGCACTCATGAGGACAAATGATGCGAAGACATTAGAACAATAACAATGCGTCGAAGAATAAGATGCTTACGATAATGACGGTCTCACCAACGATTTTGACGATAGATGATGGAGACATCCCGTAATGTGTTGTGGATCATTGTATATGTTAAGTTTATTTTTGGTTAGTTTAGTATACTTTGTTTTTCTTACTTTTAAAATTATTTTAGTTAACTTCAACAATTATTTGGTTGCTTGTACTTAATCAGTTATATGTAATATGTCAATCATAATTTACAATCAAAGATATTTTTTTTGTTTTCTTTTGCATATATGAGTCCTAAAGTCATTAATGAATTTTCAATTTGCTTCCATAATTTTGCATTTTTAATTCTTCAAATAATATCTAAAGTCGCATATGCTAATCGCATATGCAGTTTGGATCCCTGATCATGTAGACCGCACATACACTTTTGATAGCATTGGTATCATGAATATTGTTGCATGTCATAAGATATGTACCATGGCAACGGATATCCGACACGGTACAAGGCTTTGTATCTGTGTGCCTCATGCTCTAGTTTGAATGGCGTGTATCATACATAAATATCTTCACATATTGCAATGGTACAAAAAGGTAATGGTGAAGAATTTGATCATCTAGAACCACATTTTTTCTGTTATGGACGAACAAAAGCTCCTAGTTACATGACGAGTTCGGCAATATCATGAGTGGCACCACCAGTACACGAGTTGATCACAGGCAATATCTCGATTTGAAGGTTTCATATTTAGAACCAATTGTCATTCCAGTTGATTCAAGGTACTTATTTATTATATGTTCGTCCCATGCTAGTTCTATAATAGTTCTCGTGTATGACTTGTACAGAATGTACATATGCTTCTCTGCAAGATGAGACTTACTCTCAATGTTTATAAGCATGTGCCTTGATGCCTATGGGTTTATCATATCATATTGCTTTCTAAAAGACTATAATATTGTTTAACATATTGGTTAGGTGTTCCATATGATTGAACAAACTAATGCAAACATGAGAAACTAGCAAGAGTAATATAGTCAAATAGGACAAAAATTCTATAGGAGCATCATACTTGTGTTTAATAATTAAAAACTTTTTATAATTCACTAGAAAGCAAATCTATGTAGCCAAGATATAAAAATTGTAAAACACTAACTAGTATGTCGTATAGACTTGTGTATCGTTTGGTACCTTAGAGTGTCGTGTGTCGGCATGGTACGATAAGACATATCGTGTGATAAGATACATCGTGTCAGATCTTGTGCAATACACGCACGACATACGATATGATAAACTTTGATCGCTACTTAATTGTTGGTGTAGCTTCATGTTTGGTATACTTCCATTAGAGGCACCTCAAATCTTAATATCTCTTAGATTATCACCAAATTATATCTTAACCATAACCCAATGCCTAATATTTCCTATTTGACTCATGTTTTTTTATTTTTCCTTATTTTTCCCTATTCTTGTGATTTTAGGCCATAACCATTGAGACATGTTGATGGGGACATCGAGCATCGGCCCTGGCGAGTGTACCAGCGCAGGAGGCGACATCTGAGCATGTGGTTCTAGTCATGTTGGCTGTTTTGTTTTCGGTTGGGTCAAGTCCGTACTTAGTGGACTGTTATTTTGTTAGAGTACTTTTAGTCCCACCTCGATTAGTGGGCTGCTTTGTCTGTCATTGTAAGCCTATTTATAGGCCTGTCATCTTGTCTTTCAGTATGCAATGAAAAAAAAATTTGCTTCTTCCCACACTTATGAGAGAGCTAAGGTGAGGTGTGTGAAACCCAAACCTAGACCTAGGTGTGTGAAACCCTAGGCCCCACCTAGGTGTGTGAAACCCTAGTGGGACCCCACCATTCCATTTCCCCTTTCCCATTCCCCTCCCAAGCCCCACCGGCCTCCCCCCCCCCCTCTTCCCCATTCCCTCTTCCCCAAACCCCGACCCCCTCCCCACCCCTGCTGCGACCAGACCCGAGCCCCACCCCGGCCCTCTCCCGTGCGCCTGGACCCCCGACGCCCCTCCCCTTCCCTCCGCCTCCTTCCCTCCGCCTCCTTCCCTCCACCGAGCCCAGGTCAAACCCCGACCTCCCCTGCGCTCTGCCCCCGCAGCCCGGCGCCACCTCCCCTGCCGCCGCACCGATCCCTTCCTCTATCCCCTACCGACCGCCCCACCCTCCTTGCTATCCCCCCTACCCAACCGGCCACCCCATCCCCTTGGTCTGATCCCTCCCTCCTTCTCCTCTGCTACCCCGACCCGTGTGCCCTGTAGTCCGACCCAACCCGACCCGACACTCCCCTCCCCCTCACTCTGATCCCTCCCCTTCCCTTCCCTCCCCTCATTCCAACAGCCCGCATCCAAACCCCACTCCGCCCCTCCCTCGGCATGTCGGCATGGCCGACCCAGACGTCGACCACGGCTTGATCGACGACGAAGACGGGTTTCTCGACATCCGTTCCCCATTCCTCGATTTTCAGTTCAGCGCCGGCGAGAACGTGAAGGAGTACGTGGAGCGCATCACCTACCTCGTCGCCCAAGACACAGAAGCTTGGTTGGGAATCTCGGAGAACCATCAACGGTGGCACCCTGGCGCACCCGTGCACCCCAACGTGTTGGTGCTACGGGCCCTCGCTCAAGCCCCGCCCCAAACCGAGGATCCTGCATCGACATCGGCCCCGCCACCAGCTGAGATCCCTGAGGTTTTCCATAACCCTCAGTAGGTGAGTTTTCTCTTCCCCGGTCAATACTCGAGGGTAGCCCCGGTAATCAAATCTCCTAGGTTTTATCTATAAAACTATTGTTTCCCCCATGAACTGCGAGATGTGTGCTTCTGTTTAGCCCTGTTTGTTACTAATCCTGATATTGCACGTGGAACCTTGCTAATCACCAAGCATATGTTATTTAATTATTTAAGGGTTGGAATATTGTTTGTGTGCCTGTTCGGCTTTATTAAAACCATTAGCCACATTACTTGTTTAAATTAATTTTCCGTTTCGGCTCGGAGCAAATTGGTGACCCTGTCGCTGCTCAACGAATCTTGAACTCCCAGTTAACACACACTGTTCCACATCACATGTCCTATCCATTTGGGGTCGGCTTTATGAATCTTTCTTTGCTATCAATTTTGTTAAGGGCTATCTCCATCAACAACGAAGATTCTCCATATCTTTTCTAACAACTTCCACTAATGTCAGTTTAGGTCTTCCTCGCTAACTCCTTGGCTCTTTTACATTAATTTGAGAATCAAGGGCCTCTCCTTATGGGTCCGCTTCTACTCTGTTACACATGCTTATACCATCTTATTATATTCATCCTTATGTCCACACTCCTCATTCTAAATCCTCACCTCTAACACGCTCATCTTATGTGCTTGAATTCACTTAAGGAGTCAACATTCTGAACATAGAGCATTGTGGGTCTTATAGTTGTCTTTTAAAATTTACACTCGAGTCTTGAAGGCCTGTGTCGATCACATAGAACTTCTAATGTTCTTCTCCATAATCATGAGAGCAATTTGGAACATTCCATTTATTCTTATACATACCGTAAAACTACCCCCAAATTTTGGCATCCTCTTTATTTTCAAGGTTTATTAAAATAAACCAACTAACTAAATTCATCCAAATCATCCTAAAATTTTCCAAATTTCAATTTGTATCTCGTCGACCCACTTTCAAAGTTACTACTACTTCAGTAATTTTAAATACACCCCATCAGAGGCATTCTCATTTAGGATTTTCTGAAAGTAAAATTTCCATGTCTTTAATCACATCCTTCTTCACCAAGATAGTATGCCCTCACTCTTGATGCACCTATCTTGTTCTATAACTCTAGTTCTCCTTTCGCTCATCCTAGCTAATTTCTATATTTCTTTTCATCTTCTTTGGAGTCTAGATTGTTATACAAGTTATCAAAAGCTGCAAACTAAGCCTAATTAGCTAGCTTTGTATCATTCTTCTTAGATTTTTTTTAATTCACAAAGTCCTCAATGTCATTTGTTTTATGGCATTCCTAAAACCACAATCTATTTTCCTTAAATGCCTTTTGGACCTCATCATTCCGCCACCAGGTTTTTTTATGTCCACGTTGTTTACCTCTAAATTCTCCAAGAACTTCTTTAGCAATCATCTTAATACAATTTGTTACCTGATCCCACATCATATTGATGTACTTTTCACGATCTACTTTGGCTATTTTACTAACTTTTCTTTACATGATGTCATATTATTCCCCTTTAAATTTCGCCACCTTATTCTTAGGCCTATTGTAATCCTTTTTGTTCGTTCATGCTCTTAAAATAAATTAAGCAGTTTTAAAAATTTTAAAATTGAAACTAGCAAAACTCGACCCGAAACTACCAAAATGAAACTCCACGAGTGTGACCAAAATCAAATTCAAGCTTTGAACCTTCGCAAAACAAAGAGAGTCCATTTTAGGCAAACTTCCTCTCCACTTATAATTACCACAGAACAAATGACACTTTATCGTTCCCTCAATTCTTAATCATATAGATAACAAAATTAGAGTGTTTGATGCAATAGGCTCTCAATAGAGTTAAAGTATTAGAGTTTGTAAGCCGGTTGTGTTCATGACTTGGACTGACTAGCAAGGCAGTTGTTCTATCTCTATGTACAAGTATTGCCATGTTATTTATCCTGGTTACACCATTGTTGTTTTCAATTAAATAGACCAGCATTCAATTGTTGGCTAGTTAATGGCTTGTTGTTGATTCCTTGTGATTGACCAGATATTACAAGGTTGTGGGCTGTCAATTGGTGTTTTACATCTCATTGACAAGTTTATGCCTTTTCCTCTATTCTTTTTTTGTTTCTTTCTGAACTATTTGTTTGGATTCGTTGGTAAAATCTCTTTTATTGTTAAATAATAATCCTTTTATAGGGATCTCATTAAGTTGGATCCTTTGGTTTATAACTTATGCCAATGTAATCTTCTATATCAAATCATGCCTTCTACCTCTTTGTCTAGACCCTCACTTAGTCTAAGGAACCTTATAGCGTTTCTCGGTCGTTTCATGAGCATATTATGTGTTACCAATTAGAAGTTCTCCCTACCCGCCAACTAGCCTTCTAGGTTTCTTGA
Organism: Chamaelirium japonicum; assembly: GCA_947650365.1. NCBI lineage: Eukaryota > Viridiplantae > Streptophyta > Magnoliopsida > Liliales > Melanthiaceae > Chamaelirium > Chamaelirium japonicum. The sequence continues at coordinate 56,217,023 of OX393550.1, forward strand.
AAGTTCCATCTTGCTTGCTTGGATTTTTGGCCCAAATCTTTAAAAGTTTTGTCAGACTAACAGCCAGGCGGAAAATTCTTATCAATCCATTTGTTTTATCGGCACCTGCTTTATGAGATATGTGCTCCAATGTCAGTCCCACCTTAATGGGATTAGATATTGATGGTGATAATAAAGCAATAACCCTAATACATAATCTCTTGGTCAACAATTTTATAGAGCTTAATTCACTTTATTTCCATTAAAATTGCATTATTACATATACTTAATCTTGGCTCAATTGATTCAGCCACTTATCCTCCCAAGTTATCCTAGAATTGAATTCACATCCAACTATTGCTAGACAACAAATGTCGTAAGGCCGCCTCATGAATTCAGCACTAAGCTCCTACATGACACATATGTGGCCCAAAATCCAAACATGTTAGGGCATGTTGAGCACATTATGATTAACAAAAAGAATGATACAATTGACAACGAAATGAGAGAGGAGAAAGAAGAAGACAGTGGTTTCAAATCTTTAACGAAAGGATGTAGGGAGTCCACCACGCATAATTCACCTCTCGTAGAACCCGTACATACGGAAACTTAATGATAACAATAGTACAATACTTCCTTGCCTACTACAAAACAAATTATCAACTTTTTTGGTTAAGTATAGATTCACTCTAACCCAGTAAACACTAAAACACCAAATACAACCCAAAATGCAGAACTAAAAATCACCCCAAGCAACAAGCTTTCACATGATGTTGCAGGTCACATCGAAAAGAAATCAAATTACAACATCCATTACTAGGGCCCATTTGGCTATGCGGTAGCTTTAAGTATAGTGCTTCACTGTAAACGCTTCTGAGAAAAGCTTGGATCCGGTGCTTCAATGGCAAGTGCTTTGGGATCTCCTAAAAGCACTTTTCAGAAGTTACTAACATGTTTGAACACACTAGAGCCTCCTAAACCTCTTTTCGGCCGCCCAACTGCACGAACCAAATGGACCTATAGTGCTTATCTCGGAGATTTGTGCATATCTTTTTTTTAGAAATCCCTTGGCACCATGAGGGGTGTTTGGCCTTGAGCCCTATCAGTGCATTGAAAAAAAAAAGGAAATACAAAAGGTAAGTCAATTGACCGAAAAATTCATGAATTATTAAAATAAGGAAGAAAATTATGTTTCATTTTTCCTAAAAGAGTATGTGACCAAAGTAGAACCAAGTAACCAACTATTAAATGTGTCTAATACGTAATAACTTCCTCTTCAGATCAAGATTTATGGTTGAAAATCATGTTGTTCCTCTCCAACCAAATACACCAGCAATAACAAGCATATTCCAAGCTGGTGTAACATTGATTGGGATACACTTCTTCCTCCAAAGTGTCCAAAGAGATCTATCTAATACTCTCAAAAATCCATTTTAATCTAAATGCAGTCTTTGAAAAAAGCTCAAACTTTCAGGAGAAAGAAGAGGGAAGAAGCATATGAGATAATACTCCTTGAAAGTTTCACAATGACTGCTACTTAAATTTGGAACTCTTGGAAATTTCCTCCGTAAATTAATTTTGATAAGGATCTTGTCGTGGAATGACAACACATAACGACACACATTTTAAATTAGTAGAACCCTCGATAGATCAGATGTGTTGGTCAAGTCACACCTCGCATTGAGAAATTTCTGAAATTTAAAGAAAGAGTTCACTAAAAAAGTTCTCGAAGGGTGCCAATGCCACCTAACTCAATCTAGTCCCAACAAAAGACAAAGTATTCAGAATTTCTATTAGGTCCACAGTTGATCCTGAAAAATCAAAGGCATATGTTTTCTGAAATTTTGTGCCCATGGATGAGAATTACCTCAAATCCTAGGCTTCCTAGCTAAAGAACTACCTGAAGCTATTTTGTCCTAGGTGATACCCTAAAGTTCTCAAAATAGTGATTTGAATGGCATTTCTCCCACCAAAATTTCCTCCCTTCTAGCATCGAGGCTTCGGCCCGAACATACTTTCCACCAACATCACGAATAAGTGTTCGTTGTTGCACTTCACCTACTAACATTGAATGGCAAACGTGGACACATGTCTCTTCAGTGCTATCACCGGTTTCTTATAATCTTCTTCATCGAAGATTTTCTTTCTTGACCGACCAACTGCTTTTCATCACCTTCCTCTTCTTTTTGACAGTTGATATCCCCACGGGTGTTCATAGTTCTATGGAAGAAAACTTTTCAAAAATCATGCCCTTCTAAAAGGACAAGATCCATGCATCTCTCCCACCTCAAACTTGAACTCGAGCTATGGTATAGAAATCTATACAACTACAAGATCTAGCCCTAAAATCAGAGTTACATCTTACAAACAACAATAAAAACGTTATTTTTATCCTTGAAGTCTTCTTGTTACAATAAAAAGAGGTTTAAATGTGAGTTAGACATTTCAGAATTACCTATGGATCCATACTCATGGCTCTTATCCATATGATGAACCACGTAGCGTTACTGCTCCAAGTCAAAGTCATAGATTTGGTAATTGTTTGCTTGCATTAGTTGTACGGCACCATGTTAGTGACCCTCAAGTTAATTAAGGGAATCGTGGTTAGATATTGGTGTAAACTCTTAAAACAAGGAACCTTAAATGGTTAGCATGCAAGCAACAACTCTCGATATATTTGACCTGGAATAGGATGAGCACTTCTATTGGCAACTGGACCATCATCATTTTATTGCAAAGCTCACATTGGTAGTCCTCGAAAGCTCACCTGCTAATAATGGGTGGTTAGAAACTATTTTCTACTCATCATGGATTTTGGCTCCCATGAATCTTCTCTTGAGAGTTCACGAAGTGGGCTAGATCTTATCTGGGATAATTGAGATGGAATGGAAATGGGACAAAAACATGTGTAGATATCCATTGAAGCAATCAACCTCACATATTTCCCAGACAACTTGTTATTGCAGTTTTTACATTCTGGTCTACAAATAGTTGCATCAAGTTATAAATGTTTCCCTTGTAGCTACATATGATTTACATGGAAATATCAGTCCAAAGTATCAATTGGCACAACCAAAAATCTGGATCGTAAAGCATGCGCATCACATTAAATTAAGAATAAAGAAGAAGAAACATAAGAGTGTACAAGAATTCCACTAAAGGACAGTAAAAAAAAGGTATAAAAAATGTCATCAATCCATCAAACACACGAATTCTTCGTTCTCATAAAACCAAAATCGAGAAACATCAAACAGTCTAACATTCCTAACCTAAATACACAATTAATTTAAGACAAATCAATAACTACCTAAACAAAGTTTCAACATACATCCATAGCTTCCAATAAACCTATAAGTAAACCCAAAACAGAATGTACTAAACCATGAATACCTAGACATGTAGCTTAAGGAAAATATTTTCACATTGACGAATAAAACCTCTGCATTTTCTTGTGGGCCTATGTTAAGCACTTGAAAAAAGGTTGCAGAATTAAGATCGAGCCTTCATGTAGCCCCTGCATGCTGCAGCTAAATATCCACCTATCTCTAACAACTTGCTTACCAATTAGCCATCACACTCACACGTGGCAGTTATTTTACCATAGGACCTATGCCTAACTTCATTAAAACCCGTAAAATTTGCTGTTAACCAAGTTGATAAAAAAATTGAGCAACTTCATCCTCTAACTCTATATCACATTGTCTACACTCTGAACACATGCCTAAAACATTGCCCATCAATTTACCCTTCAACATCTTTCCTTGATGCACAACACAAAAATAGTCAATCTCTTTATCCTCTAAGAATTTTCTTGGAGCCCAAGAAATAACCTACCTTGGTAGTTCAGATTCTTCAGAAGTCCACATAACTCAATAAAAGCATGCGAAGTTTCTCCCTTCTCTTTAATCTCTATCAATTGAATGACCTAATTATCACAAAGTCAAAATGGCTATGAAAAGTCAACTAATCACCCTTGTCTTAATCTTTGTTAAACCATCCCATCGTGTAACTTCATATCAGTGCAGTTTAAATCATGATCATTATTCTAAATCAAGACCACAGTAGTTTCCTACTCAATTGTCATCTCTTATTTTCAAATATGATCAAAATTTTCAGACGTGAAGGCGTGACGCGAGGCGTTTTGCTGGCCAAAGCCTCGAGGTGTGAAGCGTAAACCTCAAGCGAGTGTATATTTTAATTAATTATATATATAATAAATATAGAAATAAATATTAAAATTTAAATAAAATATAAAAAACAAAGAAGGTATGAAAATTAATAGTTTCATATCATAATCCATGATTCCACATCCACTCATCATAATAGTTTACCAAAATATATACATAAAGTATGTAAAGTGTATCATTATACCTAAATTGAACAATACTTGAGAGTTGAGACAATATTTATAAAACTCTAAGTTCCAAGTCAAGTGAACCAAATCCACAATTCCATATAATACCACCATAAAATTCTAATTAAATCCATAATTTTCAACCGAAAATTTTAATCATCCGAAATAAAAAGCACACTTAGAAATTATAAATTGTCACTATAACCAAAAAAAAAAAAAACACAAGTCGAAGATTTGCTCAATAAAATTTGAGCTCTTCATCTTCTATAGTATTAAAAATAATTTCGGTGACCATAAAACAATGTTTAAAAAAAAAAACTCACTTCATTAAAAAAATTGCCAAAATCAAGCACAGCTGAGGCTTAAGCCTCGGGCTTGAGGCGTACGCCTCAGCTGTGCCTCAGCCTGTGAGGCGTACGCATCAGTTGTTTGCACGTCTCATACAACGCCTTTGGGGTGTTTTTGCTGCGCCTCGCCCTAAGATGAGCCTTGAGGCGTAAGCCTCAGGCGCCTTTGAAAACATTGAATATGATTGAAGAGCAAGTAAAAAAGTCAACCCAATTTCTTCCATGGTTTCAGTAATATTTAGTATTGGCCCATCTGCATATGTGAGGTTGGGAACCTGTGGTCGCATTTGACTACGTTGGTAACCATGCTACAAAAGGATGACTTCCAAATCTTATTAGCCCTTACTCAGAAAAGGGTGAGCTTTAAGTAGCTAACTCCCAAGGTCTGTAAGAAGATTAGCCAAATCGTACTGTAATTTGAAGGATAATGGTCCGCAAATAATCTTTAAAAATTCCTATGATGAATTGTCCAAAAGCCTCGTGATCGGGTTCAGGTACTCTTACAACTCTGATGTATTGCTCCATTCCACCTTTACTTTCTAATTAGGATTTACGAGATCATGGATCCAAAAAATAGTCATTTATTTTGGAAATCTTACAACTCTAGTGTATTGTTCCACCTTTACTTTCTAATTAGGATTTAGGGGATCATGGCTCTGAAAAATAGCCAATTATTTCACAAATATGAATGTATAAAAACCAATCTGGTGTCAAACGTATCGATAGTCCATCATGGTTCCCAATTTACATACAAGTATAAAACATACATCAAGTAAGCTCCACACTCCTATTAAATGTTAATTAAGTCTTTTTTGCTTCATATTCGGCTTGGCTGCATTTTTCATGCTTCAAAGAATCTTCTTCGAATAAGCAACTAATTTTGTATCCATTAGATATCAAGTTTCTTCCATGTATTAATATTTGGTAGTTGCAGACCCAATAGAATTGTTAGCAGACTCCACAAAAGGCACTTGCACTAAATTCTTGTATTTCCACATATCGAAAAACAGCCGTATCGTATACACGTATGTACCGTATGATAAATATCTCTACTAAATGCATTTCCAAATAGCTGATTTTATCCCAACAATGCAAAATTCATTAACTATTCTCATACCCATAATCCCTCACATTGATCTTGTGTTTAAACCCCCAATTTGTAATGCTTATTCAGGGGCATGGTTGGGATAAACCATGCTTATTCAGAGGCATGGTTGTGTTTAAACCACCATAAACCATCTTATCTTCCTCTCCTCACACTGATCTTGTGTTTAAACCCCCAATTTGTATGCTTATTCAGAGGCATGGTTGCAATCAATGTCATTCCAATTATAAAAACCAATCAAGATTCAAGAAGGCAAGTCTGTGCATAATATCAGACACATTTGAATACAACCAAACTGGAAAAAAAAAATCGCAATTTGAGAACAACCCATTGTATAAATCATGAAACAACAATAACCCAAATAAGGATTAAGGAACTTAGGAACCCCTTCTTCTGTTAGCAATCCAACCTAGAGCAAGAATTACAAGAAATAGGGGAGGGGGGCACCTGGACTCCGCCTTCGCCGAGATTGCAGGGAACAAGGATGGGGCCGAGGTTGGGCCTCTCCACCGTGACGGGTACCTGCACGGTGAATCCTCTCCTGGGCGGCCGGTGCGGCGCGTCCTCCGCCGTCGGATACTCATCCTCCTCGTTGCCGCCGCCGCCGCCGTGCGGGTCATCCTTCAGGAACCCAAGAACGGCGGCGATCCTTCTGAGGATTCCCATCGGATCGGATATAGAGAGAGAGGGAGGGGAAAGAGAAAGAGAGGGAGATTTGTGCGGGGTTTAATGGGAGTCTTACGAGGCTCTGCCGCTCCAAATTCGAAGACCAAGGGACGTCCCCCTGTACCTTCTGCAGGGGCCTTCTAAAAACCCAGACCAGTCCTACCGACTGAACCCACCCGATTTTTTTTTTCTTTTGCAGGAAAGGAGTTACACCAATCAGAACTACAAAAGTCAACCATGTCTCATGTAATAGTACATAGAATAATCGAGATGAGTCTTAATTATAATGTCGGATGGAAACTCAGAAGTCCAATGACTTAGAGGCCGACAAGATGGTCGGCAACAGTGTTTCCTTCGTGGTGGATGTGCGAACTCCGAGAATAAGAAAAGGTGTTGAGCATGATATAGCAATTCATCAATACTGAACTTAAATGACCTCTTAGTGTTAAGAGAGTCCCCTCCATCCATAAGTTCACCGTCGGGAGCAAAGCCCCTCCTTGGTGTACAACCCTTCTATAACATCCGTCCTAAACACATAAGATATTATCTGTTTTACCCGTGCTCGAGTACTTCCTAGGAGGTCACCCATCCTAGTACTCTCGCCCGAGCACACTTAACTATGGAGTTCTTACGAAATCTAGAGCGACACGGTTTTAAAATGCATCTTTTATGTTTGGGAAGGAAAATTGTATAAATAGTTTAGGATCTCCTTCTCTCCAGGCGATGTGGGGCTAACTTGTGGCCTTGGACACCTCACCTCACCTCATCCATCTTGGCATCACAGCCTCAGAAGTCTTGGCTATTGGCAATTGGCCGTCACAACCATAAACTCCGCACCTCCGCACCCTGCACAGAAGAATCAAACAAAGCAACAAGCCCCGCAGTAAGGATTGTACCCATGTTCTCTCTTAGGACAGCCTGCACCGCCCCTTCAGGTATACGGATGGAAAAAAATCATCATAAATGAGTTTAACTTTCGCCTGAATCTAGCGAGAACCATCTAATACCCACTATATTTTGTCGTGTTGGTTGGATAGAGAAGTTGTTTGACAATTGAGCATATAGATTGTTTGCATAGACAAAACACTTAAACTCGTGCAGCGTTGCCCGAGCAATGAGACCTGCAAATTCATTAACCATCTCAAAATAAATGTGAGGACCAAGGTGATAATAATGGAATGGGTGTTACTATTTGCACCCATGAAATTACTAAGACCTCCGTCTTGATACGAGGACCCCAAACTCTATTTTTAAATGTCACTAACACACCCATTTTGATATGGCACCCCACGGAAGGGTTTGCCTTCGCCCTCCTTTCCCCTTCCTCCTCCCCCTCCTTCCTACTTCGACCACCACCGCATCCACCCTTCTCTCTCATTCCTCCTCCCACCCCCACCCCCCTCCTTCCTCTTCCGCCTCCTCCCTTTCTTCTCCTCTTCCTCCTCCTCCCCTCATCCTACAACTGACATATATCCATGAAGGAGGAGGAAGAGGGAGAAGGGAGGAGGAGGAAGAAGAAGAAGAAAGGGGATGGAGGTGAAAAGAAGAGGGAAGAGGTGGACCAACGACTTTAGAGGCAGTGGTTGGTTGCACACGATCGGCGATGGTGGGTGCATAGGACCGACGACATCGGAGGCAATGGTCAATTGCATGGGACCGATAACAATGGGGTACATAGGACTGACGACGATGGAGGAAGTGGTAGATTGAACGGGATTGGCAGCAGTGGGGTACATAGGATCGGCAACGCCGAAGGTAAAAGGTGTGCCCTTATCAATATATATGGGAGACCTCGAGGACATATCCAGTTTGGGAGCCCTAGTAATTTGTGGGGAAAAAGAGCAACACCCATTGGAAAAAGAGTGATGTTATGCATACACGTTGTGTAGGCATAGGCTAAATCGTCGCGCGCAAGAGCCGTGAGATAGGAAGGGTACACTGATCTTGATGCACAACCATGATGTCAGTATGGCGTCATCCCGCATGCATCGCTCTCATCCCACAGCCATTGTGGCGAGAATGCATCGCTATACGACATGTATGCATAACATTCCTCTTGGAAAAATGCCCATTTAGGCCTCGTTTAGTTGGTGGGCTTTCATGACTTGGGAATGGGAAATGAGCCAAAACCCTCATGTGATAAACCAAAAAAAAAGAGAAGAATTAGCCTTAAATCCGTCTAACATATGTTATATTAGCTAAAGGACATACAATGTTTCAATATTGCACCAAGTCCCTCCCGAACAGCACATGCTACAGCAAGTCCCCATCCTTCTTTTACCCCTTCAAATGACAGAACTATCTCTCCAATTCATCTCCAGAAAGAGTATATCCATTCATCTCCAGCAACAATATCAATTCGTTTCCAACAAGAGTATTCATTCATCTCCAGCACTAGTATCAATTAGTCTCCAACAAGAGTATCAATTCACCCATTAACACTGTGCATATAGCGATTGCTACAGTGATTTCACTGTAGCACGAGTATCAATCCGGATAATTAGTACTCTTACCAAACTAAATTGATATTGTTGATACAGTGAAATCACTATAGCTACTACAATGAAACCATTGTAGCAACAATATCATTCTGGCTAATTGGTACTCTTACCAAACAAAATTGATATTCTTGCTACAGTGATTTCACTGTAGCATCTATAGTATGTGAAATAACTATAGTAATATTATCAATTCGGCAAATTGATACTCTTACCAAACCGAATTAATACTCTTACGGGAGGGGTAATGGAGGGGAAGTTTTGTCATTTAAAGGGTTAAAAAGTTCAACATTTTCGATTGGGAGCTTGCGGTACAAACATCATGTTGGGAGAGGCATTACACTAAATTCAAATGTTGTTTGTCCTTTAGTTAATTAGGTTAATCCCATGAGTTTTTTTTAGAGGAAGATGGCATCCCTAAGGAGGGACGGGGTTGGGCAGACCCAACCCGTGCATTAGATGAAAGTAATCAACTCTAAGGTAGAGTTAGGGAATCATCTAAGAGTACACACACATGTTGTAGAAAAACATACTTCACAACACCACCTCCAAAAACGTACAACCTATTTACTAGGGGTGGCAATGGGTCGTGTATGGTCGGGTTCGTGTCATGTCTAGTTTCGGGTCGTGTCCAAAACCCCTAGACCTAGACCTAGACCCGACCCGTTTAACTAATCGTGTCTAGATCCTAAACCCATACCCGACCCGTTTATAAACGGGTAGACCCAATAAGACCCGTTTGCACACGGGTTTATTCAGTTGACCCGATCCGATCCGACTCGACCCGATAGACCTGCTGATATTATATATTACAGTATCGGATTGCAGGTAGATCCGACCCGACCCGTTGAATATTAAACGGGTCTTCCCGGGTCTACCGTGTCCAAACCCTAAACCCGGACCCGACCCGTTTATTAAACAAGTCTATTGTGTCGACCCGTTTATGACCCGAACCCGTTTAGCCCTGACCTAGACCCGCTAACTTCGTGTCGGGTCCGAAATTGCCAGCCCTATATTTACAATTCCCCCCAAAAAAATGATTAGTCTGCCTGCTTCTGTGAAGATCGTCTCAACGGGTCGTTGTTGATTCATGAACAACCTCGCATTCCTCTCAAGCCAGATAATCCATAGCAGACCGACAGTAGTCCTATCCCAAGAAGTCATAAGGTGGTATGGGATGTGGTCATGTCCAAGAAGACCAAAGGTGGTTAATAGAGGTAGGAAGGGGGGATGTAGACGAAAGGTAGTGAAAGTATTGTGCCAAGAGTATTGGAACCCAGAGGAAGAAGCGCATCTTATGAGGGCAATGTATGTGCTAGATAAGAGCATAGGTCCATGTGGCTAGGATTGGACTAGTGTTCAATAGAGACTGTGGACTTTGAAGGAGCCATGTGAAGTCCAAGCCTAGGAGAAAAGAGTCAGGGGTATGGGTTGGAAAAACATGTGCAAGATAAGAGTGAAGTTGTGAGATATCTCTATGTAGGTGAGTCGAGGGGAAGCTGTGCATGCATGGTAGTGTGTAAGTAAGATGGAGGATACTCTGGCTAGAGGGTTTGATGCCAAGTTAAAGAAAGTAAGGAAGGATGAAGCCATAGTATAGAAAGGGGTCCATTTGTCCATCCAAAAAATGAATTTTGTTTCCATCCCCTAGCTCCCATCTAATCTTTGCAACGAAGTGTGCTCCTACCGACAATACTCCCCTCCAGAATGGGGAGATTTTAGTTGTAGAAGATAAGGTATGATCCAGGTGTTTCTTTCTCCTGTAGTATAATGCATTGATCAAAATTGTCAATGGGCGTCCACAGAGCACCAAGTTGATCAGAATTAATCTTCCTCCCGTCGACAAGAGTTTCCCCTTCCAAAAGTCCAACCGTCTATCAAAACTCTCAAGCAGCGGGGTCCAGTCTTCCTTCTTTGTAGCATCGTTTCGAAGAGATAATTCAAGGTAGGTGATTGGGAAATGTGATAATTGGCAACCGAATAGGTTTGCAAGAATGGCTCCCTGGTACTGTTGAATAGATTGATTTGGAGTTCTGACATAGGAGAATGAACTTCAAATTGATGATATTAGTGGGGTCTAACCTGCTAAAGAGAATGGTGTCATCAGTATGATTTGATGGTGGTGGTTGGTGTTCTTATTGTTTGTGTTGTTGATATATCAGTAAATGATAGCTAAGGATAGAGGCATCAGCGGAGGTTTGATTACCTAATCCATGTTTAATCCCAAATTCTAGATTTGTCTTCAGGAAACGAATGTCTTATTGTGTGTATGTGTGAAGAGTGAATTAGGTTTCCGATGGGGGGTGGGGCGGATGTGTTTACTTTGCCCGTGGGGGTAATCTTCACCATCATCACCTTCTTCTTCTTCTTTTTTACAGTAATAATTTAAACTAGCGATCGAAATTAACTTCCTTAAAAAGACTATAAAACCCCAATATTATTTTGCATAATTATATTTTTGACATCATCTAGGGGTAGTACTTGTTATTGCTTTGGTTTGTATCATAAAGTCCATCTACACTATAATATACTAGAAAAACTTGTGTATGTTGACACTGCCCTTGTCTCTTGTGGATCGGTGACCCCGCCTCGGGTGAAATAGAGAATCACCTCCAATGGCCACACTCGGGGGGGGGGGGGGGGGGGGTCACCACCCGCTCCCACCCCACTGTGAGGAGCGACCACACCGCCTCCGACAGTCACCCCCTCCCACCTTGGCACAAGAAACAACAGCACTGAAAAATAGTGTGGTTGTAAAACCCCAAAAATGAGATAGAAAACCAATAGGTGCATGCATCATTAAAAGCCAATAGGTGCATGTAGCATTATATAAAAACCAATAAGAGGAGAGAGAACAAATCATAGACTTTCTTTATCCCATCTGTAAATCAATCACAACCGCTCTTTGCCTCAAAAGCATGCTTTATTATACAGATAACAAATCTCGAGTTACTGTGGCACTACAGTAACCACGGAAATTGAATTTGGATCATCCTATCAAAACCAAATAAGGGAAATAAATTTGGATCGTTCGACCTACAGAATGGGACCCCCCTTTCCCTTTCCATCTCTCTCTCTCGCTTCTCAGATATTGGATCGTCCAATCAACCTAAAGGGTTATTGCAGTGCTACTATTGTTGAGAAATGATCAGATGCGCAACAGAATAAAAACTTGATCCCGTGGATCGGTTCGATGTGTGATACATTTTAAAACTTTTTATTTAAATAAATCATATGCAAAGAACAAACAAAATATGAATCGAACCCCTAAAGTCATCTACTGAAACAAACATCATAACTAATATCCATGTATGACGATAGATCTAGGGGATTGAATCTTTATACCTTCATGCGGAATTTTTCACCGCGACAAATTTCTTCTTGGTTGAGGGCGACGAAAGTTTTCTCGTGCAAGAGAGAAATGGATTTATTCATATTCACCTAATCTCAAAAATCAACCCGGACCCTTTCACTTTAATCTCTTAGTGCCTTAGAGTGCAAGCAATCTCTCTCTCTCTCTCTCTCTCTCTCTCTCTCTCTCTCTCTCTCTCTCTCTCTCTCTCTCTCTCTCTCTCTCTCTCTCTCTCTCACACACACACACACACACACACACACACACACACACACACACACAAGGAGAAGAAGATGAGAGGGAGAGAGAGAGAGAGAGAGATGAGAACGAGAGAGAGAGAGAGAGATGAGAAAAACCGAAAGAGAATAAGAGGAGGGCCGGCCTATTCTCAGAAAATCTTAAAAGGTGTCTTGAAAACCATGCCCCCTTTCCTTTTCTGTCTCAGGATGTGTGCCCCTCTCTCTTCTGTCCATTAGTAAATGATCCTCTCTCTTTCTCTCATCTCTAAATTAATGCCCCCTAAATATTTATGCATGGGTGGCCTAGCTAGTGCATGTGGGACATTTTGGTTGGACCAAAATGCCCCCATGCATCTAATGGTCTTTTACCTCATGCGGGAGCACACATGGCTCGTCTCCGTGCATAATAATGTATCCTAACACTTATGGCACCTCATCCGCACCTAGTATACACACCTTGGGATGATGAATAGTGCTTTTACTATTTAATGGGGTGCCCTCGGTGAAATATGGGGTGCCCCATAGTAAAAATTACCAAATTCATATACCACGTTCTAGTGCGATGAGCACGCACGGAATAGCCCCCTCATGGTGTAATGGCAATATCGTATGTCTCTACACTACTCTGGAATAGCCCCCTAGTGAACACACTCAGCCCCGCGCAACTATCATGCTCCAGTACGATGCAGTCATGGAACGCATGATGGTTAGGGCATTTTATCTTCAACTCTTATTATACTATGAGACAGGGAGAAAGGAAAAAATCCGTAACAACTGTGGATAAGGTGAAACCTTCAGGGACTAGGATTTATGGCTTCCAATCGGACCCGATCGGCATACTACCCAAGTATTTCTATCAATCCTCTGGGTCCCAATTAAACTGCATGGGTACCCAGAGTGCGACGCAAGCAGCACTTTAATTCTCCCAAACTTACTAAGCTATCTCGTATACCCCTGCTCTTCGCTTAGTATTGATAATGCGATATCCCTCTACTTTGTGCCATGTATCAACTCGAGCGGTGGAGAGCACTACCAGACTTGATCGACCATATGACTAGGTTTTTTTCAGGCTGACTATCACATCGCAACTCCGATTGCTTTAGCCAAGTAACTGAATCCGGTCAACAGCTCAACTTTTGACCACCAAGCCTGATTTTAGTGCGATGTTTGTCAGATCTAGGAACGCACCTCCCATAAGGGATGTGGATGGCCTGGAGGAGTAGCGTGCTAATGCAACGCCAGTCTGGTAACCTAGTGCACCATGGTATTGGGTCATGGTTAGATCCCTCACACGTTGGTATACCAAAGTTACACACAACTGGCCAGTCCACCGATAACAGTTTTGCAGGTTTTAAGACCGATTACCCTAAGTAGAAACACGACTATATGCACTGGTGTCTGCTCACCGATCTATATATCATATTGGTTTCATTCAGCCACAGATACTGTGTCTGACAATGATCATAGTGAAAAAATACATATTATGTCATTCCAATAGCTTAACCTGATAGGGTAACCAATCCTAATCAGAGCTGTGAACGATTTAGGCTTATAGGACTAGTCCACTGAGTCTCATACTCATATGAACCATTATACAACCATGGTTCTTTTAAGTTCGATCATTATATAGAACATATATAATATGCACCAATAAGCAATTCTAATAAATATCAACCCATTTATTAATCAACTATGGTTCTTACACGTCCTAGACCATATCTCACTTAAAAATCTCCTACTTGGTCTAGCGAGAAAAAATGGTTCCCATAGCTTTTACATGCTGCTCAAACATCCTTACAGGAATCGCCTTTGTAAAGGGATCAGCAATATTGTCTGCAGATGCTATCTTGGTCACCGCTACTTGCCCTTCCTTCTAAAACTACCGGATCAAGTGGAACTTCTGTTCGATATGTTTTCCCTTCTAGTAGTGTCTTAGCTCTTTGGCCTGTGCTACCGCTCCACTATTGTCATAATAAATGACAATAGGTGAATGAACATCTGGTATACACCTTAAGTCCAATAAGAACTTTCTAAGCCATATGCACAACCTCTTTTCTTGCTTTGCACATTACGACGTACTTAGCTTCACTGGTGGAGTCTGTGATGCAACATTGCTTCACACTCTGCCAACTAACCGTTTTTCCTTCTAACTTGAAAATATAACCAAAAGTTGATTTGTAGATTCCATATCTGATATAAAGTCAATATCTATATATCCAATCGATGTCAGGTTTTGTGAAGTATAAACTAAGTTATAATCCCTCGTCCTACGAAGGTACTTGATTATACTCTTCATAGCAGTCTAGCAAGCTAGACCCAGGTTTCGACTGAAACTGGCCCATCATATCTACTATAAAATAGATATATGGTCTCGTACACTGCATGTCATACATCAGGCTACTTACTACTGAAATATAGGGTACCTTCTGTATTTCTACCTTCTCAGATGTCTTAGGATATTGATCCTTAGACAATTTCAAGTCATACTTAAATAGCAAGAAATCCTTCTTGGAGTCCTGCGTGCTGAATCTGGCCAGTATTTTATCTATATAAGCAGCCTGTAAAAGTAAGAGAGTCTTGTTTTGGCGATCTCGAGTTCCCTTCTTGTTTTTATCCCCTTATTTGAATTGAGCGTCGGAGGGGCCTTGGCTCGGAGGAGAGCCTCGGTCTTTTTGCAGGTACCTCGAGAAGGAGGTGGAGGCAATCTGCTCCATCTGATGATTGGGTGTGGCCGGCAGGATTCCCCCCCCCCCCCCCAAGTGAGCATGGACAAAGCGGATAATATTTTGTGTTTGGTGAGGATGTTACATTATAGGTGACAAGCTATCAAATCCTAGTCAGATGATCGATCAGGTCTGACGGTGCTTCCCACCATCCGAGTTGAATCATGGTACCAGTAACATAAGGGACTAAAGATTATCAGAGTATAGTAGAGAACTGGGTTACGAGGGAGTAACATAAGTTTAGGATTACTTAGTTCAACTTGCATCGCACTCTTGGTGGCTACGCCTTGGACTGATTAACAAAACTTTTGATGTGTCACCGAAACAGTTAATCATAGATCCGGTTATAGCTAGAAATCTTGAACCCTGAAGGTTCAACCATGTTGTTGCATATAAAAATTGTTTTCCAACCCGGTTTGATACGTTAGATGTGAAGTAGCGTGATGAAGCACAAGCCCGAAACTTAAGAACCTAATTCACATATGTTAAGGGATCATAGAGGTATTTTGGTAAATATTAAAATATGGTTCATAACATATTGAATATCGATCTTAAAATGAGCAGAATAATTCTAGAAGCTTTTAGGCGCTGACGGAACTCGATTCCGACAAGCACACCTCACTCCACATCTTTTTTAGTGCTCCCCCTATATGAAGGCGTTTTTGTCCAAAGCATCATAGAGAAAATGAGAAGCCCTAACCCTAGCCTAGCCCCTAGGAAAACCGAACCCCCCCTTGTGGCCATCATAGGGTCGGCTATAAGTGGTTTACGCTTGCATAAACCACTTCATGGCCGCCCTATAAAGGCACAAAGAGGGGGGAAGGCCCAGCCCTAACACTTTCTCCCTCTCTTGAAAAAATCTGACCCCCCTCTCCCTCTTTGAGGTTTCAGCCAAGAAGAAAAGAGGAAGACGGAGGAAGGAAGGAAAAGGAAGAAGAGAGAAGGAGAAAGAGGTGATATTTGAGGCGCACCATCGTCTTCGCTACGTGTCGTCCCTCGTCAGCGCGTCGTCCTTGCACTCAGAGATATGACGTCATGGGTTCCTTCCTTCGCAAAGGACAATGTACTAGCTGACAGCATCCTTCTCGGTTTATGTGCGGTTCATCATCGATGAGTGCTCCGTTCGCCTCGGATAAAAGATTCGGAAGGTATGCTGATTCTAAACACTTAAACTAGATGCATGCATATAGATCCTTTGTTGATCGTAGTATGCCTCTAGGGTGTCCGTACATATGCTTGCTTCATAGATTTGCATGTAGATTATTTTGATGAACAAATTGTGATGAAACATATATCATCCGATCTTCAAATTCGCTGTGACTTTGGTACAAGGATTTAAATCCAACAGTACTAAGGTACGTACCATGATGCAATCCTAAACTATGAATCATATATAACTAAACCGTTTTTACAAACGGTAGACCTCATCAATTCCAACATCACCCTAGATTCTTTATATATAATAGAGATTAGATTTAGATAAGCTACTAAGTCGAGTATGGTTCATAGAGAAGAATCCGAGTCAAATTTTGAAGTAATGGCTGATAGACTTATGAAACCAAGAAAAAAATAATCTAAAAAGACAAAAATGGAGTATAGTTATCATTGGGTGTGGAGGCAGGGGGGTTGCCCTCTGGGATTGGTACGCCTGATTTGGCACCTGTTAAGAGCTGTCAGGTGCCTGTTGATCGGGTTGAGGGAGGATGACTAGGTCAGGATGTAACCAATATCCAACGTTCAAGTAATATTTTTCCTTTAATTTGTGCCACAAGTATGCATGTCAAAGTAGGGCTGGCAATTTCGGACCCGACACGAAGTTAGCGGGTCTGGGTCAAGGATAAACAGGTTTGGGTCATAAACGGGTCGACAAGATAGACCCGTTTAATAAACGGATCGGGTCGAGTTTAGGGTCTGGACACGGTAGACCCGGGAAGACCCGTTTAAAATTCAACGGGTCTTGTCGGGTCGGGTTGGGTCTACCCGCAATACGAGACTGTATATATATAGTATCAGCGGGTCTATCGGGTCAGGTCAGGTTGAGTCGGATTGGGACGTTGGATCGGGTCAACTGAATAGACCCGTGTGGTAAACGGGTCTTATTAGGTCTACCTGTTTATTAGCGGGTCGGGTACGGGTTTAGGATCTAGACACGATTAGTTAAACGGGTCGGGTCCGGGTCTAGGGGTTTTGGACACGACCTGAAACTAGACACGACACGAACTGGTTGACACCCCTATGTCAAAGGGCAATGACAAGGCAGGGTTGGGGTCAAACTAGGCTTGGCCTTTTGTTTTAGCGGTCAAGCCCTAGCCCCTCAAGTCGAAAATTGATGGCCCCAAGCGGACCCTTTAAGGGTCAGGTTAATATCATTAAGATAAGAATTATCGACATATTTATTTAAGCACTTAGATCATAAAGATAAGATTTAAATATTTATTTATCTTCCTAAACCACCCATGTATGATTTTCTTTTGACATCTGGCAGTCATAATGAAGCCATCATTCTATATCTGGGCTTGAGACTAACAATAGAACTTAAAGTATTATAAATCTTATGAGTAATGTAAAATACTTCTAATTACTAATAAATCCGAACTTGTGAACTCTAATTCCCATAGGAACACAGTGAGTCGCCAACTAATGACTAATTACTTCTAATTATTCATTGATTTAATCCCTTAATAAGTACTATGTATATTTAAAATAATTTATGTATATGGTAGGCAGGACAATGCAGGGCTGCGCTGGGTCTTATATTTTCCTAGCCCGTCCCTCATCATAGAGGGCTGATGAAACTAGGCTTGAGCCGGTCCTTGGAGGGCCGGGACGCGCAGGGTATCTGTGGGGGAGGATTTCAGCCATCATACGTGACCCTCCTCCAACAGTCGATTGAAGGTTTGACCATTCGGGATGTGGCGCGCTTCAAAGCGTTGAGTCGTGACTTGTTGGGCTGTCACACAAGCACTATAGAGTAGAAATATAGAGAAAGAGAGAGTTGACACTAGATGTAGTGACGAAGTTCGACCGAAGCCTACGTCTCCGTGCAGTAAGACGCAACCTTTGAATCCACTATCTCTGAGTAAACAGTAGAGCTACTCTCAACAGACCGAGGAGTGCTTCTTACAAGTAATCAGATGATGGAAAAGAAGTCTAAAAACCAGAAAGCTCTGGGAGCTCTGGAAAACAGAAAGTGGGTTTCTAGTCTGGAATTTTGGATCTGGAATCATTTACAGGGTTTGCTATTTATAGTAGTTTGGTTCATCAAGGGAATGTTTCAGGAATAATCCTTAGAGTATCCGGGATTTAGTAAATTTTTGGGGGGATTTACCAAACCCCAGATAACACAAGTGGGCCCAAGGCATGGTTGCAGGTCCCACTGTTGGACTCGTGGGCCCCAGGCAGGGGTGCGGGTCCCACCGTTGGACTTGTGGGTCCCAGAAAGGGCTGTGGGTCCCACCGTTGGGCGTTAGCCAGATTTTGCACCCACAGTTATCCCCTCCCAGCTAGATAGGTGTTAACCTAGTTGGCTGGGATTTCCTGGTGCAAAGCCGGTCGCTCGTTTGCCGACCCTCTATCCGGGGTTGGTCGTTGTCTGTCTACCGACCCGCTATGTGAGGCCGACCGTTGGGCCCGCCGACCCCCTGTCCGGGGGCCGGTCAGGTATGCGTCTGCCGATCCGTTGCGCGGGACCGACTATTGTCTGTCTGCCGACCCCCTGTCCAGGGCTGATTGCTGGGCCCACCGACCCCCTGCCAAGGCCCGCCGAGTGTGCGTCTACTGACCCATTGCGTAGGGTCAATTATCGTCTGTCTGCCGACCCTCTGTCCGGGGCCAACCGTTGTGTGTCTGCCGACCCCCTATCGGGGGCCGACCGTTGTGCCTGTCGACCCCCTACCAGGGGTCGACCGGGTATGCATCTGCCGACCCGTTGAGCGGGGCCGACCATCGTTTGTCTGCCGACCCTCTGTCCGGGGCCGACCGTTGCGCCGTCGACCCCCTACCAGGGGTCGACTGGGTGTGCGTCTGCCGGCCTGTTGCGCGGGGCTGACTGCATGTGTGTTACCCCCTCCCAGTTGGGTAGGTAATAACCTAGTTGACTGGAGTCACAGAAATAGCCATGCGCATGACGGTTCGGGCCAAAAATATTAGGGGTAGGAGGTTCTGTGTAAAAAGTAGGGGGCAAAGGGGTTTTTGTGTAAAAAGTCATGGGGAAGTGGGTTCGGTCAAAAAAAAAAAAAACTAGGGTAGGGGGGTTGGGTCAAATATATTAGCAGACATGGGTTTTTATGCTAAAAACCATGGACTATGTTTTTAGTCAAAATTGGCGGCCGGGGGGTTTTGGGCAAATATGGCAGGGTCGAGGAGGTTTTGTGCAAAAGGTGAATTGGGGTTAGGCCGCAGGTTTGATGAAACAGAGGAACAGGGGAGAGGGGGGGGGGGGGAGTTGACTAGGTTGCGGCGGTGGCGCAGGGGGCTCGGGCAGGGGGGGATGGCCGCCGCTCGGGGAAGGGGGGTGGCGGCAGCGGCGCAGGGGCTCGGGCGCGTGGGGGGAAGGGGGGTGGTGGTGGCGGTGGCCGGGCACGGGGAAGGGGGGGTGGCGGCGGTGGCGCAAGGGGCTCGGGCTCGGATTGTGGCAGTAGAGGCGGCGGCAGCTGGGCACGGGGGAGGGGGGGTGGCTGGAGTTGTGGTGGGCGGTGGCCGGGCGGTCGCACAGCTGTGGTGGCCGGCCGGCCGGTCAGTTGGGCGTGCCCCTCCGTCACTGGAGCACAGGTAAAGAGAGAGAGAGGGAGGGCGGTGGTCGGTCGGGTGGTGGTGGAGGCGGTTGGTGATGGTGGTGGTGATGGTGGATGGTGATGATGGTGGTTGGTAATGGTGGTGGTGATGGTGAAGGTGGTTGGAGGTGGCCGGAGGTGGTGCCAGGCGGCAGGAGTCGCCGGAAGGGGGGGGGGGGGGGGGGTCTTGCAAGAGGAGGGCCATGAGA
Organism: Chamaelirium japonicum; assembly: GCA_947650365.1. Lineage (NCBI taxonomy): Eukaryota > Viridiplantae > Streptophyta > Magnoliopsida > Liliales > Melanthiaceae > Chamaelirium > Chamaelirium japonicum. Next base: position 56,237,267 of record OX393550.1, read on the forward strand.
TGCCATGCAAGGTTGGTGCTTTAGGTGGATGCCATGCCAAGTTTGGCAACCCAAAATAAGGGATCATGAATCGTAGCCGAGGTGTTAGACACCCAAAGTTTTTTTTTTTTTTTTTTTTGAGGAAGCAATCATATTCTTGTGTTTGCTATTTGAGCCCACTATTAGCTAACTTGGCTAGCAGCCTATGTGATGTCTTGTCTAGCTTTGCATTGTACAACCAACCTTCCTAGCCAACCTTGAGTGCAAGTTGAGACGTTGATGTCACACTCTCGAGATGCTGTAACCAGATGATATGATCCTGTCGTCGATGCATGCCGACGGTGCCGACGTCTCGGGCTTTGTCAAGTATCGACGCGGCGAATCCTGCCTCAGACTTTGTCTTCGAATGCCGAGGCGAAGGTCGCCTCGAGCCGAGACGATGTCGAGTCTCGGGCTTCGTCAGGTGTTGAGGCGGCGAATCCTGCCTCGGACTTTATCTTCGAATGTCAAGGCCAAGGTCGCCTCAGGCCAAGATGGCATTGACGTCTCGGGCTTCGTCAAGTACCGAGGCGGTGAAGCCTGCCTCGGACTTTGTCTTCGAATGCCGAGGCGACGGTCGCCTCGAACCGAGATGGTGTCGATGTATCGGGCTTCGTCAGGTGCCGAGGCGGTGAAGCCTGCCTCGGACTTTGTCTTCAAATGCCAAGGTAAAGGTCGCCTCGGGCCAAGACGGTGCCAACATCTCAGGCTTTTTCAGGTGCCTAGGCGGCAAAGCTTGCTTCGGACTTTTTTTTTTATGAGCACCGAGGCGGTACGGAGCACCTCGGACTCTACTCGAATGTCAAGGTTGTCACCTTAGGTCGAGACGATGTCTACGTCTCGGGCTTCGTTAGGTGCCGAGGTGACGAAGGCTGCCTCGGACTGTCTTTGAATGCCGAGGTGAAAGTCGCCTCCGACCGAGACAATGTTGACGTCTCGGGCTTCGTCAGGTGCCGAGGCGGCGAAGACTGCTTCGGACTTTGTCTTCGAATGCCAAGGCGAAGGTTGTCTCGGGCCGAGACGGTACTGACGTCTCGAGCTTCGTCAGGTGTCGAGGCGGTGAAGCCTACTTCGGACTTTATCTGCGAGTGCTGAGGTGGTGCGAAGCACCTCGGACTCTGCTGTCGAATGCCAAGGTTGTCATCTTAGGCCAAGACAATGTCTACGTCTCGGGCTTCGTCAGGTGCTGAGGCGACGAAGGCTGTCACAGACTGTCTTCGAATATCGAGGCAAAGGTCGTCTCGGGCCGAGAAGGTGCTGACGTCTCGGGTTTTGCCAAGTACCAAGGCGGCGAAGCCTGCCACGTACTTTGTCTTTTGAATGCCAAGGTGATGGTGGCCTCGGGCCGAGACGGTGCCGACGTCTCGGGCTTCGTCAGGTGCTGAGGCAGCGAAGCCTACCTTGAACTTTGTCTTCGAATGCCGAGGTGACGGTTGCCTCGGGCCGAGACAGTATCGATGTCTCGGGCTTCATCAGGTGCCGAGGCGACGAAGCCTACCCCGGACTTTGTCTTTGAATACCGAGACGACGGCTGCCTCGGGTCGAGACGGTGTTGACGTCTCGGGTTTTGTCAGGTGCAGAGGTGGTGAAGCATGCCTCGAATTTTATCATCGAGTGCCAAGGGCAGGGCCTTGAGCTTGTTAACTGCCGAGGTATTGATTGCCTCGGAATTTGTCTGCTCACGTCGAGACGAAGGTCGCCTCGCGTTGAGACGGTGTTGACGTCTCAGACTTTGGCAAGTGCCGAGGAGGTGGAGGTTGCCTCAGGCTTTGCTTTTGAATGCCAAAGCTATCACCTTGGGCCGAGGCGATGTCGCCATCTCAGGCTTTGGCAGGTGCCGAGGAGGGCGAAGCCTGCCTCGGCCTTTGCTTTTGAATGTTAAGGCTGTCACCTTGGGCCGAGGCGATGTCGCCATCTCGAGCTTTGGCAGGTGCCAAGGATGGCGAAGCCTACCACGGGCTTTGCTTTTGAATGCCAAGGTTGTAACCTTGGGAGGAGGTGATGTCGCCGTTACAGACTTTGGCAGGTGTCGAGGAGGGCGAAGCCTGCCTCGGGCTTTGCTTTTGAATGCCAAGTCTTTCACCTTGGGCCGAGGTGATGTCGCCATCTCGGGCTTCGGCAGGTGCCGAGGAGGGCGAAGCCTGCCTCGGGCTTTGCTTTTGAATGTCAAGGTTGTCACCTTGGGCGAAGGTGATGTCGCCATCTCGGGCTTTGGCAGGTGCCAGAGGAGGGCGAAGCCTATCTCGGGCTTTGCTTTTGAATGCCAAGGTTGTCACATTGGGCCGAGGCGATGTCGCCGTCTCGGGCTTTGGCAGGTGCCTAGGAGGGCAAGTCTGCCTCGGCCTTTGCTTTTGAATGCCAAGGTTGTCACCTTGGGCGAAGGTGATGTCGCCGTCTCGGGCTTTGGTAGGTACCGAGGAGGGTGAAGCATGTCTCGGGCTTTGCTTTTGAATGCCAAGGCTGTCACCTTGGGCCGAGGCGATGTCGTTGTCTCAGGCTTTGGCAGGTGCCGAGGAGGGCGAAGCCTGCCTCAAGCTTTGCTTTTAAATACCAAGGCTGTCACCTTGGGCCGAGGCGATGTCGCCATCTCAGGCTTTGGCAGGTGCCGATGAGGGCGAAGCCTGCCTCGGACTTTGATTTTGAATGCTAAGGTTGTCACCTTGGGCAGAGGTGATGTCACCGTCTCGGGCTTTGGCAGGTAATGAGGAGGGCGAAGCCTGCCTCGGGCTTTGCTTTTGAATGCCAAGGCTGTCACCTTGGGCCGAGGCGATGTCGTTGTCTCAGGCTTTGGCAGGTGCCGAGGAGGGCGAAGCCTGCCTCAAGCTTTGCTTTTAAATACCAAGGCTGTCACCTTGGGCCGAGGCGATGTCGCCATCTCAGGCTTTGGCAGGTGCCGATGAGGGCGAAGCCTGCCTCGGACTTTGATTTTGAATGCTAAGGCTGTCACCTTGGGCCGAGGTGATGTCGCCGTCTCGGGCTTTGGCAGGTGCCGAGGAGCGCGAATCCTGCCTCGGGCTTTGCTTTTGAATGTCAAGGCTGTAACCTTGGGTGAAGGTGATGTCGCCGTTTCAGGCTTTGGCAGGTGTCGAGGAGGGCGAAGCCTGCCTCGGGATTTGCTTTTGAATGCCAAGGTTGTCACCTTGGGCCGAGGCGATGTTGTTGTCTCGGGCTTTGCCTTTGAATGCCAAGGGAGCGACCTTGGACTCACTGGTCGATGGGGTAAGAATTCGGAGTACTCAGCGTGGTGCCTTTGTATCGGTTAGACTTAGGCGAAGCGCCGTTTCAGTCAAACCTAAGGATCGGGACATGTAGCTTTGTACCATAGCATGTTAGTCGGTCGTGTTGTGACGCGAACCAAACTAACTGTAGCAAGGCACTAGTGCATGTGTCCTTATGTGACAACGGGAGCATGTGCGACGCCAATGATTCAGAGTACTCAGCGTAGCGCCCTTGTATCGGTTGGACTTAGGCGAAGCATCGTTTCAGTCGAACCTACGTATCGGGACACGTAGCTTTGTACTGTTGCAGGTTAGTCGGCCGTGTTGCAACGTGAACTGAACTAACTATAGCGAGGTACTAGTGCATGTGTCCTTACGTGACAACGGGAGCATGTGCGACGCCAATGATTCGGAGTACTCAGCGTAGCGCCCTTGTATCGGTTGGACTTAGGCGAAGCACCATTTCAGTCGAACCTACGTATCGACACACGTAGCTTTGTACCATTGCAGGTAGGGGTGGCAATTCTTGACCCGACCCGCCAACCCGACCCGAACTCGACCCGAAGTTAGCGGGTTTGGGTTTGGCCTAAACGGGTTCGGGTCATAAACGGGTCAACCCGATTGACCCATTTATTTAATGGGTCGGGTTCGGGTTTGTACTTATAACCCGATTGACCCGACTTGACCCGTTTAACAAATGGGTCGTGTCGACCCGACCCGACCCGACCCAACCTGATCAAACCCGGCCCAATCCGACTGGTCTTTACCCAACCCGACAGGTTTACATGGGTTCTGTTGACCCAACCCGACCCGTTTAGTAAACGGGTTAAACGGGTCGGGTCGGGTCAACCCGTTTATTAGGCGGGTCGGGTTTGGGTTTAATTTTTTGACCCATTTATTAAACGGGTCGGGTTCGGGTTGGGTGTTTTGCCCTTATACATATGTCTCAACCCGACCCGAACCCGACCCGACCCATTGCCACTGCGAATTGCAGGTTAGTCAGCCGTGTTGCAACTCGAACCAAACTAACTGTGGCGAGGAACTAGTGCATGTGTCCTTACGTGACAATGGGAGCATGTGCGATGCCAATGATTTGGAGTACTCAGCGTAGCGCCCTTGTATGGATTGGACTTAGGCGAAGCGCCGTTTCAGTCGAACCTATGTATCGGGACACATAGTTTTGTAACATTGCAGGTTAGTCAGCCGTGTTGCAACGCGAACCAAACTAAATATAACGAGGCACTAGTGCATGTGTCCTTACGTGACAATGGGAGCATGTGCGATGCCAATGATTCGGAGTACTTAGCGTAGCGCCCTTGTATCGGTTGGACTTAGGCGAAGCGCTATTTCAGTCGAACTATGTATCGGAACACGTAGTTTTATACCGTTGTAGGTTAGTCGGCTGTGTCGCAACGCAAACCGAACTAACTGTGACGCTGAGTAGAAGTTGAGATAGAATTTGATAGTCTTCGATAGAACTTGAAGCAACTATCATTTCATTGATAACTTGGAAGATTTTACATCATGGATTTCAGATGAGGGATGTTTTGAGTTATTGATAGTCGGCGGTCTTTTACTCTGATCGGTTGACGGGGTGCTTTCCTTTGGTGTCCGTGGTCTTCTGAGGCTCTACAGGTCTATCGTCTGCTCGCCTCGGCCTCTTAGAGGTTTCATCTTCCTCATCCTGAGCATTGCAAGCTTGAGCTGTTGGTCTCATTGGTACCTTATCAGAAAGACGCTTCTCGAGGTCACGTTTCTTGCGAGCAACTTGATCGTCCTCCACCTCGATCTTCTTTTAAATTCAATCGAATAGCACTCCGAGGGAGGCAGGAGGATTGCAGATAAGGTCATTGTAGATGTGGAGGTCAAAGCGTAGGGCATTCTGAAATGCGAGCATAATGGCTTCATCATCGAGGTGATGTCCGGAGAGCAAAGCATGCTAGTTCTGGAACCTCCGAGAGAACTCTCAGAGGGTTTCATCCAATCCCATCCTGAGTAGGTAGAGGGAGTCCAGCTTCTTCTCCAGTTTGAGGTTCAACCGGTAATATTGGATGAAGAGATCTGCCAAGTCTCCGAACAGGCTGACAGAGCCTGTTGGGAGCTTGTGATACCAATCCAACGACATATCATCTAGGCTGACGGTAAAAGTACGGCATAGAACCTAGTTGTTGTGGTCGTATGGTGTCAATGCTTGTTTGAAGGCGATGACGTGTAGCGTCGGATCTCCCTTTAAACAGTTGAACCTGGGAAGAGCAAGGGTTTTCCAGCTTCGAGGAAACTGGGCTCGAAGAATGTGCTGATGAAGTGGCCCTTTGGAGGCGTGATTGTTCCGAAGATCACCTCGTTGGTCAGAGAACGTCTTGGAGGAAGAGGAGGCAAAGAGGGTGTTGGAGCCCATCTCATCGTCCGATGCCCAACTAGGGTTCGATCGCCATTGTAATGTTGCCAAACTTTAGAGCTGTGTCTATCATCCCGAACATTCCTCACGATACAGGGCTCGGAGGATGACTCGGAGCCGAGAGACTTGGGATGGTGAGCAGACTCACTGAGACGCTCTCAGACAGTCGGCCTAGGAGGAATAGACAAGGGTCCTCTCGAGAGGAATTTGAGAGAACATCAAGGGATGTCGACGACGGATCGTCTGGAAGGAGCGGGAGATTTGCCAATCGATCGGCAGACGTCTGCTCCGTCTTTGATGCCAGCGGCAGACTATAGGAGGTCAGTTCCTGCTTCGACGATAATCTGTCGGAGGGAGTCTCTTTCCACCATAAGAGCGGTGTTCTGCTTCATGAGGGTGAGGAGTTGATAGTCATCTGCTGTGATTTGGTATGACGCTTAAGCACTTGTACCAGAAAAGATGTGTGCTTTCCCCAAGTGCTGAGGAATTTGGCCGGCGAGTTGAGGTGACTGTCGAGGTTAAGCCTGGGCGGCGCAATCAATCGACGGGTAACTCCTTGAATTAACATCAAGTTGTTCCGGGTGTTGGCTTGTTGCAAACCGATGACTCATTGATCGAGTCGTCGGTTGCTGAGTGTCTGGGTGTATGCCGCTTTCCTCTGGCTGGTCCATCGGTGTCTTCACCATTTCAGTGCAGTGATGGAGGCAGATGGATTACTCGGGCAACCGGTACCTACTACCGAGGGAGTTAGAAAACTTGGACATTACAAGTTGATAGGATAGGAGATCCCATAGACGGTGCCAAACTGTAGGGGAGGATTTCAACCGCCGTACGTGACCCTCCTCCAACAGTCGATTGAAGGTTTGACCCTTTGGGATATGGCGCGTTTTGAAACGCTGGGTTGTGACTTGCTGGGTTGTCACACAAGCACCATAGAGTAGAAAGGTAGAGAAAGAGAGAATTGACACTAGATGTAGTGACGAAGTTCAACCGAAGCCTACGTCTCTGTGCGGTAAGACGCAATCTTTGAATCCACTATCTCTGAGTAAACAGTAGAGCGACTCTCGACAAACCGAGAAGTGTTTCTTACAAGTAATCAGATGATGAAAAAGGAGTCTAAAAACCAGAAAGCTCTGGGAGCTCTGGAAAACAGAAAGTGGGTTTCTAGTCTAGAATTTTGGATCTGGAATCATTTACGGGATTTGCTATTTATAGTAGTTTGGTTCATCTAGGGAATATTTCAGGAATATTTCTTAGAGTATCCGGGATTTAGTAAATTTTCAGGGGGATTTACTAAACCCCAGATAACGCAAGTGGGCCCAAGGCAGGGTTGCAAGTTCTACCGTTGGACTCGTGGGCCCTAGGCAGGGCTGTGGGTCTCACCGTTGGGTGTTAGCCAGATTTTGCACCCACAGTATCCTCTCCAAAGGGCTCTCCAAAGGGCCAGACTGATAGACTGTGGAATAACTCATGCATTATGTTTCTAGCACGATTCTCAAAGTACAGCTATATGTCACTTACACCAGTTGAAAATTTTCGCCATTGCAAGTCTTAGATCCCTTGTTATGTAGATCAAACTAGTGCATGCCCGTGCCTGTCGGCACTACAGCGGGTCACCTTCGGTGGCAACACATCAGTCGGCACTGCAGCGGGCCGCCTTCGGCGGCAACACACCTGAACGCCTTCGGCAACAAAACACTTTCAACGACAACACCGACATTCATAGGGACACTCATTTCCTTGCCCGTGTCGATTGGCATGAAGCCAGCGCCTTCGGCACAACCAACTCCCCCTCCCCCTATAATCGATCAATCACAGCTGTCTCTATTCCAATAGATACCTTGAGATCGACCTGATGGTTTGGGACAGTCCGAATTTCAGCAGGCGGGTTTATAGCCGTTGATGCGAATAAAGATCACGTGATGGACGGTCAGGTTTAGTGCAATTTAAATGGGCCGGGATTTTAGGGGTCTAGTACAATTTAAATAGGTTGGGATTTGAAATCAAGGGGATGGAGTTGGTTGACAGGAAAATAGAAATCGTGCGTTGATTTTTGAACGAATGGTTAGATCTATTTGGTTCATTTTTGTTCAGTCAGCTTGTCAATTGAACGAATGGTTAGATCTATTTAGTTCATTTTTGTCCAGTCAGCTTGTCCTAGTCATCATCCATTTTGTCTAGTCAGCACAAAACCGCCGTCCCTTGTTATATAGATGGCCATTACATTCCATGGGTGCAGGCTTCTTAATGGATCAAGTTGGGCCTAAGCCCATATGCATGTTTACAATACCGGACAGACCTATGAGCAGTTCCCAATCCTGCCAGTTTACCAAACTGGCCCTATTTACCATCCCAAGCCTGCATATGGGCCGGCTGAAGCCGCCCATTTAAATCTTTATATGACCAGGCCTTGCCCATATAGAGATTTATGTTTATCGGGATTTTTGCATATAGCCCCCTGGTCAGTATATAAATTGTTCTTTGTCACGGGCACCCCTGATACAAATCTCAATTTTTGCTAAAAACAAATGCGCTACTTTTATTCCCATTTTGCCCTTGCCTGGCGATAATTTTGGCATATAGCCCTTGATAAATATTGGTTTTTCATATAAACCCCATCATTTTTTAAAATTTCCTAGACAGGCAAGGGTGAAATGGTCATAAAAGTAGAGTCTCAGGAGGTTTTTGCAACCAGGTAAATTTAAAAGGGAAATTTTATTCATACCCCAAAAATCTGTAATTAGCCCCCATTTCCAAGAAACTTGAACACACCCCTTTTTTTTTTCATACCCCATTTCTGTCCCAAAAATACCCTTACCCCTTACACCCCACCATCAATACACCCCAGTTAAATGGTCCTCCCCAACTTGATTATACCCCAATCAAACACATACCCCCTTAAATATATCCCAATTATATGCATTCTTGAATACACCCCACTTTTAAACAAATTCCATGCCGTTGGCTGGTACTTGAAGGCACAGGTAGGGCTGCAACTTGGGCGGGCCAACCCGAACCCAATCCGAATTTGGACGGGTTAACCCAAACCCATCCCGCACAACCCGGCCAACCCGACGGATTGGGCTTGGGCTAAGGAAGTTCAAACAAACCTTGGTTTGGGTTGGGGGTACAAAAGACGCTGAGTTAGGGCTTTGGGGTTTGGGGTACAAAAAAAAAAGGGCATTGTTGGTATTAAAGGATTGTTGAGTAGGTTATTGAGAAACGATAGGGAGACGGGGGCTAATTACAGATTTTTGGGGTATGAACTAAATTTCTCATTTAAATTTAGGATAAATTACACATAGACCCTCAGTAGTTAGAGCAATTATTTCTTTCACCCCTCATGTTTAAAACCCTACAAATGCCCCCCCTATAGATTCTATACACTTGCACAAAGACCCCCTTTGGGGGGGGATGATATGTTCACAGGTGGCATTTGTAGTGTTTTAAACATGGGGATGTGAAAATGATAATCCGTCAAAATACAGGGAGACTACGTGTAATATACCCTTTTAGAAAAGGGTCTCTATACAAATTAAATATTGCCAGCGTTTTATATGTAAAAATCTCTTGAAAAGATCCATGGAGGGTGACCCATTCTTGCTGTCCTTGCATAGGGAGGAAGAACTGGTCCTAATTAGGTTCTCCTCCCCACAGAGAACCACAGGTTCAGTTGCTCAACTTAGTGAACCACCCTCAACAAATCCCACCAACCCTTTCTCCCAACTATCCTTTTAACACACACAACCCCTTCTATCCCCTTTGATCCTCTCAAACCATTTGGTAGAGGTTTCCATTTCTATAGCCCCTCTCCTCTTCTTGTGCCTGCCTTGTCCAAAATGGGAGCAAGTGAGAAGAAGGAAGAAGTTATCACCGCCGTCTATAAGCTCAATCTGCACTGCGACGGGTGCGCTCGTGTTGTCGAGAAGTCGATCACGAGAACCTCAGGTGACTTGCGATTCCGATTGGCGATCGACTTTGGAATCCCGATACATTGCTGCTCTCATTACCTTTTGAAATCTTATGCAACAGGAGTCCACAAGGTCGATATCGATGTCGAGAGCGGTAGGGTCACGGTGAAGGGCACGTTCGACCCGAAGAAGATGCACGAATTGGTCGAGCGGAAGAGCAGGAGGAAGGTCGAGTGGGTATCTCCGAAGCCAAAGGTCGAAAAGGTACCTGAGAAGAAGGAAGAAAAGAAGGAAAAGAAAGAAGTAAGACCTCGCGACATGGCCATCTTAATTTACCTCTTTGAGCCTTTCAATTACTCCTAAAGTTTTGTTAATTTCAGGAAATTATAAAGACCATGGTTGTAAAGGTTCACATGCACTGTGAGAGATGTGAGCATGACCTGAACTCCAAAATCCTTAAGCTCAATGGTAATTAATTATCTAATAACACTGAACATAATCCTTTGATTATCCTACTATTGGGGGCTGGTATATAATGAAAATATTGGATATGATAAGGTGTACACAGTGTGAAGACGAACCGCGAAGCGGGGACTTGCACCGTCGTGGGCTCGATTGACGAGAAGAAACTGATCGAGTACCTCCGTAAGAAGGTGCGCAAACATGGAGAGGTTGTGCCCGCGAAGCAGGAGAAGAAGGAGGAGAAGGAAGAGGAGAAGAAGAAAGTCAGTGTGGAGTTGAAGGAGGCCAAAGAAGAAGTTAGAGTGGAAGTGGTTGAGAAGAGAGAGGAGATAAAGAGGGAGGATGTGGTTGTGCCTTACTTCATCCACTGCACCCATGCACCGCAGTGGTTCAGTGATGAAGACCCAAATGCTTGTTCTGTAATGTAATTGATGGAGTGGAACGGAATGGTGTGGAGTGAAGTGCAATTGTAGGACATATTTGGGTGCAATTGATATTTATCTATTTACATTTATTATTTGTACCCGGCTGGTTGGTGTCTCAGAGGTAGGCCTATCGAATTTGGGCCCATTTGTCATAGTTGGGCTTTGGGTCGGGATGGATTAAGACGTACTCTCAATTCCAAAAGTACTTTGGGCCTTGAACCCAGTCCAAAGCCCAACCCCAAGCACAAATAGTCCTAAGGGCACCCCACTTGCGCAGCTCCGAAGACAGAGAAAATGTAAAGGGCGATCGATCGGCCCTTCCATGTCGATCAATCGCCCAAAGCCTGACGAGCGACCTCTTTTCAGCTTAGGGTTTCTGATGACAACATGGGTTAACAACCCTAGAATGTCAGGGAGTCTATAAGAACATCTATTAACAACCGTCAAGAGGAGATCAATCATCGAGAATTGTTATAAGCCGGCAAGGAATACAGAAGCAAGGGACAACCGCCATGAGCCCATCTGGAGCTTCCTCTGCCTCGGCCCTTGTCATACTCGGCTACAAAATCCATCTAGGGTTTCGATGAAATCTTAATCTATGTAGTTTCTATTTTATGTTAATTAGGGTTTATGTGCTTGACTTTGATAATGTATGCAATCTTTTATTCGTCTATTTAGTTGATTGTTCTTATTAAATATGTTGATGAAAGGAGATGTTTTTAACAAGAGTCAATTAGATCTAGAATTGCGCGCATGTATTTGTTTCTCATGGCTTATCATCGCACGAGAGATGTGTCGTGCCAAGGGAAGACGATCCGTGCCCTACAAGGACGGATCATGTCAACCGAATACGGTTCATGCCATATGAGCGATGATAAGACCAACAATAATTATTGTACTATGATTGTATATCTAAGATGGGTCATGCTTAAGATAGACGATCTGTGCCCTGCTAGGACGGATCGTACTAATCTCAGATGGGCCATGTCGTTAAGCATCATATGATCTTATTGAGATTTGTCATGGTTTAAGCCATGATCGATCGACCATTCGATCAATTCACATAACCCTACCTAATTAGCACAAGACTGCATGACTAGCGGTGGATTCACCACCCTATATTCCCTTTAATCTGATAACAACCTTCATTAGTTTAGTATAGTTCTACTTTAGTTTAACTCCTCAATTAAATCTGTGGGGGAAATTTTCGTGCCGCCTTGATCGGGAACCCCGCCCCATAGCCTTGATTGGGTGTGGATGTTTTGTCGAGTTAGAGAGATGGGGGAGTAGATAAAGAGAGTAGAGAGTAATGATACAAGGATTGGTAATGGAGTTCGTCCTTATGACCTACGTCTTCGGGCGAGAGGTGCCACCTGATCTTTACTATTACTCGAGAACAATGGAGGGTTGAGCGTTCTCTCGACAAGCCGAGAGAAGCTTTGTACAGTGCGGTTGCACGGAGCAACTAGAAGAGAACAAGAATGGGAGAATTGAGCTCTAACACTAGCTCTGGAATCCTCCTCCTTTGATCAAATGACCAACCCATTTTCTGAATGCCATGGGGTCCTTTTATAGCATAGGCATGTGCCTAATATGGCAGTGATGATGTGGTGGTGATGATGTGGCGCTGGTTATGGGCCCTTATTGGGCCGTTGTTCGGGCCCAATAAGGGGGAGGACTTGATCTGTGGGCCCTGCAGAGTAGGCCCATGAGCCCGTGTAGGCTTACACACTTGGGCCGTTGCGCGGGCCCATGTGGCTCTGATCCAGTCTGGTAAAATTTTTGCACCCACAGTTACCCCCTCCCAGTCGGGTCAGGACCTCCTAAGTTGGCTGGGATTCCATGGTGCAAACACCTTAGGATTATGGCATGGTTGGCTAGGGCTATCAGAGTCGCGGTTCGTATTAGCAGAGTCCCGACTCATGTCACGAACCAAGCCAACGCATCATGTAGTATACTCATGTTGGTCTTCTTTCCATATTTACAGCCTTCCTGCTGCCATGGTCACGATTCTGCATTTATTTGCATAAGCCGAAAAGTCTCAGTTTTATAAATAGGTGTTTCCAAGGAAAAATAGTATGTTTTCCAACCGAGGCTTCTTCTCATGTTGCCGACACCGAGGCCCTCTTGGTACGAGTCAGAAACTGTCAATTTTGTAAGTAGGCATTCCCAAAGAAAATTAGTGTGTTTCCTGATCGAGACTATTTTCCTTCTGCCGATGCCGAGACCCTCTTGGTACGGGCCAAAAAGTCTCGGTTTTGTAAGTGGGTGTTCTCGAAAAATTAGTGCGTTTCCTGACAGAGACCCTTTTCCTTCTGCCAACGCCGAGACCCTCTTGGTGCGAGCCAAAAAGTCTCAGTTTTGTAAGTGGGCGTTCTCGAAAAACTAGTATGTTTCCCGACCGAGACCCTTTTCCTTCTGCCGACTCCGAGACCCTCTTGGTCCGAGCCAAAAAGTCTCGATTTTGTAAGTGGGCGTTCTCAAAAAACTAATGTGTTTTTCGACCGAGACTCCTTCTCCTGCTACTAGCGCAGAGGTTTTCTTGGTGCGAGCCAAAAAGTCTCGATTTTTTAAGTGGGTGTTTTCAAAAATTCAATGTGTTTCCCGACCGAGACTCCTTCTCCTGCTGTTGATGCTGACACACATCCCCGTCTCGGTTTTTTATAAAACCGAGGGGGGTGGTTGTTGAAACCGAGACCCCCCTCTCGGTTTTTGAAATTCGAGAGGGGAGGCCTGCTGTAGAAATTCACCTTTACTTCCATATGAGCTGCAGTTCCTTTAGATGATCCGTTCATCATCCAATTAAAATAAATCCACCTTTACTACCATATGAGCTGCAGCCCCTTTAGTTGACCTGTTCAACATTCAATTCCACCTTTACTTCCATATGAGCTATAGTTCTTTTAGGTAATCCGTTCAACACCCAATTAAAACAAATCCCCCTAGCCTTTACTTCCATATGAGCTGAAGCCGCTTTAGGTGCTCCGCTCGACACCCAATTAAAACAAATCCCACTAGCCTTTACTTCCATATGAGTTGCAGCCACTTTAGGTGGTCCATTCAACACCTAATTGAATAAATGTTTTACTTCCATACGAGCTGCAACCCCTTTAGGCAATCCGGAGGTGCGATAGATGCGTGAGACAAGGGGAGATTTCTTGCCTACAACCGAGCACAATGAGCGTGACTTGACACTGCCTAAAATTTACTGGGCTGAAGTTTTCACGACAGAAGGTGGGTGCGGTGAGGCTTGGGCTGAGGTTTGTGCTTTGACAGAACATGGTCCTTCAATTCTTCCAGCATGGACTGCCACGGGATCAGGATCGTTGTCGAAGATAGTTCTCCGCCCTGATCAGATGATTGCTGAGCTCAATGCTCCGGGGGAAGGGATTCGCTTAACCGGGGCAGTAGTTTCCGGACGCCCCGCGGTCGAAGGTGTCGGTGTTTCTTGTCTGATTGCCCTTGACGGTTGTAGACACACAAATTGTGTCTAACCCGGACCCGACTAGCATGCACCTATGCGGAGGCAAACCCGACATACACTCAGACCCGGACCCGACTTGCATGCACCAACACGGATGCAAACCCGACACGCACTCGGACCCGGACCCGAACTCGACTCGCATGCTCCAACTCACAGGGGGACACCGGACCTGACCCACGCCTAACAAGAGGCCGGGTAAGCCCATCCCCAAGTGGGGCCCACCCGGCCCCACTCTTGAAACCCGAGCCCCCTACCCACGGGTAGAGGGTGGCCGGCCATGCAAGGAAAAGAAGAAGAAAGAAAGAAAAGGAAAGAAAAGAAAGAAAGAAAATAAAAGAAAAGAAGAAAAAGGAAAGAAAGACCGCCATGCGCGGGGGAAGGTTGTGTATGACGTCTACTTACGTGTGGATCTACGTCGATCCCTCGATCCGACGGACAAGAAGAAGAGCCGGGTCGCCATCGATTTCATGTGCAAGATTCAGTCATAATTACCCCGCCGAAAAAGGAAAGCAAATAAAAGTTTATTCCTCTCTTCAATTGAAGAATAAATTTTGGGTAATTATGCGGGAGATATTAAAGGGATTTAAAATTAAACTTCCCGTATCTCTTCCCTCCCCCCTTTACCTATAAATAGAGGGGAAAGGTGAAGGCTCAAGGGGTGGAAGGGGTCAAAGGTCGCAAGCTGAAGACAAAGCGAGGGAGCTCTACAGAAGAGGAGACGCGCTCTTCATCGAACCAAGGCTTTACAAGGCTCGGGCAAGCCTATCCCTTCGGGACCGGCTTAGTCCATTGAAAGCCCTCATCAACGTGAAGACCCTTGCACAAGAAGATCAAGCCTTCGACTCCGTGCACGAAGAAGAAAGCTCGGAGAAGAAGAACCCTTCGACTCCGAAGACACCAGAAGCAAAGGCCGGAGAAGAAGATCGGAGCGGCACCATCCTGTCATCTCCAACAAGCCTTCAACTCCGATCAAGCCCAAAAGCCCGGAGAAGAAGACCGAAGCGTTATCACCAGTCGCCTTCGACAAATGTCCACTCTATCCACGAAGAAGAAAGCTTGGAGAGGAACACCCGAAACGTCGCTACACCCGTCGTCTTCAAAGCAAAGCCGACCCTACAACCGTCGCACGGAGATCGGTGCCACCCCCGTCGTCTTCAAAGGAACCCTTCTAATCCGATCACGCCAAAGAAGCCCGAAGAAGAAGAAAAGTCTAGCCGACACCTAAATCATCGAGGAAGTTAAAAGCATTGAAGAAGTGGCCATCGTCGTTCGAGAAGAAGATCGAGTCGATGCCGAAGCCAAAGCCCATGCAAGAAGCCAAAGCAAAAGCCCCGGTAAAGCCCGCGCCAAAGCAACGTAAGTGCCAAAGCCAAGCGACTACGCCGGTCACGAGCAAAAGCACCGCACGTTCTAGCTGATACGACGCGAAGTCCGGAAGAACGAAAGCATCACAAGCCTCCCCCCGTCTACGTCCAAGCGCAAGCGCCAAAGCAAAGCAAAAGCCAGAGTCCCACAAAAGCCAAGCTGAAGCCGAAAGCCAAAGCTAAAGCCGATGCCAAAAGCACGATCGACACTGCGAACCGACGATCAAGGACGCTGAGGTCAAGCAAGGATCGAGGAAGACACAAAGATCGAGGAACGAAGCCAAAAACCCCCTGACCGGAAAAGCGCGAAGCACGGAAGGGACAAAAGCAACGACGGATACTCCTTAGCCTCTTAAAAACCCTCACCCTGTAAAGACCTCTGTCCTGGGCAACCCCTTCAGAGCTATCGCACGAATACCATGTGGAGACGCGGATCAAAGGGACCCTCCAGAGGATCTCTCCCACAATCTCTTGATCAATATTCGCCGCACCCGGCTCACCACCCCTGAGTCCCCGGGTCCCGGTACTCTGTAATCTTCGTGTGTTTGCAATAAAGACGACCCAGATTTTTTTCTGCGCATACAAATTTCTGGCACGCCCGGTGGGACCTTCTATCCATTCATCCGTACGGCTGAAGAAGTTGCTTCAAGTTCACAATGGCCAGGACAAGCAACGATGCGTTCGCTCCAGGCCTTTCACCAATCGCCGAGTCTCCTCTACTCCGACACGGTGGTCCAATAAATCTAAAGGGTGATGTTCTCCCGATGGTATGCGTCTACACCCGGCGTACTTGAACTCTTGCGGATGTCTTTATGCCAGAAATCGCTACCGAAGATGCTCGCCAAAGCGCCGACGAGGCCTTGGTGCATGAAGAGACAAGCCTCGATCTTAGAGTCCATGTCCAGAAGTTTGGGGAGGACCAGCCCCAACCCCGAGCCCGTTTGGATTCTCCAGCGGACGTTGCATCTCCTCTGCAGGGGGCAAACATCCGTCATCAACCAGAAGTAAGTCAGCGCGACTACGTCTCCGATGATGACGGTAGGATGCAAGCATGCAACATCGAGACGTCCTCCGTCACCATCCTTCATCCGCTCTTCATCTCCAAGTCATGCAAATGAGTGAGCAAATGGCATAAATCGCTCGGCTAATGGAGGAGAAGGATCGTCACATCAACACTCTACTTCAAAAGCTAAGCGCAAAGGATGCTGCAATGAACGATCAACCCATTGCTTCTCCGGTAGCCGCTCCAGCTTCGTCCTCAACTCCCGCTCCTGTAGAGGTTGTTCCGATAATTCAAGCAGTTACTCCAGCACTCTCATCGGTTCCCGTCCCGGTGGAAGTCGTCTCGCCAGCACCAGTCTCGGTGGCCACACAACCTCTAACAATAGCAACAATGAATGCCCATCAAATACAAGCATTGGTAGCTGACATGATGCGCTCCCACAGCAGTGGTCTTCCTCCAATCATGGCGGCATACTCGAAGCCTTACACAACGAGGATCCAGTAGCTGCGCTTCCCCATCGGGTTCCAGCCACCAAAGTTCCAGCACTTCCACGGAAAGGGAAATCCACGGCAGCACGTCGCTCACTTCATCGAAATCTGCAACAATCCCGGCACGTATGGCGACGAGATGGTGAAGCAGTTCGTTCGCACCCTCAAGTGTAACGCGTTCGACTGGTATATGGATTTTCCTCCAAGATCTATCGACAGTTGGGATCAGATAGAGAGGGAGTTCCTCAATCGCTTCTACAGCACCAGACGCACCGTCAGTATGACCGAGCTTACTACAGTCAAGCAAAGGAAGGACGAGCCAATGATCGACTATAACGATTGATGGAGGAACCTCGCACTGAATTCACGAGACCGCTTGTCTGAAGACTCGACCATCGAGATGAGCACCCAAGGCATGCATGGGGCCTGCTCTACATCCTCAAAGGTATCAAGCATCGGTCCTTCGAAGAACTCGCAACTCGGGCTCACGACATGGAACTCAACCTAGCAAACCATGGAGACTCGAAGAACAAGGACTTCCTGAAGGTGGAGAAGAAGGACAAACCGCCGGCACCGAGACCGAAGCAAGCCAACGTTGTCGACGTCGCTTCAACCTCCAAGCCGCTCAAGATCGGTGGCAAACCGGACTAGAGAAAGGGAGCCGCCGTACCGTTGCCTCCGCCGCAAAGGCAAAGGATGACTCTCGAGGAGCTCGAAGCAAAAGAGTATCCCTTCCCGGACTCAAAAGTCTCCTCCATGCTTGATCAGTTGATGTAGGAGAAGATGATAGAGCTCCCTCCTTCGAAGAGACCTGAGCAGATGCATCACATCGACGACCCTCTCTTCTGCAAATACCACCGAGTGGTAAGTCATCCCATCGAAAGATGCTTCATCTTTAAGAAAAGAATCATGGTGCTCGCAAAGTAAGGGAAGATAGAAATCGACTCCGGGGAGGTCGCTACGGCCAACATGACATCCATCACCTTGGGTTCCTTCTCGCCGGTACTTGTTGTTGCACGACAAAGAACGCCCAAATTGCGCATCAACCGTCAAAGGCCAACCGCGAAGTCAACTTCCCAGCTGAAGGTCTCGAAGCGACGATAACGTGCTCCTGCGCTCGCTGAGGAAGGAACACCATTGCCCCGGGGGCAACCATCGCTCACTCCAGCACCTCTCCCAAGCAAAGTCACGTCTCAACGTACTCTCCGACAGAGGTATGAGCAAGGAGATCCAAAAGTTGGCTTGCTTGGCCAACCTTTGGGTAAATTCGACTATTACGTCCTTTACTCAAAGCCTCTGTCCGTTCCAACCTAAGAAATCAAGCCCACCGGCTGGGGATTGGAAGACGACCCAGTGGGGCTTCCAGAAGAGCGAGTCCCTCCTAGTCAAGCTACATCCTAACGGGCTCTCCAGCAGAGATACGAGCAAAGAGATCCAGAAGTCGGTCTGCTGGGCCAATATTCGAAAAAGTTCAACTATTACGTCCTCTACTCAAAGCCTTCATCCGTCTCGATTGAAGAAATCAAACCCACCGCTTGGAGATCGAAAGACAAGCCAGTAGAGCCTCAGGAAGAACAAGTGTCTCCAACTGATAAGGAACTAGCTGCTACTGCCGATCATCATCTTAGCAGGGGAGAATCCACCGACGAGGCATGGGTCATGCTACCCCAGCGACGAAGGCCACGGCAAGCAAGGCAACATAAGCGAGACCGGTGGTGAAGAGACTTCCCGAGCGAAGGACTTACAAGAAGAAAAGCAAGACTCTAAGAAGGAAGGTATTCAAAGTGCCACCGGCAAACCCAGACGATCTCCTCCAGCAGAGCCTTCCAGAACCAGCAACGTTGCAAGAGTTCTTCCCCGACCACTTTCTCCCAGTCGATCAGCACATCAGGGTCTCGTGTTGCATGGTTAAAGTTTGTAAAATATCGAAATGAAAAGGTGAGATCGAGACTTCTGAAGAAGGCGACTCCACCGATGAGGGAGATGACTCCGATAAAGGGGGCACTGCCTCTCATAACGAAGCAATCATGTACTTGCCACTCGTAGAAGCTTTGCATCTTCCGAAGAAGGCTCGCCTGGCAATGGCTGCAGCCTTGGCAAACCCGGACAGCTACAAGAGGAAAAGGAAGGACGGTGAGAAGGGCAAGACTGTGGCCTCGTGTGATACGACGATAACCTTCTCGGACGAAGACTTGCAACTCGGAACGCGATTGCATAACCGGCCCGTCTACGTTTCAGGATACATCAAAGAGAAACCGGTGAATCGGATCCTGCTAGACTGTGGCTCCACCGTCAACATCATGCCCATCCAAACAATGCGAAAACTCGGCATCACTAATGACCAACTCTCGCACAGCCAGCTGGTCATTCAAGGGTTCAACCAGGGCGGACAGTCCACTATCGGAATCATCTACCTGAAGCTGTCTATCGGCCCGCTCAACACAACGGTCCTCTTCCACATCATTGATTGCCAGACATCGTATCACCTCCTGTTGGGAAGACCATAGCTATATGAAAACGGCATTGTAGTGTCCACTTGGCATCAGTGCCTCAAGTACTACAAGGAAGGCATGGAGAAGTGCATCGTCTCTAATGATAAGCCATTCAATGAAGCCGAGGCATATCTGGCCGACGCCAAGTTCTATCAAGCGAAAGACCTAGTCACGGAAGTCCTTCCAGCTAAAGCCCCTCGAGCACAGAAGGCTGAAGAAGTAAAGCAGGACAATGCTTCTCTACCTGCAAATCCGATGCAACCTTTCGACAAGGCGAGACTTGAGGTCCAAGAAGCATCAAAATCAAGACAAAGGATACACATCAGTTCCAAGCCAAGAGCAATACAACATACCCCGTTGCCCATTCAAGTGACGCCAATCCTGCGTCTCGCACCTCAGTGGCTTCGTAAATCCGAGCGATCACCTTCTACGCCGGCAAGAAAGATGGTCCCGCCATTATCACAGGCCAATGTCATCACTCTGCAAGAAATAATGTTGCCATTACCTAGTCTGACGCAAGCTCTGAACCCGAGCGGACCTGTCAAATCTATCGATCCTAATCAACTCGGATTCAAGCCGAAAGGGAGTTGGGGGCAAAATGCTGCTAAATTGTTGTTCAAAGCCGGCTACAACAAAGAAAACACCAAGGGCACACTTTCCCCAGTAGCGATGCCGCATGGGATGACTAGGACTCAAGCTCGTCTGTTTCAAAGCGGTGAACAAATTCTCCCGAATCGCCGAGGCATCGGCTCCAGTCAAACTCCGATGGTCGTCAAGATTGCAGCAAAGAAGACTTTCACCTCCAACTACATTGGGGCAAAGATGGTAGACGAAGCAGTTGAAGGATCAACAATCTCCGATGCACGCTCCACCTACGCCAGCCATCCCAATAGTAAGAGAAGACGGCGACAAGCTCGATGTCATGCCTCACTCCAGAAGCAAAACAAAAGCAATCAAAGTCGGTCGGATCTAAAGCGTACATCTGTGTTCGAAAGGCTCGGGCCAGTCAAGCAACCAAGAAAGAGGTCGACGTTCGACCGTTTGGGAATGCCAGTTGAAGACATCGTTTCAACACCCGCCCACCCACCCAGGGCAGCTGTCAATTATATCTCCGTTATCGAAACTGACAACGGTGCTACTTCTACTTCGAACGACGAGTTGCAAGATGCCCCGCCGGTCCTCGAAGAAGGGGGGCAGTCCACCATTGATGACTTGAAGGAAATCAACTTGGGCACAGAAACGAAGCCTCGGCCTACATTCGTCAGCACACTCTTGGCTCCTGAAGAAGAAGCTGCATATATCAAACTGCTCAAAGAATATAGAGACGTCTTCGCATGGTCCTATAAGGAGATGTCGGGTCTCGATCCCAAAATCACAGTGTACCAGCTCAGCGTCAAACACGGAGCAAGCGCTATCAAGCAAGGACAAAGACGCTACCGGCCGAAACTGGTACCCTAAATAGAAGGCGAAGTGAACAAGCTAATTGAAGCTGGCTTCATCCGAGAGGTCAAGTACCCAACATGGATCTTTAGCGTCGTCCCAATCAATAAGAAGAACAGTCAAATCCGAGTGTGCGTGGACTTCAGAGACTTAAACAACGCATGTCCAAAGGATGACTTCCCCTTGCCAATCACGGAGCTAATGGTGGACACGATGACAGGCTACGAGGTGCTAACTTTCATGGATGGATCCTCAGGTTACAACCAGATCAGTTAGGCACCCAAAGATGAAGAGCTCAAAGCATTCCGCACACCAAAGGGAATCTACTGCTACAAAGTTATACCATTCGGCTTGAAAAACGCAGGAGCCACCTACCAACGAGCTATACAGAGAATCTTCGATGATATTCTTCATCAAAACATGGAGTGTTACGTCAACGACCTTGTTGTAAAATCTAAGAAGAAGTCGGCACATCTGCAAGATCTCGAGCTAATCTTTAAACGGATTCGAAGGTATCAACTCCGCATGAATCCACTCAAGTGTGCATTCGGAGTCTCCTCAAGCAAATTTCTTGGCTTCGTCGTACGACATCGAGGCATCGAGATAGATCAATCCAAAATTGATACTATCGTCAATATGCCCACACCAAAGACAGTGCGAGACCTCAGAGGTCTCCAAGGACATCTAGCGTATATCCGAAGATTCATCGCCAACCTAGCTGGGAAGTGCCGCCCGTTTAATCGTCTCATGAAGAAAGGAGCGCCGTTCAAATGGGATGATGCTTGCCAAGAAGCTCTCCAAAGCATCAAAGCCTATCTACTGAAGTCACCAGTTCTATCAGTGCCAGTTCAAGGAAGGCCGCTAATCCTCTACATTAGTTCCCAGGAGCAATCCTTGGGGGCACTCTTGGCTCAAGACAATGAGCTGAGCAAGGAGACGGCGTGTTACGACTGGAGTCGCACTCTTATCGGTGCAGAGCTAAATTACTCTCCGATCGAGAAGGTTTGCTTGGCACTCATCTTTGCCACGAAAAAGCTACGACACTATATGCTGGCTCATACCGTCAAACTCGTCTCGAAGGCCGACCCCCTCAAGTACATCATGTCAAAGCCAATGCTCTCCGGACACCTGGCGAAGTGAGCACTACTACTCCTTGAGTTCGACATCACCTTCGTGCCACAGAAGGCAGTTAAAGGCCAAGCTCTCGCGGACTTCCTGGCAGAATATCCCCTCTCGGTAGAATGGAAACTCTCAGAAGATCTCCCAGATGAAGAAGTATTCTCCATCGACATCGCCCCCTCTTGGAAGATGTTCTTCGACGGCGCAGCAAGACATGACATAGCAGGAGCCGGAGTCATCTTCGTCACTCCAAATGACGAGATACTCCCCTTCTCATTTTTGCTATCGGAACCATGTTCCAACAACGTGGCGGAGTATCAAGCTCTACTCATCGGTCTCGAACTCGCCAACGATATGAAGCTTCAGGGACTCGAGATTTTCGGTGACTCTCAGCTTATCATCCAGCAAGTCTTAGGGGCATATGAAGTCAACAAAGAAGACCTAGTGGCACTGCACGCGTGAGCTTTGAAACTCCTTGGCAAACTCGAGGCTGCTTTCATTCAGCATGTCTCCATAAACCTCAACCAGCAGGCTGACGCACTCGCAAACTTGGCAGCTACACTCCCGTTTCCAGAAGAGCGTCAGCTCATCGTCCCCATCTACAGAAGAATCATGATCACCAAAGAAGAAGGCCCTATCGGAATTCCAGTCTAAGCCAACGCGGTACACATCCTCGAAATTAAAGAGCGAGACCGGAGGCAACCTTTCGTGGATTATCTCGTCCATGGTAAACTCTTCGAAGATTCAAAGCGCAAAGTTGACATCCATTGACGGTCTCTGAAGTTCTACTACTTCAACAACGAGCTGTACCGTCGAAGTTACGATAGCACACTCCTGAGGTGCCTCGCAAAGGAAGAGGCAGAAGCAGCACTAAAAGAAGTACACGCTGGAATCTGCGGCTCGCACCAGTCCGGTCCAAAGCTCTACTTTCGCGTCAGGAGGATGGGCTATTACTGGCCCACTATGATTAAGGACAACTTGGAGTTCGCAAAGAAATATCACGCTTGCCAGCTACACGGAGACTACATTCGTCAACCGCCAGAGCCTCTACACCCAACAATTGCGTCATGGCCCTTCAACGGATAGGGACTCGATATTGTCGGTCCCCTGCCCAAGTCATCCAAGCAACATCTTTACATCCTGGCAGCAACGGACTACTTCTCCAAATGGGCTAAAGCAACACCTCTACGGGAAGTTACAAGGCACTCCGTCATCAGCTTCATCCAGAATGACATCATCTTCCGATACGGAGTCACTCGCTACATCGTAACGGATAACGGGAAGCAATTCAAAAATGCCGCTGTCAGCCAATTCTGCACCAAGTATGACATCAAGCAGAAGTGCTCGACGATGTACAACGCTCCGGCCAACGGTCTGGCAGAGGCCTTCAACAAAACTCTTTGCAAGCTACTGGAGAAAATTATCTCGAAAACAAAGAAGGACTGGCACGAATGCATGGGCGGGCCTACCGAATGTCTTTTCGCACCCCAACGCAAGCAACTCCGTACTCCCTCGTCTAGGGATAGAAGTCGTTCTTCCCCTCGAGCTCCAGATCCCATCTCTTAGGATAGCAATCCAGGAAGGCCTCACCAGTGACGA
The DNA here is from genome assembly GCA_947650365.1 of Chamaelirium japonicum. Lineage (NCBI taxonomy): Eukaryota > Viridiplantae > Streptophyta > Magnoliopsida > Liliales > Melanthiaceae > Chamaelirium > Chamaelirium japonicum. The sequence continues at coordinate 56,260,688 of OX393550.1, forward strand.
CAATGCCCAGCTCCGCCTAGCAGAATTAGGGGCCTTGGATGAAAGACGCCTCGAAGCTCAGCAATGTCTGGAATGTTATCAGGCCAGACTGACTCGCACCTTCAATAAGAAGATCCGCCCTTGATCATTCCAAACGGGAGAACTGGTGCTGGCAGTCAAACGCCCCATTATTCTCTCGCATCGAGGGGGGAAGAAGTTTAATGCCAAGTGGGATGGACCGCACTCCGTCAAAAAGGTCTACTCCAATGGCACTTACCTCCTCACCATGCCAGAAGGGCTCGCGCTCGGCCCTATCAACAGCAAGTACCTTAAAAGGTACTACGTCTAAAGCAAGGCTACACCCCTTGCAAAAAAAAAAAACATGAACTACGTGTGACTTGATCCCCCTCAGGGGGGTACGTAGGCAGCCTAAGAAGTCACTTCAGGTTCAGTCCGACCAAAAGAAAAAGCCGACAATGGTCCATGCAAATAAGTTGTGAAACAAGGTGATATTATTAGATATTCAAGAGAAGGCGGTACATGGTATAAGTTCTAAATGAAAGCTACAATGCAGAACGACTAGACAAGAAGCAGCTAAAAGAAGGTATCCAAAGCCTAAAGTCGGCACATTAACTCCTCTCTAGTAGCCTCCACCCGCTAAAGTTCCACAGGACGTGTGGCTAAAAGCTCGCGATGGGCCACCAAGTCTGATTACTGCTTCAGGAAGCTCGCCTTCAAAGCGCTCTCCGCAGTCTTGACCCGCTCCAAACGAGACTCTGCCTTCCGAAGCGAGGCGCACATCGATTCTATCTTCTTTTGAGCCTTCGACAGGCTGGAAGTGGCCTCCGCAAGCTGGTGCTCTGACTGACACAAGCTTGCCTCGGCGGCCGCCAACTCAGAAGGAGTGCTCCCCTATAGTAGAGCCCGCCGGGAGCGATATGCCTCGCTGACAGTCACGAGCAAGTTCATCTGGGTGACAAAAGAAGAATTGTCCACCTTGAACTCCTCCAGGCTCGCACAAAACTCTGCACCGTCAGTTGACCACCAGTCTTGGAGGGCACCAAAGACCGCGTCTTGAAAGGGCTCCAGCGTTGACTTGATGTACTGCCGACAACTCGCAAGAAGAAACTCCGAAACTCTGTTCCTCGGCCTTAAACTCGGGTGAGGTGCCTCAGAGTATGTAGGCAAAACCTTCCCTTCCACTGTGGTTGCCACGGGAGCTGCCTTCACCGATGAGGCCGGCAAAACTGGGAAAACTGCCACCACTGTTGCAACAATCGTCTCCTCCACCAAGCTTGAGAGAACGGCAGTCGGGAAACCTCGTTTGTCGATACTCGAAACTTTGGCCTCCTCATGAAAAGACAAAGCGTCGATGTCGATGCCGTCCAGATCGATGTCACCACTAGGGAAGTTCTCCCCGCAAACCCCGAGGAGGTCCAGATCATCTGGAGGAATGTCTAGCCCACACTCCCCAGGCACTTCCTGCGCGGCCCCAGTAGACGAATGCTCGTGAGATGCCTTCAAAGAGTTCGCTTCGCATTCCACCACTATAACGGAATCTGCCCAAAAGAAATACACTACTCAGCATAATGGAACCTCCTGAGCACGGAAATGAAGCAAAACAAGGAGAACTTCATACCTGCAAGGTTAGATGAAGCCGCCCCAGACGGAGGGATCACCTAGTCTCTTAGAAGGCCGGGCTCCTCGACATCCTCAACCGGACAAGGAACCCTCGAAGTCATCCCGCGGGGAATGCACACCTTTCGTCTTTTGGGCGGGGCACCCTCAACAACGGTCTTCGAGAGAAAGGATGGCTCGGGGGCATTAGCAAGGTTAGCTTCTAACACAGGAACCGAAGAAGGAACCCGGCGGGCACTGGAAAGATGACTGTAACTCTTCTGGGTCCTCTGAATCCCCAATTGGAGGCGACAATCCTCCACTCCCGTCGAAGGATCAAAGCTAAAACTTTTAAACTCACTGCTCGCCAGAACGTCAACCGGGAGACTCACAAGCAAGGGGGATACTCGCTCTTCAATCCACTTGCAATAGCATGGAGTGGCGGCATCCCGAAACCCCGACTTGGTCCCAGGGAAGAAGCTGCCACCAATCAATCGAGCATAAAGAGAAGCCCAGAGGCGGTAACCTTCCTGCGGGCTGATGCGCCTCTGCAACCGCTGAGGCATACCGAGAACTTCCTGCCGAAATCCTTGCTGACGAGCGAAGCGATGATGGGAGTACTGTTCCACTTCCACTATATCCCCCCGATGCCAAACCAAGTAGCCGGGGCGGTAGCTGACCATATTCCAATACAAGCTGTCCGAGAGCTCCTCGTTGTCGTGGACCGTCGACCTCTCTAAAGGTAGCACTGAGTGCTCTGACAAAAACTCAAAGTCGATGCCTCCCATCCTCCGCAAAAGAGTGCGAGCACACTCCCTCGGGCGCTCCTAGTTGATAAAAGTATTTAAGATCCCTCCTATACCCGGCAGGAATGGCAGGTCGGCTGGATGCCCACGTCTAGCGAAGATCCCTTTTGGGAAGTGAAGAGCCATCCAACCATACAGGTAGTGCAGAGGTCCAAAGGCATTAGACCGGCCAAGCTCCCCTTTGGCATTGTCCGAGATGGACAAGCTCCAGTAAGTCCCACTGAGCCCCTGGTACAAGGCGCATAAGATTGCCGGGGCTAGATTGAAAAGCTCCCCTCTCGCCATCCGGGAGGCTGCAAGAAAGGTCCCCGGAGGAATGATCTCGCCGGGACAGGGAAGCACGAACCGGCAAAGGAAGACGACCAGCCCGGCGGCTCGGTAAACCGCCCGCCACTCCTCGCTGTCATGCCTCAGACCAAGGATCTCCCAGGGGCACTGTTTTCCCTCCATTGAATGCCTCACTCGGGCCAAGGACTCAATAAGTCTCACGAAAGAACGCATTGGAGGCCTCTTCATCTGATCAACCTTCCACATTGGGTGAGCTGAAGGTGCCGAGGACCTGTACTCGCCTCTGAACCAGAAGTCGACCCAGGAAGAAGGAGGAACTCGGTCTGACTGATCCCACACTGCAATGACGGCATACACCTTGAACAAAAGAAGATAGGAGCTCAGAGCAAAGCTGCTATCCAGCAAGTCCTTCAAAGCTGGCACCTCCTCTTGGTAATAATTCCGCACTTCAGGGCATCCGAAAACAATATGGACGTCGCGGAGGAAAATCTCTATTTCTCCTATTCCGATGAGAAAAGTGTTGGTGGCCGAGCACCAGAGTTCACAAAGAGCGTGATACATCCCCTCAGGACGGCTATATTCTCGACGAGCTGGCGCTAGAAACTTGGCCAATGGCTTCATCTCAGGTTCTGCCCCAAAGACTTCGGAGAGCTCGCTCATCCATTCATGAAAACCGCAGAGGTATTGGACGTCCCCCCGAGGCCAGGAGTCGGTACCCTATCGGGTCAAGCGGGAGCATATCTTCGAAGCAACTACCGGTGTGGGCACGAAATCTTCATCACAATGGTGAAAAGGCGTACTCAAGCTTGGACGAAGGAGCTTCATGGAGATCACCTCGTCGGTGTAGACTTTCTCACTCAGCTTCGGTGTCCCACAGGTTGTATCGGCGACTCCATCCTCCGTGATGCGTTCGTGGAAAAAAATCCAGAGCAATGACAGAAGGTCTTCTCTCCTCAAGTTACGGTAGCGGTACACCCGAGTAAGGAGGAAGTAAAGGCACCTACTCCCATCGGAGAAGTCCTCAGCTATCCACCCCGACGAAGTCAAATCCTCGAAAACTTGGGTCCTGAAGAGACACGAAGAGAAGCAAGTCAAGACAAGCGGAGGGAAGTAGCGCAAAAAAAAAGGGTTCACAATTGAAGCCCGAGGGGCCCACAGCCCCCTGTTTGGGGGACCGCCCGGCTCACGCCACTACTGGCCCAATCGGGCCCCCCCCGACTCGGAGTCGCACCACCGACCACCTCGTCCCACAGCCCGCGCCTGCATCGCACTCCGCACCCGACCGGCAAGGCAGGATACAAAGGGGCTTCAAAAAAAAAAAAGGGGGCAGAGCAGCAGTAGCCCGTTGGGGCCCGCATGCAGCCCCTTCCCACTAAAATTCGGACAAGAGAAAAAGGGGGGGGGGTCCGCGACCCTTTTCCCCAATTGGAAACCAACAGCGAAGAAGGGGGGCCCGCAGCCCCCCCCCCCCCTCTCTCTCATTCATCTCCTATACAACCCGGGGGGGGGGGGGGGTGGCAGCGAGCGCCCGAGTCGGGGACGCAACCGTCCGACCCGCGCCCCTCTCCAACACGGTTGGGGCCCATGCCCGAGGCCACCGGCACCACGCCCGAGGCCACTATCGCCGCCATCCCAGCCACCGCATGCCCCGGCCACCTCTCGCCTGCACCCCCGGGCCCGCACGCCGCTTGCCCGCGAGCCGCTCGCCCGCGCCCGCACGTCGCCCGGCCTCTGCTACCGCCTGCGCCGGTCCCGTGCCCGACTCGCTCCCACCGCCCAGCCTCCACGCTGCAGCGCCCGCGCACCCTCTGCCCGGCCTCTGCTGCCGCCTGTGCCCTCGCCCACACCCGACCGCCCGCACTTCACACCGCTGCCGCTGGGCCACCACAGCCGCCGCTGCCGCTGCTGCCTCCGCAGCCCAGAACTAAAGAATAAAAAGAAAGAAAAGAAAGAAAAGAAAAAAAGAGAAAAGAAGAAGAAGAGGAAGAAGAAGGCGGCGAAGACGGTTAGCACCTCAGCCGCGCTCCTCCGTCCTCCTCACCATAGTCGTCGTTGCCCCGTCGTTTTGAGCCCGCCTTCGCAACAATCTTCAAATTGCGCACCATCACCGCCGATGAAAGAGGCGACACCGGGAAGACGGAGCAAGTCGCGTGCAACCCCAGGCAGCTCTCTTCCGACGGTGGTCTCCAAAAGCCGACGGAGCCTTTGCAAGAACAAGGTGTTGGATGAAGAGGGTAGGGGCCCTTAAATAAGCCCCCAACCCCGTCCACAAAAGGAATCAAGGACAAGTGCTCTATGCTCCCTACGTGCACAAGCCCTACACGTTTCCGCCAGCGCACTCATCCTTGAGGGGGCACTGGTAGAAACACAAATTGTATCTAACCCAGACCCGACTTGCATGCACCTATGCGGAGGCAAACCCGACATACACTCGGACCCGGACCCGACTTGCATGCACCAACACGGATGCAAACCCGACACGCACTCGGACCCGGACCCGGACCCGAACTCGACTCGCATGCTCCGACTCACAGGGGGACACCGGACCCGACCCACGCCTAACAAGAGGCCGGGTGGGCCCATCCCCAAGTGGGGCCCACCCGGCCCCACTCTTGAAACCCGAGCCCCCTACTCATGGGTAGGGGGTGGCCGGCCATGCAAGGAAAAGAAAAAGAAAGAAAAGAAAGAAAGAAAAGGAAAGAAAAGAAAGAAAGAAAATGAAAGAAAAGAAGAAAAAGGAAAGAAAGACCACCATGCGTGGGGGGAGGTTGCGTATGACGTCTACTTACGCGTGGATCTGCGCCGATCCCTCGATCTGATGGACAAGAATAAGAGCCGGGTCGCCATCGATTTCATGTGCAAGATTCAGCCATAATTACCCCGCCGGAAAAGGAAAGCAAATAAAAGTTTATTCCTCTCTTTAATTGAAGAATAAATCTTGGGTAATTATGGGGGAGATATTAAAGGGATTTAAAATTAAACTTCCCATATCTCTCCCCCCCCCTTCACCTATAAATAGAGGGGGAGGGGGAAGGCTCAAGGGGTGGAAAGGGTCAGAGGTCGCAAGCTGAAGACAAAGCAAAGGAGCTCTGCAGAAGAGGAGACGCGCTCTTCATCGACCCAAGGCTTCATGAGGCACGGGCAAGCCTATCCCTTCGGGACCGGCTTAGTCCATTGAAAGCCCTCATCAACGTGAAGACCCTTGCACAAGAAGATCAAGCCTTCGACTCCGTTCACAAAGAAGAAAGCTCGGAGAAGAAGAATCCTTCGACTCCGAAGACGCCAAAAGCAAAGACCGGAGAAGAAGATCGGAGCGGCACCATCCTGTCATCTCTAACAAGCCTTCAACTCCGATCAAGCCCAAAAGCCCGGAGAAGAAGACCGAAGCGTCATCACCCGTCGCCTTTGACAAACGTCCACTCCATCCACGAAGAAGAAAGCTTGGAGAGGAATACCCGAAGCGTCGCTACACCCGTTGTCTTCAAAGCAAAGTCGACGCTACAACCATCGCACGGAGATCGATGCCACCCCCGCCGTCTTCAAAGGAACCCTTTGAATCCGATTATGCCAAAGAAGCCCGAAGAAGAAAAAAAGTCTAGCCGACACCTAAATCGTCGATGAAGCTAGAAGCATTGAAGAAGTGGCCACCGTCGTTCGAGAAGAAGATTGAGTCGACGCCGAAGCCAAAGCCCACGCAAGAAGCCAAAGCAAAAGCCCCGGTAAAGCCCGCGCCAAAGCAACGCAAGTGCCAAAGCCAAGCGACTACACCGGTCACGAGCAAAAGCATCGCACATTCTAGCCGATACAAAGCGAAGTCCGGAAGAACGAAAGCATCGCAAGCCTACCCTCGTCTACGTCCAAGCGCAAGCGCCAAAGCAAAGCAAAAACCAGAGCCCCGCAAAAGCCAAGCCGAAGCCGAAAGCCAAAGCTAAAGCCGACGCCAAAAGCACGATCGATGCCGCGAACCGACGATCAAGGATACCGAGGTCAAGTAAGGATCGAGGAAGACACGAAGACCGAGGAACGAAGCCAAAAACCCCTAACCAGGAAAGCACGAAGCACGGAAGGGACAAAAGCAATGGCGGATACTCTTTAGCCTCTTAAAAACCCTCACCCTGCAAAGACCTCTGTCCTGGGCAACCCCTTCAAAGCTCTCGCACGAATACCACATGGAGACGCGGATCAAAGGGACCCTCCAGAGGATCTCTCCCACAATCTCCTGATCAATATTCGCCACACCCGGCTCACCCCCCCTGAGTCCCCGGGTCCTGGCACTCTGTAATCTTCGTGCGTTTGCAATAAAGACGACCCAGATCTTTTTCTACGCATACAACGGTATCCTCTTTTTTTTTTTTGCCTTCTTCCACCTTCGTTGTTAGCCTTTGTTTTTCATTCTGACTTTGTTGCTTTGTTCGCAGTGTCTGCTGGGGACACTCAGGTGCATGATGTAGCTACTCTGATTCCGGACGCACAGGTCCCTCAGCCGGATGAGGCCATGGTCGATAGCGTCGTTGGTGAACCTTCCGCCTTGAGGGACTGTATACGAGGCAGGGAGGAGAAGTCTGCTTCAGTGCCTCGGATGGTGAAAGGGAAAGCTGTGGCATCAGGGTCTGCACCAAATACGTTGGCTCGTCCCCCTGCTTCACCCTCAGAGCTTACCACCTTCTACAAGAAACATCTGGGACTACCCCAGGCCCGTCACCCAAAAGTTGTGGACGGTATTGAGGATGCGGTGAGTCTTCTCATGGTTTCTTCCTCTTTTTCTTTTTACTTGATTGTACTAATTTGCTGATCCTTGGAGCTAGATGTCAACCCTTTTAGATATCGGGATCCGTAGTGGGCACAGAGGCCTTTATAGAAAAGTCAAGAGCCTCGAGGAGGAACTTAAGGTGGCTCTGGGACGAGCTGCCAAAAACTTGCTACAACTTTGAGTGGTCCTAATTAAGGGACTAAAAAGTGCAATTTAACCCTAAGTATAGGGTATGTAGCGAAGTAGTAATCTCGGTGAGTCCGAGGTCGATTCCACAGGGACTGAAGGACTAATGGGAACTAAATGTGATGACAGTGCGTGAACGTGAGTGCAAATCAGAGTTTTCCACTGAGAGTGGAGCACGAGAGAATTAAACTACGTTACTAAATTAAATAGAACTAAATATTGTAATTAATTAAAGGAGGTTACGATGGAGATGAAGCTAAGGCGTCTGGGTTCAACCTAGTAATATATTATGCATTCTTTTGATCAATGAGTATGTATGAAGATAGCATGAAAATTAAGTCGGATGCATGCTACAGGGGTCTTTAAGCATTACACATGCCCGGAGTCGATGTGAAATCAAAAGGACTTGTACACATGCATCGATTTCTAAAGATATGCATCTATCATAAAAACTAATATAGATTGAAGATTATATGACGAGAGACTCGTTACGCTAGTGCTATCTTACCACAGGGATTCATAAGCATTCCGTATGCCCGGAGTCAATACGGAATCAAACAAATGTGCAAGTAAAATAACATACATCATTATGTAGTGTCATTCATATAACATTCAATCATAAGAACATTAAAACTTTATTATTGATCAAAAGAAACACATAATAACTACTAGGCATCCCCCATAGCCTTAGCTAGGGGTTTAGCCTTGCATGTTCATAAAATTCCACATGAAAACATAGATGCAGTTAAACTCCATTAACAAAAAATAAGAAAGATGACGAGCGTGGATGACGGCTTCCGATGATGATGACGACGTGCGGCATGGATTTGGCGATGGTGAAGCGTGGCTCGGAGACGATGGTGCGGCGTGACTCGGAGATGCTCGGTCGAGATGGTGAGACGATGAAGATTCCGGCGGCGATGGTCTGATGAAGTTCGGGCTCAACGGTGGATGAAGTTCGGGGTGAATGGTGATGGTTCGGCCCTCGGGTGATGATCTGATGAAGTTCGGGGTGGTGGTCTAATGGTTCCGTGTGGTGGTCTAATGGTTCCCCCCTCCTCTTTTCAAGTTCGGGCCCCTATATAGAGAAGAGGGGGTCCGGTTTAGAAAGAAAAATAAACGGGAGAAAGAGAGATCGGGAGAGAGCTGCTCGGGTACAGCTTGGACACGAGAGAAGGGCGAGACGATCGGATGGTGCTGGCCGGGTGAGGAGAAGAGAGAGAGATGCTCGGGGGCGATCGGGTACACCGAACAGCTGTGATTCTGCCTGCATGGGCGCATGGGATCTCGCGATCGGGCTTTACAGAGAGAAGTCAGGGGAGCTGGCTATGGAAGAGAGAGAATCCGAGAGAGAGAAAACCGGATGAGAGAGAGAGAATCTAGGAGGAGAGAGCTCTCGAGAGAGAGAAGATCGGAAGAAGGGTTGCATGGTTCTCGGCTCCAGATCAGGCAGGAGAGAGAAAGGTTTTCGGTTTGAATAGGGAAAGAGAGGGAATCGGGAAAGCAGAGAAGCCGAGAGGAGAGAGAAACGGGAAAGCTGGGCGGCTGGTTTGTAGGAGGAGAGAGACACGATCGGGTCAAGAGAAGAGGTTTTAACCAAAATGACCCTCAACTAATCTATATTGACCTAACTGACCCTAGGTTTCAAATCTTTACTTTTGTGACCTTATTTTTTTTTTTTGGACAATTTTGCCCCCACGAATTTCATCCCTCTCTACCTGCTTCAACACAGCTTTTTTTTTGAAGCAGGTAGAGAGGGAGGAGGCAAAGATGGAGTCCATGGAGGCGGCGGCGTTGAAGAACGGGTGCTGGCGGGAGGCGCCTCTTCCACCCCCACGCCTCCCCTTCAAAACCCCCCTTCACCTCCGAAGTTAGGACCCTCGCCTCCAAACCCTAGCCCCCTCCCGTCGCGCCTGCCGTCCCTATCCCGGCACCGCCGCTCCGACGGCGTCCGATCTCCCCTACGACGCCGACGGCGCCTGCATGATGTGCTAGAGCGCCCCGCCGGAAGCCGAGGTGGTGCTGTGCCGCACCTGCGCCATGCCGTGGCACGTCCAGTGCCTCTCCAAGCCGCCGGAGACGCACGCATCCATCGCCGAATGGGAGTGCCCGGACTACTCCCCGACGGAGGACCTCTCGGCGGCGGCCGTCGCTCCCGGCGGCGGATCCTCCGTCCCATCCGGCGCCTCCGCGGACCTGATCGCGTCCATCCGGGCGATCGAGGCGGACGGGTCGCTGACGGAGAAGGAGAAGGCGAAGCGGTGGCAGGAGCTGGTGAGTGGCGGCGCGGTGCAGGATGCGGAGGAGGATGGGGACAAGAAGAGGAAGGGGAAGGCCGAGAGTGATGATGTCCTGGATCTGCTCGATGAGAAGTTCAACTGCTCCTTCTGCATGCATCTGCCGGACAGACCGGTCACCGTGAGTAACATTTCCCTCATTTATTGTATTTTTTTTCATTTTCTTTTTAAAGCGCGTCCAGATCAAGAAACTGTTATCGGAGAACGGATAGACGTTGCGACAATCGAGGTTATATCAAGATAAATGCATGAGTTTTTTTTTTCTTTTTCAGATCCTCTGTTTTCCATTGGTAGAAATGGTTTCGGATTAAAGAATGCGTTCGATGTTCATTGTCCGATCCATGCGTTCTTACTCTGAGATTTCTATTGTCAGAAAAGATTTCGATTCGGGAGACGAGCACCCCCTTTTTATTTTTCTTTTCTTCTAGGTCTGTAGGCTTTGTCTTATTCTTAACATGATAATCAAAGAAGGGAGAGTGAAAGACAGGGTGATTGAGGAGAAAAAGATGGTTTGGTGTTCTCTGTGCTTACCATCTCTGCTCTGGATCCTTTTGGTTGATGCTTACAAAGTTTTGTTCATTTGTTGATCTATTTGTTTTCATTTGTGGATGATCATCTCACAAATAATACCCCATTTGCTTCCAGTATGCATTTGTTTGCATCACTCTCTCTCTCTCTCTCTCTCTCTCTCTCTCTCTCTCTCAACTAATTATCATCTTCATCATTCATTCTATTCTTGAATCACGATTTTTTGGGGTACCCTTTATAAATCTTATCCCCCTTTTTTTGATGAACAACTTAGTTATATGTTGAATGCTATTGTTTCTTCTTTTTCTTTTAGTTAGCTTTGTTTTCCTTCTTGAAAAGTTTGCAAATCTGGAAGCACATTAAAGTTTTTCTTATGTGTTAAAGACCATCAATACATAAACATGAAATGAATACATTGAGCACAAATGCTGTTCACTTAGAGCATCTCCAACCAACTCGCTACAGTAGGTCCTTCGCTACTGTAGTGAAGTGATGGAGGAGGAATCTTCGGGTGATTATGCATTAATGGAGAGATTCCGTGTTTATGGCAAATCTATATGATTATCGTAAATGTATATTTTGGAGGGAACTTCCATGTAATTATAATTCCATCTCTAGGTTTTGGGTGACTAATTCCCTATTTATCGAGGGGAATATAATTCGTGGCGACTTTGCCCCCACGAATTTCATCCCCTTTGAAGAGGCGACGCTCAGGCGCCGCTCGAGGGTTTTCGGTTTTTCTCTCAGGCGCCGCTCGAGGGTTCTCCATCCGCAACAAAGAGAAGAGAGAGGGGGGGGGGAGGGAGATCACCTCGAGCGCCGACCATTCTGTTTCTTGAGCGTGAGCGCCGTCCCCTGAGCTTGAGCACCGGTCGTTGCATCCCCTAAGTGTAAGCGACGGCCGCTCTGTCCCCTGAGTGCATCTGCAGCGGAGAGAGAGAGGGAGATCTCCATTGTAGGTAACCTTCACATTCAAATTCTTTTTGTTATTCTTTGTATATTACATTGTTTATTTTTTCCATTCCTAAAAGTTTTGAATGCAAAATTAAGGGTTTTGATTGGTTTGATAATCTAGGGTAAGGAGGCTTTAGATGCCTTTTGAATATAATCTTAGTCTTTTTGAATGCTCCAATTTCTGGATGGGTTTGAAGTATATGCTCCATTCAGTTGGAGCATATACTTACCGAGAAAAAAAAAAATAGCCCATCCTCTCCCATTCCATACTCCATCCCCTCCGAAAGTTCATACCCCTATTCTGATAAGTCAAACTCTAACTTCTGGAGCTTCAATGGGATTGAACAATTCTACTAATTACATTGAACATTGTTGCAAAAAAGGCACTATGAGATCAAAATAGAACCATTCTTTATTCGAATCCTCAACAATGTGAATATCTTAATGCGAGACAGATTGTTCTATATAAGACTCTTGTACTGAATCTTCTAATTGGGATGGTTTTACTAAAGCTCAATGTCTTGCCACGTAGGAGACAAGAATATTCTTTTGAGGCTTAATATCACTAGGTTATTCCTTTGTGACTTTTACTGTAATGTTAGGCTTAGCTTGTAGCTTAGGCGTACTTGCAGTTCTTCTGATTTTTTTGGCTCAAACTTTGCTCATGTTTTGTGTTGTCACATATCTTAATATGGGACTCTTATATTTTTATCTTTATCGTTTGTCAAATACTATCTAATTGATTTATTATGTATTCACCCCTCTATGTGGTTGGGTGTAAAGAACATTGACATCACTTTAGATATATTTAAGCGCTCATTCCTTTAATCCATAAAAAAAAATATTTGAAAAAACTGAATCTAGGATCTTGATCCAGAATGAGTATACAAGTAATACTAAGATTCTGGGTAGGATTAGTATGAGAGAGATGTATAGGAGCGAATCAAAGGCTCACAATTAGCTCATGTGCAAGGTTTGATATTTCATATTTGGATTCAGATAGATCCCGATATCAAATTTCGTTCACATGGTAAAAAATATTACACAAATAATAAAAGCTAGTTAAAATTGAAGAAAGAAAAATAAATAAATAAAAATTGAGAAAAAAAAGTAATTTTGTGCTCATTTCAATCTTGTTTTGTCACTAGAAAAAAAATTAATTAAAAATTTTGTGCTTATTGAGGGAACAGCTGCTCATTTCGATCTTATTTTTGTCACTTGTCATTTCTCATATTTATTTTCTTAACTGAGCTGTACTTAAAAAAAATAAATCATATACCTACATTGTTGTATACTTGTATGGCTAAAACAATACAATATGTTTAAACACATGACTCTTTGCTTTTTTTCTTAAGAGTTTGGTTCAATTCTCTATATGTTGTGCTAAGAGCCATGAAATTGCACATCTTTGGAACTCATGCTCTATGTAATGAGCTTTAGCTAGAAACAATGCATATCTAATCAGATCCTATGATTCTCTATCTGTTGGTTCTATTTTTTATACGGGTGTACTCCATTGGCTACAATATTGGTTTGGATTTCAGGTAGCTATCAGAAGTTATTCTGTTTTACTTACTTCCTACAACTTTAAAGTGCACTGAATCAAATATTGATATTATTATCCAGTGAGGAAATGTAGCTAACCAACGGGAGCATCTTGGCGGACTCATTGGTATTTGGGGGTGTTATACATGAAGGAAATATTGATCATGTTGGTGGACTCATTGGACAAAAACCCCGAGAATACTTATCGAGCAGATGTAAGTAGTTTTATTTATATCTTTCCTATTATGTTGTATAGCCTAGGTGATGAAAATGCTTTGATTGGAAAGAAGTAGGAGGTGCGGAATTGTAGCGAGAAAATAAGGCTACAAGAGAATGGGTAAGATTAACTTATGCAAACTATATTAATTTTAATTTAATAAACTATATTATTTATTATTTGATTACCTTGTATGCTGTAATATTTCAGGATTGATTGTGGAGTATTCATGCTAGCATATGCACACTATTTGATAGCAGGACAGAAGATTGATTTCATACAGACCAATATGACTGCTATCCGAAGAAGAATTGCTTTCCAAATCTTGATGAACAAATTATGATTGTTATTTGTTTTAATGTAATTGGAAACAAACTCTGTATGATCATAATATGGTGTAATTATACTTCTTGTTGGATGTTATGGGTTACATTGTAATTGGTTGTGTTGGTTGTAACTGGACATGTTTGAGTTCAAATGATATTAGATGTAATTGGTTGTGTAGGATGTTATGGGTTACATAATATTTAGTTGTGTTGGATGTAATTAGAATCTAAATGATATTGGTTATGTTGATTGTAATTGGACATACAAGTATTGGATGCGATGCTATATGTAATGTAATTGATTATGTTGATTGTAATTGGAAATGTATCGTCGTGTAGACGATATATGGAGCATGTGATTACTAGGGTGGAGCATATATGGACACAGACTCCGAAGAATGTGATATGCTCCATACCAGTAATATCTCAGCTGTCTATTAGTGGGTGGAGTTATGGAGCATATAACATGCTCCATTTATGCTCCACCACAGTGACATTATTGGGGTTGAGTTATGGAGCATTTACATATATTGGAGCATATCATATGCTCCAATAACTCCATTTTAATGTTACTGTTGTGGAGCATGTATGGAGCATATGATATGCTCTATTTATCTCTGTTGGCAATAATTACTGGTGTGGAGCATATATGGAGCATATAATATGCTCCATATATCTCAGCTGACTATTACTGGTGTGGAGCATATATGGAGCATATAATATACTCCATATATCTCAGCTGGTTATTACTGGTATGGAGCATATAATATGCTCCATTTATCTCAGCTGGCTATTACTGGTGTGGAGCATATTGGAGCATATCATATGCTCCTGGAGCATGTGATATGCTCCATTTATGCTCCACAACAGTGACATTATGTTGTGAGCAGTTTGTCTTCTGTATTTCTGGAGCATATCACATGCTCTACAACAGTGACATATATGCTCTACAACAGTTGATCATACTCAACTGTATATTCTTCTTTGTCCTTTGAATGTTTTACAGGTTTTAAATTATTTCTTCTCTTTCTGACCTTAGGTAATTGCATTGCTTTATATGGAGCATATCATATGCTTTCTCTTATATGATTGGGCTCCAAATAAAGACTTGAGGGGTTGTCTGATTGGGTTAGTATGTAAGCCTACTAGGCCTTTTTTAATGATTTCTAATGTTAAATGTTTGGATGGTTGTGTATCTTAACTCCATCTTTCTAGTGATGGGGCTTGAAAGAGACAAAGGTCTTCCAGATCCTTCACCTCCTGACGGTCATCTGAAGCATAATTCCCCCGACCATTAGGAAGAGATGCCAAGGCGTAAAGCTTGTATAGTTGCTGCACATTTTGCCGAACAATAGCCTTCACATTCGAGAAACGATTTGATGGTTCTGTTGCAGAAGGAAGAGGATGGGCTGGGGGTGTATGCATAGAAGGGAGGGGTTGGTAAGGTCTCTGCTGGAGAGATCCACTGCCTTGCTGAAAATTGCGATTGAAATTAGACACTTGAGGTGTTGAGTACATGCCATTATTTACATACTCAAATGACCTTATGGAAGTAACATCGGGCACAAATTGTTGATTGCAGATTCCCGATGTTGCAAAGTTTGGATGCTGCTGCAGAACCAAATCACTCTTTAAAATAGTTGGACCATGACTCTGGATGGCAGCACTTCTATTCATCTGGTTTAATTGATTTCCCTGCAGTAAAGACGGAGGTTAATGAATTATATTCACAGCATGAGTAAAAATTACTGCACAAGGGACTTACACTTGGAGTCCTGCAATATTCTTGGGTAGAAGGATGATATAACAACGATGACGGTGAAGAAGACACTGCTGGTGGAGTTGGCAAAGATGCAAGAAGTGCTAATTCAGGTAGAGACATCTTCCATTTCGAGTTCCCCATCCACATCCTCCAATACGTGATGATGCCTGTATTGTGAAGTGAAAACACAATTCCCTGGCTCTTCTAAAGAACTGCTAGTTTCAACTAGCAATTCATTGCCATTACCCTTGCAGAAACCTCTAGGAAGATCTTCTTTATCATCAAAAACATCGGAGGATAAAAACCCAGGCAGCTGAAAAGTTAATTCAGGTTGAGAGAAGAGAGCATTTTTATAAGATAAGCAACATACTTGCATGGATGCAAATGATATGTGAAGTGGGAACTGCAGAGCTAAAATTAGAAAAAATCATAGGTAAATTACAAGGACTTAAGCCTTACAAAAATCAGAAAACTAAATACTACAATTGCAATATTGAAATATCCATGCAATTTATAATTTAGTTTGCAGGATTTTTATTTGTCAAAGAAAATTTATTCATTAAGGGAGAATACTCTTCTTCGCAGGGAGTTGAAGATCTTAAGTACAAATGAAAATAATCCACCCGTCTAAACCCGTTTTTGCAAGGCAGTTCACCTCCTTAGCACATAAATCAAACATGTGAACATTTCTTGCCTTCACCCACAAAGAAATTTTCTGATTTCCTTGATCAATGGCTGTAACCTCTGAGTCACCTTTCCAATGCTGTGTAGAAAACACATCAAGACCATGCTTTAAAGGGAACCTTGTTTCAGCGAGGTAGCATCGACAATTTTGGTCTAGGCAAATGACAGCAAAACAAGATTATGATCCTTTCCAAACAGCATTCCAAAATGAAACCGAGAGATTGGCTTCTCGGAAAGAATGGACTCATTGTTATGAAATGTACAAGGAGAAGCATCACATGGGAACACAAACTAACTAACGAAGCATCACAATGCAATTTTGAATCTTATCATTCAAAGACTAGTTTGCAATTTATCCTGTCCAAGAACCTTTTGTTAGACTAAACATATTTAAAGATTATGGCCCACAGCCTAACATCCACCAACTCAATGAAATGATGCCAAATGTTAAGCAACATTATAAAATTTACAAGAATTACATCAGCTGATTCCTCGTCTTCTCAAATACATGAGGAAATATTAGAATGAAGCATCATAGTAGGGTTGTCTTTCCCGATATAATCCACCAAGGATTAGCTTGCAATAGTGTATTATACCCTGTATTAGAACCTTGCAGTGTAGTCAACACATTTGACAATAATGATCAAAGGACAAAGAAGAATAAACAGTTGTGTATGATCAACTGTCGTAAATCATATCTGTTACTGTTGTGGAGCATATTACATGCTCCAGTAGAACAGAAGACAGACTGCTCACAACATAATATCTTAGCTGGCTATTACTGTGGTGGAGTATATTGTATGCTCCATATATGCTCCACACCAGTAATAGCCAGCTGAGATATATGGAGTATGTCATATGCTCCATACCAGTAAAAACCAGCTGTGATATATGGAGCATATTATATTCTCTATATATGCTCCACACCAGTAATTTTTACCAGCTGAGATAAATGGAGCATATCATATGCTCCATATGTGCGCCACAACAATAAATGTTATATAACTCAACCCCAATAATGTCACTGTTGTGGAGCATAAATGGAGCATGTTACATGCTCCATAACTCAATCCAGTAATAGACAGTTAAGATATTACTGATGTGGAGCATATATGGAGCATATCACATGCTCCACAACTGTGACATATCATATGCTAAAAATATGTGGAGCATATATGGAGCATATCATATGCTCCATACCAATAAAAACCAGCTGCGATATATGGAGCATATTATATGCTCCATATATGCTCCACACCAGTAAATATTACCAGCTGAGATAAATGGAGCATATGATATGCTCCATACATGCTCCACAACAGTAAATGCTCCATAATTCAACCCCCAAAAATCACAGTTGTGGAGCATAAATGGAGCATGTTACATGCTCCATAACTCACCCCAGTAATAGACAATTGAGATATTACTGATGTGGAGCATATATGGAGCATATCACATGCTCCACAACAGTGACATATCATATGCTCCAAATATGCTCCACACCAGTAATAGCTCAGCTGACTACTCCTGGAGAATATATGGAGCAAATCATATTCTTCGGAGCCTGTGTCCATACATACTATGCTCCACACTAGTAATCACATGCTCCATATTTATCGTCTACACAACGATACATTTCCAATTACAATCAACATAACCAATTACATTACATGTAGCATCACATCCAACACTTGTATGTCCAATTACAATCAACATAACCAATATCATTTGGATTCAAACAATAATGGTGTACATATAAAGATTAAAGTAATAATGGATACATGCATACACTTTATATATGCCCACAATAAATCATTATGTTTCACATCTCCAACTGTTTTAGCATATGACACACATAATGAACATATTTAGATATAAGATTGCACCTTGGTACAGGAGCCACATGCACACACCCAGAGAGGGTAAAAATATGGGGAAACAAGGAGCAAGTCATTACCCAATCAAATCATTTTTGCCATTGCTATTGAAGTTGAAGCAATCTAAAGTTAAAGGGGTTTCCTGCAATCATTTGTTGGAAGCATTAGATGGTGAAGAACTAACAGATAGGATACCTAGCCGCACAGGGTAAGTATTCATGCCTTGCTTCCAACTTGTTGAAGATTCAAAACCACTGGCTTCCACACTGGATTGAGATCGTTCTTTCTCACCTCAGTCTTGCAAATCGGAATATGTACCCCGCTCTCTGTTATTCTAGATATCACCAAGAAAGGATCCTGTTGAAAAAAAGAAATATCTATTAGTAATAGCTCAAACACCCTAACTAAAAAACGATATACTTACACTTTTTGAAAAGAGATCCTTATTTTCCAGATTTGAACACCGGAAGATCATCTCTGCCATGGTTTTTGAGCCGATAAATTCTTCAGCATGAATCGTCAGTTCGCCTAACTTTCGTGGAGATATTCCTTTATGTTCTCTATTCTCAAGATTTAGAGTCAATGGTCTAGTAGATTTTGTAACTATCTGCAGGCAAAGAAAGAAAAAATAAAGTATAACATTCAGCTGAGGAGAGAATGATCAATATCAAACAGGTGACGATTTTTCCTTTCAGCCACACCATTCTGCTGAGGAGAGTAGGCACAAGAGGTCTGATGAACAATGTCGTTCAAAGGACAAAAATCAGCAACTCAATTTGAATGCACTCTAAAGTATCAATACGAAAAATACCAATATTTTTAGAAAATTGAACTTGAATCCTTGATGGAATAACTTGGAAACTGGGAGAACTTCAATATGATCCTTCAAGAGGTACAACCAAGTGACACTGGAATAGTCATCGATAAATGTGACAAAATATTTATATCTAGAATGACTTGAGACACAACACAGTCCCCATACATCTGAATGAACTAATGAGAAGGAACTAGAACTCCTCTTATTGACCCTTGGACTAAACGTAGACCTATGATGTTTGCATAACAAGTCACAATATGCTATTTATAACTTCACATATGCTATTTATAACTTCACATAAGCTCACATTTGTAAAAACAGAATCAAAGGCAATTGGCAAGTCTCCTATTGCATAACAAGTCATCATGTCACTAAGAACAGATCTTGCATGAAGAACATTCAAGAGATGAAGGATCCCTACCTCAATTTTGTGAAATCCATACTTCAAAAAATAAAAAAACATTAATAGTTGAATGATTCTATCTTGTAAAAAGGGCTCAAAATAGTAGATGTTTTGTCATCAGAGGTCTTAGAGTAACATAACTAGGGAAGTAGAGAGCAAGCTTACAATTCAGTATTGATTTTACACGAAGATTTATCAAGCCCTATTTTTAATGCACAAATATCCAACTTTCTAAATATACTTTGCTTAATACGATGACAATTATAAACATGGGTCTTGTTGTTATTTAACAGATCATATGTTGATAATCAACCTTTCAGAAAAATCACGACGATTGCAAAATATGCATATTATTATGTCAATCAGAATTTTATCTTTTCGAAGGTATGATAAAAATAGATAGAGAACAGAATTTAACCCCTCCAGCATGAAGGAACTCTTACTTCACACTTCAAGTAGGATAGCTCTCTCATGGGGACACCAACCCGGTTCGACCGGACGTGACACATTTTTACTGGAGGAGGAGGAAAAGGAGGACAGCCAATTTCATTGGGCTATGGCTTGGACTTGGAGATGATTGTTATATGATGGGCAAGTCCTATTGGGCCCTTTTATTTGATGTCTTTATTAGTCTTTATTTAGTTTATTTTGAGTTTAATTAATAGGCTAATTTTCAGCTTTATGTGAGCCCAATATATAATGGGTCTTTTGGTTTATTTTTGGACTCAATACTCATTTGTGTTATGGGGAAACAATATTAATATGCATTGTATTCGTCTCTTTTCATTATGCTGATTTCGAATAAACATGAGAGCTTTCTCTAGGATTTGAGAATCCATTAAGAGAAGAGTCGATGGCCGAAGGTCGAATCGTCATTACAATTTTACTTGTGATCAGGATCATCTCCATCTTTTTTGTGTTCTACAACGCCAAAGATAACATCACCATCCTCAACATCTACTATTTTGAGCCCAATATCCTCCAAAAAAAATAGTCCTACTATTACCAATAACCAAAATGTTCCCGTATCTGTCGAAATTTCCTAATTTAATAATGTCCTTCCAAAATGGGGGATATTTTTACTAGTTTTGGCTCGAATTTGAACGGGTGAGAATTTTTGACATATGTATCACAAGTTAGAATGCTTTGATTGTCTCCCTCAAGCGTCCACCATGACTTACCATAAGAGCCTTACTATGATCACTGAGATTGAGAATTCCCAAGACGCCTTGATCTTCGGTCTCGCATAATACCACCCAACTAACTAGATGGTAGGAGCTCGATTCTCCATAAGGCCTTTCCAGAGAAGAATATATAGTTAAGTTATTATCAAAGGACAAAGAAGAATATATAGTTAAGTTATTATCAACTGTTGTGGAGCATATATGTCACTGTTGTGGAGCATGTGATATGCTCCAGAAGTACAGAAGACAGACTGATCACAACATAATGTCACTGTTAGGGAGCATAAATGGAGCATATTACATGTGCCAGGAGCATATGATATGCTCCAATATGCTCCACAAAAGTCATAGCCAGCTGAGATATATGGAGCATATTATATGCTCCACACCAGTAAGTATTACAAGCTGAGATAAATGGAGCATATTATATGCTCCATATATGCTCCACACCAGTAATAGCCAGCTGAGATATATGGAGCATATCATATGCTCCAATATGCTCCACACCAGTAATAGCCAGCTGAGATATATGAAGCATATTATATGCTCCATTTATAGGTATTCCACACTAGTAATTATTGCCAGCTGATATAAATGGAGCCAATTTGAAGGAATCAATCACAATTGCTACCAATAAAAGGATACTTTGATGAAACAAGAGAGAATAACAGTGAATAGTAAAAGAGGTGAAATTTCAACAAAAGACAGAAATAATATATGCTGAATAGAATTGCATTAATCAAAAAGGTTAATAACAATGGATGGAAGCATAATCTTTACATAGACTAATCTATGGCATTTTCCAACCCATCTGCACAATCTGAAATATATATGTTTCTGCATGTTTCTCGATGGTTTCAGAAAAAAGAAAGAGAATGGAATTTAAATGAGGTAGGATTCACATGTAAAGAAAGGATTCTATTCTCATAATACCTCATTTGCTCCTATACCTGGCCAAATCCTCCATGACAGAAATAATCATAAAAGGCCCTTGTCATAAGGATTAATCGGAATCTATAAAAAGGGCATGTGGTTCATGATTACAACAATTAGGCTGCCGCATAGTATCTTTAACAACCAAAGGAAAAAGGGTGGACATTAACAAGCATCATCAGCTTTTAGTATGGTCACTATGTGGTACCTACTTCTGCTTCATTGAAAATAAGATATGACGTTTCAATTTTCTTCACAAACACGAATGCACATTCATAAAGTACCCTTATTTTTCTTTTTGTTTATGTCATGAAAGTGTTAAGTGGAACATAAGCACAAAAGATTCACACACAGAAAGAATTGGATCACTGAAATTGTTAGGAGTTTAGACACTAAAGTACCTCTAGAACCCGTTTGCTTCTAAAACTCAACTGCCCATCACGAATCTAATGTTTAAGAATATTTACAAGATCAATGGAACTTTCCTTGCATTTCAGAGACCCTGCAAAAGCATAAGATAAAATCTGCAATGTCACATCTTCTGTTATGCCCGCTTACTCACACTAACGAACTATCGACATTGATCAGTAGTTCTCCATAACTCACCATCAGATTTTGAAGATATCGTCTCCGAACTAGAAAACCCAATGATATCAGCCACACTGACTCTTCCCTATATAAAGATATATATAAAAATAAAGCATCAATCTACAGGTAATTGCCTGCAGAGTATCAGAGTAAACTCTTAACAGGATGAATAACAAAGAAAGATTTATAAAGCCAATCCTTTCCCTCATCCTTGGACTTTCCACTTAAGTTTGGGACCTTCTCCTTATCGAGCTGCATCTACTCTAGGTTGCACATGGAGTATATTACATAAATGGAGCATATTACATAAATGGAGCATAAACAGTTGATATGTCACTGTTGTGGAGCATAAATGAAGCATATTACATGCTCCAGTAGTACAGAAAGCAGACTGCTCACAACATAATATCTCAGCTGGCTATTACTGTGGTGGAGCATATTGTATGCTCCATATATGCTCCACACCAGTAATAGCCAACTGAGATATATGGAGCATATCATATGCTCCA
This sequence comes from Chamaelirium japonicum, assembly GCA_947650365.1. Classification (NCBI taxonomy): domain Eukaryota; kingdom Viridiplantae; phylum Streptophyta; class Magnoliopsida; order Liliales; family Melanthiaceae; genus Chamaelirium; species Chamaelirium japonicum. The sequence goes on from OX393550.1 coordinate 56,282,938, forward strand.
TACCAATAAAAGTCAGCTGCGATATATGGAGCATATTATATGCTCCATGTATGCTCCACACCAGTAAGTATTACCAGCTGAGATAAATGGAGCATATCATATGCTCTATACATGCTCCACAACAATAAATGTTACATAACTCACCCCAGTAATAAACAGTTGAGATATTACTGATGTGGAGCATATATGGAGCATATCATATGCTCCATACCAGTAAAAGCCAGCATCGATATATGAAGCATATTATATGCTCCATATATGCTCCACACTAGTAAGTATTAACAGCTGAGATAAATGGAGTATATCATATGCTCCATACATGCTCCACAACAGTAAATGCTCCATAACTCAAATCCAATAATGTCACTATTGTGGAGTATAAATGGAGCATGTTACATGCTCCATAACTCAACTCAGTAATAGACAGTTGAGATATTGCTGATATGGAGCATATATGGAGTATATCACATGCTCCACAACAGTGACATATCACATGCTCTTAAAATATATATGCTCTACTCCTGGATTACATGCTCTAGGACTCTGAATGCATACTCCTGGAGCATTTATGGAGCATATAACATCTCAATACATATAACATATCATACTCCTGGATCATCAAAATAAGACTGAATGTCTACTCATGGAGCATGTAATATGCTCCACTTATGCTCCACAACAGTAACATTATGTTGTGAGCAGTATGTCTACTGCACTATTGGAGCATATCATATGCTCTTTTAACATATATATGCTCCACTCCTGGAGTACAGAAATATGACTCTGAATGTATACTTCTAGAGCATTTATGGAGCATATCACAGCTCCAATGCATGTATATCTGATCCAATACCCCGAGCATCAGATTTTAAAGGAAAATTTGATCCATTACTTGAGCATCAGATTTTAAAGTCTAATTTTAAAGAATTTGTATTTTCAAATTTGATTCAATACACTACCAAACCAACCAACATGGCATTTTAATATTGATAAGATTCTATTCAAAGCCAACAGTGTTTAATCAAAGAATTAATTCTAAATATTGCAGGAATCGAGGAGTTGGAAAGATCTAACCGAGTTACGAGCTTCAGTCGAGGTTGCAATGAAAGTGAATAATTCTGCAGTACGAAGGGTGATGAAGCCAGCTTTTCAGTCAAGAGATTCACGTCCAAGTAAAATGCGCTGCAGAAGGGTGCCGTCTGATTTCCCTTTGATGATATCTTCAATAAAGTAATGATGGAGACAATACCTCAAGCACAAGGCTCAAGGTCTGAAAGTACTCAATCACTTTACAGGAAATAAAGATGGGTTGGGCTGCTTGCAGGCCTTCCGTTCTTCACACCGACAAGAAGGAGAAACAAAAGGGGTTGTGGCCTCCTCTCTTCACAGCGGCAAGAAGTGAAAAGGGGTTTTGGGAGGCAACAGGGCGGTGGTCAGGCGCCACAAGCGGGCGGCGCGGGTGACGTGTGATGCGGTGCCGAGGTCACGAGGTAGGTTGATCAGGACGACGGCGGATGGCACGGCGGGGTAGTAGCATCATATTGTTAATGACCTTACTGTTGCCATTGATGGTTGTTACCCAACTTGCTAAGTTATATTGCTACGATTTGGTGGCTGGATGTGCTTCATCCATGGAATCAAACGTCAACAAATTTCCTAAAAACCTATTGAAATATGCTTTTTTTAGGATCCGAGTTAGAAAAGTCCCAAGTGTCAATATTACTAAATATTATTCGAAATCCTAATAGATGTCAACCAAACTCTTGATAATTTGAGGAGATTCCTGGGAAATGAAGCCCTAGTGTAGACTTTAATGTGTATTTATGTTTCATTTAGCTTATTTTGAACTTTCATGTGTATTTATGTCTTTAATGTGTATTTATGTTTCATTTAGCTTATTTTGAACTTTCAAATGCCTTTAATGTGTATTTATGTTTTATTTAGCTTATTTTGAACTTTCATTGAAAAAATCCAGCGTTTTTCTCCACTCCATTTTTTTTTTCTTAAAAGACCCGCATTTACCGAAATCTATCGATAAATTCCAAAATTTGATCAAAACCGACCGATAAATTTCAAATTTTCCATTGAACAATTTCCTTTAAAAAGTAAAAAATTTCCACTGACATTTTTTTGATATCCGATAAATTTCCCTTTTTAGACCAACGTAAATTAACATCGAAAACGACATTAATAACCTATACTTCCAACAGTTATATCAATTTAACATTCATGAATACTAGAAAAGTGTCAGATACAAAGCATAGGTCAAATATTAAGCATTCAAGTTAAAGATATCAAGGATTTCAAGGACGTCAAAGATATCAAGCACTAAATAGCCATATATTGTAAAAGATAGCTACACTGTCAAAGACAATCCATATTGGTAACATTCCACTTACTTATTGTTTTGATACATGAAAGATATTTATATTGTTGACCCATAATTGAAGACCCGGATTAATGTAATTAAGGACATTTATAAGAAATATGTTTAAAGGGAAGAACTACAATAACGGGGGGGATCCATAATTCAGAAGAACTCTCTGGCATGGTTATTTTGATTTGGTATCTGAGCGACTACCTCTATACATTTCAGCACCTCTCTCTTGTTTACTAGCTCCCGCTACTTTTTCGACATCATACGAATGTCATTTAGATGCTTTTGTGATAGTTAAAATACAACCGAATTTTTAGTGCATTTTGGCACAATTTCTGGTTTATCCAATCCATCATTGTTTGATCCTTGATAATTATACCATAGAAAGTCATGGTATTTTTTTTATTGTTTCTTCCTTTTGATAATTGGATCATAGGAATGCCATTTAGATGCTTTTTTTTTAGCTTCCTTTTTTTATTGTTCCATTAGTCCACCATGGCTTTGAAAATGTCCCGATCTGCTAAATCGGACTTCTTCACCATCTTTGTATACTTGTTTGAGTGTTCTTCATGAGAAGCAACATTGCTTGACACTAGTAGCTTTGGAACGACAGGCCTCCACCAATCCCATCAATGTTACCCATGTTGCACAAGGAAAACCAGGATCCCGAAACATGAGTAATATCCAATTCTACAATAGTGAGTAGCTTGGACACATTGTAAATTATCATCAAATGGTCAAAAAATCATCGAGCATATAATGGACTGCCCAATATGCAGTTCCTAATTATGTGGCTTTTGCCTCTACCTTAACCATTCCCTCACAGCCTACTTCATCTATCATGCATTTCTATGTCTTCTCTAATCTTTGGAGTCATATATTTGGTGCTTCAATCATATGGCATTATATCTGAAAATCTTATCAATATCAAAATACATGACGACAATTTGCAAGTTCATACTACACATAAGGGTCGTGCCCATTACTGTTACTAATGATATCTCTAAACTCATCTTTGCAAAATGTTATTATTTTCTTCAAGGTTATCTGCTAATTTTATCTAAGTTGGGCAATTAGTTGATAAGAATTGTAACGTCTCTTTTCTCGTTCTAGTGCATTGCAAAGGATAAGTAATCTGTGAGGGTAATCACGAAAGCACCTAAAATGAGCAATTATTTCCACTTCTCAACCTACAAGCCTTAGGGATTCAACTTTGTTTTTTTATTTTTGTGCTTTTGTCAAGAATAGAAGTCAATTGTGGCATATAAGTTAGGCCATCCTAATTCCAGGACATTACTTCATATACAAATTATTTTTTTTATTGATCATAAAACTTTAAGTTCTTTTAAAGATGTTACCTTTGAGTGTAGCTAGGAAGCACCGATACGGATATCGGGATACGGATACGAGGATACGGATAAATCGATACGTGGATTTTAGAAAAACTAGGATACGCGGTGCGGCAGGGATACATTTGTAATTATATTTATATTTATATATATATAATAGTAATAATTAAATATAATGTTTTTTATGCTAGAATACGGATAGTGAATAGTTTTTGCAAAAAACGCTAACATTCATCATCCATTACAAAATACAAAGTTAGTGTTACATGTATCATCCAAAAAACAAAACATATAAATAATATCATTAAGCAAATGGTCACGTATAGAATTTAGACCAATATCCGATGTTTCGGTCGATTTTTTTTTGGATTTTGGACTACATTACCATCCATATGTATCCCGGCGTATCGGTCCGAATCCCCGGCGTATCGGTACCGTATCCTCGTCGTATCGGCCCTGTATCCTCGGTGTATCAGATCTTTTTTTTTTGTTTTTTGAAACCCCGATACTTCTTAGCCGTGTAAAATATGTATCCCGACGTATCGAGCCGTATCGGAGTATCGGGAAGTATCCGATACGGGTACAGCACCGGTTTCGAAGTATCGGTGTATCCCAGGAGTGTAGTCATCACCTTCAAAAATGGAGTAATCACCATGGCAAAGAGAACATTGGAACTTCTTTGGCAAACAAGAACAATTCTAGTTTTAAATTCATAACCCATGTTAATTTCGTTGCTCCCATTACATGTGTATATATAGACTCTCCAATCGACCGCAAACTCTATCCTAAGTAACTTGAGATGGACTTGTTGAACCCGTTCAAACTGAGATATAACTTTTAAACTCACTTTAAAATTTACCCAAAACATAGGACTTGCAACAAATATAAGAAACCAATATTTTTACTAACTCAATGACTTCATTAGGGAAACCCTCATTCACTAGGGATTCTATCTCACTCAGGAATCCTAATTCATCATAGTATTTCGTGTGGAGTATGACCTCATTCTTAATTAGTTTTATTTTTTGTAGGAATTCTATTTTGATTAAGAACTACTATTCTAATCAAGTACCCTTTTTTAAATAGGAATTCAATACTGATTAGGAATCCTAGTTGAAGTACAAAATCCAACAAATTTACAAAATCATATATTCCAATCAACTTAGTTGATAAATTGGGTTTGAATCCCTGTTGGGCAAGCATCATCAAGAAAAGTAGTGTTTGGAGTGACCAACTTAAATTTTTTTATGATTGAGAGAGAATTGTAATACAAACTTATAATGTACTAAAAAATTATTTGCAAATGGTGCGCAAACATGCCAACGAACTTCAAATGTCGTAGGTCATGTCTGGTCCTAATGAAACCAGTTATATGGTTGTTCTGAGACATATAGCTAAAAACATATAATATTGCTGTAAGCAGAGATTTCCAAGTAAAAGTGTATGGTTACGAGAAAAAAAACATATTGATCGGAATATGTAGATTTCTTATATCAAATACAACAAGCTAGCCATGGTCAAAATTTTAAACACTAAAGTATGTGGTATTAATGCTCTAAGGAAAAAGGAGTTTGAAGTAATGATGTGTACTGTATACACACCATGCCAAGGCCATCTCAAACGGGGCACAATATGCAGTAGTTCAATTTTACAAAGAATGGAAAAAGAATTTGGATGTGAAGATAAACAATGTAATATACAAAGAATAACAAAAAGAATTTGGATGTGAAGATTACCTGCAATGGAGATCTCCCACTCTCTCTCCGCTGCAGATGCACTCAGGGGACGGAGCAGCCGCCGCTCACACTCAGGGGATGGAACAGTCGGCGCTCAAGCTCAGGGGACGGCGCTCACGCTCAAGAGATGGAATGACCGACGCTCGAGGAGATCTCCCTCCCCGCCTCTCTCTCTCTCTCTCTCTCTTTCTCTCTCTCTCTCTCTCTCTCTCTCTCTCTCTCTCTCTCTCTCTCTCCTCTTTGTTGCGGATGGAGAACCGTCGATCGGCGCCTGAGAGGAAAACCGGAAACCCTCGAGCGGTGCCTGAGCGTCGCCTCTTCAAAGCGGATGAAATTCGCAGGGGCAAAGTCGTCCAAAAAAAAAAATTAAGGTCACAAAAGTAATTTTTTTAAACCTAGGGTCAGTTAGATCAATATAGGTTAGTTGAGGGTCATTTTGGTTAAAACCTCAAAACAAAAAGGTCACAAAAGTAAAGAGTTGAAACCTAGGGTCAGTTAGATCAATACAGGTTAGTGGAGGGTCATTTTGGAAAAAACCTCATATAGCATTTGACAAACGAAAAAGATGAAAATACAAGAGTCCCACATTAAGATATGTGACAACACAAAACATGAGCAAAGTTTGAGCCAAAAAAACCAGAAGAACTGCAAGTACTCCTAAGCTACAAGCTAAGCCTAACATTACAGTAAAAGTCGCAAAGGAATAACCTAATGATATTAAGCCTTCAAAAGAATATTATTGTCTCCTACATGGCAAGACATTGAGCTTTAGCGAAGCCATCCTAATTAGAAAATTCAGTACAAAAGTTTTATATAGAACAACCTGTCTCGCATTAAGATATTCACATTGTTGAGGATTCGAATAAAGAATAATGGAACAAAAAAGAAGGTGTCAAAATCCAGATCAGAACTCAGACGACATTCATTCTATGATTATCACTGATTGACCCGCTAACAAATCAATACCTTGATCAGTTTGCATATGATGAGCTCGATAATCCTGCTCACCTCCTTGTCAGCAACCTGGCCTTTGCGAAGGATGTCGGAGACAATGGGGGAGCCGCACAATGGCATATACTTCAAACAAGATGAGTATTTGTTGTGGAATTGCAAAATACTTTCAAAAATATAGCTATGCACAAATTTTACTCCTGAAGTTATAGAGCCTTGGAGAGCCTTATACAATCAAGTAATAGGCCATGCACTGCAAGTAATAGTGCCGGTTAGCTCGAGGGGCCTTTCTCTATTTTATCATTTAAAAATAGAGTTAAAAAAAATAGAGCAAAAATAATCATTTAAAAAAAAATAGAGTGAGAGACTTAATGCTCTACACAAAACGTAGATAAGTTTATCAAACCCAAGGGTTAGCTCGAGGGGCCTTTCTTTCTTTTATTATTTAATTTCTTCTGTAGAAATTTTGGATGATTTCTATTTGGGATCCTAATAAAATTTTGATCATTTCGAAAAAAACTTGTAGCAATAAGCACATCAGATTTGGGGGAAAGGCCAGATCTTGAATACCTAAGAAGAGAAATGGTGGGTCGGAGTTGATGGATCAGCGAATGAAGGCGTAGAAGACGACGCAGATGTAGAAAAGCATGGCGGCGGGGACGAGGGTGACGAGCGGGACGACGGCTCCCTCGGAGGCGGAGCCGGCGCATTCGAGCCTCCCCAGCTTGATCTGGACCATGTTCACGAGGGCCAGCATCAGGAACCCGCACCCGAATACCGACCCGACGGCGGAGGCCAGGATCCCCCCTCGCAACACCGCCTGGTTGACGCGTGCCGCCCGGCTGCCGTCGGTGGGGCGGGCGAGGCGGATGGCCTGCTTGATGCAGAGGGCGACGAGGCTCGAGAAGAGGAAGGCGGAGAAGGCGGAGACGTGGAAGGAGACGAGGTCCTCCTCCACACCGTTGCCGGCAATGCAGTCCCCGGAGACGAGGCCGGAAGAGGGGTACGGCGAGGGTGAAGAGGGAGGAGGTTCACAGGGGATGAAATTCGTGGGGGCAAAATTGTCCATAAAAAAAAAATAAGGTCATTAAAGTAAAGATTTGAAACCTAGGGTCAGTTAGGTCAATATAGATTAGTTGAGGGTCATTTTGGTTAAAACCTCTCAAGAGAAAGTAGGAAGAGAGAGAAACGGCTGGTTCGGGTGGTACTCGGGTCGGTTTAGAGAGAGAAGCTGAGACGGGAGAAGAGAGAGGAGTTCGGATGGGAGTCCGGGACGGCTGTGATGCTGCTGCATGGGTTAGTTAGAGAGAAGCGGCCGGGCGTTCGGGTGCATGCATGGGTTGGTTAAATATGGACGGCTGGGATGAGTGGGCCGGTGAGGGAGAGAGAGGAAATCGAACGGGACTGGCCGGTGCATGCACAGTTTCTGTGCATGGGATAAAGGGACGGCTGCATGTGCTCTTGGTTTGAACGGTTGTGATGGTCTGCATGTGGGTTGCTGGGAGTAATGAATGCTATGATCACTGCATGCATTGGATGCATGCATGGGGTTTTATAAGGGATGCCTGTGATTCGATTTGAGGGGATGCACAGCTGGGTTGTGCATGGATTACAATAGACGTGATGTGATCGTGAGGCATAGTGGCATGCGATCATGGGCTTGGGTCATGAGTATGGGTTAAAGTGAGATTTGGATGCGATGGGTTTGTGATCAAGCCGGTTTGGTTTAAATGAGAAAGTCAGAGAATGAATCGGCCGGATACAAAATGAATTAAGGCATGGATTTTTGGAAGCATGGCTGTGCATGGATTTATAAGCCCATAGATGGTTGTGATGAATTTTCTAAATAGGATAGTGAGAGAGGAGTGCATGCATGGGTAAAACTCGTGCTAAGTTAGGTATGAGAGCTCATCGGGTTCGACGCTTAGATAGATAAAAGATCGGGTATGAACTAGGTGTATAGAACGAGATCTGAGATCATCCTTTACGAGCTCCATTCCCATCCGAACCATCTGAACCAACCGTCACACCCAATGCCAGGTCATTTGCTTATGCATAGTCTTCTTGTAGTCGAGCCCACTAGTTAGTTACAAGCTCGTGAACTGTCCACCTGATTTGCTTGTCGTTGACGTGCAATGTATCATTCATCGATCCAAATCAACATGGTCAATTACTTAGTTGCTTGCATTGTAGCAGAATATGAGAACTGGATTAATTTCCTGAAAAACACATGAAATAAACTCCATAAGATTTCGATAAAGTAATTGATAGAGACAGGGATAATTTGGACTATCGGGCTTCGTATTTTTCATGTGTGCATTGTATGAGTGCGAACCAATATATCACTGTGTCCGTATTAAAATCTACTATACAGTGGTGCAAAGAAAATGATACGCTTTACGAGTATATGAAAAGTTTTACGTAAGAAAGCGATGATAATGCAGTAAGAAATAAGCGATAAAATACATTATTTGGAGACTTAACACTGAGTCTGCTGAGAAGACGGTGAAGAAGCTCTCCGCCGGGTCCAAGAAGGATGAACATTCGATAGTGATGTGGCGTACCCAAGCTCAAGGTTTTGAGAAGGACAAAGTCCTTGACACAAAGAAGCTTGAGGATCAGGTGGTTATCATCGCCACTTTGCAATCTCAGATCACCCTGCATGAGCAACTAGAGGAGTCAGTGACTGGCCTGAGGACCCGAGTCATAGAGCTTGAGAAGAAAGATGTGACTCGTGCCATTCAGCTTGAAGCAAGGGAAGCAGAGGTTGCTAGTCTGCATGGGCGGGAGTCCAAGCTTCAAAAACAGATTAAGGAGCTGGTGGCGAGTAGTCAGTCATCTGCCGTCGCGCGGGAGCAGGAGGTCTCCGGCCTTCGTGAGCGTGTTGCAGAGCTTGAGAAAGACTGCGGAGAGTACTACACCGGATGGCTTGAGTCTTTAGATGCTCTCAAAGTCATCAAGTCCACACGCGCTTTGGCTCCGACTGCTGCTATGAGGCCTTCTTGAGTCCTATTTTCTTGACTTGTACTCCTCTTCTTTTTCGTCTGTCGTCGATCATCTTGATATAGTTGCGTACCTTGCTTAATAAAATCGCACTCTTTACATTTGAATTTTTAACTTTGTTTGTGTGAGAGCACTCCAGCTTGACAATTCGATGGTTCATATTTTTGTGTTTGAGGGTGACAACTCTGAGATGGCGTGGTTTTATGGTTGTTTCGAGTTTAGCCTTAGAAGGGCATATCCGACGTTGCTTCGAGTTTCCGAATTGAATGGCCGGAATCGAAGTATTTGGGTTGACTTGGGTTGCCAGGAGTTTTTTATCTGACTTTAGCCTTGAATTGGCGTAACCGGTTTTTTTTCGAGCTTCCGACTTGAATGGGCAGAATCGAAGTATTTGGGTTGACCTGGGTTGACATGAACCTTTTTATCGAACTTTATCCTTGAAATGGCGTAGCCGAATTTGCTTCGAGCTTCCGACGTGAACTGGCGGAATCGAAGTATTTGGGTTGACCTGGGTTGCCAGGAGCCTTTTTATCGGACTTTAGCCTTGAAATGGTGTAGCCGAATTTGCTTCGAGCTTTCGACTTGAACTGGTGAAATCGAAGGCTTAATTTGACTTGGGTTGCCAGGAGCCTTTTTATCGGATTTTAGCCTTGAAAGGGCATATCCAATTTTGCTTCAACCTTCCGACTTGAACTGGCGGAATCAAAGGCTTAATTTGACCTGGGTACCAGGAGCCTTTTTATCGGATTTTAGCCTTGAAAGGGCATATCCAATTTTGTTTCGAGCTTCTGACTTGAAATGGCGGAATCAAAGGCTTAGTTTGACCTGGGTTTCCAGGAGCCTTTTGGTGCCTCGCACAGGCTGAATAGAATTTCAATAGACTTCAACTTGGAGAAAAATAGACATTTTATTGATTTAGAGTTTGGTTAAGGGTAGAAGATTTTCAAATGGGTTACATTCCAGGCTCGGGGTAGCCGCCTTCCGGCCTAGTCGATCATCCTGTATGAGCCTTTGCTGCCTCTGGACTCTATGACGTATGGCCCCTCTCAAGACAGAGTGAACTTGCCACTGCAACTTCCTTCGTGTTTGGGAAGATGGCTCTGAGTACCATGTCTCCTATGCTGAACTCTCTTTTCTTGACTCTTCTATCGTACGCCCTCTTGATCTTCTGCTGGTAGTCTGTGACGTGAGCAGCCACTGAGTCCCTCAGTTCCTCCGTGAAGTCCAGGTCATTGATTCTGAGCTCATTATTCATTCCTGACTCAACAGCCTTGGTCCTGACCGTGGAGTGTAGAACTTCAGTAGGTAGGACGGCTTCGGAGCCATGCGTGAGGTGGAATGGGGAGAATCCGGTCGATCGCCGTGGGGTGGTACGGTATGTCCATAATACCTCTGGAAGTATTTTCTCCCATAGACCTTTCTGAGGTCCTAACTTCTTCTTTAGAGTATCCATGATCGCCTTGTTTGATGCCTCAACTTGCCGTTGCACTGTGGGTATCTAGGTATCGAATAGAATAGTTTGATCCCGTAGCCTTGGCAGAATTCTCTGAAGTTATCTGAATCAAAATGGGCTCCATTATCAGCTATCAGTATCTTAGGGGACCCAAACCTTGAAAAGATGTTACCCTCTGACGAACTTAATGACTTTGGCATCGGTGATCCTTGCTAACGGAACTGCTTCGATCCACTTGGTGAAGTAGTCTGTTGCTACGAGGAGATACTTTTTCTGGGTTGGTGATGGTGGGAAGGGCCCCAGGAAATCTAACCCCCATTGATGAAAAGGCCACGAGCTCGTTAGGGGGTTTAGATCTCCAGTAGGGACATGAATCTGCTTTACATATTGCTGACACTGCTCGCATCTTTTGATGAATTCTTGAGCGTCTTTGACCATGGCCGGCCAGTAGTATCCTTGCAACTTGACTTTGCCTTCTAGCGATCTACCTCCAGCGTGGTTGCAGCATGCCCCCGAATGTATCTCTGTAAAGATTCTTTGCGACTGTTCCTTGGATAGGAACCAAAGGTACATACCTCCATGTGACTGCCAGTAGAGGTCTTCTCCGTCGAGACGGAAGCAATGAATTTTCCTCAGAAGTTTCTTTGCTTGAACGGGGTCCTCAGGTAGGACTTCTTGCTGAAGATAGCTAATTATAGGTACCAACCATCCCGTGGGCGCTTCAACCGTTATGTCGGCAATCAGGACGGTCTAATGATGAAGGTTCACCATTGGGTGTTTTTAGAATTCGATCTTGATTTCTCTGACCTCATGCTCATCCCCAAGAACTGAAGCTGCATTTGCAAGGGTGTCAGCGATTCGATTGTCAGATCAAGGGATCTCCTTGAATTTGACCTCCTGGAAGCATTCAGATAGCTTCCGCGTCCTAGTCAAGTACTGCTGCATCCTGCTGTCCTTGGCTTCGTACTGCCCCTCGATCTGCCTAATAATGAGCTGAAAGTCGCTATGAATTGTTATCTGCTTGATTGATAAGCTCAAGGCTATCTCCATACCAGCAATGATTATTTTGTACTCGGCCTCATTGTTTGTGGCTGCAAAACCAAGCATAATGGATCGTTGAATCTTGTGCAGGTCAGGGGAGATGAGTGATATTCCAATTCCATAACTTGTTGAGCTTGAGGCCCCATCGATGTAAAGGTTCCAGCCGACCAACGGGTGGCTAGGAAGCGTGTGAAGCTTTGTGGGTTCGTCTCTCATGTCAGCATCCAATTCGAGGTCAGGATCTTGACGTAGGCCGACCAGGTGTTCAACTGGGAAGTCGGTGAGGAAGTCTGTTAGCGCCTGCCCCTTGAGCGAGACTCGGGGCTCGAAGAGCAATCCCAATGAGCTCATCTCTGTTACTCGCTTGGCTATCCTCCCACCGCGATCGGATCGGTCGAGGATGTACTTGAGGGGATGTTCTGTGGTGACTGTGACTTGATGAGCGACAAAGTATGGTCTTAGTCTTCGCGCTAAAACTACCTTCTCGACCCTTGAGTATCTCGTCTCTGCTGGAAGCAGAGCATGGCTAGTATAGTAGATTAGGCGCTCGAGCCTGTTTCTTCGGCTTATGAGCACCGCACCGGTCGCTTGCTCAGAGACCGATCGGTAGACCCATATGGGTTCCCCTAGTATGAGAGCTACCAATACCGGTGGCTGGACAAGGTAAGCCTTAATGTTTTGGAAGGCTACTTCGCAGGATCTATCCCATTTAGAGTTGTTGCCCTTCCGGAGCCTCTCGAAGAAAGGCTTGCATCTATCAGAGTGCTTGGATATGAAGCGATTCAGCGCTGCTAGACGACAGGTGAGTCATCTGACCTCCTGTTCATTGGTTTGTGACGGCATCTCCTGGATGGCTCTAATCTGGTCCGGATTGGCCTCGATCCCTCTTTGTGTGATAAGGAATTTGAGGAACTTTTCGGATTTCACACCGAAGGCGCACTTTGCAGGGTTGAGCTTCATCCGGTAGTACCGCAAGACGTTGAATGTTTCCTCCAGGTCCTTGAGGTGATCTTCTCTTCTTTGGCTTTTGGTGAGCAGGTCGTCTATGTAGACTTCCACGTTCCGGCCAATTTGCTTCTCGAACATCTTTGTGACGAGTCGTTGATATGTTGAGCCAGCATTCTTGAGGCCGAAAGGCATTATATTGTAACAATAGAGCTCACAATCCGTCACAAAGCATGTTTTCTCCTAATCGTCCTTGTGTAGTGGAATTTGATTATATTCGGAGTATCCATCTACAAAGGACAGTAACTCATGCCCTGCTGTGGAATCGATAAGTCGATCGATTCGTGGTAACCGGGAAGGGATCTTTCGGGTAGGCCTTATTGAGATTAGTGAAGTCAATGCAGACCCTAATCTTCCCATTCTTCTTTGGCATAGCGACGACATTGGAGATCCAAGTCGGGAACTTGACTTCTCGAATGAAGTTGGCCTGAAGGAGCTTGGCCACTTCTTCCCAGACTGTAACAGCTTATTCCGGCTTTATGGTTCTTGGCTTTTGTTGGATGGCAACGGCTCCTTCTTTGACATTTAGCCGGTGGCAAGCGACCTCAAGGTCGATGCCCGACATATCTTCAAAGCTCCAAGCAAATATGTCAATGTTGGCTCAGAGAAAGGTTGTCATCTGCTCCGCCTCTTCCTTGGATAAGTCAGCTCCGATGTATGTTTCGCGCAGCTGCCCACCTCCCCCAATCTCCACCTTGTCGATAAGCTCGATCGAGGGTGAGTCATCCCACTCCCCCAGCGGTGGAACTGGAAGAGCTGGGTCTTTCGGTAATTGCTATTGCTTTGAGGTGCCGGCCTCGTTGGCCGACCTCTTGGATGGAAGTCGGTGATGATCAGAGGCAGATGCTCGAGACTCTCGGCTCCATGGCCAAGGCTGGAGAAGCAGTTGCTGAACATGATATCCACGAAGCAGCAGGTGTCGATTAGAATCCGACTGACCGGCACTTCGTTGACTTTGAGCTGCAGGAGGAGCGGATCCTGGTGTGGTAGGAGTACTCCCTCCAAATCACTAGGTGTGAAGATAATCGCTGGCCAGGGCTGCCCTGGCCAAGGCTGCTCGACCCAAGTTTCTTGCACATTGGCTGCCCGACGGACGTTGTGAATTCTCCTTTCGAGGTGTTCCACTTCTTTACTAGAGGGTGCTTGTCGATGTAAGCGTCCGTGAACAACGTTCGCTTGGAGGCTTCTACACCCCTGTATCATGTTGACTCCCTTTCGCTTCTGCTGCTGCCTTTCTTTCTCTTGCCTTGGTTCTTTATTGGCGATGTAGCCATCAAGTCGCCCTTCTTCGACCAAGTCTTCGATGTGGTGCTTCAGCCGCCAGCAGTTGAAGTCGGGTGCCCGTGGCTGCGATGGAATTCGCAGTAGATAGTCATATCCTTGGTCTACTCCGAGTTTGGAGGAAGGGGTTGCGGCCACTTGCAGAATGGCTCATTCTGGAGGTAGGCGAATATATCTTCGATCGAGGTGTTCAACTCAGTGAACACCCTTTGCTCCCTCGTAGCTCTCCTCTTCCCTACTGGAGCAGCTTTTGGTTTCTCGTTTTGCCTCTTGGATAGTTTCTTCTCGTCGGATGCCGCGTTGGCATGCTTCTTGTAGCGTGCATCCCTCGGGGCTACATCAGCCTTCTAGTATCGGGAGTCGCGTGGCTTGCGTAACTTTATGGCCCGCTAGTTGTCTTCCACATCTATCTCCCGCTGCACGCGTTTGAATATTGCCTCCAAGAGCTCGGAGGATGTCAGATAAAATCAGTGTAGACGTGGAGTTCCAGCCGGATGGCATTCTGGAATGCCAATATAATGGCCTCCTTATTTTAGTAACGGCCAGTGAGCTAAGAATGCTCATTGCGAAACCTGGTTGTGAAGCTCCTCAGTGATTCGTCGGAGCCCATCTTTAGCCTAAAAAGAGTATCCAGTTTCTTTTCTGGCTTCAGGTTAAGCCGATAATGATCCATGAAGAGTTCCGCCAAATCTTCAAAAGTGGCCACCGCACCGATGGGCAGTGTGTGGTACTAATCGAGGGAAGGTCCCTCTAGGCTTCCCGTAAACATACAACAAAGAACATGGTTCTCATACTCGTATGGCATCAGGGCCTGCTTGTAGGCTAAGATGTGGAGAGCAAGGTCTCCCTTGATGCAGTTAAGCTTGGGAAGGCTTGGTGTTCGCCAACCCATAGGGAAAGGGGTTGCGAGCACCTCGGGATGAAGAGGCCCCGCTGAGGCGATTAATAGCCTGCGATCTTGATGGCGGCGTCCTACATCGGTGGTTTGCCTTTGTCGGTTGAGTAGCTCATGTGCATCTGGTGTTCTCGCATGTGAGTGAATGGGTCGTCCAGTGGACCCCGTTAATTTAGGCGACCTTTCTCGACGGTGGCTTGGCGCGCCATCGATGTCAAGACAATCCCATATTGTTTGCTTAGGTGCTTGCATGGATACCTAACGCTTTTCGGCATGAACCCTCCTTGGTTCTTCGAGGTGATGACTCGTAGCTGGGCGAGTCTTCAGTGGGCCTTCAGTCGTAGCGGGAGAGTTATGGATCATAACCCCTGCCCTTTCAGCTACCTTCTTCAAGAAGTCTCTCTCTTGTTCGAGGGCTGCATTCTTCTTGAGGAGATTTAGCAGCTGGAAGTCAGTAGCCAAGATCTCATATGTAGCCTGAGGCTCGCTCCTTTGAGTAGCATGTTCTTTGCCAAATCGACGCCTCGGGGACGACGGGTCATGCCGATCGCTGCGCCCTTCTAGATGGCTACCTTGCGGCCCCAGTCGTTCCCGAATATTTCTCCGGTTGGTTGCAACCGAGACTTCTTGTTCTTCTTCGATTAGTACATCATTTGTTCGTTCGGCACCCGTCTTCGGTGGGTTTGTCAGCGCCTTCACCATCGAGCGTGTTGATGTCGGCGTGATGAAGGCGTTGAGGTTGACTTGAAGGAGGACTTGTGACTCGTCACCACAAGTTGAATAGGAGTCGGTAGAGGTGTGGGTAAGACCTCTAACGATATCCCACAGATGGCGCCAAAGATTATGGGGAAAATTTCCGTGCCACCTTGATCGGGAACCCCGCCCCACAACCTTGATTGGATATGGATGGTTTGTAGAGTTAGAGAGATGGGAGAGTAGATAGAGAGAGTAGAGAGTGATGACATAAGGATTGGTGACAGAGTTCGGCCTTACGACCTATGTCTCCGGACGAAAGGTGCCACCTGATCTTTACTATTACTCGAGAACAATGGAGGGTTGAGCGTTCTCTCGATAGGCCGAGAGAAGCTTTGTACAGTGTGGTTGCACGGAGCAACTAGAAGAGAACAAGAAGGGGAGAATTGAGCTCTAGCACTAGCTCTAGAATCCTCCTCATTTGATCAAATGACCAACCCCTTTTCTGAATACCATGGGGGTCCTTTTATAGCATAGGCATGTGTCCGATATGACAGTGATGATGTGACGGTGATTACGTGGCACTGGTTCTGGGCTTCCTTGCTGGGCCCTTATTGGGCCGTTGTTACGGGCCCAATAAGGGGGAGGACTTGATATGTGGGCCCTGCAGAGTAGGCCCATGAGCCCGGGCAGGTTTACACACTTGGGCCATTGCGCGGGCTCATGTGGCTCTGATCCAGTCTGGTATAATTTTTGCACCCACAAAATATTCTTCTCCTTAAAGTGAATTGTTACCAACTACTTAAATTAGAAATACCCTCCATTCCCATAGGATGACACTGGTACCTAGCCACTATACTATAACGAAACTGGCTATGATATCAGTAGTGATTGGAAACGATCACCCCCCCCCCCCCCCCCCGCGTGGATCCTACTCTATTCCCCAACAAACTCTTCTTCTCCAGAGACGATCTCGATCTATATGTAGCTATTGTCGACGATCCCAAGAGTTTTTAATCTTAGATCTAACCCTAGAGCCACCCTTGCATCTTTTAAATAGGGGAGAAAACACGTGCCCATGGGAGACCCAAAACAGCCCAAAAATAGGACAAAGCAACTCGAACACGCAGTCCCCACCAACCTGACCCTTGCTGCCAGGCTCAGGTCATGCACACGACCTAGACATGTCGTGCGCACTATTTGCCCCCTCCCTGTTCAGCCCATCTCTACAAAATCCGGTGCTCGGGCACCCACAGTCTGGCGCCTGTGCGAACCTGGGTTTGTTTTGCATTTGGATTCCTCAGACTCGGGTCTGGGCTCCTTAGGCTCGGGTCTTTCGAGTGCGGGCTTCATTGGGCCAAACCCAACAGCTTGGTCATTTTAGAGGAATAGGATGATGGAGGGACGATCTAATAGAGATTTCCCCCAAATATATATATATATATAGAAATCCAGCCCTTCGGACTAGCAAAGAAAATATGCCCAATCTTGCCTTAGTCAAAACAAATTTGAGAAATGTTTTCATAATTAAATAGTTGACAAAGATTGAGAATCACCCTCGGTAGCCATATTAACCTCTTGGTTGAGGCTCTGTGAAAGGTCAACTTCCACACAAACCCTAGGACAGATAAAGTCCTCTATAATCCTCCATGTCTTTCATCCACTTTGGTAGGTTTCCTAGCACCTTGATAAGAATCTCATCCCTATAATTTAAAGAGAAGAATCCACAGGGTTGGGGGGGGGGTGTGAGATTCACCAATTGGGGTTGGGTGGGACAGACTACTATGATCAAGATTTTGATTTCTTTCTTTAGATTTTAAGGGAACTCCTCTCCAACGATGAGAGGATGGGTTTAAGCCAAATCCCAAGCTATGTTTCTTTATTTATATGTTTTGAATAGGATTAGAAAATTTGGATGGGAGGGTGCAACATTTTGGGTTTAAGATTAAATCATAAAAAGATTTATAAAAAAAATGGGACTTAGTGATAGATCTTTGACAACAGATCCTTCTGGTGAAAATGATAGACATAGAGATGATTTTGCATCAGGTCCCTCTCAAAAAGATGTGTTTTATAGCAAGTCCTTGTTGACTTTCCCCCCTTCAAATAACAAAATTGTCCATAATCTTAAAATCACATTAAAGGGTAGCAATTCAGTAAAAAAGAGTAACAATTCTTTAGGAACTCACATTTCACTACAGCAACTATAATGATTGAACTATAGCAGTTACTGTAGCAAATTATTACTCTTTGCTATAGTACTTGGCATATTTTTACTCTTTGCGATAGTGAAATCATTGTAGCTGCTACATTGAAATCTATGTAACTGATACAGTGAAATAAATATAGCAATCACTATATCTACTACAGTAAAATCAATGTAGCAATCACTATTGCTGCTACAGTGAAATTATTGTAGCGGCTACAATGAAATATGATTTTAAAGAATTGTTACTCTTTTTTACTGAATTGTTATTCTTCTATGTGATTTTCTTCTACAGTTGCATACAGGAATAAAATGGATATTTTAAAAAAAATCTGTCAATTCAAAATAGAAGACCTAGCACTGAAGCATCCATTTACCAGTCCTTATCGTTAAATTCAATCTGTTTGAAGGACCTAACACCAATTTCTCCTAAATCAACTACAGTGCATATATCTTCATAATCATGCTAAGATAATTACCATATAATTGACTTTAATTAACTATAGAATATAAGGATTAATCATGGGAATCACATCGAGCATTATCAGTGGATCAAACAATTATGTCAACATCAATCAACATGACCATCAAGACCGATACTTCATTTGTTTAAAGCCGATCAATTTGAAGTGAAGACTCGGTGATGATGAAAGTCATTGCATGCAGATATCATTCATGTCGTCAGCACTGACAAATTTCAAGCCAAGGTTATGGCATACAAGGCAAACTATTAAAATATCATGCTAGATTCGGTTATATATAAAAGCATCCTTAAGCCGATGCAGTTTCCCAAGCGTGTCAAACGGTTCGGTTAAGAAACATTATCTCATAATCCGAATGCTGCCATGTCTGAGGAGCTGTCTTCTGTAATTCCATTGTCTTTCTCAATAGTAGGATCCCAGAATGATACACATAACAAGAGAACGACAATCGTACACATTAAGGGCCAATTAGTCATAAGTCGACGAATATAGAAGGATTCCCCCTGAACCCTTATCAAGGACAAGATAAGAGAGTATTATAGATAGATTATTAACTGATCAAGTTGGACTGATATGGTTGTTGTTGAGGATGAGATAAACTGTATATTATAATCAAACTTAGTAGGATTTGTTCCAGAAGAGAGCAAGCTTGTCATGAGTTTTGGGGGCAAGCCTAGCGACGATGGGCCCAATGTAAGGAGAGCCTCAAGAAAACGAAATTAGGGTTTGTTCGGGCACCGATGGCGAAGGAATCTAGGTTAGGGGAAGCATCCTCTCCATATATTCAACACTAAACAAGCCTTAGTAGCTAGATGCCATAAAGATGACAACAAATACGGATGGTTTATAGTAGAAATATAACATGTTCACATTGCCTAGCTTGCTTTGATATTTAAGCATATGGGTAAAGTTTACTCTGTGAAAAGAACAAGGGAAATGGAATTTAATAGGAATGAGCTGGGATCATGAAGTGTGCTTGGTTCTTTCAATGGAAGTTTGAAGGAAGCTCTCTTATTGTATAATATTTGGCAACAAAGTACTTAAGGTTGTCATTATTATCAATAAGAGCAATTAGTCCCAAGATTTCTTAGGAGGTGCTCTCATATCAAACTTACACCAGGCAGCTGACATGGGCCTATTAAATTTTGACACCAAATACATAAATATCTTAATTTTCAGAGGCAACGGCCTCAAGTTCGTGACCCTATTTGTTTTCCAAACAATTGGTATTAGAGTGCTAGCTGTGGTTCCGCAACATATGCTAGTCTGCAACCAATGTTAATAAGGGCACAATGGGCGCACAACAGTGGGGCGCATCAAAAAAATTTCCGTAGCAGGGAAGTATGTTCATTTTTAAGCCTTTCGACAAAAAAACAATATAATAAAATGACAAATAAAAATCCTAGTAGTTCCTACAAGATGGGACTAGAACGGAGTATGCCTCCAAATGAGGTTTCTTGATAATCATACCGCCAAAGCCACTATTTCAGCTCCTAGCAAAAAAATATCGGAGATCTTGGGTGATCCAAGGGATCAATGCAAATGAAAAAGATCCAAAAAGTCTCCCTCCGACTTACTCTTTGATCTTCGCATATCACATTATTCAAAGTTATGACCTAGATGCTTGATGCTTGTAATTTTCCGAATATGTTTGTTTTATTTCTCGTAATTTTAAATCCCCAACAGATATGAAGGATATAACTGTTGCATTGCAACACCAAATCTCATTAGAAGATTCCTAAGAAAATAATAAAAATGGAGATTTTATGGGCCCAAAAAAATTTCAACCACTAAAATTTTAAGAAAAAATACAAAATAAAGCAGACAATTTTAGTGAGCTCTCTTCTTTCCTTGTCCCTTATGTTCTCTTGATCATCCTTTAAACAACTTTTCTTTCCTTTTTGGTTTTTCTTGTTCGTCTCCTTGTTAAGTCCGACAAACTTCATCGAAAGTGAGAGACAACTGAGGTGAGGGGCTGTGTGAAAGCAATGCATGAGCTGGAAATCAATGGAAGATGACCCAATGTGGAAGGAATCTCTCTCAAGGCTTAAGTCACAGAATTTGCCAACAGAGTAAATTAAGAAGTTGTGAACTTAATTTGAGACCGAATTGCAAAGGTCACTTGCCAAAATACTTTTTGAGATACTTATTACGGAATTTTATCCTCACCGTCCCGTTTAAAAAATAAATAAGATCGGGTGTGGAGATCAAAATCCAAAATCAAAGGATAAGACTTGAATCATGTATGTGATACACTTTCCTTAAAATGTTTATCTGTCCCCTCACAATTCCTTGAAAATGGTGATGGGATGCAATTGAACCACTTCATGGGCTTGAGGATCAATAGATGCATTGATTCACCAACCAATGGGTGCCAGGAAAGATGTGCCATGTGGTACGATGGACCGCATAAGATATAGATCAAGTGCATCACAAAATACCCTCTTATTCATTCCATACAAATAAGCTAGAAGAGTTTTTATTATATACTCGTCCAACTTCTTTCCCCAAAGCGACGTGGGACTAAATTTCTCGTCAAACAAAGAGAGAAATTGAGAGAAAGTGATTAGATGAAAACATTTCGATTTGGTCAAAAAGTATTGGTGGGAAGCTTAAAATCAAACTTTTGAATGAAAAATTTAAAACTCAAGATAAAACCACTCCTGGTCTATGTTTTAAACCAGTGATAGAATCACTCACTTCACCTTATATTAACCAAACCCCACACATCCAATTCTTATCCTATCACTATGGGCTCGACTATAAGGAACGATGACAGAACATTTTGCGATAAATTATCCATTTACACTAACCCTCTAAGACTGATGTTGAAAATTTAACCACGATAACTTAACAAAAGAGGAGTATATAAACCAAAAGGCCTAAAGAACCAGCTGCCAAGTAAGAAGACCTACCTTATTGATTGCGTAGTTTACACTCATGCAACTAGTACGAATACCATGGGCTCGGGTGAGCATCAAACTAGTTGGAGTTCGGTTGGGCTATGTTAACATGGTCATTAGACTTTTCAAGTACAAAATTGTTTTGGATTAGGTAGCAGCGACCACTGACAAACCTTGAATAAAGCCTTTAACTTAGTCACCTGAACCACGGTTCGGGATCCGGCCGTCAACACCTATTATTTCCGCCCTTTTGAAGGTTCCGGATTGTTGAGATCTACATGCCACCGAGAGAATCGATCCTAGGGGGGCTCCCATCATAAGGGCCAGGTGATCAAATGGGTGGGGACATGTGTCGACAACTGGACCGTGAACCACGTATGGTGATTCCGTTGTTTGGAGCGACTATTTTAAATCATTCGAACACTAACATTTTAATAAAACTAATATGAATTTTAAGTCATGTCCATATGTAGCTTAGGATACAATGTTTGTTTTGTGAGGGTTCTCTCTCAAACCCTAGCTTAGGATACAATGTCTCCTAACATAACTAACCATATATAAATGTTTAACCAAAGTGATGTGGCATCCAAAAATAGTGATTCATCGATCGTGCTGGGTGCAACAGATGACTATGATCGGAACACATTATTCTAGTTAAAAGAAATCAGTAAATCATTCGGGTTAAGAGAAATGTTGCGCGATCATCATGGGATGATACGGTGCACAAACCTAGATGCAAAACTATGACATTGGCATGACATCATCCGTGCTAATTGATCCCATCCTTTGGCGCTATGGATGCACGACATGTAAGCATAACATTCCTCTTCGGGTTAAATATTATTTTTTCTATATTCTAATGTGCAACAGAATAGAAAGAACAAACTCAGAACCCATAAGACGACATCGGACGGCTGTTATGCTTTTGGATTGCATCAGTGGGCTTGATGTCATCTTAGATGAACCACCCACTATTCATAGTTTGTTACATTTTGGGGGCCCACATTTGGGACAAAATGCTTCTCATTTATCCAGTTATGCATCTTTAATGAAGAGGGTAGAGAGCCGCCAGTCGATTCTTTAATCAACCACATGATCCTCTTAGCCGAAGACTTGGGGTTTACGTGACTCATGACTTTACTTAATTAGCATTGTTGAACGGTTAGTCATGAAGTGTGCTGGAGTTTATCCTGGGCACCCAGGCTAACGGAGGAGACCTACAGGTGGATGGAGTACGATTTTGTTCCAACCTCCTTAAAGAGGTTGGAGCGTCCCCCTCTCTCTCATTGGTCCATTCCAAGGGTAAGTTATATAGGGGCATGCTATGCTCTGGCATGCGGTAAGTGCGGCACCGCATCGCAGCCGTCTGATGAACGCGCTGCGTGCATCGCATGCATGTAGCGGTGCATCAGACGGCAGTGGTGCGGTGCCGCACTTACCGCATACCGCACTATATATATATATATATATATATATATATATATATATATATATATATATATATATATATATATATATATATATATATATATATATATATATATATATATATATATATATGCTTTGAGACATTGTTTGACCATCCTAGAAGTTTTGGAATTTGATGAAATTTGGTGAGGGTGTTGTCTAGGGTAAGATGATCATCCTCACAAATTTTCATCAAATTCCAAAACTTCTAAGAGGGTCAAATGGTCGAAGCAAAATCTGCAAAATCTGCAGTCACCGTTAAAATCTGTAGATTTTGCTTCGACCATTTGACCCTCTTAGAAATTTTGGAATTTGATGAAAATCTGTGAGAATGATCATCTTACCCTAGACAACACCCTCACCAAATTTCATCAAATTCCAAAACTTCTAGGATGGTCAAACAATGTCTCAAAGCAGCAAAAAACGCTGTTTTGATAGGCAGCATCCCATTCCTCCCTCTCTCTCTCTCTCTCTCTCTCTCTCTCTCTCTCTCTCTCTCTCTCTCTCTATATATATATATATATATATATATATATATATATATATATATATATATAATATAGCGATCTAGTGAGATAACTCTTATATGAGATACTTGTGAAAAATCTATCTAGAGATTTTAGAATTTGATGAAATTGATGAGTGTGCTATGTATGGTAAGTTGATCATCCTTAACAAAATTCATCAAATTCTAAAACCTCTAGGTGTAAAAAATTTGTTATTCAAATTTATGATTTTTATGGACGATCGATAAATCTTCTAACATTTGACGCCCCTAGGAGTTTTCAAATTTGATGAATTTTGGTGAGGATGATCAACTTGCCATACATAGCACACCCACCAATTTTCATCAAATTCTAAAACCTCAAGATAGGTTTCTTACAAGTATCTCATATAAGAGTTATATCGCTATCATATATATATATATATATATATATATATATATATATATATATATATATATATATATATATATATATATATATATATATATATATATATAGAGAGAGAGAGAGAGAGAGAGAGAGAGAGAGAAAGAGAGAGAGAGAGAGAGAGAGAATAGTGATACATTGCGGCAGGATTAACGTGCGGCTTAACGTGCGGCGAGCCGGGGTGTCTACGGGCCGTTCGATCGCCGGATCCAACAAACCGGATTCACCCGGACCACCGAAACAGGTCGTTACTGTGGTGGCCACAGTAACAGCTATTTGGTGGTCCGGATGAATGCCATCCGTTGGATCGGATCCATCGAACGGCACCAAAACATTTCGCTGTTACTTAGCCGCTACAGTAACAGCGAAATTATTTTGGGCCGTTCGATCCCTATCGATCCAACGGATGGGATTCTGTTTGGTTTGGGATGAAATTTAACCGTTGGATCGATAGGGATCGAACAGCCCAAAATAATTTCGTTGTTACTGTAGCGGCTACAGTAACAGCAAAATGTTTTGCTGCCGTTCGATGGATCCGATCCAACGGATGGGATTCATCCGGACCACCAAATAGCTGTTACTGTGGCCGCTACAGTAACGGCCTGTTTCGGTGGTCCGGGTGAATCCGGTTCGTTGGATCCGACAATCGAACGGCCCGTAGACATCCCGGCTCGCCGCACGTTAATCCTGCCGCAATGTATCACTACTATATATATATATATATATATATATATATCTCACAAGTCCTATAAATTTATTGTGCAAAGGATCCAAGAAAATACAATGGATTGAGTATGAGAATTAATTTTTATAATTTTTAAATACGTCCACCCTGAATTCGGTCCGTTTACCAGAGGAATTTAAAACCCGAACCGATCCATTGCCATCCATAAAGGTTCCAAAATAAGTTGAGCCTCCAAAAGTCGGTACTCTGTGAACTTTACCACACAAACCAACCTCATCCAACCCCAACATCCATCGGATCCCAATCATGGCCGCTTCATAAGCCTCGAGGCCAGTGGAGACGTGAGATCTGAATTCTTTGGTGATCCAATGAATGCCCTCCACCTCAGCCTTTGCTTGGCCGTTTCTTGTCCTGCCCCCATATGTTTGTCCTCTTCTCCAACCATGAACATGCATATAACTAACAGGATTAGTCAGGTAGAGGTCTGCAGACCCCCCTTTGGATTCTATCTTAAAATTAAATTAATGATATAATAACCACCCTTAACAGATAACTAAGACCAAACTGATGTGCTAATTATGAGAGAGAAGAGAGAGAGAGAGAGAGAGAGAGAGAGAGAGAGAGAGAGAGAGAGAGAGAGCAGTAAAAAAAGTGGGAGGGGCTTCGTTAAAGACAATGCATGGCATTGCACAATTGAGAGAGACGTTTTTTCCAAAATGACCCCCAACTCTTTCTATTTTGTCAAACCGACTCCACTTGCTTTTAGTGTTAATAACTTTACCGACCACTTATAATATTTTTGAACAAAAATATCCTTAACATAGCACTTTTTCTTGTTCCTTTGTAAAATCTCTTGAGCCACAAACACAAGTTATTTGCGTCAAAACTTATGTTCGTTGCATCAGATCTTGCACTCGTTGCATCGGACCTTGCGTTCGACGCATAGGCCAGAAGTATTTCATTGAAAGTAACAACAAAACATACTTGCATTCGTTGCATTAGTCATATTGCTTCGTCGAAAACAACATATAGTATTGAGGACATCTTTATCCAAAAAAATTAAAATACGAAGGCTGTTACGCACTGGTTTGAGCAATACTTGACTTTTAAGGGTAATTTTGGGAAGAACCTCATTGAGAGAAAGAACTACAATACATTCTACTTGCGTGTAGTATTAACCCTAGTTTGTTTAATCCCACAACTTCCTTCCGCCCCCCCCCCTACTAGACTCCAACTGCTTACTTCCCAAAGAGTTGTGATCGATATCCTCGATCGAGCTAGCTTCCTTTGTCCCCTAATGCACCAATCCCACCCCTTATCATTCTTTCGGATTATTTTGACTTTGCCCCCCCAAACTTTGCCTTGAATTAGACTTTACCCCTCACATTTTCAGTAATTAGACTTTACCCCCCAAAACCAATCGTTCCGTCAGCTCACCATCTAGGAGAAAGGGTGAGCTGACGGAAAAGAAATAAAGTTTTGGGGGGTGAGCTGACGGAACAGTTAGTTTTGGGGGGTAAATTCTAATTAATTAAATATGGGGGGCAAAGTCTAATTCAATGCAAAATTTGGGGGGCAAAGTCAAAATAACCCTTCTTAAAATTATAAAAAGAGCCAAGCCTCCTCTCCCTACTGCTCACCACCCCCCTCTCTACAAAACCCTAAAACAGTCCCAATGGCAGCAGAGCTCGGCCTTCTCTCGCTCACCCAACTCCAGAAGCTAGCTCAGCAGCAGCAGCAGTCGAAGCCCGGCATGTGGAACTGGACGAGCCGCCGCCCGTTGGGGGACGACGGCGAGTCGTGGGAGGTGCGGGCGTTCGCCCAGGACACCGGCGGCGCGATGGGCACGACGTGGCCCCCGCGCTCCTACACCTGCACCTTCTGCCACCGCGAGTTCCGCTCGGCGCAGGCGCTCGGCGGCCACATGAACGTCCACCGCCGCGACCGCGCCCGGCTCCGGCAGTCCCCGCAGGGGTCCGAGCCCTCGTCGTCCGCCACCTCGAATCCCACCGTCGCGTTCCCGCCCCCGGATTTCGTCCCCGGAAGCGGGTTGTGCCTCTTCTACCCCCTCCCGAGCCCCGGCGCTGGCTTCTCGCCGGCGGCCGCGATCAATGCGCCTTCAACCCTCCTCTCCATGTCGCCGGATCAAGACCGGGCGCTTAATCTCCTACCGGGCATGGCGGGGTCGATGGGTGAGATGGATGGCAAGCTCGGCGTTCGGAATCACGACGGGAACGATGGAATGGTGGTCGATGAGATCGATTTGGAGCTCCGATTGGGACGACGATAACTCGAGGATTCTGCAAAAGAGGCCATGCATGGTACTGTGCTATTTGTATTCGTGTGCTGATTATTGTGCTTTGTGGCTATTTCGTGAAGTGTGATCCATTGATTGATTTGTATAAGATACCAACATGTTGCTATGAAGAGACTGAGCCAAATTACCATGTATGTATCATTGATTCTTTCATCTACTTTGCCCTAATGGAGGTCTAGATATCATAGTATTAGTAGTAATAAGGTGTAATCATCACTATAGATGAAGACATGATTGAAAGAACAAGAAAGTACTATAGTTGTATAACTTGTATGTGTGGATTGGCCACATTTTATATTAGTTACAAATTATGTAATACATTTATTTAGAGGCTTTGGTGCTATAATTAATGTCATGATTGGTGCTTACAATCCCTTCTAGAGATTAATCTCATTGTCAAGTATCATTTCGTATTTGTATTGAATCACACTTGAGCAATACTAATCTATTCGTGTTGCTAAGCTAATTAGAACTAATTAGAAGAAAGTGTGCACGATCATCCCGCCGTGCGTTTGATGGATTCATTTTCGGTTTTATTTTGAGTTTAACTCTTGAGAGATAATTGTAGAAGAAATAAGTTCTTAAAAGTTAGGTTTAAGCATTCTCAGCAGCCACAATTAGTTACCTTTACCCATTCCTCTCTTTCTCTAGAATTTGATGATTTTTTTATAAGGAGGATGATCAACTTGTCATAAATAGCACACTCATCAAGTTTTATAAAATTCGATCTGAAACCTCTAGATAGGTTTCTCACAAGATTTCTCATATAAGAGGTTTCTCACTTGATTGTGATCCATAATCGGTTTCTAATTACCACTTTCGTAGGTTCCCGTGTATTAAATGGGCGGATTCTTTGCTCTACATTATATGGAAAAGGTAACCAATGATCTAGTAATCCAAAACTTTGATGACTTCATTAGCGATCTAAACATACATGGAGAGAGTTAGCTAGGATTAATTGCACATGCAAGCACTTAAGTTCTTCTTGATTCTTTGAAAGTAGTGATAAAATGAATTTTAGCCATTGATGTGCATCAACATCTTTCCATGGTGCTTCTTATTGCATTTCATGTACCAACACATTGATGCTTATTAAAAGCTAAAAACTTTTTAATTAACTTCATGAACAAAAAATTATAAGATAAAGTTGATATACCTTCTCTAAGTTATTAGGAGCTAAATTATTATGAACACTTCTACAGTTTAATCCTACCATATGGTTAGCAAAGACTTAATTCAGATTCTAATATATACATTTAAATGTAGTATGAGAGTTAATTTGATGTTCATGCACTTGCATGGTGTTTACAACCCCTTCTTTAGATTCTTGTTTTCCCCCCTTTTTGTGAGAAAGATTACTAGCAAGATGAGTATCATTTCACATCGATCTTCTTACATATAGATTGAATCTTTTACTGATTAGTAATGTATTAGGGACTTCTAATGCTGTATTTTTATATCTATAATATAAGCTATGTTTTCCTCATTTTCCCTACATTTTTAGAGGGATATATGCTATGCATCTAGGCCATGTAAGCAAATCTTTGCATCCTCGCTGCGAGAATCATGGGATGGGCGTGCTGCATGCATGATGATGCTATGCTGATGTCATCATTATGTGTCAAGATACGTGCACCAAACCCATACCATGGTGCTCGCTGTTAGGATGCATGTACTATGCATACCTGGCATGTATATGCATGGCATCGTTCAAACTTTTATTGTCATTGTTAAATTGTTTTTTTTTTTTAAAGGCTTGTTAAATTGTTTCAAATGATAAAATATTACAACAAAATTGATCTAAATCGGCTGCAAAATCGGTGATGATCGGAAGGTTTGACCAATTATGCCTCATTTAAAAAAAAAATTTCAAATAGCTATTTCTGTGGCCCAACCACTGATTTAAGAGGATTATCTGACAGTCAGGCCGGCCTCTCAAGCATTGGTTAACAATAAATAAAAGAAACGGGCCGACCAACGGTATCATGTTGTTAAGCTAGCTCATTTGGTAATGTGCTCGTGTCAGCTCCCATTCGACTCGCGCTTGAACCTGCGAGGCGGTATGATTTATTTTGGCATGCTTGGGTCGAGTCAATCAGGCTTGCAATGAGATCGAGTCGGTGGGGTTGCTACCAGTGGCGAACCCTGAAACTCCAAAATTAAACCTTTGAGGGGGGGTGGGGAGCATTTGTGAAGATTTTTTAAAAAATAAATAAACTTCAAATGGTCCCCTAAGAATTTTTTTCATCTTTGGAGGGATCAAGGCCCCCCTTGGTTCACCCCTAATAGCTAGCACCGCACCCATTTTTTTAAAATTTTTGTTTTAGAAAATCTAAAGATCAAATCCAACAGCCTGACCATCGATTTTGATGGAGGGTAATGCGACAGCTAGGCCGCAAAAAGACTTTTTCGACGGAGGTAATTGTGGCCACCATTTCGACGGCCAAGCCATCAATTTCTCGGTTATCCAGCCACTTTTGGCCACCGATCGAGATCCATTTGTTAAAGTAAAATTACTCAATAAAATATATGTAATATCTCCCCCACACATTTATGATATTGTTTAATTAATTTGTTTGTGTTTGCACGAGAACTTCCCAGGAGGTCACACATCCTAGCATTGCTCTCGCCCAAGCACGCTTAACTACAGAGTCCTTATAAAATCCGCAATGGCTCACGGTTTTAAACATTATATTTGTTTCGGATGAGATATTATATATATATATATATATATATATATATATATATATATATATATATATATATATATATATATATATATATATATATATATATATATATATATATATATATATATATATATATATATATATATATATATATATATATATATATATATATATATATATAGCCAAGATTCTCCTCCAGGTGATGTAGGATTAATTTGTGGCCCACCTCACCTCATCTCATTCATCTTGGCTTTCACCGCCTGTTTCGATCAACATCGAAAAATGATCGAGCCAGCTAGCTAGGTGCCCAAAGATTCAACCAATGATTTTTTTGTTGCTTCTCACTAAGGATGATATTTATTTTTTAAATCTAGTAGGAGAAAAGATAAATAAAAAGACCTTGAAATTTTTTAACCTTAAAGGTTGTCAATGGATAGCAAAGACTTGGTTCATATAGTTTATGGCCTTATGATTCTCGGCCGGTTGGGACAAAAATAACTATCAACTTTCATTTCTATGTCCATTATAATTTTTCAGCTGTATTACTTGACAAGTTATGTACTAATCAAGATGATAATAGAAAGGGTATAGTTTGAATGTGTCAATTGATGCTACTACTCTATGGGAGCCAGCAAATGGAATATGGAGAGACGTACCTAGAAATGGTTAATGTAATCTTCTCTATTTACATATAAATCCCTATAAGATCAATATTTATATATAAACCCTTAAATCTCTCTCTCTCTCTCTCTCTCTCTCTCTCTCTCTCTCTCTCTCTCTCTATATATATATATATATATATATATATATATATATATATATATATATATATATATATATATATATATATATATATATATATATATATATATATATATATATATATATATATATATATATATATCGATTCTATAATTAGTTGGCATCCAAAATGAATGAATATTTTCAAAATATTCATTCATCGTACTTTTTTATATTAATCTAAAAGGAAAATAACCAATTTACCCATGGTTTTAATTACTTATATTGACATATCTTTATTGAACATGAGCTTAATCCAAAACAAACACATACATAATCTGACTCTAAATTGGATCTAATTCGAAGAATTCTTACATTGGAGAGATATTTACAAAGTTTAGATAAAATAGTAAAGATAAAATTGACAATATTCTCTCGTTGTGAATGTCGACGAATTAATCAATATATAATGTTTGAAAGAATTGAGGGTTTATATGAAAATATAGATAGGTTTCTCATCAAGGTGATTATGTTGCGTCAGAATCAACAAGGCGTTTTTGGCCCTACCTGTAGTCTCTATGGGCTGGGTGCGACTTTTCCAGGGAGGTGTGGGCGCATTTCCTACTCCGGCTGCATAGGCGATCGCCTCCTACCTCCGTCGCCCATCTGTGGGGGACATGGAGGCACATGTGGTTCCGAGGCCCCGATCGGCGGGGGTGGGACATGCTAGAAATCGGAATTTCTAGGATAATCTGGCTTGAACGTAACCGGAGGACCTTCCAAGGGAAGAGCACACTGACGGATATCGTCAAAACCCGGATCAAGACCTTGATCCACCTCTGGGCGTCAAATGTCGCGCCGGGTACGTGGGCTTTCCTTATTGATCTTTGTAACCCGGTTAGTGAGTAGTTCTGTACTCCCCCCCCCCCCCCCCCCCCTCATTTGATCTCCAAGAAGGATTTCTCCCTCTCTCTCTCTCTCTCTCTTTATATTTATATATATATATATATATATATATATATATATATATATATATATATATATATATATATATATAGAGAGAGAGAGAGAGAGAGAGAGAGAGAGAGAGATAGAGAGAGAGAGAGAGAATTTTTTTTTTTGAGAACCCCTCCTAAAGGAGGGAGGGTTTGGCGGACCCCAACCAGAAACCATTAAAAACTAAGACAGTAGATTGTTACAAAAACTGAGAGCCTCCGTCCCTAGTCTATCTCTCTAAGGTGCAATCCAGGTACTGAAAAGGGAAATCACCGAATGTCTCAACTTCTCCTGCCCTGCCGACTTGTCATTGAAGGTCCTGTTATTCCGCTCAAGCCAGATGACCCACACGATCGCCATGACCAAAATGTCCCACGGCTTCCGGATCCCCATCGGGATTCTGCTCCTTCTCCAAGAGGTCCAAAGGCCCCTTAGGGTCCTGGGATGCGAAGATAAACCTGCCTTACTCTCGAAGTGGTCCCACAGGTGCCTGGCAAAAGGGCATCCGAGCAGTAGATGCGAAGATGTTTCCTCCTCTGAGGCACAGAAAGTGCAGGAAGTGTCCGTCGCCTGGGGGTGATTTCACCGCATCAGATTTGCTTTCGTCAGGATCTTGTTCCTCGAGGCCAGCAAGGAAAAGATTTGAACCTTCGAGGGCGTCTTTGTCTTTCAGATAGCCTTAGACGGCCCGTGACGCTGAACCCGAGGGAGAAGATGGTCATAGAAAGATCTAACAGAGAAAACTCCTGAAGATGTGCCACTCCACCGGACCTCATCCCGGGTCGGTCTAAACGATGCCGCCTGCAGAATTGAGTGGAGGTCCTGCAGCTCCCGCCGACCATCATGGTCTAACGGAGCACTAAGCCTTAAGCGCCACCCGATTGTCCCCTACCTCCGGCAAGCCTGGGAACGGACTGAAGCTCCCTTATTCCGGGCCAAAGAGAAAAGAGTTGGGAAGAGCTGCTCTAGAGGTCTGTCCCCAAGCCAAGTATCCCTCCAGAATCTAATGTCTCTCCCATCGCCTAGAACAAGCGTAGTAGCCTCCCTGTAGAGATCCTTGACCCTCAGAATGCCTCTCCAGAAATGAGAGATCCGGCCAGACACTCTACCCCGCGCGCGTAGAGGAGAGAATCTTCTAAAATACCTCGCTATAATGACGTCCCGCTAGGAGCCTCCAGATCCCTGCTGCAGCCTCCACCACCATTTCCCCAACATGAAGATATTGAATCTGCGCAGGTCAAGAACTCCCAGACCTCCCAGTTTCTTAGGAAGACAAACCTGGTCCCATATCATCAAATTGTAGCCACCCGCATTCGCCCCCACCCCATGCCAAAGGAAGGAGCGTCGAATCTTGTCAATCCTGTCTATTACCCAAGACGACAGGAAGTAGAAAGATAGATAGTAGGAAGGAATCGAGGATAGAACCGAGTTCACCAACACAAGCCTCCCCCCCGAAGATAGAAATCTACCCTTCCAGCCCTCCAGTCTCCCCTCTATCTTAAGAATCAGTTGCTCCCAATCCTCTCTCCGCAGTGCTCTGTCACTGATAGGCAGTCCCAAATACTTCATCGGCAGGGTTGCTACTTTACAGTTCAAAAGTCTAGCTAAATCGCTACCTGTATCCCCCGAACCGATGTAGTAAAGGCTGCTCTTCTGGAAATTGATCTTCGGGCCCGAAGTCAGCTCCAACCCGTAAAGGAGGATCTTGAGAGCGACCATCTGGAATGGACAAGCCATCGTGAACAAGAGAGAGTCATCCGCATAGTGCAAATTCGAGGTGGTCCAACCATGTCCGCCCACTCCCTTAACCAAACCCTCAGCATTCGCCTTACGAACAGCGGCATCGAAGGCATCAACCACCAGAATGAAAAGATACGGGGATAAAGGACATCCCTGCTTCAGCCCCTTGTAAACCTTGAAGTCCTTGCCCTGCTCCCCATTGATAAGACAAGATAGCTTCGAGGATACCAATATCTCTCTAATCCACCCCAGCCATCCACTAGAGAAGCCCTTGGCCTTCAAAAGATCAAGCAAGAAATCCCACCTGATTTGGTCAAAAGCTCTCTCGAAATCGATCTTCAGCAAAACTTCTTCTTCTCCAGACTCGCGCAGGTGGAAGATCGTTTCATGAGCCACCGCTACACTGTCCAGGATTAATCTCCCCTTGATGAAAGCGGTCTGGGAAGGAGAGACCAGCAGGAAGATATTGTCCACGAGCCTATTGGCTAGAACCTTCG
Source organism: Chamaelirium japonicum (assembly GCA_947650365.1). NCBI lineage: Eukaryota > Viridiplantae > Streptophyta > Magnoliopsida > Liliales > Melanthiaceae > Chamaelirium > Chamaelirium japonicum. The sequence continues at coordinate 56,316,378 of OX393550.1, forward strand.
TAATAATCTTGTAGAGACAGTTCGAAAGGAAGATCGGCCTGAAGTCCCGAATGGTCTCTGCAGTAGATTTTTTAGGGAGGAGGATAATCCATGAGTGGTTCAGGCAGTGAAGACGCACCTTGCCCGAGAAGAAGTCGCGCAGCAGCCGACAAAGATCGCTCTCCAACAGTTCCCAGTACTCCTGGTAAAACGACATAGGGAACCCATCTGGACCCGGGGCATCGTCTCCTTTGGATTGAAAGACCGCCTTTCAGAAGTCTTCATTGGTAAACTCTGCATCAATGCCCAAGCCTCCCGGAAGTCTTGAAAAATCTGCACCGCTCCAATCATAGGAAACCCCCGTCGAGGTATCCGACTCCCTGAAAGAATTCTTGAAAAAAGAAGTAGTTGCCCCCAGGATGTCAGTAGTAGTCGTCAACTCTCTCTCCTCGTGCCACAGGGAAGTCAGAAAGTTCTTCCTCCTACGAGCGTTAGCCACTCTGTGGAAGTAGGAGGTATTCGCATCCCCCAGTTTCACCCACTGCTCTTTCGAACGTTGCCTCCACATCTCCTCCTCCTTTCGCAAGATAAGCACAAGATTCTCGTTCAACTCCTTCAATCTTGCTGACTCCGGACTAGAAAGGACAGCAGATTCTCCCTTAACCTCAAGACCCTGGATCTCAGCCAAGGTTGAGGCCTTTTGCCTCAGAACATTGCCGAAATGATCGTTGCTCCAGCACTGAAGCTTCTTCTTGATGAATTTAAGTTTCCTAACCATGTTCAAAGCCGAGTTCTCAACCCTGCCTGCTTCTCCCCACCAACCGGTCAGCAGATCCTTGAAACCTTCCTCCAGCGTCCACATTGACTCGAACCTAAAGGGGGGGCGGACTGGAGATATAGCATTATAGCAAGAAATGCTATAATGCGGCATGCGGTAAGTGCGGCACCTACCGCATGCCATCCGATGCACCGCTGCGTGCATGCGATGCACGCAGCGCGTGCATCAGACGGCTGCGGTGCGGTGCCGCACGTACCGCCGCATGCCGCAACATAGCATGCCCCTATATATATATATATATATATATATATATATATATATATATATATATATATATATATATATATATATATATATATATATATATATATATATATATATATATATATATATATATATATATATATATATATATATATATATATATATGAGGTGTGTTACGTTGCGCTGTGCGCTGCCCCGGTGTGAAAATGCGCTGCGTGATTACGGCCGTCCGATCGCGCGGATCGGCTGCGAACCCGCGCGTTTTCCCCGGCCCGTTTGATTCCGTGCAGCGCACCCCTGCCCGGCCGTCCGATCACTCGGATCGGTTGCGAACCCGCGCGAATTCCCCCGCCCGTCTGATCCCGTGCAGCGCACCCCCGCCCGGCCGTCCGATCGTTCGGTTCGATTCCCGGTCGTTGGATCGATGGGAATCGAACGGATCAAAATAATTTTCGCTGTTACTATAGCGGCTACAGTAACAGCGAAAATCATTTTGGTCCATTCGATTCCTATCGATCCAACGGATAGGAATCGAACGAACATAACAATTGTGTTGTGCGTTGGATCGATTGGAATCAAACGGTCGAAAATGGTTTTCGCTGTTACTGTAGCCACTACAGTAACAACGAAAATGATTTTGGTCCATTCGATTCCCATCCATCCAATGGCCGGGAATCGAACCGAACGATCGGACGGTCGGACGGGGGTGCGCTGCACGGGATCAGACGGGCCAAGGAATTCGCGCGGGTTCGCAGCCGATCGCACGATCGGACGGCCAGGAGGGGGTGCGCTGCATAGGATCAGACGGGCCGGTAAAAATGCGCGGGTTCGTAGCCGATCCGCACGATCGGACGGTCGGAATCGTGCAGCGCATTATCACGCCGAGGCAGCGCACAGCGCAACATAACACCTCTCTCTCTCTCTCTCTCTCTCTCTATATATATATATATATATATATATATATATATATATATATATATATATATATATATATATATATATATATATATATATATATATATATATATATATATATATATATATATATATATATATATATATATATATATATATATATATATATACATATATATATATATATAGAGAGAGAGAGAGAGAGAAAATGGGATATGGGCTGACAGCTTATTTTGAATTTAGGTTGTCGCTGTCAGCCATCCGATTCTTATCGAGTGAAGGGCTCAGATTAGAGAACCCAGCCACCGGCCAACGAGTCCACGACATCTCTCTCTTCCTCTCTGTTTCACTGAGAGAGAAGACCACAGAGAGAGAGAGAGAGAGAGATCGGCCCGCTGAGAGAGTCGATCGCCCCGCGTCCTCACCGGCTACAGTAGATCGTCGGGGCTGCGATCTCCCCTCCCGTCTCCGGCGCCCGCCTCCAGCCCCCTCCGACCCCTTCCCCTGCGCCCGGCTCCGATCACCCCGCGTCCTCGCCGACTACAGTAGATCGCCGGGGCTGCGATCTCCCCTCCCGTCTCTGGCGCCCGCATCTAGCCCCCTCCGACCCCTGCCCCTGCGCCCGGCTCCCGCGGCCCCAGTCTCCTCCGGCGCCCTGCGCCCGACTCCGACCTCCAGCCCCCTCCGACCAGCAACCCCCGACCGACAGCCCCAACCCGACCCTCGACGGCAGCCCTCCGACCAGCAGCCCCCCGACCCTCGACCGACAGCCCCCTCTGGTCGGGCCAGGTGCGATCCACGGTCGGAGGGCTGCCGTCGATGTTCGGGGGGCTGCTGGTGGCCAGAGACCGGAGGGGACTGCCGCTGGCCAGAGCCGGAGGGGACTGCTGCTGGCCGGAGTCGGAGGGGACTGCTGCTGGCCGGAGTCGGAGGGTCGTCGGGCTGGTGCTGGAGTTCGAGAGAGAGAGATCGGGAGAGATGGGTGACAGTTGTAAAAGGATTTTTTTTATTTTAAAAATGGACGGTTCGTGATGGGGATCGGAGGGCTGTTAGCTGACAGCCCAAAGTTGCAAATGGGCTGTCAGCTCATACCCCGTATTCTCTCTCTCTCTCTCTCTCTCTCTCTCTCTCTCTCTCTCTCTATATATATATATATATATATATATATATATATATATATATATATATATATATATATATATATATATATATATATATATATATATATATATATATATATATATATATATATCTGTTTTTGCACTCAATTTTTTACATCGATTTTCAAACCATTAGATAGAGGTTTCAGAATTTCTTGATTTTTTGTGAGCATAATCATCTTGTCATAGATAACACATCCGCAAAACATCAGCACGTTCTAAAGCCTCTAGACTTATTAAATGTGCTCTTCAAATTAACGATTAAAATGGACGGTCGATAAAGCCTTTTAGTTTTGATGTACTTGGAGGGTTTAGAATGTTCTGATTTTTTGTGGACGTGCTATCTAGGATAAGGTGATTATGCTCACAAAAAATCAAGAAATTCTGAAACCTCTATCTAATGTTTTGAAAATCGGTGTAAAAAATTGAGTGCAAAAACAGTGTCCATTGAACCTGACCCATATATATATATATATATATATATATATATATATATATATATATATATATATATATATATAGGGCTGTTACGTTGCGCTGTGAGCTGCCATGGGGGGAAAGTGAGCTGCAGGTATTTTGACCCCCCAAAAAGTTTTTGAATTTAATGAAATTTGGTGAGGTTGTTGTCTAGGATAAGATGATCATCATCACCAATTTTCATCAAATTCCAAAACTTCTAGGGGGGTCAAATGGTCGAAGCAAAATCTGCAGATTTTAACGGTGACTGCGGACGGCAGAAATTGCTTCGACCATTTGACCCCCCTATAAGTTTTGGAATTTGATGAAAATTGGTGAGGATGATCATCTAATCCTAGACAACAACCTCACCAAATTTCATCAAATTCCAAAACTTCTAGGGGGGTGAAAATACCTGCAGCTCACTTTCTAAAACCGCAGCTCACAGCTCACTGTAACATTCCTAATATATATATATATATATATATATTGGGGTTACAACATTCGGTTGACTGTCATTATCTCAGTGTATTTACTTGGGTGGTTGGATGTTTCATCCTTCTTGGAGTTGTAAGAGCTCCATCGTTCGGCTCTCGTATGTCCTGTGTTGATCACCATGTTGGAGTTTTGTGAGGGAGCGGCGCAAAAATGTCCACACGACAGTAGGGCCCACGCTCTGTATGGCTTGACGTAGTACAGGGATCCGAATGGCGTGGCATCACTACAATAACGTGCGCCAGCTTATGACCAGCACGTGCCCCATGGAGGATTTTGCTCGGGAAATCATGCACATGTTGCTTAAAATAATCCCACACGATGACTCTGAGGTTCGTGCGCAAACAAATGGCCAAAGATGGAGACTAGGAGCGCATCTCATCGCCCATGCATCCACATTGCACGCCAGGGAGAATCTGGCTTCGGGCAGAAACCTCGGGCTCCTAGTAAATTCACTTGGGCGCCGATGGTTTTGCACACGGGTTTGGTTGCTGGATTGCTTAATTGGGTCGCTTTACCAAAGTTAGGTATGGACTTGGGGACTATAAATAGAGGTTCTATACCACGGACCTAGTATCGATTAAAGACTTTCTCTAGGGTTAAGAGGGGAACTAGCCGTCATACAGGGAGACGAAGGCCAGGGAACCCATTGGATCGTCATTAGGGTTTCAGTCGGGGTTTTTTCTTATTCTTCAGGATGGGTAGAGGCTGTAGGATCTCTTCTCCTTAGGTACTCTTTGAGGGTGTTGTGTGAGAGATTGTGAGAGGCTAACAAATTTGTACTTTTGTTTTTTCATAATAATGAATTCATTGGTTATTGTCGTATGGATTTGGTGTGTGGTTTGTTTGTGCTCGGCTTGATCTCCTTCTTCGTGGTGATCCTACGTATACCGGTGGCGATTCTTGTTGGTTGAATGCTTTAAAAACATGTCAGCTGTCACTATCACAGCTATACTTTGCAGAGCTACAGCAGGGTATTATTACTCCCATACATGTTACTATGAGCTGGCTTTGACTTTTTGTACCATGAAAGTCTTTGATGATTCACGTGATTCTAAGCATGTATTCCTCCTTCATCCAACGGTCACATGGGCCTCAAATAGAAACCAATGCATCAATGACACACGGGCTTTTATGGTCAGTAATGCCTGCCCAACATTCAGCCTTAGGGGAAAAACCTATAAAAGGCGCTTGATATGCTGAATAAACATGGCTACATCATCATCTGTAATCTCTACAGGCAGACTTGGGATTGAAGATGGATATAAAACCTTTAGAGTAATGTCATGATCTTCAACATTAATTGCACTTTGTAATCTGATAGATTTTATGAATTAGTTGGTCTACTCAATGGCGACAACAACATGAAAGTTTTCGTAATCCCACCTCTGTACTCGTACTTATCATTAATGCAAACCATTTCTCCATCATAAATGTATAATATAGGGAGTGTTGAATCCATACTTGCTTAAGAATAAACAAATAAAGCAAGAAGTAATTAACTCTGTTAAAATCGATAATTGTGAAAAGCACTAATATCAACCAAAATAAAACATATATACACTTCGGCCGAAGAACCAGATATGAGAGAAAAAGCAGTTGCATATATAATTTATTTATAATCATTTTATATTATTCCACTATCCGATAATCCATTAATATTTTTACGTTGGCTAGTACTTCGATAATTTGATTCATCTCATGGTGGAATTTGGCGAGTTCAAATTCTTCTCTTTTTAACTAGGATAATATTATCTTTACAAATAAAACTTTGGATTAGTTTCGTAATATGGTCGGGTTATTTCGTGATTTATAATTCACTAAGTGGGTTGCAGGTACACTATACAATATTGGTTATGTGTTTGAAAACCACGCATAACCCACTTTGGGTTTAGTTTCATATCGGTAAGGAAAAAGTTCCTCTACCAACTTAAAAAGGATTTCACCTTTTTCCCCACTAGTCATCATACAAGAGGAGAGATTCCACAAGCTTACACAAGTCCGCGCGTGTTTGCTGAGTCGAGTCGGGCCGGGCTTGGGCATGGGCTAGGCGGTGCGTGTGTGTGCACCCATGGACCCGGACACGATAACACCTTTGAAATGGCCTGGTCCGTACCAGCCTTATTTTTATTTTTGCTTTTAATCATATTTAATATTTAATATTTTTGCCACTAGCCATTGTTGTATGCTAGTCGTTACGAGCAAGTTCTCTGCGAGCTGTAACGTGCGGGGTTAATGGGCTTAATCGCAGCCCACGAATGGCTTCCCTCTTTCAGCCTTCTATTAACTGTCTGAGGCCTATATAAGGTCCGGTGTAGCCATGGAATAGATACACTCCGAATTTCGGAATTGCTCTATTTCTTTCTTTCCCTCTTTCTTTTTCTCGGATCGAGCTTGTGCTATGGTGCTGCCTCCTTGTATAGAGAGGATCTCCTCTTCTTTCGAGTCTTGCTGGATTTCTGCGAGTTGTTCGAGGTTCGCAAAGCCTTATTGGAGCTATGCCGATGAGAAGAAGCTTGCCTGACCAGGGTTGTCGTATCTCCAAGATCCATTACCACGAGACCCACACGAGATGGGGCAATAAAATTCTTGGGACAGCAACACCTAGCGCGATTCGACCATCAAGCCAGAGTTTCATTCTCTCATCTCTTCCTATTGTTAGATTTAATCAAATCGATTTGCATCTATCATAAAAATGCTAAATAATTACAGATAATTTACATAGGATTTTTCTCTCCTTTAAAAAGTTTGGCAAGGTGAATGACGGTTCCATAAAACTCGCTTTGCCTTGGCAAACCATATCTAAAAGAAATTTGTGACTTGTCTTTGCTTAAAACAATAATCTTTGTTAATCAAAATCACCTTTGTCTATTAAGATTTTAATTAAGTCCTAAAATTGCTAGTATAGAGCAGTTAGATTTCCAACATACAAATTTTACTTACTAGTGCTTAAAGTTCTTAATGAAACTTTCGTGGTCTGCCCTAGTTAGTTTTCTCACTTGCTCCCTGTTGCCAACTTGGAGGCATCTTATACATGAAGTATTTTATATTAATGGATGAGATCCGACAAGCCCCAGCAAGCTCCAGAAAGCCCCAAGTGCTTCAGCGAGCCTCGACAAGTTTTGAAAAACACTGGGGTGCTCTTGCGAGGCTCGTCAAGCTTCAAAATAATCCGACAAGCCCTAGCAAGCTGAAGCAAGCGCCCAAGAAAGCTCCATAAAAGCCTCAAGGTGCTCTAGCGAGCCCCAGTAAGTTTTAGAAAGCCCCAGGCATAGGCGGAGGCAACTTAGGCCTAGTGGGGGCATCTGTCCCCACTCATATTTTGAAAAAAAAAAAAACGGTTCTCATACACTGTCACCCAACCAAAAAATTCCCCACTAAAAACCTAAAAGTAAAGATCAATGGCTGAGATCGATTGCCAAAAAAAAAAATCTTCTCTTGAGAAGAGTTGCAGACTCGCAGCGCCGGCGGCCCGACGGCGGCGGGCAAACTCTTACCTCACGGACCACACGGTTCTCACCTAGTCGCCTCCGGCCCTCCGAGTCTCCGACGCCTCGCAGGGCCGCACGGGCTCAGGCCGATCAGGACCATGCCACACACTCGCCGGCTCGTCGATCACCACCTGCGGCTGCTGGGCTGCGGGCTACCGTCGCCGCCGTCGAACAGGCTAAACAGCCGCACGGCCCGCAAAGGTATGTGGGCAATGCCCTTCTCTCTCTCTCTCTCTCTCTCTCTCTCTCTCTCTCTCTCTCTCCTTTGAACCCATGAATCAATGATCTGATATTCTGATTTTTTTTTTTTGTTCACGGGTCTCAGTTCTCACTACTTTGAACCCATTGAATCCATGATTTGATATTATGATATTTTATTTTTTTTTGGTTCACGGGTCTCAGTTCTCACCTCTTTGAACCCACCATGAATACATTATCTGATATTCTGATATTTTATTTTTTTTGGGTTCACGGGTCTCAGTTCTCAAAGTCAGTGACTCAGTCTCATGCATGTTTATCTTTTTTTTTGACATTTTGTGTGGTTACTTTGGTCCATTTGGACCTTGCCGCCTTGGGGAGTGGCCTGAGTGGGCGCCGTGGGGACGGGGGGTAGCCGGGTAGGTGGGGATGGATTCGGGCCCATGGAGTATCTCGAAGGTTTTTTCGATTTCGCCGACCCAATTGACATGGCAGCGTGCAACTAGTGGCTGCAATTGTAGAAAGGACATTTTCAACTATGAAGTTTGTGAAGGGTCAGTTACGCAACAGAATGGGAGATCAATGGATAAATGATAGTTTGATTGTATATATTAAGAGGGACATACTGAATGATATTGATAATAAGGTTATCATGCATCGCTTTCAAAATATGAAGACTCGTCGAAGACAATTATAATTTTTAAAAAGATATGTTATGGACCGAAATACTTTTTAGTGGTTTCGCACTTCGTTATTTTGAATTTTTATTTTATATTTCATGTATTAGTATTTGGGTTCTCTTTTTTAACAAAATTATTTGCTTTTTGCAATCAATTGAATTCCTTTGAGTCTTTGACGATGAAAAATGGATAAAATACTTAGATCCAAACAAAGGTCGCCCCCACTAGAGCAAATTCCTGGCTCTGCCACTGGCCCCAGGGTGTTCCGACGAGCTTTGTCAAGCGTCAAAAAGCTCCAGGGTGTTTTGGCGAACCCCGAAAACCTCAGAGAATTATTTAGGGTTAATACCTTGATGAAAATTGAATAAGCTCGGCACCGACATGAAGGAAAGCACATGAACTAAACCGTCAAAAACACGAGACACATGCCATGGGACTCCGGCGTGGAGGAAAGCTAGAGAGGTGGGATTCCAACCTAGAGGAAAGAGAGGGAGGCGAGATTCCGGCGTTTAGGACAGCACGGGGGACAAGCTTGAGCTTTTTCCCAATGAATACAAATATCTTGCGTTTCAAACAGCAAGGGAGTGAAGGGAGGACGAGTCCTATCGTAAGGGCTATTTTGTCCTAAATTTTATAAACGGTCAAAAAAGTAATAGTAAAAGCAAATAAAAGCAATTTGGGGTCATTCCGGAAAAAATCTCGTCCGTTGGAACAAAAACAGTCTAATCAATCAGACGGTCCACACGAGCTGCCATCACGCGCAGCGAGGCAGCCACGTGTCTTGCAACTCGATCTCTCCTGTCACCGGATTCCCATCAAAGAGTTCAGATATACTCCAGTCGGTCAGCCCGGTCGGTGGGTCCGAGTGTATCACAGCCGCACGATGATAGACGACCCGAAGTGAATCGTACTCATGCGGCTGTGATGCGCGTCGGCCCCACCAACCGGAGGAGATCCGAACTCTTCGAAACCCCCCTATCCCCCGCGCGCGCGCGCGAGATTTTGCCACCACGAACAGATCGTTAAATCTTAGCTCCACACGTGTCAACCCACCATTCGCTACCACTTCCGCAATAATCAGCATCCAAAACCTGCCACGAGCTCGCACGTGCTTTACGGTATGAAGATATATAGATGGGTAAATTACACTTTGCCCCCCTAATGTTTAGCTCAAAAACACTTAAACCCCGTTATAGTTTACCCCTTCAATTCAGTTCTGATGAGATGAAAAATACCAAAAGGTAATTAAGTAGTTGAAAATAGGGGTATTGTGCTGATATTTCAAACTTTAGGGAGCGATTTGGAACAAAATAAACAGCAGGGTGGTTTTATGTTTTTTACATAACCTTTAAGGGGTAAAGTGTATTTTATGATTTGTCCTATATTGATTTAAATTTAATTTTGAAAAGTTATATGGAGTCCTATAAAGATTTCAATTTAATTTTGAAAAGTTATATGGAAATATTTGCAATTTTTTCTAGAATTAGATACGGCACGAGAGAAAGAGAGGAGAGAGAGTCAGAGAGAGCGAGGCAAGACCCTCACTCCACGCATGTTTCACTCTCTCTCACCTCCTCTCTCCGCCATGGATTCTCGGCCTCCCTCCCCCAATTCGAGCCCCATCCTCTAGCCCCTTCGAATCCACCGGCCGCCCGCCGCCCGCCGCCCGCAGGGCTCACGATAGCATCCTCCGCGCACGCATTCCTCCATCTCTCTATCTTTCCCCCTCTTCCACTCGAGCGAGCCGTCTTGGCGGGGGATCGGAGGCGTGCCGGATGGTAGCCCGATCGGAGCCGATCGCGCCCCTGAGGGGAGGATGAGGACGCGAGCTTCGCGGCCGCTGAAGGAGCTCTACGATCGCGCCGATAGGATCTCGGAACCGGAGGCATGTAAAGATATCATCTTACTCCCGGTAGATTAGGGTTTCTTCTTGATTGCAGTTGTTGAAGTGATGCCTGCCTTTGTTCAGAGAATTATCACTGTAGATTTGGGTTTCTTCTTAGCCTGTTATGCTTACATTTGTCTCTTGTCTCGTTTGGACCATGCTTTGGGATTTGGATGGATCTTTAATAAGTTCTTGAACGGGTGCTTTTCTGTGTTTTTTGTTGGTAGTGATTGTTTTTAGCTTATGAGATCGATGCTCTCTGCAGTTGTTTGCCATGGACATTTATGTGTTTTTTGGTCTTCTTTCTAGATAACACCAGTCCTCCAAGGGATTTGTCGCATCCGAGGACCGGTGGATGAATCAGACCATGAATCTAGCAGGACAAATTTGGTGAGAAACATACCTTGTGACCCAATAGTCCTTTTTTTTTTGGAGAAAAATCGAAGAATGAAACTTCTAAAATGCTGATAATGTTAGACATCTATCTTTCGATTGCCATTTTGCTCATAACACTTAATGGTTGTGTGGATCCATGATGTGATTTCTGTGAAATTATTCTCTCAAACTTTTAGTGCGATATTGTTGGCCAGGAGAGATCAGTTGAACCCATTTCGCGTCCGATTCTCATGGCTAGCTCCATTAAACTCACTTCTTTCAGGTAGACCATATTGGGGTCTGATTGTGATATTGTTGTCATCTGATAATTAAGACCAATTTGTTGGACTTTACCATGACTCAAAGGCTAACCTTGTGGCCTTCGCTTCTTCTGTCATTTGTCGCCCAATCTCGACAAGTAACCTGAAGGCTCATGTGAAAGGATTAATTTTCCTATACATAACACTCCTTGGTAGACAATTCAACTGGATTTTTTGGCTTCCTTTCCTCTAGTTTTGGCCATACACTGCTAGTAGGTGAGATTTAAAATGCGGGTATTGGTGCTAGTATCAGCTAGCGTCGTACCGATCCGTACTGGCGATATGACTCGATATCGGTCGATACGGACTGAAACCGGTATCGGTCTCTTTTTTATGCAAAAATTTAAAAAAAAATAAAAAAACATATTAAAAATTAAAAACAATAAAAAATAATATGAATTATATATAAATAAAATGTACATTTTTTAAAAGCTTCATCGTGAATCTTCTCTCTAAAGATCGCATGGTGGATTGCCTCGATAGACTCTACCACAATCTAGAGTGCTTGGACAGACCCTACCTCTAGAGTTTAGGCTCCTGGCTCCAGATCCAGGCCAATCTGAACAAGACCAATGGTCTCAACCATGTGTCATCCTTGTCGGTTTTCTCCCAAAACGTACTCTACTCCTCAACCCTTAACCAAAACTAGCTAAGAAGAAGTATTACAATTGCAACGAGTCAATGACTTGTCACACTTGTAATACTTTCACTTGGCTGGTTTTAGCAGATGACTTGCAGGCTTGCATCAAACAAAGACAACCAAGTCCACATCCAAACACCACTTGTTGTCTTGTTGGTGATGAAGAATGTGAATGCATTGGGGGGTGTATATAACCCAAACCCACCAACCCCCACGGGCCCCACTTTGGATTCAATGCACTTGCCCATGCCTTATACTAGTTTGGTATCATCCGTATCGGTCGATAGCTGTCGTTATCGACTGGTACCGACTGATACTGCCAAGTATCAGCCGACCCTGCTTCGGTTTTGGAGGGGGGGTATTGGTTCGGTTTCGACCGGGACCGAGTCATACTTGTCGGTACGACTCGGTATCGATCGAAATTTAAAACCATGCTAGTAGGGTTCCACTAGGTGTGCCACTTTTACGTGTTGCCCTGGTAAATTAATTGGACACTAGGAGTGTTGATTAGCTGGGAGCCTGGGACATTGTCCTCCTAAGTAGCTTCTTCAAGGATTTTGTGGAGAGTAGGACGTGGCACACGTAATCAATGACTGATTGATCGTTAATGGTATCCCATGAGAGATACAATCGGTCTATCTGGGTCAACCGTTACGGATAAGGCTCGGGTGATTGTTGAAAGCTTGGGAACTCAATTCCAACATTCTTCTAACTTCTTCAATCAAGATTATTTAAAATATCTACTAGGGCTACCAAGGAAGGAAAAAGTGAATAGAACGTAAAATATAGTGCGTAATCACAAAATATAATTGAAAAGATAGGTGCATAAATTGAAATTGTAGGAAAAATGGCACAAACCTGGGGATATAAAGAGGTGATTACTTAAAGGAACTCCATTGATGGAAGTAATGATTGCAGTTAGGAATTGAAAGGTTACAATGCAGGAATAGTAAATGTATTCCGATTATAGAAATAAATACATCTTTGGTTGAATAGTCGTGGACCTTTTACACTGTCAGCTGGTGCCCTATTTATAGATGATGGGAATGGTTTCAGGCAGCAATGTTTAAAAAGGCGTTCGAGGCTTGCGCCTCGAGGCGAGGCGGTCCTGTGCTGCCTCGAGGCGCATGCCTCAGCAGCCACATATAAAAAGCCTATGCCTCTGCATCAAGAGGCGTGCGCCTTTGTCCGAGGCGCACCTCAAGGCGTTCGAGGCGTACGCCTCTGGCTCTAGGCATAAAACATAGGGCAGGGAGGGATTAAAGGCATTAAGGGTTTGATATGTAAATCGCCCCCATGGGTCCTTTTTCACCCATTGAAACCTCCTAAACCCTTTTAGATCTTTTTTGTTTTTGAAACACCTTTGTCTCCATCTAGTGCTCATTTCTTTTCCAATTTTGATTCCGAAGTTGTTTTCTTCTTCTTTGTGGATTGTCTACCAGCCACAAGTGAGAGATCAAGATTTGTTTCAAGTTTAGAGGTATGGATCATGATCATACTTTTTTCTTCTAGTTTTTTCTATGATTTTTTCTTTGTATTTTACCATTCTCATGTATTTGTATCATTGTTTTTTTTTAATATTGACAATGTTATATTGTTTGTTATTACTTGTTAGTTGTTATTTTAATTATTATCTTAAATATTAAAGAATTAAGCGTGTTTGAGCAATTTGACTTTCTATTTTGTTGTTAGATTGCTCGATGGAGTCCTCAATCGTGTCATATAGGATATTTTCTAACACATTGTGATTTATTATGCATATCTAGTTTACATATTATTACACATTCAATAATAGTATTTATTTTGGCTTTTTTTCTTTTTTAAACTTTTTTTACCAAAACGCCTCGAAAAAATTCGAGGCTTACGCCTCGCCTCTCCAAAGGAAAAACGCCTCGATACGTCTTTCGGCTTTTTAAACATTGTCATGCAGTTTAGGTTAGATGATCTCTTTGAGGGTGTGCTCACTCCGGCTTCATGTGTCCACTGTTTTGTGCGTAGTGTCACCCACACCTTCAGTCGTGTTGCACCATGTCCCAGCTTCTGAGTTGATTGTAAGTTCGTGTGCAATCCAAGGTTTTAAATTTAGATTTCATATCTGATTCCTGTCCAAGCAGAAACCAAAATTTCAACTGAAATAATGTAAATTTTCAAAATCCTACATCTACACAAACAAATCCTTATCTGAATGTTTGTTGAGAAAAAATTGATGTAACATAATTATGTCATAATCATTCGAGAAATCTTCTTTGATGTTTGCAAGCATTGCAAATACAACAATAGAGAAGATATAAATTCCCAGGATATCACATATTTTAGTTGAGATTTCAATAAAATCAAAACCGATGCCATCACATAGTTCATATTACCCCATGAGTAATTATTTTAAAATATTTAAGCTAAACTTACATTAACTGAAAATATTGAAATTCAATATCTTGGTGGAGAGCTAGAGAAACTCCACTACTCTAATACTATCGATGTGGGAACCATTTCGTACATTTCTATCAAAAGACATTACAATTGGATGATGAAAGAGAGAAAGGGAATAAACGAGAAAGAAAAAAAATCCAAAGTGATAATAATAATAATAAAAAAAAGATTAGTTCTTTCACAGCCACAGAGCTGTTACGCCACCTCCTAAACACCCATTTGGAGGAAACCTCGTCGAGGAATACCGCCACCCGTTGATCATTGACGTCGTTGCCACCGGCGGCCATCGCCTGCCTTCCAAAGCTCTTCGGCGACCTTTGCCCACACCCCCACCGACTAACTCCTCCTGTGAGGCCTAGATTGCTTTGGAGAGGGGACGACTACTCTGCATCGGCTGCTATGGATTCCAGCGACCATATGACTCCAAGATTGGTATACTTGAGCTAACCCCTGTCTCAACTCAGTAGACGATGAAGCAAGGAATGTAGGAGAGAGAGAGAGAGAGAGAGAGAGAGAGAGAGAGAGAGAGAGAGAGAGAGAGAGAGAGAGAGAGAGAGAGAGAGAGCTCAAATCTTTTAAGGGCATATAGTGAAATACATACAAGTGTATAGTGCACCATTATGAGGCTACACCACATATTTGATAGTGTACAATCAATATATCATGTTGTATGTACCAAGCTCACCTACCAATTAGTTTGAAAAAATACAAGTTATAGATATGCATTCGAGGTACAACATCTCAAGCAAAGAAGGGAAGGAGGAGAGCAAAGTGGGGAGCGATGACAACAAAGAGGTGAGAGAAGAGGAGAAGGGGAAGGAGGGAATGGTGACATGTTGAGGGGTAAATTCTTTAATGATTACCTTGACTACCTTTAGCTCAACTCTACTTGGTTTATAATCATCTAAGTCTTGTCCGGGTTGTCCCATCAAGCTGAGGTCAACTATAAGGAGGATTGACAAGTGTTTTCAAACCGACTGTCAATCTGACATCACCCCTCTAAAACTGATGATGAAAACCTAGCCAAGACAACTTGGCAAAAATAGGGCATGTCAAGAAAGTCTAAATGACCAATTGGTAGGTGGGAGATCAACCTTGTTTGATAACGGTCACACAGTTTATGCTCATGCAACTAGGGAGCAACCCTCCAAGATTCTCTGATACTATGAAATAGTCTAGATGAAGAGGGTAGAAGGTAAGCAGCCGCAAGCTTGACAATAGGGAATTGCATTCATGTCTATGTCACAAATTATAAGCCAAAGAACTGAAGCGAAGCAATATTCCCATAACATAATTATTCTATATTAGAGTAATCAAATGCTCAATAAGTTATTTTCTTATGCAGAATACAAAAAATATTTTTTATGCAGTTCTTAGGCTGCTAATTTGTAATATATACTAAAATTATTTAATCATAGTGTCTAGGTTTGTTCAATCTGGCACTTTACCTATGTTGAATTCTGACATGTATCCGGCCTGTTGAGGTGTAGGTTAATGGAAAATAATCACCATTTTGTGGCAGTAGAACTCAAAGGAACATGTTCTTCTACAATTTTACAAATTTCTACGTAAGGTGTCCTATTTGGTAATTGAGCATATATCAATAATAACGTAATTATATAGTAAATATTCTAAATTGATAGGGCAGTGAATTTTATTCACCATGGTTCCTTTTGTTTTGTTTACCAATTACCATTTTATGGTAGCCAACTAATTCAATGGGATGTTAATACTTTCTCCTTTTTTTGCAAAGTTGTAGAAGGCCAAATATTGATAATATTGGAGCTGATTTAACACTAATTTTGCTCCCTAGTGAATTACGACCTCCACTCGAACTAACAAATAATCTGTACCTGGTCTCTATAGGAATAACAATATTTTTCTTAATCATGCAATTTACACATGCATATTGAGGAAAGTGGTAGTTAAGCTTCTGACCTTTGGCATATGACTATTCCATACCCGTGCCTGTGGGCACTTGGACGACCGCCTTCAGTGGCATCGGCACTGCAGCGGTCACCTTTGGCGTCAAAGCACATTGGCATGGGGTAACACAATATGTCTGCGACACCCACATTCGACATCGGTGGCCCTTTTCATTTGGGTAACTATATTCTGTGGCGCTCACCCCCCACTGGAAATGGACGTGATTAATGAATAATGTCGTCGACGCCCAGGCGGTGCTCACATCAGACTTGATTTCCCTCTTTGACAATATAGTAGATATTTGACAATCCCTCGTTCAAAGTGGTGCATCATGACCCCCCTTTAGTACATTGGACGGTTGCTTCCTGGCTATCTTATTGCAACCGTGTAGGAGCAGGTGACAGCCAGATTTGTCTCGGAGCATTTTTTGAGGATGACAGAGTTGTTATTAACGCGAACCGTCCTAGCATGTTATAGATGTGTACAAGGGTAGGAATAATGTCTCTGTTCCTTATCTGGGTGATAGGGTGACAGGTGGAATCAGACCTCAAAACAGAGCAAGGAGAAAAATATAGAGAGAAGATAAGCTCTCTGCAGGATGAATAATGTCAAAAGAGAATGATGAATTTTTCTGACTCCTTAAATTCGATCCATTCATCACCAAAATGAGATGAGTGTACTTAGCAGGGATTTCAAGCACTGCTATTTCAGCAACAACCTTCTCGAGGACTCTTTCCTCCCTTCCAAACTTTCTACCACCCAGATGTTGTTTTAAACCTTCTGTCCATACTTGTTGTGTGTAAATTGATAATTAACCTTTGATTTGGTTTTACTATTACGAATTATCATCAACTTGACAAGTCTCTGTTTACTGGGCATGCTGTCATCCATTTTAGCTGTTTTTCTTTAATAGTAAGTTGCACCACTTGTCATATGTGCATACCTTTGTTTTTTAAGAAAATTCTGCTTAAACACACAGAATGTACATTTTGCCACTGTGGTACCTGCGGATGTTTAGTTCAGTTGATTTTGTTCATGTTTCCTTGAATGTCTGGACTTGTTCTTATACACGTGATCACGTGCTATGAAGCGCACGGCATACAAGTGCCTGCATTTACCTATGCACCTCCACTACTTAACTTATGTTATTGATTGTGAAACTCTGATTATCGCTTCTTCTAAGTTACTGACCGCTGCTCTTTTAATAGCCTACATGCCCTGCTGACAAAAGATATACCTTCATGAGTGGGAAATTTTGTACAAGAGCAGACTCTGGGACATGCAATGTGTGCTCTGCTCCTTGCTCCTCGTGTATGCACTTAAATCGAACTGCTTCAGTTATGGAGTCAAAAATGGACTGTTTGTTTTCTGGTAATACCTTTGGAAGAAAAGGAGCTGATAGTTACTCTTTCGCTGGTGTTGACGTGCCCCCTTTTTACAAAGGCAGAGCATGTGATGACCATCAGCCTACAGCTAGTGAATCAAGTAATTTCCCATGTGCCAGTTCAAGTCATGATTCATGCACAGAAAATGCTGATAGTAAAGTAACAATGAAGGCCTCTGTTATCTATGATGCATCTGATGCTGTCGATATGTCTCCAAAGGTGTCTTCAAGTGCAGCAACTGGAGATGATCGGCTTCTTCCAAAGAAGACTAATGTTGCTGCTCATAATCTCTTTTCCCGGTATAATATCACATCTGATTTATGCCATAAGACATACTTAAGTCCAAATGAAGAGCAACGGAGATTAGAATGTCATGGGGATAACATATCATGTATTACTGGAGTTATAGATGCCAATGTTACAGTTCTTGATCATAATGTGGACTCGGACAAAAAAGATGTAGCATGTAGTTCTGCAGCAACCAGTAGTTTACGTGCTAAAGGAATTGAAGATGCTGCTCAGGTTGAAGCTGCTCCTGCCTTTTATGATTTTGAAATTGAAGATAACCAGAGTAACTCTAGGTGTCCTAGTACATGCCACGCAGAATCTTTAGGAAAGGAGATTGCTGGTTGTAGTTCGACAATAGCTGGCCTTTATGTGAAGTCTGAGCATGTGGAGTTTCCTCCATCTAAAAATATTCTCTCTCTTAAAGCTCATTCTCAGAAGGGAGGTTCCTTCCACGACAATGCCGGTTCTAAGGATTTGAATAGAAATTCAAGTTCTCAACTTCAAGAACATCTCAAATGTTCAATGGAGAATGTGGAATCTTCGTTACGACCACCATTGGCTACTGGAAGTGCGAATGAAGAGAGTTGGGCCGTGCACCTGAACTATGAAGATAGTAAATCAAGTCACTTAAGAGGTTACAATCCATCAGTTGCTTTGAAGGACACTGATCCTGTAGAAACTGCAAATGGCAAGGGTCATGGGATCTCGTCTGACGAGGTTATGAAGTGTAGCACCATAATCAAGCAACTTGAAAATCCCACCTCCTTCATGGAGGCCTACAATGTCAAGGGACCTCGGGTGCAACCTCAGCTAACTACAAACAGTGAAAATTTTGAATCAGATAGTGGGTTGATTGATGTAAGCACCTTTCTTTATTCAACTTTACTTTGAATTTCTGAAAAAAAAATTGATTGCTTTATGCATAGCTCTTGCAGTATCTGATAACTTTCTATATGTTTCTTATGATCTTTCTATTTCAATCGAAACAATAATTGAAGTGGTTGAGTGATGTATACCATAAAATAATGCAAAGAAGGAACAAAAGTATACGGCCAGACTTTTTTTTTTCCAATGAAACTATAACTGTACTTGAAAAAAGTGTGATTCTGTGCAGTTATTCATACATGGTCTAAAGACTTCATAATTCTTAGTTATTTGTGTATAGTGCTTGTTCAAATTTTGGTTCAATAATTTTTTATGACCACCTGTGGTTACTAGCTCTCATTTCCTGGCCCACAAGGAGAGGGTTAGTTTATTGTTCTCCATTGCTGAAATGGAAAGTCTTGAAATAAAATAATCAGACTGATACTTATTGAAAAAAGATGTGCTAAACTTCTATGATTGGTGTGTTATGAAGATCATGGCTAGCAAGGCTTGGAAAAGGTTGAGGAAAACTGTCTAGAAAGAAATCTGTTCTACTGAAGCAGCTAGTGCAAGCTAAAAGGCTCTTCGACTTAGATTAATGGAGTCTAACCTGGAGTACGAAAGGAAAATACATTAGTACATAAGGACAGGTCAGTCAAACATTGCAATTGTAAGATAGTTGTCACATAAACTCTGCACTCAATATCAAATCTCTGCTTCAGCTTTGTAATATTTCTCAAGGATGAAGATTTATTTCCATTTTCTCCTTGTAAGATGACATGCTTAACAACTTGAATGAAATGCAATCGAGTCCAACTGTGAGTACTTAGATAGGTTCAAGCTCCACACACACACACACACACCCCTCTCTCCTTTGAAAGAAATCTGCCTAGGTTTTCTTTTTCAATTAAAGATATCTTGGGAGCTCAAGTCATTAGGAATGTAAATGGAGCAAATATTGACTGAACATTATGCATAACTGTATATCTACTCATTTTCTTTGTGGATGCAAGTTTATTGATCAAATTTAAAGATTACTATTAGCCAATGCATATGATATAAACATGAATCTGATATATGCAATGACCACATTTGGTGAACCTGAATGCAGATAAGAATTTATTACTGGTAATAATAATATTCAATAAAAGTGAATTTGTAGTGATCTCATGATATGCTAGCTCAAACTTGTCATGGAATCAGAAGGATCCCATATTTTATCCACCTAGAAACACTTTGATTATCCAGTTCTGATCTAGTGAGAATACACACTTATAAAACATAAATAGAAAAGGCTTTGGATTTTGGATGATAGAAGGATTGATGATTAATTTGTAATGGTCATAATTTGTTATGAATTTATTGTTGATAAATGTTTGACTCATTATTTTTAGGGTTATTTTGACTTTACCCCCCAAATTTT
Source organism: Chamaelirium japonicum (assembly GCA_947650365.1). NCBI lineage: Eukaryota > Viridiplantae > Streptophyta > Magnoliopsida > Liliales > Melanthiaceae > Chamaelirium > Chamaelirium japonicum. The sequence goes on from OX393550.1 coordinate 56,336,330, forward strand.
GCCTTGAATTAGACTTTACCCCCCAAAACTAACTGTTCCATCAGCTCATCCCCCAAAACTTTATTTCTTTTCTGTCAGCTCACCCTTTTTCTTAGATGGTGAGCTGATGGAATAGTTAGTTTTGGGGGGTAAAGTCTAATTAATTAAAATTTGGGGGGCAAAGTCAAAATAACCCATATTTTTATTACGTGGCATATTATTTATGTCATAGGCATCTTGTCTTTATATTTTAAATAAACTCAATTAATAATCAATGGTTTGTGTTCTGATATTATATTAAGTATGTATTATGTTTTAGTGTCGTGTTCATATCCTACCTTTTTCTGGATTTGTTGTGTCATGTGTCATATTCCGATATTCGTGTGCGTATCATTATCCGTGCTTCTTAGGTACTAGGACAGTGCCTTGGTGACACCTAAAGCATTTAAAAGCCAACCTGAAGTTCATGATATTAAAAACAAAACTAGGGAATAAAAATATATAAGATGAGTTGCAAATAAAATAGTTTTTTCCTCTTATTGTCCTTACTTTCCACTTTCCATCTCGTTTTTTACATAGTATTCTTTGCCTTCCCTTTCTGTCCTTACCACCAGAATCCCTATGAATGTTAGTTGGTCACCTTGAGGTGACCTCTCTCTCTCTCTCTCTCTCTCTCTCTCTCTCTCTCTCTCTCTCTCTCTCTCTCACTCACACACACACACACACACTTTTCCCATCTTTCTCTTCTCCCTGTTGTGTTTCTTTTCCCTCACCAATTTCTTGCTCAAATTCCCCTTTGTTTCCTCTGCTTGTTTTGCAGCAGAGGAAACAAATGGAAATTTGAGAAAGAAATGACTAATTAGAGTACACAAATAGAATATACAACATTACTCATATTCATATCTAACACCTAAACATGCAGCCAATCAAAGGCTCTGGGAATTTTTTAGCATATTCTTGATGTGCACATGGCGTGGGTCCGTGCAAAGAAATTTGTTAGTTTCGTGGTAGTTTGGATATAATCTAATGCTAAGGTAGTGTTGGAGAATTGTTAAACAGAGTGCCAACCAATCTTTATGTTCTTTGAATCTTTGCCATTCATGAGCGAGGTTGCTAGCTATATTAGTTTGAAACTCAAAAGTATTGAGAAGGGAATTCTCAAAAAGATACACAAAAGTAGTGAGCACAACACATTGGAGAGTGGATGATGAATTGTACTCCATCACAATAGTATTCATCATATCTGTCTCAATGTATCAAGTAGGATACGAAGTATTACTCTTTTTGGAGATGAGAATATCCAGAAAGACACAAAGATAGTGGTACATGTTGATTTGTGTGGTCAATAAGCCATCAATTTTGATGAAGTCCATGAGTTCCAAGTTCCAACGCGCAGGCCAAAGAGGGGTGAAGTGATTAACTATCCTGCAGTGTTGTCATTGTCAAGGAACTCACAAAAATGGTTCATAGTGAGTAAAGCTAGGAGCGGTGACAAGCTAGCTTACAACATACACCTCATGACCAATGTATTGGATATGGTTTGATAGGTTGGACCACATAAGATTGTGACATCGAGGAGAGGAAGTGATTCACCATTAGCCGGACAATTCTTTCGATGAAGCTTTGGTAGTGTATCCACTCTTCGGTTAACAATTAAGCAGACACGATTGAATAGTTTGAAGGTGTGTTGCTGCAGTTGCAAATACGTTCAATCGGTGAAGTAAATTATGAGCATATAAATACTGAAGAGAACCAAGAGTTTTCTTCCTTCGCTAATACTTGAGAATTTGATTCAGTGCAATGATGAATTATCATCATCAACAATAATCATGTTTTGCATGTAGTAGTAGAACAATGAAGCCTCAGGAGGAACAATAGGTGGAGACAATTTAATCTTGATAACTCCTGAGTAAGCCCACAGCAAGGGTGGGTCAGTGGAAAGACATAAACTAAGCGTGATCGTTCTTGTTTGTGCACATAAATTGCTCAACAAGAAGGTAGATATCGTCAGGAGGTTGTTAAAAGCTGGTCTGGCTGTAGGTTGACCTCCTAAGATTATTCCCATTGCGAAAGACAATCTCCAAATCCATCTCCGTCTGATGCAAGGGGCATTTGAGACCAACAACAATGGAAATAAGGAACTCCCTTCTATAATAACTGAAAATCCCGGGCCTAATGGGAGTTCCTCAACTTCCAACAATCTGTGCTCATTATTTTAAATTGCATGAGCATCACCGACTTGTGGTTTCATGCCTCGATTATTGCTTGATCATTTCCTGCAGATTTAGAGTAACAAAGATAACTAGTCAGAATATTTTATATCTATCATTGTGATAAGCAAATCTAAAATTGACCTCTCATATAATATATAGGCATTCATAGTCGGTCCTGCATCACATTGCCTAGCCCACTTGACACACTGCTCCATAGTCCATGTTTGTCACCATGGTAATGAGATAAGTTGATTTACTAATCACTTTGAGATAAGTTGATTTACTAATCGTTTTGCTCGAAGCCAAAATCTCGTTAGGGATTTACGTGAAGGGTGTTACACACTTGTTCCCTCTTAAATAGAGCAATGCATCCCTTTTTCCTAAATATATCTTGCTAATTTGTATATCCTTGATGTATGTTGATCTTGCAGGCAGAGTTACTTGGTTCATATCTTTCCTAAAACAATGTTATGCACCCCTTTCCCTAAAAGTTTCTGCTTGTTTCTCTTCTTTTGGCCATCATCATCTAAGACTCATCCCATCGAGATGGGGTCAACTAGAAGAAAGATTACAAGAATTTTCCGGCCAGTTGCCCACATGGCGTCAACTCTCTAAGTTTGGTGCCAAAAACCTTACTAAGGCAGCTTTGCAAGATAGGGGAATGCTAGAAAACCTAGAAGGCACAGTCCACAACAGTTTGCAGCATGTTCCCAGTCTTTCTTAAATATTATGTGCTGCGACATTCAGCACTGTCCACAACAGTTTGCAGCATGTGCAAGGTTTCTCATCCTCGTTTCTTAAGGGTTCCAATAATGTGGATGCCCGAGCTTTGTCCAATATAGAAGCTTTTGTGCGTCTATGAAATCTTACTTTCTGGTAAGAAGATATATGAGATCCAGGGCTTAGCAGCCTTAGTCAACAATCAACATTGAGTACCTAATGGTCTTTATATTGGATAATGATGTATTAATTAGGTTTTTATGTTATGCATCTTAGGTGCTTAAAGTGATGTGTGCCTATTTTTTATTTGATCATTGTTGTCCTAGTTTAAACAAGAACATGCAACTCTATCCCAGCTGTTCGGGATTGTCTATCGGTTTTACTTCATTGTTAAAGTAAACGATGACTACTATATCTTTTGCTTGCAAGGGAAAATGTAAAAAATTCCTGTATGTGTTCCTCATTTTGTTTTTTTGCTTTCCTGTTGGTCTAACCATCTCACCAAATTGATGGGATTAGATTTTCTTGCATTGCTTCTTTACCTCTTATCGAGACAAGGAGTTACTTATTCTTTTGGGAAATGATGTACTTTTTTATTACCAAACTTTTTAATGTACAATTAATGTCTTCGTCATATAGTTGGAGTATCGCATGTTGGATATGGTAGTCTTTCTTTATTTTTTCTTGATAACTGTATGTATGATATCTCTTGTGCTTTTGTCTTGCAATTCTTTTCATCTTGACTCCTTTGTGATTGAAATGAATGGATTGAACCATTTATTTGTCATTTAGCCTGCAGAGTAGCATATGCAACTACCATTTTTTTGGTTTCTAGGATTTTATAGCTTAAATATATTGGATTTTTCTATTGTTTTTGTTGCAGGTAAAAGTTTGTGATATTTGTGGGGATGCAGGGCGGGAGGAGCTTCTTGCCATATGTAGTAGATGCAGTGATGGTGCAGAGCACATGTAAAGGCCTTATTTATTTTGAGCCCGTGATATATGATGAATAATTGGCCTCAAATCGGTTTTTTATTTGATAAATCATAATCTGACCATTTTATATTTGCTTCTATCTAGTTACTGCATGAAGAAAATTTTGTATAAACTTCCAGAGGGGGATTGGTTGTGTGAAGAATGCGAGGACAAGGAAAAAGCGGAAAATCAGAAGGCAGATAAATCTGAAATGGTATCTGGAAGTTCTAAACTAATCTACTCGAATGCGAACAGGCGGAATTTCACAAGCACTTCCTTACCCAAGTTGGATACTGAGGTGGTTGATGCAGAAGCTACATGGGCTATTAAAGGTCTGCAAAGTCCACAAATCTCAGCTACAAGGTGTGCAGATAATTTAGTTGATAGTTCAATTACTATCAAAGCAAATGGTGGGTCCGCAGGGGCATCCAGTACTAGGAAAAAGATTGTGCTGTCTTGTGAGACTTCTTTCAAGAACTTGGATATGGGCAAAGTTCAGCCAGCCATCTTGGGGTCATCATGCGGAAGCCATTCTGCAAATAATTCCCCAGCCGTGTCTTGCTTGCAAACTTCTTTAGGTTCTAGCTCGTCAAAAGCTCAAGCAAAATTTCAGTCACCTCGAGGTAAGTTCGTATACAATGATTTCTCAAAAAAAAAAAGTTCTTATGCAATGTATTTCATACGTAATTCACATGAAAACATATATTGAGCCATGTTAAGCTCTGTGGATGAATGATATCTAAAGCTTCTAGATCTTTGGTTTTTCACAGTGCCTGTTTCAAGGTCAAATTCTTTCAATACCTCGAACTATAGTCCAAGTCCAAAAGTCCAACCGTTGATTGGAAATGTCCCTTATAACCTAAAAATGGCCAGACAGTCTACTTCTGGTGACACAAGAAAAGTCGGATTGCTCAGAACAATAACTAAATCTGCGTCATTTAAAAGTGTGACCTCCAGCCGCTATAATATTGACTCGGTGGGCAAAACACAATCCCTTAATCCATCACGACGTGAAGACCCAAGCGATTCGAAGCAGGAAAAAGTAAGAAATGTGATAGAAAAGAACTCTTCTGTTCTTGATCATCCCATTGTCAGTTCATCAACTACGGCTAGTAACAGCATTCCTCATCCGAAGGTGGATCTGAAGGTTTCTCAACATGACGGAAAGCGAAAAAATTCTTTTGAATCAAAAATTCTTAGCACCAATAAAAGATCAGATGATGCAAATGTCATAGGTATATATTTCTTTATTACACAACTGAGTTTCTCTGTCGTTTTATTTAATTACTTTCCTTTGTTTTTAAATATAAGCAATGTTGGTTTGTGTACTGGGGTCTGTTAGGCTGTAAAGAAGTAAAGAAGCAGTTATCCTATCTATCTAAAAGTTTCGGAAGTCAATCTTCTAATGGAATGCGCCACACTGAGGATCAAAATCCATGCCAAGTCTCTAAGGACCGCGTTCATGCAAGTTCTGCTGTTAGTGATAGATCGTACAGCAAAGCTGTCACAGTTCTGCAACGCAGTGTTGCTCAGGGATCAGAATCAACCCTTCATGATGACAAAAACATCGAGTCTACCATTTTTAGCAGTTCAAAGGAGCCAGTATCTGTTGGACATCGACGATTGCATTGTCAAATATGTAATGAAACAGGTCATGCTACTCAGTCATGCTCAGTTGACAAACTTAGTAAATGTGCTCTTAAGACTTCTGAAGAACAAAATTTAAGGGATGGGATTAGAAAGAGCAAAAAGTGGAAAGATGCAGTAGATGCAACCGATTCAGAGAGTAGAATACAAAAGAATAATAAATTGCCTGGTCTATCTGAGAAATCTTCGATGCCAAGTGCCAATTTGAGTTATGGGGTAACATCCAAAGATCTTTTGTCCAGTTCTTCAAGTTGCTCAAAGGATTTGCCTTTCCTGGAAGGAACAAGAACTGATGGCCAAGATATCTTGAGAGGCTCTGATGCTGATCCTAGTAAAACTGCAGCGGTCACTGGTATAAGGCAGCACCCCATGCACCCAGCAGAAGCTTCATATCTTTCTACAGCAAACAATTTTCTCACCGTTTCAGATGGCTCGTATGTGAGGCCTTCAATGCAAACCTTGTCTGATCAAGCTTCTATAGTTGTAAATCCATTAAAAGCTTCAGCAATCCCAGAGCTTGAATTCATATGGAAGTATGATATGTTTCTCTCTCAAATTTTGACTAATATGACGCCAGAGCTTCAATTCATTTTCTTGGTTAACTTAATGTCTTTCCACTACTTACCCCCTTTTCCTGTTGTTTACAGAGGTGGTTTTGATGTGCTGAGAACTGGTAGACTTCCTGAACGCTTTGATGGGATTCAAGCTCACGTATCAACATGTGCACCACGAAAAGTCCTTGAAGTAGCGACCAAGTTTCCTTGCATAGTGGAATTGGAGGAAGATCCTTGCATTAGCTCTTGGCCATTGCTGTTTCAGGGAACCAATCCTAAAGAAGATGACATTGATCTCTTTTTCTTTGCCAAAGACATTGAGAGGTTTGTTATTGGACTTTTGCTGTTGCAGATCTTCTAGTAGTTCTTACATGGTGCTGCATAATCTGACTCTACTCTACTTTGGTTTTGATGCAGTTATGAAAAGAGCTATATGAAACTGTTGGAAAATATGCTTACAAATGATTTAGCCCTCAGAGGAAACATAGATGGGATTGAACTTCTTGTATTCCCGTCAAATAGACTACCTGTGAACTCTCAACGTAAGAAATACCTTTCATATACATAATACCAGCCAAAAATTACATATATGTAATTGCATAACTCGATCAAGTCCATTTATACTTTGTCTTCTTAACGGCTACCACTGTAGCAATGTGAGCAAAACTTTATCTTTCCTATTATCTAGCAGTGTGTATCTTGTAATATAGAAAAAAAATCATCTCAATTAGAAGATGTTCTATATTCTTTGCAGGTTGGAACAAATTATTTTTTCTCTGGGGTGTTTTAAGAGGGAGGATAAATTGTTTTGAAGCCCTACCAGGTTCCCTGAAGAAACCTTGTGGGTCCATTTTAAGTACAGATCCCTTGGGTCAAGAATTGCCCTCGCTACCCACCAATGGTGCTTCTAAATCCCAGAATATAGATTCATGTGAGAGTCTGGATATGGAATTATCTAGATGTGACAGATCATCCAAGGTGAAGGCAGTGATCTCCACTACCTCTGTTGATTATTTGTCTGCATCATCTGGAGTCGACGATACGACCAGCAGCATAGAAGTTTTTCCTCATGTTGGTAGCTCTTTCTATCAAACAGCTGTGGATAATACAGTACCATCAGAACATACGTCGAGTTCCTTTGCTGCTAGCTGCTCATTGATAATGATGAATCAGCTGCCTAGTTCATTTGATACTCGTCCTGGTCCAAAGCTTCAGTTGAGGGCCAAAATAATCTGCCGAGAAGAGAATGTGGATAATACTTACCTGGTAAAGCTTTTATATGTTTCCCATTCCCACATCTGCTAAGTTTCGTAATTGCCATTGCTGCATATTTTGTCAGAACTGCATAAAAGGTGTAAATTACTATTGGAGTAATTTTCATATTTATCTCTATTCTGTAGGTTCATTTAGTATTAAATTGCCTGCAGACATATTTCATTTTAGATGCAATCACTGGTGAAATGCCTATGGGCTATGGTGCATTCTGGGATTGCTTAGCTCTACACCATTTTGGTATCAAAACTTACGTGTTTTTTTTTTACATGTGCAACAGTGCATGAATTTTAAACCAATTACTGAGAAATCCAATTCAACATGCATATGCAGTTGTTTTCCAGATAATGTCAGTGTATTTTTAAAGCTGATGAGATTTCTTTAACAAAATTTTCTTCACTAATATATATGTTTACAATGTTAGCACTAAGATGAAAACTAGAACAATCAGCAATCAGATTATCTATGTATGTTCTTCATAAACAATAATGTCAATAATAAGACAACTTATAAATTGGATTTGGGGGTGTGAATGTGATATTAATTATACTCTTTTTCTACCCTAGTCCAGGTCTTCCAAAATTTTTATCAGCTACACATCCTGTGCCACTTATTTCACCTGAGTCTTCTTTAGTTTTCCTCCTCTCTTTTTATCATTCAGCCTGGATCTAAGAACCCTTACTCATGTAGCCCATGTTTGCTTATTTTACTCGTTTAAAATTTAAATCATCCGATTGGCTTTGCAATTTGATTTTGAGTTCAGTTTGCGCTAATAAACTTTGTTTTCTTTTTACAAACAAATACTGTGAGAGAAGTCCCTAATGTGATTTTATATTTAACTTCTGAGAAAAGTTGAGTTCTCAACTTAGTCATTCCATATCTGGAGATTACACATATCAACTTTTTTTTAAAAAGAACTTTCTTCACTTATACGAACATTTGCTGCTTTATTGAGAAAAAAATAATCTGATATAAACTAAGATTAGTGCAAATATAAATTTTAGAATCCTCTCGAATTGAGACTTCATCTTTCTTTCATTTTCCATTTAGAACAAAAACCGTAGAATCCTTATGTGGGCCCATATTTTAAGCAAACTAGGACTAATCCAGCGCAAGGCACGAATGGTTGCGATGTCGCTCGATCGGATCGCACATCTAGCGCTAAAACCCCACATCGTGTTCACACACACACACACACACACACACACACACACTTCAACTTCCCCATATTTTAAGCAAACTAGGACTAATCCAGTGCAAGGCACGAATGGTTGCGATGTCACTCAATCGGATTGTACATCTATTACTAAAGCCCCACATCGTGTCCACACACACACACACACACACACACACAGAGAGAGAGAGAGAGAGAGAGAGAGAGAGAGAGAGAGAGAGAGAGAGAGAGAGAGAGAGAGAGAGAGAGAGAGAGAGAGAGAGAGAGAGAGAGAGAGAGAGAGAGAGAGAGAGAGAGACGGTTTCGATGTCGCTTGATCAGATCGCACATCCAGACGATTGTGATGTCGCTCGATTGAATCGCACATCTGGCACCAGATCTCGCTCACAATCGTGTTGAGAGAGAGATGCTTAATTATACATAACTTAGAAGGATTATTTTCTTGTTTTGTGCAAATTGAGAGGAATAATGCCCTCATATTTGCAGTGTGAAGGAGGCAAGCCTTTTGATTAGGCATTTGGTCAGAAATGGAGCATTATTGGGTATCCCCAAGAATTGAATTATCTTGATCCGGTGTGTGGGTGTTTGGGGTTGAACTACAAGTGTTTTTCATTGGGGAACCCAAGGCCTTTTGGAATTAGTCGTCTGAGACGTGATTCTACCTGAATTAGATGGGCTGCTTCTGAGGAAGTGAGAGCGAGAACTGCCCGGATCTTGAAAAGAAGCTTAAGTTTTTTTTGGTGATGTGTCTTATGACAGTAAAGCAGGTTGGCAGTTGCACATGAGCTGCATATTGGCCAATTGATGCATGCATGTTGTATTAGACGGTATGTGATCATATGAGTATGTTGATCTCTTGCACGCATCTGAATCTGTACCATGTTAGTATAGTAACCAATTCACGTCGAGAATGCACCTTCTACCATATTAGTTTTAGTACATTAATCCGCGACCATTTTACTTGCAAAAAAGAAGTGCAGCTCTTAGGACCTTTGAACTCCAACATATCAATATGTTCCTTATGATTTTTGTGATATAACTGTGACTCGACCACAATGTGTGCTTGCTGAATGGTTCATGTTTGCGACCAACTTATTGATTTGCGATTTGCATTTAATGAGGCATACACCATATCATAGAGCAATGCTATTCAGCCTGAAGCGTTTGTCCCGAATGCTCAACCCAAATGACGTGGCATCCAATCACGGGGTTCCTTTGCCTGCCGGTCGGGGCTGGGTGCAACAGACGGTTGTGATCTGGACACGTGGTTCTGGCTGTGACCATTCAGGATAGATGCTTTGGGACAAATAGTATTTTCCCCATGTCATACAAGTGGCTAACCAGATTCAGTGAGCACCTTGTTCAATTCTTAACAACGCTTTTAATTGTCACATTTTTCTAGAATCATAGATTGGCTTTAACTTGTACCCTTTTGCATCCAGAAAAACTTAGGTGCTGATTATGATGGCAGAAAATTTGCCGAGCCTCTAACTTTCGTTCATCCAAATAATCTACAGACCGATCCTGGAGCATTGCCCGCGTATAGAGATTCTTCAAATTACAGGCTAGGTATTTTACTTTCATTTTATTTGTAGACTAGAATTCTATGCGATCTTATCAAATACTGATCTGCTTAAATCTACTACTTGTTTGGGAACAGGTTCTGAAGGCCGTAGAAATGACGGGAAAATGAAGCCGGTAGAGAAGTCAGTGAAAAGTGAGGCTGCTACTATAGAAGATGACACCTGTAAGAATCCAACAGGGATAAACGACCGAAGATGGGAGTCGAGGCCTGAAAAGTATCCTGAACGCTCGTGTTCTGTGGAGACAGTTGTACTGGATTCTGGTGAGACATCAAAGAGCACTGATGAAACGAAGATGGAGAAAGCCAACCACATATCGATCGACGGCGGAAGAGAACAGAAGAAGTTGAGGCCGTACAGTGAGGGGCATGGTAGTAGTGGATTCAGAGATGACAATCCGAAAGGTAGGCCATCATCCAAGGTACATCCCTTGTTAGATTGCTTCAGAGATGGCCCCTTCGAGGAAAGAGCGATGCCTGAGAGCTCGATAGGTGCCGAAAGGTCATTTTTTCCAGTGGAATTGGGTCCTCTTAAGGATACAAAACGAGACGTGCATGTTGTGTCTTCGGATGACGAAGACTCGCCACCAAATCTTGAACTAGCTCTTGGAGGCAAGAAGAAATCTGCAAAGCCGAAGGCGACGCCTTTGCCTTTCCCGTTCACTCCCGCAAAAATAATTGAGGATGCTGTGTCAGATTCACTCTCTCTCTCCCTCGGCTTGCCCTCGTCGGGTGGGACTTTGAAGAGGATGGCGATGCTTCCCGACAGGCCGGGCACCAACACATCGTTGCTTCTGTTCAGCAGCTTTTCGGACACCTGAATTGGCCGTGAGCATTTCCAATGCCTTGTAATTACCCCCCCCCCCCCCCCCCCCCCTTCCCTTCCCTTGTAGTACACTACACGGATCTGAGAGAGGGAGCTGTGGTGGAGCCCCTTCTCAAGCATACATAGTCATACTTTTTTGTACCTCAACTTTTTCTTGCTCCGAGTGCAGATTCACGGCTGATTGTGTATTGAGAGAGAGAGAGAGAGAGAGAGAGAGAGAGAGAGGCCGTGATTTCCATCTTACTTATATACTATTGTCTTGTATAAATTTTCCAGGTTGTGTTGTGTTTGTTAAAATTTAGGTAATTGTGGCGTAATACATGTGATGACATCTGTGAATAGAATGCCGCGAGGGCAGCGGTGCGGTTTAAAATCGAAAACTGTAGTAAATTGCACCGCATGGTGTGGTTTGGTTTGCCAAAATCTAACACCATCAGGGTGCAGCTTCGGTTTTTGGTTTCGGGATGGTGTGGTTTCGGTTTTGACCAAAACCATAAAAAACTGCACTGTTTAGGTTATTATAATAATAAACCATGGTGCACGTATCATGTAGCACTGCATGATGCAGTTTTGGTTTTATATAATGGTATACCGTCTCGGTGCGGTTTCGGTGGTGAGGTGCGGTTTCTGTTTTGTTCAGAACTGCACCGAAACAACACTGTTGTCATCCCTAATAGTAAGATGGGATAACTTTTTGAAATGTTTTTTTTTTTCTTAAGATCAGACTAATCCCTCTGGAAATGTGTATTGATTCACTCTGAAGTTTTTCTACGTGCGTCAGTTGCTTTACCAACTCTCCTATCCCCCGGTCCAAATGTTTTTATTATTTTATATATATTTATACATAACGCTATGGAGGTGCTCCCGATCCTATGCTTAATTGCAATCTCATGCTCTCGCTCCATGTTACAATTACTTAGGTTAAATCCCAAATTTAACTTTGAAGTTACTTTTTTACCCTCGAGTAAAATGAATAAAACTTAAAAATTAGGGGGTTATACATAAATCAACATTTGTTAGGAGGTTAAATGCAAAAAAGTAAGGCCAGTGAATTTCACCGTTAACATTAAGGGACTATTCCCAGAATAAGTTGAATAACCCTTTCTCAAATGGCAGGACAAACTATACGGGAATTTTATTAAATGTCAGACTATATGAGGGGGTTACTAACAGAACTTCAAACGTCAGGACATTATAATAACATTATTCATTAGGGGGTTACATGCAAAAGTCCCAAAAAAATTAACAAACTTAACAGAGCAGATCCTCTACCAAACTATTTTTCCCTTCTTTATTTAAACCTGGACATTCAACAATCTACTACTGCCTTCCGGGCGGATATCAAGGAATGAAACACCAAGGCACAAAGAACGAAATAAGGCATACAAGTAGCAGAAACATATCCATATTCTGCACTGTGTAGAAACAGTCGTAAACCGTGCAGGTTCGAATTCAAGAGTTCAAACGATGAGACCGACACGGTTCTACATGGGGGCTTCTACTTCGGATTCGGCGTCGATGGGTTCCGTCGCCACATTATTCCCCCCTCTCAGCCGTGAAGATACGTTGTCGATGGCGGAGTTCAGCTGGCTTATCTTATCGTTCAGCGTCTGACGAGTCTTCTGTTTTTTTTTTTGAAAAGGAAAACCATAAGCAGACATTCATTAGGAACAACTTCCAGGTGGGAATCAACAATGTAAAGCATGAAAGAACAATCCGTCACCTCTAGGCCTTCATCATAGTAAATGGGCCTCTTCGCCTTCTGAAATCCATATTCATCTTCGTTCAGCAACGACCTTCTGATCTGCACGAAAAATGGGATGTTTCAGATCAAGCAACTGATGAATCTCAGTGGGTTCTTACATAGTTAGCAAGTGTAAGGAGATCGTGGTTAAAAAAGGATTGTTTTCAATTAAGTAAAACTCAAACAAACTACTAAAAACTCTCTAGAAACAAAAGAAAAAAAATCGAAGACATGGGTCGATGCCGATGGAACCCTGATTTTCATGGTACTCTGCATTTTCCCTTTGATCGCCTCCAGATCTCACCATATACCATTTTGGTATCAATCTCATTGCACAAGTTCCCCCATATGCATCACTCCAACAACTTGGCAAATACTTTAGAATGGTACCTTTTAAGCTACTCAAGTCAGAAAATTTCCAATTGGTGTTAAGGTCAGTTACAACGACACCGACGTCTCAACATAATCTAAGATATCCTAGTCTTTACAACACATTTTTGCAGGAAGCATCATGAGTAATATTTCAAGGGAAGCGAATGATTCAGCGAACTGAGGGCCAAAGCAGCACGATGACCAATAAATGATTAAGAATGGTCTATTTGATCTGATAATTTCACTCTGACCAATTAATAACCTGCTCTGGGAGGCTGTATAGTACTATTAGCCAGAATATCCCCGTGTGGACGGTCTTATAACCCAAAAAAAAGGAACATCAGGATATTTTATCTTTGCAAAATATGGCAGAAGTTCATCATGAAGAAGTTATAAAAGCTGTGTTGGCTTCTGTTTGTCTTGTGTTTGGACATGGGGGTTTCTCTTAGCATAGGGCACGAGTTACTAATCGTACTCATGTTAAATACTAGTATAATGTTATCTTTCAAGTTACAAAAGGCAAGTATACTGACCTGTGGTGCAAAGATGTATGCTAATGTTCCACAGACTGCTCCTCCTAAAAGGAAACCAGCAAAGAACTCACTACCTCCACCACTAGAACCATCACTGCATGTACATAATAAAAGGAACATCTTATTGTAGAACTAATAAGTATACATCATCTCAATATCAGCATTGATATGCAAAAGCTAGAAAGAAGGTTTCTTAATGCAATGTGCATTGCAACATTAGTTTCAGTGTTTAATATACAAGACAGCAGAAAGGGCACAGAGATTAATGACAAGACTATGAATCAGGCACTATTCTGCATTGCTATCGACACAACTAAATTGTAGAGAACTGTTTGTTTCATTTATATCATCTGTAGTCATGAGACATAAAATGTCAAAGAGAAAACCCAGGCTATACAACCATATTGTGGAGGAAAGTAAATATAATTAAGGGATTAATTAGTGCAATTAAGGACACGATGTTACATTAGGAAACGATTCTCCAATCTTTAAAAAATATTCATTAATCTAGATAGCAATAGGATTAGAGACAATTAGACGAAGTTGATAGAAGCTTCGAGAGTGCTATGCAATAGGCACATGCCTTCAAGACATTAACGAAAATTTTACAAGATAACCATAAGATCCGAAATATTAGATGGTTCAGAAGGTTGGCCCTTAAAGAGAGCTCAAGCTCATAAGTTACGCGTGGCAGAGATGAGGGTTGATGTGCGTAAAACTACAAAAAACATGAACATCAATCAACAAAAGAAATGCCCTCATCCAGGCTTCCAAAACGAGTAACAGACCCTTTAAGACATAGTGGCCTATTGATAGCATTACCCTCATGTTGTGCTTCCATAGACTAGTTTAGTTTTCACCAAATGACTTTCTTCAATTATGCACCGGCGACTTAGTTTTTTTCTATTTTTCTTTGTTTCCAAAGGCCAAAACGTCAACTTTCCGGTGGTCTAACTTTTATTCTAAAGTGGAGATGGCGGAACTTTACATACTACTTATAGACAATGCAAAGGATAAAATGTGTATTAGAAGAAGTGTTTGAGTGACACCAATTGAGGACAAGATAGCAGAAAACATATGGTTTCGGCATGTACAACGTAGAGCAGAGGTGGCTCCATTAAGGAAAGGAATTGAGATTACCGTGGAAGGTCCAAGGAGGGAAATACTTAGAATAACATTGATGGAAGTTGTTCGAAAAGACATGAAAATTTTTACCATGGCAACAAAATATTGCCCTAAATAGAAATTAATGGCGAAGAAGGATTGGTAAAGCCGACCCCAAATAGAAGGGATATGGCTTAATGGCTATGGTAATCAGAATTTCATGAATTATCTATATGAGGAGACCTTGGCCATTTAAATAAATCGGAAATGCAAAAGATTATTAATTTATTATTCATTATTCTGACATGACAAAAACCCTTATTACAATAATAATCATAATAATTTAATCCAAAAATTAGTAGAAAATTTGATTGTGTGCTAAAACCGTGCAATAATGATTTGCCTTGATAAACATGGGTGAGCCAAATCCAGCTCTGCATCAATCCCGGCATGGCCACCAAGGGGGATAAGGGGGAGGGTCAATTTGGGGTCAGTTACGGGGTGGCCATGAGGTCACCGCAGCATCCTAGGCCAGATGGCTCTGATCTCTAGTCTTTTGTTATTCCTTCCCTCCATCCCCTTTTCACTCTTCTCCCATGATCCCTAGGTTATTTCCCTCCATTTTAATTTTATCCCCTTTTCTACCGTGATCCCTTAACCCTTGACTCAGGTGAGCCATCTACCTTAAACACAGTGACTCCCTCCTCCCCTTACCCTTCAGGCCTACCCTTCTCTATTGGGCAACAAAAGAATGCTAGTTTGTTACTAAACCTACTCACATCATATGTGGATGATCAAGTAAGATCAAGGTTCAAGTGAGGTTTTCTGTCATTAATGATTTTCCTGTAAGTTACGATAAATGATTGCTAAATCTACTCTTTATACCTTAAATTTGACTTACCATTGTCTAGAAATAAAAATGGCTAGAAATTGATTGTTGACGTATATTTGCTGGAACTTTCAGTAATAAACCATTGTCGGTTCTCTTTAACTGCAAAAAAATTGATCTTTGTTACTAAACAAAATTTATTTCTACATAGTTATGTGTTGGTTTATATTTCTATTTTTCTGATTTTTATTTATTTTTGTCTGAACCGGTCAAACTCAAATTCTCAGCCCTTGGTTCTAGCTTGTGCATGATTTTATTCTTCAACATTGAAAACATTGAATTCTCGCCTTGTTCTTAGGCTTAAGCGTAACACAAAAGAGTGATTCAAAGATCTAGCTACTAGGGTTTCAAAAGGAAAGGGCCGCATGTTAATCTTGAGGTCCATAAAGACTATCTTGATGCCCTTGACAAGTCAATTCTTAATCCAATGGAGTTGAGGATAATTACTATTTACTAACTATGACTTTTACAACACAAAAGGACTCAAAAAATTATTCAAGATAAATTGCCAACGAATGAAATGAAATGGGACAATATACAAGGATGTTGTTGTGGAGGAACAATCACTCGTCATTACGGTCTTATCACAAAGTTTTAACACTTCTTGTGTTCAAAGATGTTGGAACATGTACACATACATTCAGTGTGAAGAGGAATAGGTTAAATGCGGAGCGGGCTGAAAATTAGTCTATGTCAACTACAATTTGTGAAGCATGGATACTTATAAACCCCCTTTGTATCGATATCGGATATCGATATTCATTAGACAAATGAGGATTTGTATCTGATACATTTTGTGTATCCTAAATTAAAAAATAAATTATAATACATTTTATGTATTTGTGATAAATTTTGTGCGTATCTGAAACATTTTACGTGTGGATACAGCAAAGATACGACTAGGATAAGGGGTTAGAGTCTTTATAATTAACTACAAAGAAATTTATTTTTTGTTTTCTAATTTCTAGGTAGTATAGCAAGGGGTGGCTTAACAAGAATTCAAACCATGCTTCACTACATATTGGCCATTGCAAAAAAGATATATACCAATCTTGATGTAGTTTTTGCAACTTACGGATGCCTTTTATGGTTATTTATCATGCATTTTAATTGATTTTATATATTTTTTGATTTTTTGAATGTCAATTTTAGACAAAAAAAAAGTATTTTTATTAATTTATTAACATATCCCGAAAGAATCATGTCTTACCTTCTCAAGAGTTGTTGTAGCATGTCTCCAATTGATACTTGACAGGCCCACTTTGCATGGAGACCCATAAACTATTACTAGTTGTTTCTTACTTGCATTAGGATTAGTTTAATTAATTTCCTAATTTTTAGGCAATTTTTGAAGTTTTTATGGTAATTCTTACTTGCATTAGGATTAGTTTAATTATTTTCCTAATTTTTAGGTAATTTTTGAAGTTTTTATGGTAATTTTTGCACATGTCAAAACCCATGATATAAGGGTTTATTTATGTTTTAAGAGTCCTGGTCCATAGAGTCCTACACCAAATTGGGCTTGTATGGCTTGGAGGCTTATAAAAAGGCATCGAAGCCCTCTCTTTCATGAATGAATGCTTGATGAAAATAAAATTATGGTCATGTGAATTCTTGAGGGTTCTTTTTTCGTTGGTGGTGAAGCCGACAACCCTATGTGGTGATGATACCTTCCCTTTATCTCTTCTACACTCTTATCCCTCCCCCCACCACCACCTAAACTCTTTGCCTAGGAATCCCACCGCCATCAAAGCCTTAATTTCCTAAAGTCCTCTAAGTAATCTCGCCGAGCCTACTCCCGCATCAAACCTTAATATGAACCAAAACAATCTTGAAACCTATCAAAACCCTAGTTTTTCATCACTAAAATGATCCCAAAACATTACCCTACTGTTTCCCCAACTTTCCACACAAGACCCACCACTTTCCATCGCCAAAACACTCACAACAAGCCCAAACCCAAACCTGGAATACACTGTCCATATCTAGTAATCCTTTGATATCTCGACATCCAACGGACGGATCGTGTCCAAATTTTTAGGATAACTTCCTTACATCTAGATCTACCTACGCTCCAAGTTTCAATCTGACCCAAAAAATGGAACATACTAAAAATACCAAAATACCCCTTGGCTGTCCTGATTCTCCTGAAAACTTGCACATTCCCAAACCCAAATCTTTCACCTAGAGCAAGATCCTTCTATTTTGTGGAACCCCCTTACCCGTTCTGCATTAATTTGGTATTAGAGATCATGTCACAATATCCTATTGTCGTGGCCAATCCTCCTATGACGATTGCTCTTTGCTTCTATTCATTAGTCACATTTATTCTTCCAAATATCTCGAACACCATCCACCATTTGATAAAAACTATAGTCATCATGCTTCCTACCGCACCATACGATATTCTGATATCTTCAACCTAGTCAAGTCAGAGCATTATATTCTTCTACATTGTACCACTCTTGTGAAGGCTTATTCTTCAAGCATTCGTGTTCAGACATATGCACTCAATCTGCCAGCTGAAACCCTTTCCTCAGTGATCCCTCGGGCTTGCTCTTTATACTCAAACTATCTAGAGAGTTTTGATCGTGTTCAGGGTATGATGAATAACATTGAGCATATACTACAAGTTGGAGGGCATGAGATGGCACATGCAGAACATCAATACTGGATGGATCAGATGTTGCGAAACTGGACCAAATGCGTTGAGGTTCAGGGTCATGTGTTTTCACTGCATCACCAGTTGGATCTCCACCTTCAACAGTACCACCAGTGGAGCCAACACCGCTAGTTGAGCTTCCACCTTCAAAGTCTCCAATGGAGGAGTTTCTACTACAAGCGTCTTTAGCAGAGCCTCTCCCCTGGTCGAGCCTTCGATGGAGCTTCCATCACTGTAAGCGTCTCCAGTGGAGCCTTCACCCGGGTCCGGGCCCTCTGAGATAGCTTTAGTAGAGTTCCCCACCTTCAGCGGAGTTGGCAGTCACAGTTGACTTCAGTGGGACGATCTTTCTTCAATACGTCGACTTCCTCGGGACAGACCGACCATTGGTGGATTTACTACTCCTCCAGCAGTACTTGGGCTTGTGCACCTTCCAGCTACTCCATTAGCCTGCTTCGGTGGTTGTCTCTTTCAACTTGCACCAGCACCTCTCTGACTTCTCGTCCCTGTGTACCTCTGACAGACACTTTGTGAGTGACTCGGGAGGCTACTGTTGTGTGGCGTGCCATTCACCATTGGGACTATACCACCAAGTGTTTACTTCGAGATGTCCCTACGATGATCTCGATGTCTCAGACGACTGTGCCACTTGATTTGCTATCCAAGAACCAGATGTCGAGTTCCAACTAAGTGGGGGTATATGATAGGGCGCAAGAGTGTGCCTGCATCCTAGTCAAGGTTTATCCCATACTTGATAGGCCCACTTTGCATGGAAACCCATAAATAATTACTAGTTGTTTCTTACTTGATTAGGATTAGTTTAATTATTTTCCTAATTTTTAGGTTATTTTCGAAGTTCTTTTTATTGTAATTTATGCGCATTCAAAACCCATGATATAAGGGTTTTCTTTATATTTTAGGAGTCCGAGTCCTTAGCATAATGAGTCATGCTCCTAATAAGTCTTGTATGGTTTGAAGGCTTACAGAAGAGCCAAAAGCCCTCTTTTTTCATCAAGGAATATTTGATGAAAATGAAAATTATGGTTACGAGAATTCTTGAGAGTTTTGTTTTGTTGGTGGGAAAGCTGACAACCCTAGGTGTTGATTCCTAGAGGTTTCCACCCTCTCTCTATCTCTTCTTCTATCTTTATCTCTCACCTCTCTGTGTCTACGAATCCCACCGACAACAAAACATTTTCTAAAAACCTTTAGCGGTCTCATCAAAAGCCTATTCTCGCATCAAACCCTAATATGAACCGAAACAGCCCTGAAACTCATTAAAACCCTAGTTTTTCATCACCAAAACAATCACAAAACATTACCCTACCATTCTCATAATTTTTCAACACAAGATCCACCACTTTCCATTGTCAAAACACCCGCAACGAGCCCAAACCCAAGCTAGAATACACAGTCTAGATCTGGTAACCCTTTGATATCTCCACATTTAACAGACGGATCACTTCCAAATTTTATCATAACTTCCTTACATCTAAACCTACCTATCCTCTAAGTTTCAATCCGATCCAAAAAAACTAAACATACTGACAATACGAAAAATGTTGTCTTGAAAATCTACACATTCCCGAACCCGAATTTTTCACCTAGAGCGAGATCCTTC
This sequence comes from Chamaelirium japonicum, assembly GCA_947650365.1. Classification (NCBI taxonomy): domain Eukaryota; kingdom Viridiplantae; phylum Streptophyta; class Magnoliopsida; order Liliales; family Melanthiaceae; genus Chamaelirium; species Chamaelirium japonicum. Next base: position 56,356,197 of record OX393550.1, read on the forward strand.
TATTTTGGCAGCACCCCCCTCCTGTTCTGCATTACCTATGGTGTCACTTCTGTATCACATATCAGTATACATGCTTCATAGAATATAACCCTACATAGTCAAAAGCTCAAGCACAAGCCTGGGCTTTGAACTACATTTTTTAGGAGAGGGGCTAGTAGAGGCCCCATACATCCTCCCTCTCCCCCATTAAAATTAATCTTTATATGAGGTATTTAAGAAAAACAAGATAAAAATTGTGATATAAAAGTGATAAAGAATACCAACATCCTCAAATAGCATAACCATAACATCAACTAAAATCTCCCATCAAAAAATGATAAAAGTGTCTAAAGAACCGAAATATTTACGTTAGCCTAGCCTAGGAACTAAAAATAACAAGTCTACAAAGCCAAAAATTATATATTAGGAACTTGGAATAATAAGTCTAGCATTGTCGAGGGTAAAGTGTATTTTGAACTTTGCACTCACATTATCAAAATCACTCCAATTGTGTTCGGGGATGAACCCGGATTGGAGAAGATATGAACAAATCTATGTTTCAGGATGAACTTAGATTTTTATAAAATTAAGGATATTGGAGGGTCTTTTGGGCAATAAAGCAAGTTGGGGCGTTTAGGACTTTAGGGTTAGGGAAGAAGCATCCCCATATATGTTAAATATCCATACTCTATAATCCTATATGATAAAATCTCTTCATAAGCATCCCCATAGATGTTATGACATCAAAGTTTATGGTCACTTAACAATGAATTTTCAGCAAAAATCTTGGAAAAATTTAAATACTTGTGTAGTGAGCTTAAAAACCATCGGATCATAACTCCATTTCATCTGATTTGCCGTCAAAGTTATATTACTCTAATATTTAGCATTGTGGTCCAACATACAGATTGTTACCCTTGGTTACAAGAGTATAATCATTTTCATGATAGGTGCATAGAATAAAAAAGAAATACAACAAAGAAGAACAAAAAAAAACTAGAAGCTAAAAAAGAAGAATTTAGCGTTTGAAGATCTAGTAGTGAGTCTAGTGACGGAAGCAAAAGAAACTCTTAAATGTATTGATAACAGCCTACAAAATGGTGCAGTTAGAAAGCCTGGTACGAATGACTAAGCTCGAGAGAACATATAAGTGTTTTGGAGGTCATTTTGTTTCATTTGTTACTGGTTGTTAGGGAAATGAATCTCAATTTTATGTGAAAAATTACTAGGGTGGTCATATCAAGGAAACAAGGGGCAGAAAGCATATACACCAAATCCCAACCAGGACAAGTGGAGAGCAGACAAGGCTGTTAAAGTTACAGACAAGGTTGCAAGAATAAAAATATTATTTATTTGTGATATCATTTTATTCCGTACATTAAAACCATAAGGGTTGTAACTAGATAGGCAGTTACATGTCATATCTTATGAGAAACCGAGACATGAAGTGATGAACTCAAACATGCGCATTATATGGTGAATGGGGAAGATATCTCGATGTTATGAAGCTAATCTAAGATCAAGACTACATTCTGTCAATGGTGCGGGAAGTTAACGACATTCTTGAACTAAATGGTACAGAAAAAGGTTATAGTTCACTAAGATCTTTGAATGCTTAACTACCAGAGTAATTTCAAAAGTAACACTTACAATAGAATGTTTAAGTTTGCATAATTGATTGATTATGCGGAAACGGTGTACCTGTACTCAGCACGGACGGACAACTTCCGACGACAATTCAGTTGGTTTGGATTCTGACGTATTGTCAACTGAGAGCGACAACTGCCTAATGCCTCGAGCTTGTTGGACTGAAGTTTATATGCAACACTACCTAAAACCAAAATTAGACGAAAAAAGAAAGATACATAAAAGCCTTTGAACAGAAAAACAGACCACAAGTCAATATATACAACATAAATCACAGAGCTGAAGTGCCCTATTATGTCTTGGATTCTTGGTTGATCCTGCTATTAGCAAAATCTAGAGTAGGTAGTGATTATTTTCATCTTGACTTTCCCGCTTCTTTGTGTAACTTAAAAAGAGAATCAAGACTGTTGGGGGGAACAATTGACGAACACCATTCGATGGGTGATGCTCGCCAAAGGAGAGCTGCCACTTGCCGTGCCGGCCTTCCCCTCCGTCGTTGGAGGATTAGAGCTTGCAGCGGTGACCTACAACTACAAGGCAACAAAGTTAGGTCAAAGACGGTCGGCTTTTTTCTGAAACACGAACCCTTCGAAGCTTAAGTCAGCATCGATACAAAAAAGGGGAGGGAGAGTTGGTGATAGAAGAGGGTTGGGGTGGTGTGGACTCACTGGGTTCCAACCCCTTGAACCGTGCATCAGGTAGCCTTTTATAGGAGCTCGGGGGGCGAGGATGTCGACCGTGTTTGGCCACGTGGCTACCTGGTGGCGACGACCGGGTGGAGCAGACAACCACTTCTTCTCCTAGATAAACTGACAATTGTTCAGGAGTTGGGTGTCAAGAGAGTCGGGTCGCAGAGGTGACAGGTCCTGTAGGAAATCTCCATGTGTCGATGCCAGATTGGTGTAGAAATGTCAGGCGAGCGCAAAGAGCACTTACGTGCTGCCATCTGATAGCCAACACGCCACCTGTCCTTATGTGCCGCTTATCACCCGATGTGCCGCCAGATATCGGATCCGTGCTATGTGACAATCAACATCCTCCTTCCCGCCGAGAATCTCCCCTTTTCAGGGAGGGAATGAGCGGTGTAAGTTCCTAGTCCTCCTTGGGCGAACTTGGCTCCCTGTTGTGCTTGTTGACTTGGTCAAGGTAGTCCAGCGAGCTTCAGGTGAACTGGTGAGCTCGAGGGGGGCTTGAGGTGTCTACCATAAACTTAAGGTTGGCGAAGGTGGATTGGCGAGCTCTATGTGTAGCAGTGGAATCCAATATGAGTTTGCGTTTAGTAAAGGTAGACCGACAAGCTCCGAGTATTCGTTGTGGAATCAACCATTAGCTTTGCCAAGATAAATTGGCGAGCTCTGGCGACTTCCATATGTAGTTTGTTGTAGAATCCACCATAAGTTTTCCTAATATGAACTGGCGAGATATGAGTGTAGTTCATTGTGTAATCTATCATAAGCTTTAACAAGGTAAACTGGCGAGCTTTGACATCGCTAATACGAGCGAGCTCCCTGCTAACATCATCTCATGCGAGCTCCATGAACCGACGAGCTTCAATAACGCTAATACAAGCGAGCTCCCTGCTGACTTCATCTCAGGCGAGCTCCATGCAAACATCATCTTAAGTGAGCTCCCTTGATTTTTTCAACCGTAGTGCCACCCACTTGCCTCGTTCCTACCAGATCTTGTGCATGTTTGCGCAAAGTGTTGGGTTTTGGCAGCCCATGAGGTTCGGTCCACTTACCCAAGCCCATCGGATTGAAGAGATCGGATAGAGATGGGCGATTGGGCGGTTGGATTGGGTTGGCCAAGTTGGTTTGGATGGATAGAGGTTGGTTGAGGGGATAATGTGGTGGTGCATGGGAAGTCAATCTCGTGTGGGAGTGGGACTTCCATGCACACACGCTTTGTTTTATCATTTGGTCTATAAAAGAGTTTCCCCTCCCCACCTTGAAGAGACGCCCCATTTCTTGGAGAACTATTGTGGACGGCTCATCCTCAAGGGCTTGGGAGAACCTCAGGCAAAGGAGGAGGAAGAGGCCGACTGCAAGGTGGGCTCGAGGGGGAGGTCGTAGGTTCGGGTGCCTCCCCCCGAGTGGATCAGCGGCTACTACCGACGGCGTCCAGGGCGCCATTGCGGATGTCTAGGACAAAGGGCTGGCGGCCTGGAGAACGGTAGCAGGGCCGGTGCCCAGGGCGCCAATCCGGAGGCCCAGGGCAAAATCTAGCCTAGAGGCCAGGGAAGAGGAGGCTGCTTTGCACCTCTCCGCCCCGGTGGTTTGGCTGGTGTTCGGGTCGATGTTGACAACGATTAGGCATTGCAGGAGGGGCTTGTGTTAGTCCCCGAAAGCCGGTTTGGCGATACCGATAGACGGATAATTGGATCGTAGTGGAAGATGTCCGAGTTGGGCGACTTGTGTTAGTCTCCCTCTGGGCTGGTTCGCGGATGTGATAGCGCACTGTCTTGTGCGAGTGTCAGATCAAGAGGGAGCATCTCTATGGAGACAAGTGAGAAAGCATAGGCCGATGGGCGACTGCTTGGGCATTGGTTGCTGTGTTGTGATAGATATGCGTCGACGGGCGCTGGACCAGAGCGCAAGAGCGTGGCGATGATCTACCGATCGGAGCGTCGGGCGAGGTGTACGGTTATCAGAAAAAAAAAATTGTTATCCGTAATGTAACCCGCTTGCCAACGAACGAATCACGTTAAAGAAAATCATGTTTGGCTACGAGACTGCGGTCTCCCCTATCACATGTTTTATTTTCGCAAAGTTTTTAACACGAAGGTCGCGCATATGATTTTTCGGGCACCCACAAAGAACTCTTTTAGAGTAATTCATAATCCACTGCCATTAATCAACTTTGCTTAGACAAAATCCCTTGCCTACGTTTTCGTACATTGTTCTCTTATTCCTGTCATTTTCCTAATTTGATATCAGATTTTTGGTACCATCTATCCCTAAATTAGTGAGATGTTATTTGAGACGTAAATTTTTTTGCATTATATTAGTCTGAAATCCAGAACCTTCTGCCAGTGACTACTGAATGCTTAGAATATACTCGATACATTTGTATCAGGATACTTACTGGTCAATCACGTTTTATGATTTTTCAATCTCTGAGATCATTTGTTTTACTACATCTCTTGGTCTTCTCTTTCATTTCATAGGATATTCATGCAAAGGAGTCATCACAGATCCGAGAGAGAGGGTAGCAACTCGGCTCAAAGCTAATCTGCACACGGAAACCCTAGGGTCAAGTCGAACGATGCGGAATCGTAGAAAAACTCTGTATGCGTAGAGACGAGGAGGATCTCTACCATCATTAGAACTGGCTAATAGTGCTCATATCGTCACTACGAGAGATCATAAGCTTCAAAGCATCAGATCGTCTACTCTCCCGATTCATAAAATAAGAATCAAGACCTCAAAGAAGAAGCATGGGAATCATGGCAGATCGTCAGCGAAACCCGGTTTGGTTCGGGACGAATTCAGCCGCAAAAACCCTAGATTCAATCCAACAACGCAAAAAATATGGAGAAACTCTGTAAGCGTAAGGAGAAAGAGGAAGATCTCACCAGCGGCGACGGAGAGGATAGCGGCGGAGGTCGCCATGGCCACCGAGGAGGTTAGTAGCAGCCGACTGAGCAGACGAAATGCAACGCGTGCTTTATAGGCTCAGAGAACCCAAACGAGGCTTCATAGCCGTCATGGAGAGAGATTCTATTGGGAGGTTTTTACCGAAATGGCCACCAACTCTCAACTATTTTTGAGAATGGACCCCGTCAAGAAATTTGAACGAAAATGGCCACCAGCACGTGGGAAACAGGTCGCACGGTGACACTAAACAGGTAAAAAGACATATTGACCCTTACCACTGTAAAAATTTTTAGTCCCTCTTCTCCCCCTTTCAAATCTCCGGGGCTCCTTTTGTTGGTCCCCGCTCTCCGAGGCGATGGCGGAGCCCGGGGAGACGACCTCCTCCTCTCCGCCTCCTCCCTCCTCGAATCCGGCGAAGGGGAAGCCGGTGGTCATCATCACCATCTTCACCACCTCCATCTCCTCTCACAGAGAGAGTTAAAGAGTGAGAGAGTGAGCAGAGAGAGTGAGAGAGTGAAAGAGTGGGTGAGCAGAGAGAAAGAGAGAGTGAAAGAAAGAGTGAGAGAGAAACAAAGAGTGAGAGAGAAACAGAGAGTGAAGGAGAGAGAGAGAGAGAGAGAGAGTTGAAGAGAGGAGGGGTGCAACCCACGTTCCAGCAGCCCTCCTCCTCAAGCTCCGGCGACCATCCGACACCGGCCCGCCATCCTCCTCCACCTCCTCTCACGGTGGCAGTCAAGCCCAAGCCCGAGCCGACCTTCCCTAGCTCCGGCGGTCCACAACCGAGCCGGTGCCCAACCCCTGCTGCCGCGCTGCCGTCGCCGACAAACCCGAGCTCCGGTGACGCACGGGTGGAGCAGCGGCGACACCCCCCCCCCCCCCGCGCCCGATCTCCCGACCCCCCCCCCTGCACTTCGGCGCCCGATCTTCCCCGAGCTCGATCTCGACCCCCCCTCCCCGTGCTCCGGTGATGCACGGGAGGAGCAGCGGCGACCCCCCCTCCCTGTGCTCCGACGACGCGCGTAGGGAGCAGTGGCGACGCCCCCTCCTTCGTCCTTTGCTCCGGCGAAATAACATGTTTCGTCTAGTTTTCGTCGCCAAAAAATCACAGTCATTTCTGCCAGAGACTGGCTTTGGGCTGTGAGACGAAAATCGGACGAAATCCGACGAAATAACATGTTTCGTCTAGTTTTCGTCGCCAAAAAATCACAGTCATTTCTGCCAGAGACTGGCTTTGGGCTGTGAGACGAAAATCGGACGAAATCCGACGAAATAACATGTTTCGTCAAGTTTTCGTCGCCAAAAAATCACAGTCATTTCTGCCAGAGACTGGCTTTAGGCTGTGAGACAAAAATCGGACAAAATCCGACGAAATAACATGTTTCGTCTAGTTTTCGTCGCCAAAAAATCACAATCATTTCTGCCAGAGATTGTCTTTGGGCTGTGAGACGAAAATCGGACGAAATCTGACGAAATAACATGTTTCGTCTTGTTTTCGTCGGCAAAAAATCATAGTCATTTTTCCCCGAGGCTGGCTTTGGGCTGTGTAACGAAAATCGGATGAAATAACAAATTTCGTCTAGTTTTCGTTGATCACAGTCAATAAAAGGGTAGTTTGGTCCCAAAGAGTTTCAATGGTCATTTTGGTAAAGCCAAAAGCAACCTGGCCCATTCTCAACAATAGTTGAGAGTTGGTGGCCATTTCGGTAAAAACCTCTTCTATTGGCGCACCAATACTCGCTCTGCGGAGGAAGTTTCTTTTATTACAAAATTACCCCAAGTAAAATAATCAAATATTTCGTTTTTATTTTTTCTTGTTCCAGACATGTTCGGTTGATCAGAGCCGAACAAGGTAGAATCTGTTTGTCCTATCAGAGCCGAACATTGTATAGTATATTTGTCCGACCACGACTGAACATATTGTACCATGTTCGGGTGGCTAGACGTATTGTACTATGTTTGGCCATGGTCGGCCGAACGTAGGGTTTTGACGCCAGTAGACGATGACAAAGAAAAAATTGATTGGGGAATAAACCTACGACGCCTGGGTGGGGGAGTCCAGAGAGGGACGGAGAGCGGATCCGAGCGATTGATGAAGGAGGAAGGGTGTTAGGATTTGGATGTGTGTGTGAAATAATTTAGAATAATAAGGATAAAATAAGTTTTTTAAAAAATTGAAGGTGTGCAGTGAGCAATGTAGAAAATTTTAAAACGGTTGGTGTGTGAAGAGTATTTGGTGTGTGAAAAAAAAATATTTGGAGTGTCAATATACCTGCTCCTTCATGGGTCCAATAATTATTCAAGATGCTACCTTTAAAAGCAACGTTGTCTCCTGCTTTGACAGGTTGTCGGTGGTTTTCAAAGCCATGAACGACAACAAAGGTCGTCTGAACTCACAATCAGGAGGTAATGGAAGTAAGTGGAGGTGGTCGCCGGCTGCAGATGACGTCGGAGGGTCGTCGGATGAGGTGAGGTGATGAATGGATGACTAATAATGGAAGTAATCACCAGAGTTCTCTATCGGTGGTCATCGACAGGTGGTGTCAATGGAGATCACCGGTGGAGGTGATCGGAGGTTGTTGATGTTGATTCTAGCCGAAGATTACATGTGGCACGAGCGTGGTGAGTTGTCAAAACAACAAAAACGTTGCTTTGAGAGGTAGCATCTCGGCCCTCATATATATATATATATATATATATATATATATATATATATATATATATATATATATATATATATATATATATATATATATATATATATATATATATATATATATATATATATATATATATATATATATATATATATATATATATATATATATATATATATATATATATATATATATATATATATATATATATATATATATATTAGAGCTGGCAATTTCGGACCCGACACGGCAGACCTGACACGACCCGACACGAAGTTAGCGGGTCTGGGTCAGGGCTAAACGGGTTCGGGTCGTAAACGGGTCGACACGATAGACCCGTTTAATAAACGGGTCGGGTCCGGGTTTAGGGTCTGGACACGGTAGACCCGGGAAGACCCGTTTAGTATTCAACGGGTCGTGTCGGGTCAGGTCGGGTCGGGTCTACCCGCAATCCGATACTATAATATATAATACCAGCAGGTCTTTCGGGTCAGGTCGGGTCGAGTCGGAATGGGTCGGATCGGGTCAACTGAATAGTCCTGGGTGATAAACGGGTCTTACCGGGTCCTATCGGGTCTACCCGTTTAATAGTCGGTCGGGTACGGGTTTAGGATCTAGACACGATTAGTTAAACGGGTTGCGTCCGGGTCTAGGGTTTTTGGACACGAACCCGACTAGACATGACACGAACCTGACACGACCCGACCCATTACCACCCCTAATATATATATATATATATATATATATATATATATATATATATATATATATATATATATATATATATATATATATATATATATATATATATATATATATATATATATATATATATATATATATATATATATATATATATATAGGGTAGCAATCTAGTGAGATATGAGATATATGAGATAACTTTGAGAAATCTATCAAGAGGTTTTGGAATTTGATGAAAATTGGTGGGCATGCTCTCTATGGCAAGTTGATCATCCTCACAAAAAATCATCAAATTCTAAAACCTCTAAAGGCATCAAATGTTAGAAGATTTATCGATCATCCATTAAAACCAATAATTTGAATTGTATATTTGATGTCTTTAGAGGTTTTAGAATTTGATATTTTTTGTGAGGATGATCAACTTGCCATAGAGAGCATGCTAACCAATTTTTATCAATTTCTAAAACCTCTAGATAGGTTTCTCAAAGTTATCTCATAGAAGACTTATCTCACTGGATCATTATCCTATATATATATATATATATATATATATATATATATATATATATATATATATATATATATATATATATATATATATATATATATATATATATATATATATATATAAAGAGAGAGGAATGCTTAGGTGCGGTCCATGCGGTCCGCAGCCGTCCGATGCACCCGTCGCGTGCATCGGATGCACAAAGTGGTGCATCGAACGACTGCGGACCGCGAACTGCACCTAAGCATCCCTTTCTCTCTCTCTCTCTCTCTCTATATATATATATATATATATATATATATATATATATATATATATATATATATATATAAGTGCTAGAATGCGGCATGCGGTGCGTGCGGCATCGCACCATAGCCGTCTGATGCACTGCTGCGTGCATCGCATGCACGCAGCGCGTGCATCAGACGACTGCGGTGCGATACCGCACGCACCGCATGCCGCATTCTTGCATACCCCTATATATATATATATATATATATATATATATATATATATATATATATATATATATATATATATATATATATATATATATATATATATATATATATATATATGTGTGTGTGTGTGTGTGTGTGTGTGTGTGTGTGTGTGTGTGTGTGTGTGTGTGTGTGTGTGTGTGTGTGTGTGTGTGGACGGGGAGCCTGCACCCGAGGTGCAGCAAGAACGCTGCACCTCAAGCATTGTTTACCTACCTAGAAGTTTTGGAATTTTATGAAATTTGGTGAGGGTGTTGTCTAGGGTAAGATGATTATCCTCACAAATTTTCATCAAATTCCAAAACTTCTAGGGGGGTCAAATGGTCGAAGCAAAATCAGCCGTTCGCAGTCAACGTTAAAATCTGCAGATTTTGCTTCGACCATTTGACCCCCCTAGAAGTTTTGGAATTTGATAAAAATTTCTGAGGATGATCATCTTACCCTGGACAACACCCTCACCAAATTTCATCAAATTCCAAAACTTCTAGGTAGGTAAACAATGCTTGGGGTGCATCGTTCTTGCTGCACCTCGGGTGCAGGCTCCCCGCCCCAGTATATATATATATATATATATATATATATATATATATATATATATAGAGAGAGAGAGAGAGAGAGAGAGAGAAAACGGGGTATGAGCTGACAGCCTAATTTGAAATTAGGCTGTCAGTTCATAGCCGTCTGATTCATATAGAGTGAAGGGTCCAGATCTGATCAAACCCCCCCCCCTTGAGATCGCCTCTCTCTCCCGATCTCCAGCCCCATCCCCGACCTCCCTCATCCCTGACTTCCCCTCCGGCCGGCGCATCACGCTCATCAGCCGACCACGGGAGGCGGCCTCACCCTCAGCTCCGGCAGCCCCATTCCCCTCCGGCCGGTGAATCGCACTCGCCCTCAGCTCCGGCAGCCCCTTCCACCTCCGGCAGCCCCCTGCCCCAACCCCTGCGATCCATCTCTGGCAGCCGGTTCCCCTCCACCTCCGGCAGCCCTTTTCCTTCAACCTCCGGCAGCCCCTTCCCCTAGCACCCCGATCTCTCCCCCTCCGGCCCCGATCGCAGCCCCGACCTTCCCCTCCGGCGCCAATCGGCGCCGGAGGGGAAGGTCGGGGCCAGAGGGGGAGAGATCGGGGTGCTAGGGGAAGGGGGCCGCCGGAGATGGAAGGGAAGGGGCTGCCGGAGATGAGGGTGAGGGCGATTCACCGGCCGGAGGGGAAGGGGGCTGCTGGAGATGAGGGCGAGTGCGATTCACCGGCCGGAGGGAAAGGGGGGCTGCCGGAGCTGAGGGTGAGAGCGCCTTCCGTGGTCGGCTGTGTGTCGGCTGCCGTTCGAGGTCGAGGAAGACAGAGAGAGAGAAGAGAGAGAGAGAGAGATGGTTCAGCTGTGTTTATTACACCTGTGAATTTTTTATTTTTTTTAAAAAACCAACGGTTGGATCGCTGGAATCGGATGGCTATGAACTGACAGCCTAATTTAAAATATATATATATATATATATATATATATATATATATATATATATATATATATATATATATATATATATATATTATATATATATATATATATATATTATATATATATAATATATATATATATATATTATATATATATATATATATATATATATATATAATATATATATATATATATATAATATATATATATATGGGGGCGGGGAGCCTGTACCTGAGGTGCAGCGTCAACGCTGCACCGCCCCTTGTTTTACCTACTAGAAGTTTTGAATTGGATGAAATTTGGTGAGTGTGTTGTCTAGGTAAGGTGATCATTCTCACAAATTTTCATCAAATTCAAAACTTCTATGGGGTCAAATGGTCGAAGCAAAATCAGCCGTCCGTAGTCACCATTAAAATCTGTAAATTTTGCTTCGACCATTTGACCCCTTTAGAAGTTTTGGAATTGATGAAAATTTGTGAGGATGATCATCTTACCCTAGAGAAACACCCCTCACCAAATTTTCATCCAATTCCAAAACTTCTAGGTAGGTAAAGAAGAGGGAGGTGCAGCGTTGTTGTTGCACCTCGGGTGCAGGCTCCCGCCCCCTATATATATATATATATATATATATATATATATATATATATATATATATATATATATATATATATATATATATATATATATATATATATATATATATATATATAATATATATATATATATATATATATATATATATATATATATCTATATATATATATATATAGTATATATAATATATATAGTTACCTATGATCCGGGCCGTCCATTAGATCCTGACGTACGGTTTGGATTAGATGGGGAGTTAAAGCAAAAATGTCTGCATTAAATGCCCGTATTAAATGCCCGAATTAAAAGCCCGCATTTTAATGCAAACAACATTGCTTTAACTCCCCATCTAATCTGAACCGTACGTCGGGATCTAATGGATGGCCCGGATCATAGGTAACTATATGAGTAAGAGGCCATATATATATATATATATATATATATATATATATATATATAGAGAGAGAGAGAGAGAGAGAGAGAGAGAGAGAGAGAAAGAAAGAGAGGAATGTTATTGTAAGCTCTGAGCTATGAAAGGAGAAAAATAAGCTACGATCATTTTGACCACCCTAGAAGTTTTGGAATTTCCATAAAACTTGGTGGGTGTGTTATCTAGGGTAACATGATCATCCTCACCAATTTTCAAGGAATTCCAAAACTTCTAAGGTCATCAAACTGTAGAAAGCTTTATCGAACATCCGTAGTAACCGTTAATTTTACTTCTGCCATTTTGATGACCCTAGAAGTTTTTGGATTTCCTTGAACATTGGTGAGGATGATCATGTTACCATAGGACAACACCAGCCCACCAATTTTTATGAAATTCCAAAACTTCTAGGGTGGTCAAAATATCGTAGCTCATTTTCTCCTTCCATAGCTCATAGTTCACTGTATCATTCCTCTCTTCTCTCTCTCTCTCTATATATATATATTATATATATATATATATATATTATATATATATATATATATATATATATATAGGAATGCTTTAGGTGCGGTCTGCGGTCCGTGTAGTCCGCAGCCGTCCTGATGCACCCGCCACGTGCATCGGATATATGAGTGGTGCATCTGACAGCTGTGGACCGCGGACCGCAAACTGTACCTAAGCATCCCCCCCCTCTCTCTCTCTCTTTATATATATATATATATATATATATATATATATATATATATATATATATATATATATATATGAGGAATTGTACAGTGAGTTATGAGCTACCGATTTTGAAAATGAGCTGCGATTGATTTGCCCACCCCTAGAAGTTGATGAAATTTGGTGAGGATGTTGTTTAGGGTAAGATGATCATCATCACCAATTTTCATCAGATTCCAAAACTTCTCGGGGTCATCAAATAGTAAAAGAAAAATTTGTTGTCTGCAGTCATCATTAAATCAGTATATTTTACTTTTACCATTTGATGACCCTAGAAGTTTTGGAATTTGATGAAAATTGGTGAGGATGACCATCTTGCCTTAGAAAACATCAACCACCAAATTTCATCAAAATCCAAAACTTATAGGGTAGGCAAATCAGTTGCAGCTCACAACTCAACGTAACAGCTAAGAAAGCACGAAGCACGGAAGGGACAAACGAAATGGCGAAGACTCTTTAGCCTCTCAAGAAACTCCACCCTGTAAATACCTCTGTTCTAGGCAACCCCTTCAAAGCTCTCACACGAAGTAACATGGAGACACGGATCAAAGGGACCCTCCAGAGGATCTCTCCCACAATCTCCTGATTAAATCTTCATCGCACCCGGCTCACCACCCCCGAGTCCCTGGGTCCCCGGCCTTTGTAATCTCCGTATATGCAATAAAGACGACCCGAATCTTTTTCCGTGTATATAGATTTCTTGCACGCCCGGTGGGACCTCCTCTTATTTCATTCGTACGTTTGAAGAAGTTGCCTCAAGTTTCGCCATGGCCGGGATGAATGATGTTACGTTTGTTCCAAGTCTTTCACCTATCGACGAGTCCCCGCTACTCCAATATGGTGATCGAATAAACCCGAAGGATAACGTTCCACCAGTAATACATATTTACACTCGGCGTACTCGAACTCTTGCAGACATATCTACACTCGGCGTACTCGAAAAAACAGTTTTTACCGACGGAAAATATCCGTCGGTAAATTTACTTTTTCATCGGTAAAGATTTATAGCGACGGAACCTATTTTCGTCGCTAGTCTGTCGGTAAAAAAGGTGTCGGGAAAAATAGGCAACGGACAAAAAATATCCATATGTATTAATAATTAATACCGACGGAATGTTTCTGTCCGTCTATATAAGAATATTTAATTAAAAATATAATAGAGTATTGCCAACGGAATATTAACTTCTATCGGTAATATATAAGGTTATTACCGACGGCTAAAGGTTTTTCCGTCGGTAATACTTTATATATTAACGACGAAAATATACTTGCTGTTGGTAATATATAAATAATTAAAAAAAATAAAATATATTATTGCAGACGGAATTGATATCTTCCGTTGGTAAAAAAACATGATTTTTTTTTAAAAAATTACAGAAATAATGTTATTTAATTCCTGTGATTTACAAAACAACACAATATATTAAAATATTATCATAATTGACTAAATCAATAATACCACAATACCACAATACAACAATACCACAATATTTATCAAATATTACCGCAAATTATCAAATATTACCAAATACTACTACAATACCAGACAATTATAGACAAGACCAAAAAATAACCATATATTTATTACAAAATTATTTTACACAATCCAAAACTGAGGAAATATGCGTGCCCTATCTCAATCATGCCATGCCGCCCGGCACCAACGCTGGTGCTCGCATCCCCTGACGCCACCCGGCTCCTGCAATTAACATGTATTTGTTAAAAAAAATAGTTTATATCTATATTTGAGAGTCTAAGCGTTGAAAAGTCATAAGTTAGCGTGTTTCGGATTTTAAATAGGTTTGGATTCGATCGGATCGACATCCGATAATTCGTACTTGGAATTATTCCATATTTTGGACTTGCGAGCGAGTTCGAATTGAAAATTTTAACAATTTACGATCCGATTGACCGATTTAGAGTCTAAGTGTTGGAAAATCATAAGTTAGCGTGTTTCGGATTTGAAATAGGTTTAGATTCGATCGGATAGTCATCGGATCGGCATTCGATAATTCCTACTTGGAATTATTTTGTATTTCGGACTTGCGAGCGAGTTCTAATTGGATATTTTAACAATTTACGATCCGCTTGACCGATTTAGAGTCTAAGTGTTGGAAAATCATAAGTTAACGTGTTTCGGATTTGAAATAGGTTTTGATTCCATCGGACGTCATCCGATCGGCATCCGATAATTTGTACTTGGAATTATTCCGTATTTCGGACTTGCGAGCGAGTTCTAATTAGAAATTTTAACAATTTACGATCCGATTGACCGATTTAGAGTCTAAGTATTGGAAAATCATAAGTTAGTGTGTTTCGGATTTTAAATAGGTTTGTATTCGATCGGTTCGGCATCCGATAATTTGTATTTAAAATTATTCCATATTTCGGACTTGCGAGCGAGTTCTAATTGGAAATTTTAATAATTTACGATCCGATTAACCGATTTAGAGTCTAAGTGTTGAAAAATCATAAGTTAGCGTGTTTCGGATTTGAAATAGGTTTGGATTCGATCGGATCATCATCGGATCGGCATCCGATAATTCGTACTTAGAATTATTCTGTATTTCGGACTTGTGAGCGAGTTCTAATTGGAAATTTTAACAATTTACGATCCGATTGACCGATTTCGAGTTTAAGTGTTGGAAAATCATAAGTTAGCGTGTTTCAGATTTAAAATAGGATTGGATTCGATCGGATCGTCATCAGATTGGCATCCGATAATTTGTACTTGGAATTATTTTGTATTTTGTACTTGTGAGCGAGTTCTAATTGGAAATTTTAACAATTTACAATCCGATTGACCGATTTAGATTCTAAGTGTTGGAAAATCATAAGTTAGCGTGTTTCGGATTTGAAATATGTTTGGATTCGATCGGATCGTCATCGGATTGGCATCCGATAATTTGTACATAGAATTAGTCCGTATTTCGGACTTACGAGCGAGTTCTAATTAGGAAATTTAACAATTTACGATCCGATTGACCGATTTAGAGCCTAAGTGTTGGAAAATCATAAGTTAGCATGTTTCGGATTTGAAATAGGTTTGGATTCGATCGGATAGTCATCGGATCGGCATCTGATAATTCGTACTTAGAATTATTCCGTATTTCGGACTTTGTGAGCGAGTTCTAATTGGATATTTTAACAATTTACGATCCGATTGACCGATTTAGAGTCTAAGTGTTGGAAAATCATAAGTTAGCGTGTTTCGGATTTGAAATAGGTTTGGATTCGATCGGATCGTTATCGGATCGGCATCCGATAATTTGTACTTGGAATTATTCCGTATTTCAGACTTGTGAGCGAGTTCTAATTGGAAATTTTAACAATTTACGATCCGATTGACCGATTTAGAGTCTAAGCATTGGAAAATCATAAGTTAGCGTGTTTCGGATTTGAAATAGGTTTTGATTCGATCGGATAGTCATCGGATCGGCATCCGATAATTCCTACTTGGAATTATTCCGTATTTCGGACTTGCGAGCGAGTTCTAATTGGATATTTTAACAATTTACGATCCGATTGACCGATTTAGAGTCTAAGTGTACGTTGGAAAATCGTAAGTTAGCGTGTTTCGGATTTGAAATAGGTTTGGATTCGATCAGATCGCCATCGGATCGACATCCGATAATTTGTACTTGGAATTATTCCGTATTTTGGACTTGCGAGCGAGTTCTAATTGGAAATTTTAACAATTTACGATCCGATTGACCTATTTAGAGTCTAAGTGTTGGAAAATCATAAGTTAGCGTGTTTCGAATTTGAAATAGGTTTGGATTTGATCGGTTCATCATCGGATCAGCATCCGATAATTCGTACTTAGAATTATTCTGTATTTCGGACTTGCGAGCAAGTTCTAATTGAAAATTTTAATAATTTACGATCCGATCGACCGATGTAGAGTCTAAGTATTGGAAAATCATAAGTTAGCGTGTTTCGGATTTGAAATAAGTTTGGATTCGATTGGATCGTCATCGGATCGGCATCCGATAATTCATAATTGGAATTATTCCGTATTTTGGACTTGCGAGCGAGTTCTAATTGGAAATTTTAATAATTTACAATCCGATTGACCGATTTAGAGTCTAAGTGTTAGAAAATCATAAGCTAGTATGTTTTGGATTTAAAATAGGTTTGGATTCGATCAGATCATCATCGGATCGGTATCCGATAATTTATACTTGGAATTATTCCATATTTCGGACTTGCGAGCGAGTTCTAATTCAAAATTTTAACAATTTACGATCCGATTGACCGATTTAGAGTCTAAGCGTTGGAAAATCATAAGTTAGCGTGTTTCAGATTTGAAATAGGTTTGATTCGATCAGATAGTCATCGGATCGGTATCCGATAATTTGTATTTGGAATTATTCCATATTTCGGACTTGTGAGTGAGTTCTAATTGGATATTTTAACAATTTATGACCCGATTGACCGATTTAGAGTCTAAGTGTTGAAAAATCATAAGTTAGCGTGTTTCGGATTTGAAATAGGTTTGGATTCGATCGGATCATCATCGGATCGGCATCTAATAATTCGTACTTGGAATTATTTCGTATTTCGGACTTGCAAGTGAGTTCTAATTGGAAATTTTAACAATTTACGATCCGATTGACTGATTTAGAGTCTAAGTGTTGGAAAATCATAAGTTAGCGTGTTTCAAATTTGAAATAGGTTTGGATTCGATCGGATCGGCATCGGATCGGCATCCGATAATTTATACTTGGAATTATTTCGTATTTCGGACTTGCGAGCGAGTTCTAATTGGAAATTTTAACACAAGACTTCTACCCTCGAAAGCTGCTCCGGGGCCTTTGCAAGTTCCTTCTTGCTGTTGAACGCTCTTTTATTCTGCCTCCATATATGGCCGTCAATAAGGAATCTTTGATGGCCCATATAATAGAACTTGCCTCCGTTCTTCAACCGTAATGAATCTGTCTTTTATTGCATATAGGGCACACAAATTTTTCTTTAGTACTCCACCCGGATAAGTTGGCATATGCAGGAAAATCATTGATGGTCCATAGAAGTGCCGCATGCATCCAAAAATTCTAGCGTAACGAGGCATCATTCGTTTCAGCCCCAACTTTCCATAACTCGTTTAACTCCTCAATCAACGGCTGCAAATAAACATCAATATCATTACTAGGCGACCTGGGTCCGGGAATGAGCAAGGAGAGCATTGTGTATGGCTTTTTTAAGCACATCCAGGGAGACAAATTGTATGGAACTAGGACAACTGGCCAAATGTTGTACGACACACTCATATTCCCAAAGGGATTGAAGCCATCGCTAGCAAGCCCTAACCTGACGTTGCGAACTTCACATGCGAATTCAGGATAGGTATGATCAAAATCTTTCCATGTCAGAGAGTCGGTCGGATGTCTCATAACCCCATCATCTGTACGTTCTCGTGCATGCCACCTCATGTGCTCAGTAGTCTTCGATGACATAAACAACCTCTGAAGTCTGTCCCTAAGCAGGAAGTATAGGAGAACCTTTGCAGATACATTTTTCTTCCTTCGATTGGTAGTAGACTCGGCATCCGTCTCTTTATATCTCGTTGCTCCGCATATGTGGCATGACCGTGCATGTTCGTACTCCTTCCGGTACAACATACAATCGTTCACACATGCATCAATTTTCTCATAACCAAGACTGAGATCTTTAATTGTCTTCTTCGCCTCGTAAAATGATTTCAGTACTGTCTCACCTATAGGAAAAGCCTCTTTCAGCAACTCTACCAATATATTAAATGACTTATTACTCCAACCATTAAGATACTTCAAATGAAGAAGCTTTATAGTGAAAGAGAGTTTTGAAAACTTCTCACACCCTGGGTATAGAGGTTGTTCGGCATCCTTAAGCAATCTATAGAACTTATCCGCTTCAATATTGGGTTGATCACCTGACGGTGTTTTCGTGCCTATTCCACCTTGCAAATCATGTATCATACCCTGCATGTTATCGTCATCGTCTGTATTAATATTATCATCATCGATCACTGTGTTTGTAGTTTCACCGTGAGCTGCCATGGGGATTGCATCTAGCTCTTCACCGTGCGAGAACCAACAGGTATAGCTAATGTCAATGCCACGCATTACCAGATTAACCTCACATTCCTCTCGAACCTTTCTAGTCACCCTTCCATAGTCTATATAGGGACACATAATTTTTCCATCAAGCGGTGCAAAACGCTCAAATGCAAAATCCAGAAATTTCCTAACTCCTTCTCTGTACTCTTGGCTCATACGATTAGAATTATGCATCCAACTTTTATCGATCGAAGACATCTTCGTCTATCTGGTTATACAACACCTGCAGTAATTTCAAACAATGTTATAAGACTCCGCACAATTTCGGTTTCGATTCCCGGGTATGGAACACCGAACCGAAACTTCTACAGGCCATCCACGTCCCTAATGGATGGGTGTATTATGATGAGTAGACTAGTCACATAGTAAACCTAGGGTTGGTGGCCAGCATTTGAACTACTGATAGTCCGAATGCTAGGCATAGCACCGAAGTTATGCGACAGTAAGTCAACAAGTCAGGGAGCCTCGTCAAGTAAACACTTGGGGTCTGACGGTTCTCTCTGTCGCTCGAGTCGATTTATGGCTTTAGCATACCTCATATCACACCGAACCGACAAAAATCGACCATTTCGGTTTCGGTTTTGATTTTTCATAAACCGAAAAAAATAAAACCGACAAAATCGACACCGAAATCGATCGACAAAACTGACGCTCACCCTAGTCTAAAAACTATATTTTGCCCCCCATTCCCCCATTCAATTCAGTTTTGATAGGATAAAAATTACCAAATAAGGGAATTAAGTAGATGACAAAAGGGGTATTGTGCAAACATTTCAAACTTTAGAATTACTTAACCCTAGTCTAAAAACTAAAATTTGCCCCCCATCCCCCCCATTCAATTCAGTTTTGATAAGATAAAAATTACCAAATGAGGGAATTAAGTAGATGACAAAAGGGGTATTGTGCTAACATTTCAACCTTTAGGATGCAATTTAAAACAAAATAAACTAAGGGGGAGAGGGAGGAGGAGGAGGAGCTCATCGGAGATAGCTGGTAGGCCTCGAGGAGGAGGAGGAGCACTGGCGTCGCAGTCGGTGGCGCGAGAGAGGGGAGGGGTGGCCGGCCGGAGGCACGCGAGGGAGGGGAGGAAGGCCGGGGAGGGGGGGATTAGATCGAGAGATAGAGGGAAGGGAGGCCGGGGAGGGGGGAGGAAATAGAGAGAGAGAGGGCCGGAGAGGGAGAGGGTTAGATCGAAACAGAAATAGAAAGGGATCGCTGAAGGGCTTAAATCGTAGGGTTTTTACCGATGGAATTTATATATTCTGTTGGTAAAAAGTATCCTTATACCGACGAAACTATACTTCCCGTCGGTAAAAATCAACGACAAATCGCAGGGTCTTTACCAAAGGGGGAGCGGGTCTCTAAAAAAAATCGCAGAGTCTTTACCAACGGAAAATATTTATTCCGTCGGTAAAAGATAGTATTATACCGATGGAAATATAGTTCCCGTCGGTAAACATAACCCAAAAAAAAAGCAAAGGGGGAGGGGGTCGCTAGAAAAAATCGCAGGGTCTTTACTGACGGAAACTATATTTTTCGTCGGTAAAAATAAAAAAAAATAGTAAAATATATTGCCGACGGAGGGTTTTATTTCTGTCGGTAATAACCTATATTACCGACGGAAATAATTAATACCGTCGGTAAATATATATTACCGACGGAAATAATTAATACCGTCGGTAAATATATATTACCGACGGATAATATATAACTGTCGGTTATAAATATGAAAAAAAAATTAAAAAAATCTAAGTTATATTACCGACGAAAAATATTGTTCCCGTCGGTAAAATATATATTATTACCGACGGAATTATAAATATCCGTCGGTAAAAAACCTATTCCTTGTAGTGCGTGCGGTGCCACACGTACCGCATGCCACAATCTAGCATACCTATTATATATATATATATATATATATATATATATATATATATATATATATATATATATATATATATATATATATATATATATATATATATATATATATATATATAGAGAGAGAGAGAGAGAGAGAGAGAGAGAGAGAGAGAGAGAGAGAGAGAGAAAGAGGAATGTTATAGTAAGCTATGAGCTATTGAAGGAGAAAATGAGCTACGATCATTTTGACCACCCTAAAAGTTTTGGAATTTCATGAAACTTGGTGGGTATGTTATCTAGGGTAACATGATCATCCTCACCAATTTTTAAGGAATTCCAAAACTTCTAGGGTCATCAAACGGTAGAAGTTTTATCGATCATCCGTAGTAACCGTTAATTTTACTTCTGCCATTTGATGACCCTAGAAGTTTTGGAATTCCTTGAACATTGGTGAGGATGATCATGTTACCATAGACAACACACCCACCAATTTTTTATGAAATTCCAAAACTTCTAGGGTGGTCAAAATAACCATAGCTCATTTTCTCCTTCCATAGCTCATAGCTCACTGTATCATTCTTCTCTCTCTCTCTCTCTCTCTCTCTCTATATATATATATATATATATATATATATATATATATATATATATATATATATATATATATATATATATATAATGCGGCATGCGGTAAGTGTGGCACCACACTGCAGCCGTCTGATGCACCTGCTGTGTCCATCGCATGCACGCAGCGGTGCATCAGACGGTTGTAGTCCGGTGCCGCACTTACAGCATACCGCATTATAGTATGTCCCTATATATATATATATATATATATATATATATATATATATATATATATATATATATATATATATATATATACATATATATATATATGAATGCTTTAGGTGCGGTCTGCGGTCCGTGCAGTCCGCAGCCGTCCGATGCACCTGCCACGTGCATCGGATGCACGGAGTAGTGCATCTGATGGCTGTGGACCGCGGACCGCAAACCGCACCTAAGCATCCCCCCCTCTCTCTCTCCTCTCTCTCTCTCTCTTTCTTTATATATATATATATATATATATATATATATATATATATATATATATATATATATATATATATATATATATATATATATATATATATATATATATATATATATATATATGAGGAATTTTACAATGAGTTGTGAGCTACCGATTTAGAAAATGAGCTGCGATTGATTTGCCCGCCCTAGAAGTTGATGAAATTTGGTGAGGGTGTTGTTTAGGGTAAGATGATCATCCTCACCAATTTTCATCAGATTCCAAAACTTCTCGGGTCATCAAATGGTAAAAGCAAAATTGGTTGTCTGTAGTCATCATTAAATTAGTGTTACGGATATATATATGGCTGCCCACTTTGGTGGGATATATCTATCCCGACATGTCTATCCCTTTATCCCTAACTCTCTATATATGTGTTATGAATAAACAAGAGGCCTCACGGATTCGTGAGAGCGCAGCCGCCATCTCCGTTTGCATCCTTCCTCTCTCCCTTTCGTAACACGTTATCAGCACGAGAAGCTCTCCGACCCCGGATCTCATCCACGGCCCTGACCCGGCAGACCCCATCGACATAGAGAGGAGAGAGATCGGAAAGAGAGAAGAGATCAGAGAGCAGCAAGCAAAGGGCAACGATCAGAATCTTTCAACTTCCGTTGTGTGCATCTACGACACCATCATCTCCAGAGGTAGGCATCGATCCCCTCCCCACAATCAATACAAAAATTGGAAGCCATGCAAATTGCAGATCGTCTACCTCGGCACAACCCGACCTCGACCATCTCTCCTTACACCCGACCGACCACCATGCTTCTTGGCTATCTCCGGCCCTCCCTCGTTTCCCCGTCAAAGCTGGACAGTGCCGGTACGGTCGGTACCCAATCTGGATCACCACGGTCATTACTCCCCACGGACACTTGACCAGAACCCATGGGCTCAACAACCTCTGCCGCACTTTTGAGCGGCACGCAAGACCATGCGGACGGCTGACGGTGCGTGGAGACGGTGTTGTGCATCCATGGGAGGTGATGGCGGCGGCTGTTAGATTTGGATAAGATTTCCTTCTTCCCGATTCCATCGGAGAAGAAGGTGAACAGTTATTATCTGTTTGGTTTCTAATTGGGTTTAAAACCCAAATCAAAATCAACCCGACTTAGTTTATTTGTGGTATAAACCAGACCCGATCCGAGCCTTAGGCACCGACCCGGCCCGAGCCCAGGCTTAGACAGGCTTAGATCCAGACCCAAGCCCGAGCCTGAATACAGACCCGGGCCCGAGCCCAGATCAGGCCCAAAACGGTGTCCAAACCAGGCCCCAGCCTAGATCAGGCCAAGGCCCGAACCCCTCCAGACCCGAGCCCAGTCTCAAGCAGGCCCAGATCCAAGCCAAATATATTTTGAGCCCCTATATTGCTGTATATTTAATCTGTTTTGATCTGAACCATCGATTTAATTATGTGGTCACGAGGCCTGATTGGGAACCGATTTAGTCGATTCAAATATGGATCCTGACTATTTTGACCATTCTGGATGCATCGGTACGGTTTGATTTTTCAAATTCAAACTATTTAATATATGCTTTTAATCTGAACCGTTTAATTTGATATTGTGATCTCGAGTTCAATATATATCCGTTTTCAGCGATCTATATATGGTTATTGAGTATTTGGGCCATTCCTGACTCATCGGTATGGTCCAATCTTATCAATTAAATAAGTTAATGCATATTTAATATGGACCATCGATTTTAGTTATATGCTTGTGAACTCGATCTAGACCCGATCTAGACGATCCAAATATGGATCATAGCTTTTGGGACTGCTCCGGATGCATTGGAATCATCCGATCTTACAAACTCTAATTGTGTTTCATTATATCATATCACTTGCTTATCAACATATAGTTGGAAGATATCTTGCTTGATTAAATTGGTTCAAGTTATTTTTATTTGTTGGCCATTTTTCCACTTTGTTATTCAAGATAGATATCTTATATCTTGTAGTGTGTATTAATTTTATCATTGTTAGATAAAATGATTTTCACTATTGTCAGTGCCAATACCGAATATTATTTGTTTATGGACATATGTTGACTAGTTAAAATGATAATCTTTAACCTAATCCATAGCCTGTGTGTGAGCTCGGCCCTTGTCAGCCGAGACAGTACAATGTGGCTATGGATACATCTTAACTAGTAGTTCCATAACAGTTAGGATTTTGATGTTCATAGAATCCGATAGTCTTTAATCTATCAATTAACTAGGCTCCTATCCCGTCCCCAGATGTCTAACCTTACAAAGTTGGAGTTCGTCGCACTTGATGTCAACGGCAATAATTACTTAGCATGGAGGCTAGATGCTAAGCTCCATCTACAATTAATCAAGTTGGGTAAGGCGATTATAAAGCCTACAGGCACAGAAAGCCTTAGTCCTGAAGACAAGGCTAAAGCGACAATCTTTCTGCGTCGTCACCTACATGTAGACCTGAAGAACGAATATTTAACCGTTGAAGACCCCTTAGTTCTGTGGGAATCCCTACGAGATAGTTATGATCATCAAAGGGCTGTCATCCTTCCAGCAGCGAGGAATGAATGGATAAACCTACGCTACCAAGATTTTAAATCGGTCACAGAATATAATTCTGCAATATTTAACATCATGTCCCGACTTGAGCTATGTGGAGAGCCAGTTACCCAAGGACAGATGATCGATAAGACTCTATCCACCTTCCATGCAACGAATGTCCTACTGCAACAACAATATCGGGAGCGAAACTTCCAGAAAATATCAGATCTGATTTCGGTACTCTTAGTTACAGAGGAGAACAATAAAGTTCTTATGAAGAATCATAACTCCAGACCAACTGGAGCATTGGCGTTCCCTGAAGCGCATGCCAATGAAGGATACCACAGAGGTAGAAGCAGAGAAAGGTTTGGAAGAGGTGGTCGTCATAACCACTCCGGCAGAAGTGGCAGGGGCGACAGAGGTGGCAACCCCAGCAGAGGAGGCTACCGAGGTAGAGGCAGGCGTGGCCATCCCAGCAGAGGTGGACTCAATCCGCAGCAAAATACAAATTTCAAGAAACAAAGTAACAAGCCCTGGCACGCAGAACAAGTGACGGAAGACTCTCCTTCTAATAAGTGGCCTACAGACACTTGTTTCAAGTGTGGGCGTGAAGGCCATTGGTCTTGCAACTGTCGTACATCTAAAGAAGAGGTGGCAAACTTTCAAGCATCACAGAAAGCTGAGGGTAATGCAGTGTTTGACCTCGACAATGATGACTTCCTTGAAGATAAACTCAATGAGATGCAAGAAAAAACCAAGCTCACAACTTCTGATGTCTTCAACGACAACTAGGGGGGACAGGATATTTTGAGTGATAAACTGTTATCGTTTATTAGAACAGCTGTTTGGTCTATAGTAGTTAATATTTCATTTGCTTGTTAGACTATCATATCGTTTATTTTTATCAGAACAGTTATTTGCTTTATTATAGTTGATATTTCGGTTGCTTGATATCTTTTAGATCTCTTTTATTAAATATTTCTCATATCTGAGTTGTCAGAACATTATCTCAAATAATACTTTATTCCTCTGTAAGGAAATAGAATCTAAGGGAGACATGTATATTGACTATAGGTAGCCTCGCTCGGATAATAGAAGGCTCCGGTAGAGCACACCTAGTGTTACTTAATGGAACCCATATCTTTATACAATATGCCTTATACTATAGTAACTCTAAAAGAAACTTACTCAGTTTCAAAGATATAAGAGTAAATGGGTATCACATAGAAACCCTGAGCGAGGGGAACAATGAATTCTTATGTATAACCTCTAGTGTTGGAAACCAGAAGTTTACTCTAGAGAAATTCTCCAATCTATCCTTAGGGATATACTTCACTCACATTGGGATTGTTGAGTCACATGGAAACATGAGCCAGCAGCTCAGTACTAATCCAAGACAAATAGTGAGCCAGAAGCTCCATAATCCTATAATTTTTAATATCTGGCATGATCATCTAGGATATCCTAGGACAATAATGATATAAACGATCATAGAAAACTTTTGTGGTCATTTCTTAGCACATTATCAAATATTTAGAACCCTTAACATGTGACATTTTTACCGCAAGATTTACGGATTGTCACATTGATGAGACAGTCTTCCCGTCGTTAGGGGGAGATAAGAAAGATAATAAACGTCCTGTCCAAGAAGGAACGACGTGAATTATCGTGGAATACTTCCATTCTGTCTCATCTAGACCCCAGGACTCCCCAATGTGAGCATGACGTTAGGAGAATGGCAGTAAATGAGTCTGACACATGCCAGAAACGTGACAGACCTATAGGTTCCAAAGATTTAGCTCCCTGGAAGAGGAGATTAAATAGCATATCACACCATACAGCTCCTGAAGAAGCTATTCTTAATATAAACTCTCCTGAAGAGAGGATTCATGACGGTCCGGAAGATGTCATGAATCAAAAATCCAATTTTCCCAAATTAAAGCATATCGCTCCGGAAGAGGTTATGCCCCAGATCCTAGAAGAGACTGGGAAAGAGGTACCGGTACCCAACAATGATGAGATATCTGTGTTCTACACATACTCAGGGGAAATATGGAATATAAAAGAAATAGTCGTTGATGATATATTTTTATATACTACGACAAATGAGATAATGAAGGGTGATGATAATGATACTGAACCATGTAAAATCCCTGAAGGATTTGATTTACCTATACGGTAACCTAGACAGTGAAATATATATGAAAATCCCTAAAGGATTTGATTTACCAAACTCCAAATCTAGAAATACGCATTCAATTAGATTAAAACGAGCATTGTACGATCTGAAACAATCCAGAAGATTGTGGTACAATCGGCTCAGTGAATATCTGTCTAGGAAAGGCTATAAAAATGATATTATATGCCCATGCGTATTTATTAAGAAATCCCAGAATGGATTTACAAAAGCAGCAGTAAATGTAGATGATATAAATCTATTAGGATCTCCCGAAGAGATTGAGAAGACTGCTGGCTATCTTAAAAGGAGTTTGAAATGAAAGACCTGGATGAGTCAAATTTTGCATCGACCTGCAGATCGAACGCAATTAGGATGGGACCTTAGTCCATCAAACAAAATATACTAAAAATCTTCTGAAGAGATTTAATACGGATAAGTGTTATCCACTTAGTACACCCATGGTTGTAAGGTCTTTAGATGTTAACAAAGACCTATACAGGTCTAGAAAAGAAAATGAAGACGTCTTGGGTCCTGAAGTACCCTGGGTCCTGAAGTACCCTATTTAAGTGCAATAGGTGCAATTATTTATTTATCTCAATGCACTAGATCTGATATTCCATTTCTGTTAATCTACTTGTTAGATATATTTCTGCATCTACACATAGATATTGGAATGGTATAAAGCACATATTTAGATACCTAAAGGGGACATTTGACATTGGTTTATACTATTCATGTAAAAAGACTAACCCAATTGGATATGCAGCCTCTGGTTATTTATCTGATCCCCATAAAGGGAGATCACAAATATGTTATGTGTTTCTTAAAAGTAATGCAGCATGCCTAGCTCAAATTCAAAGTGGCTTCATCAAAGGCGACTCTCCCCGAAATTCTTCTGCACCCATGAACTCCAAGAGAATGAAGAAACTATTATAAAACAGGAGAAATCAACTGAGAACCTGACAGATCTCTTCACCAAGACGCTTCCAAAGTCTACATTCCAGAAGTTGGTGCATCAGATTGGCATGGGGAGACTTCACCAACAGAGCATGTGAATTTTGTTTTAAATTGATGTATTAATAGGGTGGGACGTAGCATCTTAAATGTATTAGGGGGAGGGAGTATTTTTTTTTTGAAGATTGATGTAAGCAATGCTTGTAATAGAATGTAGGATAAAGATGAGGGGGAGCATCCTGCAGATGCAGATGGAGACATCCAGAAGAATGTCTTTTGCGTATTGTACTCTTTTTCCTGCGATGAGGTTTTTCCCACAGGGTTTTCCCATCGAAAGGTTTTAATGAGGCAGTGTAAGTCGCACCCACTAAGATTCCAGAAGAATCTGAGATTCCAGACGAATATGTTCCTGAAGAACTACGTTCCTGAAGAACGCGTTGTACTCTTTTTCCTTCACTAAAGGTTTTGTCCCATTGGGTTTTCCTTAGTAAGGTTTTAACGAGGCAATGTTTTGAAAAGTGGGCATCCAAGGGGGAGTGTTACGGATATATATATGGCTGCCCACTTTGGTGGGATATATCTATCCCGACATGTCTATCCCTTTATCCCTAACTCTCTATATATGTGTTATGAATAAACAAGAGGCCTCACGGATTCGTGAGAGCGCAGCCGCCATCTCTGTTTGCATCCTTCCTCTCTCCCTTTCGTAACAATTAGTATATTTTACTTCTACCATTTGATGACCCTAGAAGTTTTGAAATTTGATGAAAATTGCTGAGGATGACCATCTTGCCTTAGAAAACACCCACACCAAATTTCGTCAAAATCGAAAACTTATAGGGTGGGCAAATCAGTCGCAGCTCACAGTTCAACGACGTAACAGCTGAGAAAGCACGGAAGGGACAAACAAAATGGCGAAGATTCTTTAGCTTCTCAAGAAACCCTTACCCTGTAAATATCTCTGTTCTAGGCAACCCCTTCAGAGCTCTCACACAAAGTAACATAGAGACACGGATCAAAGGGACCCTCCAGAGGATCTCTCCCACAATCTCCTGATTAAATCTTTGTCGCACCTGGCTCACCACCCCCGAGTCCCCGGGTCCCGGCCTTTGTAATCTCCGTGTATACAATAAGGACGACCCGAATCTTTTTCCGTGTATACAGATTTCTTGCACGCCCGGTGGGACCTCCTCTTATTTCATCCGTATATCTGAAGGAGTTGCCTCAAGTTTCGCCATGGCCGGGATGAATGACGATACGTTTGTTCCAAGTCTTTCACCTATCGACAAGTCTCCGCTATTCCAATTTGGTTATTTAATAAACCCAAAGAATGACGTTCCGCCAGTAATACATATCTACACTCGGCGTACTCGAACTCTTGCGGACATCGCTGAAGAGGCCTTGGTGTATAAAGAAATGAGTTTCGGTCCTGGAATCCATATCCATAAATTTGGGGAGGACCATCCCCAACTCTGATCCTATTCGGCTTCTCCAGTGGGCCTTGCAGCTCCCTTGCAGGGAAAAAACATCCGTCATTAAGTAGAAGCGAGTCGGCACAACTACGTCTTCGATGACAATGTCAAGGAAGTAGGCGAACACTCGACTAATAGAGGAGAAAGACCATCACATCAATACCTTGCTCCAAAGGTAAAGTGCAAGGGATGCTCTGGCGATCAACCAAGCTCCTGCTTCTCCGTTAGCCGCTCCAGCACGGTCTTCGACTCTCACTCTGGTAAAGGTTGTCCTGATGATTCCAGTAGTTACTCCAGTACTCTCTTCGGCTCTATTTCAAGCGGAGGTCATCTTTCCGGTACCAGTTTCGGTAGCTACACAACCTCAAGCGACGGCAATAATGACTGTCCAGTAGATACAGTTATTGGTGGCCGACATAGTGCGCTCCCACGGTGGCAATCTCCCTCCAATCACGGTGGCCTACTCGAAGTCTTACACCGCGAGGATCTAGCAACTACTTTTTCCTACCGGGTTCTAGCAACCGAAGTTCTAGCACTTCGACGGGACGGGAAATCCAAGGCAACATATCACCTATTTCGTCGAGGCTTGCAACAACGTTGGCACCTACGGTGACGAGATGGTGAAGCAATTTGTTCGCACCCTTAAAGGTAACTCTTTTGACTGGTACGTTGATCTTCTTCTATGATCCATCGACAGCTAGGACCAGATTAAGAGGGAGTTCCTCAACCGCTTCTACTGCACCCAGCATATCGTCAGCATGACTGAGCTTACTACTATCAAGCAAAGGAAGGACGAGCCTGTGATCGACTATATTGATCGTTGGAGGAACCTCGCATTGAACTCGCGAGATCGCTTGTCTGAAGACTCGGCTATCGAGATATGCACCCAAGGTATGCACTGGGGTTTGCTCTACATCCTCAAAGGAATCAAGCCTTAGTTCTTCGAAGAACTCGCGACTCAGGCTCACGACATGAAACTCAGCCTAGCAAATCGCAAAACTTGAAGAGCAAAGACCTCCTAAAGGTGGAGAAGAAAGACAAGCCACCGTCATCCAAACCAAAGCAAGTCAATATTGCCGACGTCACTTCAACCTCCAAACCACTCAAGATCGGTGACAAGCCAGACAAAGGAAAGGCTGTCACACCGCCTTCATAGCCTCAATGGCCACCAAGGATGACTCTCAAGGAGCTTGAAGCAAAGGAGTATCCCTTTCCCGACTCGGAAGTCTCCTCCATATTCGACCAACTGCTATAGGAGAAGATGATCAAGCTTTCTCTATCAAAGAGGACTGAGCAAATGCATCGTGTCAATGATCCGCTCTTCTGGTATCACCGGATGGTTAGTCATCCCATTGAGAAGTGCTTCATCTTCAAAGAAAGAATCATGGCGCTCACAAAGCAATGGAAGATTGAGATCAACTCCGGTGATGTCGTTATAACAAACATGATGTCTATCACCTTCAACTCCTTCCCGCCGGTACTTGTCACTGCATGACGAAAGATGCCCAAGCTATGCATCAACCGCCAAAGGCCGATCATGAAGTCAGCTCCGCAACCAAAGCAGTTGGTTCCAAAACGACGACGATATACTCCTGTGCTCGCCAGGAATGAAGCACCATCACCCCGGGGAAACCGTTGCTCACATCAGCAACTCTCCCAAGCAAAGCTACGTCTCAACGTGCCCTCCAAGAAAGGTACGAGCAAGGAGATCCCGAAGTCGACCTATTGGGATACCTATCAAGAAAGTTTGACTACTATGTCCTCTACTCCAAGACTTCGTCCACCTCAATGGAAGAAATCGAACCAACCAGTTGGGGATCAGAAGATGAACCAACAGAACCTCCAGAAGACCAAGTTCCTCCAACCGATGAAGAATCTCTAGTCACAGCTCTAAGCCCTCTGCTTGGCAAGGAAGAATCCACCGATGAAGATGCGTGGATCATGCTACCTCGGAGGCGAAGGCCACAAAAGGTGAGACATCACAAGCTAGATCGGATGACAAGAAAACTCCCCGAACGAAGAAACTATAAGAAAAAAAAATAAAGCTCCAGGAGGAAAGGATTTCAAAGTGCTGTCAGCAAATCCAGATGATCTCCTCCAGCAAAGCCCTCTAGAACCGGCAATGCTGCAATAGTTCTTTCCCGATTACTTCCTCCTAATTGATCAGTACCTCAGAGTCTCCTGTTGCATGGTCGAAGTCCATAAAATACCGGGATAGGAAGGTGAAGTCGAGTCCTCTAAAGAAAGCAACTCTGACGGTGAGGAAAATAGCTCTGATAAGGATGTTGCTTCTCATGATGAGGTAGTTCTGCACTTCCCACTCGTTGAAGCATTACGCCTCCTAAAAAAGGCTCGCCTAACAATGGCCGTGACATTGAAAGATCCAGATAGCTACAAGAGAAAAGTGAAAGATACCGAAAAGGGCAAAATTATTGCCTCCTGTGATGCAACGATAAGCTTCTTAAATGAAGACCTTTAACTTGGTGCACAATTACACAACCGTCCTGTCTATGTCACGGGGTATATCGAAGAGAAGCCGGTGAATCGAATCCTGCTGGATTGTGACTCCGCTGTCAATATCATGCCTATCCAAAAAATGAGGCAGCTCGATATTACCACTAACCAGCTCTCAGAAAGCCAGCTGGTCATCCAAGGGTTCAACCAAGGCGGACAGTCGACCATCGGTATTATTCGTCTGAAACTCTCTATCGGCTAGCTCGATACTACGGTCCTCTTCCATGTCATCGACTGTTAGATATCGTATCACCTCTTGCTGGGAAGACCTTGGCTACACGAGAACGACATTGTGATGTCCACCTAGCACCAATGCCTCAAGTACTATAAGAAATGCATGGAGGGCATTGTTGTAAATAACAAGTCATTCAACGAGGCCAAAGTACACCTTGCTGACACCAAGTTATACCAGCCAAAAGACCTTGTGGAAGAAGTTCTTCCAACTAAAGCTCCTCGAACCCAAAAAGCTAAAAAGGTGAAACAGGACAAAACCCCTCCACCTGCAAATCCAGTGCAACCTTCCAAGGCGATACACGAAGTTAGGGAAGCGCAGATACCAAGACGAAAGATGCACATCAGCTTCAAACCAAAATCTACACCTCATACTCCGTTACCCGTCTAAGCTGCTTCGATCATGCGATTGGCACCTCAATGGCTTCGCAACTCCGGACAATCATCCTCTACTCTGGCAAAAGAGCCAGTACCACTGTTGTCTGAAGCCCAACTTCATTACTCTGCAAGAGATGATGCTGCCATTGCATGGTCTGCACTCTTTGAATTTAACTGGTTCTGCCAAATCCATTGACCCCGCCAAGCTCGCATTCAAACTAGATGGAGCTTAGGGGCAAAACGCTGCCAAGTTGCTATTCAAAGCTGGTTACAAGGAAAGAGATGCTGCATGCATGGGTACACTACCTCCGACAGTAACACTGCATGGGATGACTAAGACTCAAGCTTGTCTCCTTCAAAGCGGCAAATAAATTCTCCTAAACCAGCGAGGCATCGACTCCAGCCAAACTTTAGTGGTCGTCAAAATTGCAATGGAGAAGGCCTTCACCGCTAACTACATTAAGGTGAAGATGGTAGATGAAACAGAAGACGGATCGTCAGTCTCCGACGCACGCTCCACCTACGTCGTTCATACCAAGTCTGCCAAAAGAAGACAACGTCAAGCTCGATATTGGGTCAGGCTCCATAAATAGAAGAAAAAGCATTCAAAGCCAATCAAATCCAAGGATTGAATCGGTGTTCAAAGACTCGAGCCAATCAAATAAGAAAAGAGGAAGTCAATATTCGACCGTTTGAGGATGCCATTTGGGGATGTCGTTTCGATTCCCACCCACCCACCCAAGTCAATCCGTTTGTTAGGGTTGTCGGATGACACAATCTGCAAAAGCTACCCGGTGGGAGTCAATCATATATCTGTTACCGATACTGAACACAGTGATTCTTCTACTTCGGACAACGAGTTGCAAGACGCCCTGCCAGTCCTCGAAGAAGGGGGCAATCTACTATCGACGACTTAAAAGAAATCAGCTTGGGCACGCAGGAGGAGCCTTGGCTTATATTCATCAGCACACTTTTGACTCCCGAAGAAGAAGCGGCGTATATCAAGCTACTTCAAGAATACAAAGACGTTTTTGCATGGTTCTACAAGGAAATGCCAGGTCTCAATCCTAAGATCTCGGTATACCAGCTCGCCAAATATGGAGCTAGCACCATTAAGTAAGGACAAAGATGCTACCGGCCGGAGTTGGTACCCTAGATAGAAGGCGAAGTCAACAAGCTTATTGAAGTCGGCTTTATCCGAGAAGTCAAGTACCTGACATGGATCTCCAACATGGTTCCAATTAAGAAGAATGGCCAAATCAGAGTATGCATGGACTTCAGAGACTTGAACAATGCAAACCCCAAGGATGACTTCCCATTACCAATTACTAAGCTGATGGTGGACGCGACAATGGGCTATGAAGTGCTAACTTTCGTGGATGGATCCTCAGGCTACAACCAAATTCGGATGGCACCCAAAGACGAAGAGCTCACGACTTTCCGTACACCAAAGAAGATCTACTACTACAAAGTCATATCCTTCGGCTTGAAGATTGTAGGGGCCACCTACGAATAAGCCATGCAAAGGATATTCGATGACATTCTTCATCAAAAGGTGGAATGCTACGTCAACGATCTCATAGTGAAGTCCAAGCAGAAGTAAACACATCTTCAAGATCTTGAGCTAATCTTTAAACGGCTTCGAAGATATCTACTCTGTATGAATCCACTCAAGTGCGCGTTTGGAGTCTCTTCGGATAAATTTCTCGGCTTCGTGGTACGACATAGAGGTATCGAGATAGATTAATCCAAAATTGATGCTATCCGCAACATGCCTGCACCAAAGACGGTGTGAGATCTCAAGGGTCTCCAGGGTCACCTGACGTACATCAGAAGATCCATTGGCAACTTAGCCAGAAAATGTCACCCCTTTAGTCGTCTTATAAAGAAAGAATCATCATTCAAGTGGGATAAAGCTTGTCAAAAAGCCCTCCAAAGCATCAGGGACTATCTGCTCAAGCCTCTAGTTCTATCGGCATCAGTTCAAGGAAATCCATTGATCCTTTATATTAGTGCACATGATCAATCCTTGGGGGCACTCCTGGCTCAAGAAAATGAGCTAGACAAAGAGACAATATGCTACTACTTGAGTCGGATCCTCGTCGGAGCGGAGCTAAACTACTCCCCGATCAAGAAAGTATGTCTGACACTCATCTTCACTACAAAGAAGCTACGGGACTACATGTTGGATCACACCATCAGGCTCATCTCAAAAGCCGAACCACTAAAGTACGTCATATCAAAACCAGTGCTCTCCGGACGTTTGGCCAAGTGGGCGCTCCTCCTCCTCGAGTTCGATATCACCTTCATTCTGTGAAAGGCCATTAAGGGGCAAGCTCTCGTGGACTTCCTGGCAAAATATCCTCTCCCAACAGAATAGAAATTATCAGAAGACCTTCCAGATGAAGAAGTATTCTCCATCGACATTGCTCCCTCTTGAAAGATTTTCTTCGACGGTGCAGCAAGGCAAGATGTAGAGGGGGCACGAATCATCTTCGTCATCCCGAACAACAAGATACTTCCCTTCTCATTCCTACTATCAGAACCATGCTCCAATAATAGGGTAGAATATCAAGTGTTGATCATCGGCCTTGAACTTGCTAGCGACATGAAGCTTCAAGTGCTAGAAATCTTTGACGACTCTCAACTCGTCATCCAGCAAATCTTAGGGGCATACGAAGTCAATAAAGAAGACCTCGTGCCACTACACATGCGAACCATGGAACTCTTGAATGTTCTCAAAGGTGCTTCTTTCCAGCATGTCTCCAGGAATCTCAACCAGTAGGCCGATGCGCTCGTAAAACTAGTGGCTACACTCCCGTTTCCATAAGAGAGCTAGCTCGTCATCCCTATTTGCAAGAGAATGATGATCACCAAGGAAGACATCTTTACTGGGATTCCAGGACAAGTCAATATTGTGCACGTTCTCGTGATCGATGAGCAAGACTGGAGACAACCCTTCATGGACTATCTAGTCCATGGGAGTCTCCCTGACAATCCGAATCACAAGGTTGACGTTCGTCGACAATCTCTGGAGTTCTTCCACTTTAACAACGAGCTTTATCGTCGATGGTACGATGGTACACTCCTGAGGTGTCTCACAAAAAAAGAGGCACTGCAAGAAGTCCATACTAAAATCTGTGGCTCACATCAGTCCAGTCTGAAGCTACACTTTAGCATCAAGAGGATGGGTTGTTACTAGCCTACCATGATCAAAGACTGCATGGAATTTGTCAAAAGATGCCACGCTTGCCAGCTCCACGGTGAGTACATCCGACAGTCGCCAGAACCTCTGCATCTGAAGATCAACTTATGGCCCTTCAACGGATGGGGACTTGACGTCGTTGGTCCTTTGCCCAAATCATCCAAGCAATATCTCTACATCTTAGTGGCAATAGACTACTTCTCCAAGTGGGATGAAGCAATACCATTGCGAGAAGTCACCATGTATTCCGTCATCAACTTTATCCAGAACGATATCATCTTCTAGTACGACTTTCCCTACTACATCATCATTGATAACGGGAAGCAGTTCAAAAATGTCACTGTAGGCCAGTTCTACGCTAAGTTCGACATGAAACAAAGGTGCTCGACGATGTACAATGCTCCAACCAATGACCTAGCGGAAGCCTTCAACAAAACACTTTGCAAACTCTTAGAGAAAGTTGTCTCAAAGTCGAAGAAGGATTGGCACGAACGCATGGGCGAAGCATTGTGGATATATCGCACTTCCTTCTGTACTCCGACGTATGTAACTTCATACTCACTTGAGTATAGGGTAGAAGCCGATATTCCCCTCGAGCTCTAGATCCCATCACTCAGGATAACGATTCAAAAGGGCCTTGCCAGAAACAACAATGCCTAGTTTCGCCTAGTCGAGTTGGAAGCATTGGACGAGAAATGCCTCGAAGTTCAGCAACGCCTGGAATGCTATCAAGCCAGATTGACTCGCACCTTCAACAAAAGGATTCATCCTCGGACCTTCCAAGATAGAGAACTAGTCCTAGCAGTCAAGCACCCCATCATTCTCTCACCCCAAGGAGGAAAAACGTTTGAAGCTAAGTGGGATGGACCGCAAGTCATCAAGGAAGTCTACTCTAACAGCGCATACCTCCTCACAACATCAGAAGGATCTCAGCTTGGCCCTATCAATGGCAAGTACCTTAAAAGGTACTATGCCTAAAGCAGGGCTACACTCCTTGCAAAAAAAAAGGCATGAACTACGTGCGACTTGATCCCTTCTAGGAGGGTACGTAGGCAACCTGAGAAGTTACTTCAGATTCAGTCCAAAGAAAAAAAAAGAAACAAATAATACCGTAAGTAAATAATCTGGAAAACATCATGATATTATAAAATGCTACTCAAAGGAAAGCGGTACATGAGATGAGTCTGAAAAGGAAACTACTAGATGCAAAACAAAATACAACTAATAGAGAGCATCTAAAACATGAAGACGTCGCAATATATCCTCTCTAGTGGCCTCCTCCTGTTGCAACTCCAGAGGGCGAGAAGTCATGAGCTCGCGACGAGCTGACAAGTTTGCCTGCTTTTCCAAGAAACTCGCCTTCAAGGTTCTTTCTGCATTCTCCGCTCGCTTCAAGTGAGACTCTGCTTTCTGGAGAGAAGCTTGCATTGATTCTATCTTTTTCTACACCTTTGTCAAACTTAAAGTAGCATCTGCCAGTTGGTGCTCCACCTGACACAAACTCTCCTCAGCTGTCGCTAACTCAGAAAGAGTACTCCCCTCCAACAAAGCCCGCAGGAGCGATATGCGTCACTATCAGCCACAAGCAAGCTCATCTGCGCTGCGAACAAAGAACTATCCACCTTAAACTCTGCCAAGCTTGCACAGAACTTGGCACCATCAATAGACCACCAATCTTGGAGAGCGCCAAAACCCTCATTCTGGAATGACTCAAGCATCAACCTGATGTACTGCCGACAACTATTAAGGAGGAACTCTAAAACTTTGCTTCGATGTCGCAAAGCCTGGCGAGAAACCTCAGAATACATGGGCAAAACTTTACCCACCACTATGGCTGCCACATGAGCTATCTTCACCATGGAGGCCGGCAAAGTAGGATGAGCAGTCGACATAACCGCACCAACTGTCTTCTCCATCAGGCCCAAGAGAACGATGACTGACGCATGCTCTTTATCAGCACTCGAAACCTCGGCCTCCTCGCAAAAGGTCAAAGCATCAACATCGATGTCATCCAGATCCACGTCGTTGCTGGAAATGTTTTCCTCACAAATCCCAAGGAGGTCCAGGTCATCCATAGGAACATCCATCCCACACTTCCCAAGCATCTATGGTGCAGCCTTGGCAGGAGAACGACTCTGACATGCCTTTTAAAAGTTAAACGCGTGCTCTACTACTACAATAGAATCTGCCAAAAAGAAAAGATGCATTACTCAGCATAATGAAGCTCCTAAAATCAAAGCTTGGGCAAAGAAAAATCGGTACATACCTGCAGTATCAGACAAAGTCATCCAGGATGGAGGAATCACCTCATCCCCCAAAAGTCCGGGCTCATTAGCCAAGGTGCCATTTGCCTGGTGAGACATCCTCGAAGTCACCCCGTGTGGAACACACAGCTTCCACCTCTTAGACTGGGCACCTTCAATAGCTGCCTTCAGGGAAATCAAATACCCTCAGCACCTGATGTTTATACCAAAGAAGAAACCCGGGGGCACTGGAAAGATGGTTAAGAGTCTTCTCAGTCCTTTGAGCTCCCAACCAGAGACGACGATCCTTCGATCCCGCTGAAGGATCAAAACTGAAGTCTCTACTCTTACTGCTCGCCAAGTCGTCAACAGAAAGACCGGTAAGTAGTAGGAATACCCGCTCCTTAATCCATCTGCAATAACTTAGGGTCGCGGCACCCTTCAGCCCTGACTTCACCCCAGGAAAGAAGCTACAGCCAATCAGCCATTCATAAAGGGTTGCCCAGAGACGGTACCCCTCCTGCGGACCGATACTCACCCCTAAACCAGAAGTCCATCCACGACGAATGATGGACTTGATCTGATTGATCACTCGCCGCAATGATAGCGTACGCCCTAAAAAATAGGAGGCACGAGCTTGGAGAAAGATCGACACCCATCAAATCCTTCAAAGCAGGCACTTCCTCATGGTAATAACCCCACCCTTCTGGACATCCGGAGATAATATGGATATCACGGAGGGAAATCCCTATCTCTCCCGTGCCGGTAAGAAATATATTGGTATCCGGGCATCAACACTCGCAGAGAGCCCAATACATCCCCTCAGAATGACTGTACTCTTAGTGATCCGGTACAAGGAACTTTGTCAAAGGTTTCATTTCAGGCTCCGCTCCAAAGATTTCTGAAAGTTTGCACATCCATTTGCGAAAGCCGCAGAGATACTGAACATCTCCACGAAGCCAAGAGTCGACACCCCATCGGGTCAAACGCAAATATATCCTCATGGCCACCACTGGGGTGGGCACAAAGTCTTCGGCACAGTGATGAAGGAGCAAGCTCAGACTCGGATGCACGATTGTCATGGAAATCATCTCGTCAGTATAGACTTTTTCACTTAGCTTCGATATCCCGCAATTTGCATCAGCGACTCCGTCCTCTGTGATCCGCTCATGGATAAGAATCCGGAGCATCGACATATGATTATCCCTCTTTGAAGATCGATAGTGATACACCCGAGTAAGGGGGAAGCGAATGCACTTGCTCCCATCAGAGAAGTCCTCAATAATCTATCCCGAAGGAGGAAAACTCTCATAAACTTGGATCTTGAAAAAAGGAGAAGCGAGCAAGTTAGATCCACCAAAAGTCAAGACGCAAAGAAGAGCAAGCTTGCGAGCAAACAAAAAAACAAACAATTAGGGCTGCAACCCATGGGGCCACAACCCCTTTGTTAAATCACAGCCATCAAAAGGGGGGGGGGGTACAACCTCAAAAGGAGCCGCATCCCCTTCTCCTCTGTTCGGGACACACAGCCCACACCCGGCTAGCCCACGCCTGTACCTGGCTCTGCCCGGCTCGCCGCAGCCTGGGCCGGCCTCACCCGTGCCCAGCTTGTCCGTGACTGCGATGCCAGCCCGTGCCTACAACCGCGCCTTCCTGCATTGCCAGCCCGCACCCTCCTGCATCCACACCACTGGCTACCGCTTGTTGCCACCTCCGTGAGCCAGAGAAGGAGAGAAAGAAGAAGAAGAATAAGGGGAGCACGCACCTTGGCCGCGATGTGTCGCCTTCGTTAGCTCGATCATCTTCCCCTCCTCTCTTCAAGTCCATCTTCGGAACGATCTTCAACTCACATGTCATTGCCAATCCTCTATGAAAGCTGCCGTCAACAATGAAGGAGGCGACAACTAGAAAGACGGAGCAAGTCTCATGCAACCCTAGGCAACCCTTTCGATGATGATCTCCAAGTGCCGATCCTCCGCGAGAGCCAACGACGAATAAAAAGAGAAGAAGGGTAGGGGTCTTTAAATAAGCCTCAACCCCATTCAAAAAAAGGAATCAAGGACAAGTGCTACGCATTTCCTGTGTACACAAGTGCTACGTGTTTCCCATGGGCACACTCATCCTTGAGGGGGCATTTGTAGACATAGAAAATTTAATCACACCCGGGCCCGGCCTGTATGCGCAAACCTCGAGGGCCTAACCCGACATAATAGAACCCGAGTGGGCCCGCGTCATGCAAGTGGGGCCCACCAGACCCAACCCGATCCAAAGAGAGACTGGGTGGGCCCATCCACAAGTGGGACCTACCCGACCCCCTTGGTAAACCACAGCCCCCCTTGGGAAGCGTGCGACCGGCCAAACAAAAAGAAAGAAAGAAAAGGAAATAAAAGGAAAGAAAAGGAAAAAAGAAAGAAAAGGAAAGAAAAGAAAGAAAGAAGAAGAAGAAAAAGAAAAGTAAAACCATCAAGCGCGGGGGGAGGTTGCGTAGACGTCTATACAAACGTGGATCTACGTTGATCCCTCGATCCGATGAACAAGACAAAAGTTCGGGTTGCCATCAATTTAATGTGCAAGATCCAAATAAATATTCAAAAGGATTGAGCCATAACTATCTCGCCAGAAAAGGAAAGAAATAAAGATTGATTACTCCATAAATGAGGGAATAATCTTGGGTAGTTATGGGAAAGATAGTCAAGGGATTCGAATAAAGCTTTTCATATCTCTCCCACCCCCCTTCACCTATAATAGAGGGAGATGGGGAAGGCTCAAAGGGGGAAGTCAAGAGGCAAGGAAGCTCTGCAAAGAAGAAGAAAGCTTCGACTCTCGATAACCGAAGGCTTTACAAGACTCGGGCAAGTCTATCCTATGGGAACGACTTAGTCCATTGAAAGTCCTTATCAACGTGAAGACCCTTGCATAAAAAGATCAACCCTTCGACTCCGTCAACGAAGAAGAAAGCTCAAAAAAGAAACCTTCAACTTCGAAGACGCTAGAAGCAATGGCCGGAGAAGAAGATCAAAGCGACATCACCCCGTCGTCTTCAACAAGCCTTTGACTCCGATAACGCCTAAAAGCCCGGAGAAGAAAATCGAAGTGATATCACCCCATCATCTTCAACAACCCTTCGACTCCGATAACACCCAAAAGCCTGAAGAAGAAGATTGAAGCGGTGTCACCCCATCGTCTTCAGTAAGCTTTCAACTCCGATCACGCCAAAGAAGCCCGAAGAAGAAGAGAAGCCAATGCTGACGCCACAACCATCGTTGCCAAAGTCCACCAAGCCGGAAGAAGAAAGAAGTCTTTGAGACGTCGCTATCACCATTCGAGGAGAAGATCAAGCCAATGCCAAAGCCAGAAAGCCGAAGCAAAGAATCGGTAAATCCCATACAAAAGCAACACAAGTGCCAAAGCCTAACAACTATGATGGATACGAGCAAAGCA
Source organism: Chamaelirium japonicum (assembly GCA_947650365.1). NCBI lineage: Eukaryota > Viridiplantae > Streptophyta > Magnoliopsida > Liliales > Melanthiaceae > Chamaelirium > Chamaelirium japonicum. The sequence continues at coordinate 56,397,175 of OX393550.1, forward strand.
CCGCACGTTTTAGCCGATACGATGTGAATCTGAAAGAAATAAAGCATCACAAGCCTCTACCCTATCTAAGTTCGAGCGCAAGCGCCAAAGCAAAGCAGAATCCAAAGCCACGCCAAAGCCAAGCTGAAGTCAAAGCCACAGATAAAACTGAAGCCAAAGCACGATCGACGCCATGAATTGACGATCAAGGACACTAAGGTCTAACCAGAGCCGATAAAGACAAGAAGACCGAGGAACAAAGCCTGAAGCCCCCTAGCCGAGAAAGCGCAAAGCACGGAAGGGACGAACACAACGGTGAAGACTCCGTAGACTCTCAAGAAATCCTCACCCTGTAAAGGCCTCTGTCCTGGGCAACCCCTTTAGAGCTCTCGCAAGAAGTAATATGGAGACATGGATCAAAGGGACCCTCCGGAGGATCTCTCTAATAATCTCTTGATCAAATATTCGCCGTACCCGGTTGACCACCCCCGAGTCCTCGGATCCCGGCCTTTGTAATCTCCGTGTGTGCAATAAAGATGACCCGAATCTTTTTCCGCACATACAGTCAATATGGAAGTAACCGAGTCATATGATCACTCGAGTCTGACGGTGTCTCTACCGCTCAAGTCAAGTCATGGCACCAAGTGGAGGGACAACGAGTTTACCAATATTAAGCGGAGAGCAAGGCATGCGAGAGAACATAGTAAGTCCGGGTGAATTGGAGTACAACCTACGTTGCACTCTGGGTCGCTATACAGGTTAACTCGGACTCAGAGGGTCGATGGTACACTCAGGTAATGTGTCGATCGAGTCCAAGTTGAAAGCCATGAACCCTGGTCCCTGAAGGTTCCACCTTATCCGCATTATGTACGGTCCTTGAACCTCGTTGTTTCACGAAACATAGTTAGTGGAAGTAATTAGTCCAACCCTTATACGCTCCATGTGTGCATCGCATTAGTGCACGGTAGATGTGTATATGTGTGTATGTGCTAGGGGAAATCCCGGAGTAGTACAGAGATGCACGTAGTTATCTCCGTGCCTTAATGGGCTTCACTACATGGGTGTGAGCACCGATTCGTGTTACGAGTTGACTAGTTGACTTTATTAGGTGCACCCTAGGTGTTTACTAAGGGCTCCCCGGTGGTAGTGAAATTACTAGTCATAACGCACGTAAGTGCACCATGTGAGTTCCCAAGCGAGAGGGGCAACCAACTAGGTGTATGGGGGTATTTTGGTAAACTAAAATACCACTATGCCCTAGCTTGGCCGCCCCTAGCACATGGGGACACACATAGTCCTCCCCCTCCCTAGCTTCTAGGAGTTGCTAGCAAGCTTCAAGGGGAGGGAAGCTAATATCAAGGGGTTTGACTTTAGGGGCTGGCCATGCATGCCAATAAGGGGCCAACCCATTGCAATATGTAAGGAGGGAGAGAAACAAGGGTGGGCGGCCCCTAGCAAGTTGCATATGCAAGCTAAGGGCCCGACCCTATATAAGAGCAAGGGGAAATAGGGGGCTCGAACTTGATGAAACCTTAGCCATCATTTCCCCTATCTTTCTCTCTTTCGAGTGTGTGCGTGGGTTCGGATGCGGCTTTTCTTCCTCGTGTGTGTAGGTGCAAAAATTATATCGGACCAGACCATACCCACATGGGCCTGCGCAGTGGCCCAAATAGGCAAGTCCAGGCCTAGGATCAGCACCACCTCATCACTGTCACATCGTCACTACCATATCAGCACAGACTTTAGCTATAAAAGGACCCCTTTGGCATCCAGAGAGGTAGGGTGATTGGTTGGTCAGTCAATCAGAGGATGAGGAGATTCTAGAGCCAGAGCTAGAGCTCTCTTCTTTTCCCTCGGCCTTCTTTTAGTTGCTCCGTGCAACCCCACTGTACGAAGCTTCTCTGGGCCTATTGAGAGAATATTTTTCCCTCATTTACTTATATTATAGTGGAGATCATATGGCTCCTTTCGCCCGGAGACATAAGTCGCAAGATCGCACTTCGACAATAACCCTATGTGTCATCTCTCTCTACTCACTAATTTATATCTATACAACATACAAACCATCTAATTCAATAAAGAACTATAGGTGCAAAAATTATACTGGACCAGACTAGACCCAAATAGAACCACGCAGCTGTCCAAATAGGCAAGTCTAGGCTCAGGATCAATACCACCTTAGCACTGCCATATCAGCACAGACTTCAGCAATAAAAGGACCTCTTTGGCATCTAGAGAATAGGGTTTTGATTGGTGGGTCATTCAATTAGAGGAGGAGATTCTAGAGCCAGAGCTAGAGCTCTTTTCTTTTTCCTCGGCCTTTTTCTAGTTGCTCCGTACAATTCCATTGTACAAAGCTTTTCTTGGCTTGTCGAGAGAACACTCACCCCTCATTTACTCATATTATAGTGGAGATCAGGTGGCACTGCTCGCCCGGAGATGTAGGTCGCAAGACCAAACTTTGAAAATAACTCTCTTTGTCATCTTTCTCTCTCTCTATATATATTCTAATATCTATCTTTCTAAACCATCCAATTCAATCAATAATTATAGGGCGAACTCTTAAATCAAGATAGCACAAAATTTCCCACATAGCGTGGTGAATCAAAGATGGAGAACTCTCATCACATAAAGGCACTCAAAGATCCATTAACAAGGTTTCGTACATTGCACGAGATCTGGTGAACTAGAAGATGCTTCTTGCAATCTCCCACTGTCTAGATTTTGCACAGAATATCCATGGTGTTTCTATTACTTCAAAAGCTATAGGAGTCCAAACGACCTCAAACTTGATGCAAAAGTTATCTCAAAATCCTCTACTTTTAGTCCAAATTTTAGCCCAATCAGAGTTTGGGGATCAAAAGTTATGGCTGTTGCACCAAAGCCTCTCCGAGCAGATCCGAGTCCATCTCCATCGACAAAGAAGAAATTTATCGCGGTGAAAGAATCCGCACGGAGGTATGATTTCTAGCATATAGATCTAATATAGAGATAGAACATGCATACATGCTAGATTTTGTTTTTTGCTAGATCGATGTTAGGGGGTTACTTAATTTCCATGCTAGATTCACACACATATGTAGATCGTTTCGATGAAAATTTTGATATGTAACGCACACCACCCATGGTCTATGGACTTATCCTTTGATTCCACTGTGGGCCTCTACCATAGGATTATTTCCAATAGCATCATCCCTTTACCAAATCTCGTACAGCTCGAGCCTTTGATCATAGCCGCCCAATGCAAAGAGCCCCAACATGTGATTTCGGCAATAGCTAGACGATTGCGATGATTGGGGTTGTGTGGTTTCAAACCCCTATGATTTCGACGATCAACGCCCCTAATTGCCAGATCTCTCTCTCTCTCTCTCTCTCTCTCTCTCTCTCTCTTGCTTTTGCGTGTGAGGATTCCGTCGAAGAGAGGTCGAGGTAACCTACCCCTTCCTCCCCTTATCCTTCCTCTTTATATTTTATTCCTTTTTCTATTTTGTTTCTCCCCCCAATCTGTATCCCAAGACCTGTGGGGGAAAAATCATCATGCCGATCCGAAGACTTCACTCCACTAGTCAATTGAAGTTAAATGGTAGATTTGTTGATTGAAAGGTGGCTTCGAAGGTCGATGCTTTGGTGACTTGGAATTAACACTTCTGATATGCAAACATAAAAGATTGACACAAGATGTGATCTCGGAGTTCAGCTGAAGCCTACGTCTCTATGCTATAGGAAGCAACCCGAATTCACTAACTCTTAGTTTGTTGTGACCTCGACAGGCCGAGTGTCACTGATCTCTTTGAAAAGGAGATTGAAAGTAATGGAATATCGAAGTCAGAGCTCTGAGCTTCTGGTTTTTTGGGAAACAGTTCTCAGAGTCTGGTTTTTGATCTGGATCTATGATTTTGGATCCTTCTTTACTTGAAGGCTCTGCTATTTATAGGATTTCCTGGGAGAAAATCTGGGGCAAATGGCGGTTTCTGTTGCCGTATCTGAGGGATCCTCCAGGCATGGCTGGTGGGTCCCGTCGTTGTCTCTGTAGGCACGCCAGGCAGGGCTGGCGGGTCCCGCGGTAGTCTCTGTGGGCCCGCCAGGTAGGGCTGGCGGGTCCCGCGGTAGTCTATGTGGGCCCGCCAGGCAGGGCTGGTGGGTCCCGCGGTAGTCTCTGTGGGCTCGCCAGGCAGGGCTAGCGGGTCCCACGGTAGTCTCTGTAGGCCTGCCAGGTAGGGCTGGCGGGTCCCGCGGTAGTCTCTGTGGGCCCGCCAGGCAGGGCTGGTGGGTCCTGCGGTAGTCTCTGTGGGCCCGCCAGGCAGAGCCGGCGGGTCCCGCAGTAGTCTCTGTGGGCCCACCAGGCAGGGCTGGCGGGTCCCGCGGTAGTCTCTGTGGGCCTGCCAGGCAGGGCTGGTGGGTCCCGCGGTAGTCTCTGTGGGCCCACCAGGCAGGGCTAGTGGTTCCCGCGATCTGTAGGCTTCTTGCCAAAATTTGCACCCACAGTTACCCCCTCCAAGTTAGCTAGAGGTCCTCTTGGCTGGCTTGGATTCTTGGTGCAAAACTTCCACCCCCTGTCAAGAGCATAGTCAATTGATCAAAATTGACCGATCGGTCAAGTTCGACCGATCGGTTGATTTTGACCGATCAGTCAAGTACGGATCGGTTGATTTTGACCGATCGATCAATTTTGACTGATCGATTAAAATCAACCGGTGAAGCTTGAGGCGATCGGTCAAAAAGCAACACTTTCTGCCCGATCAAGTAGAAATTGAGCTGATCGGTCAATTTTGACCGATCGGTTGATTTTGATCGATCGGTTGAAACCAACCAGTGGAGCTTGAGGCGATTGATCAAAAAGCAACACTCTCCGCCCGATCCAGTAGAAATTGAGCCAATCGATCAATTTCGACCGATTGGTTGATTTTGACCGATCGGTTGAAATCAACCGGTAGAGGTTTAGGCCATCGGGCAAAAACCTAAGTATTTTGCCTAATCTAGTAGAAATCGAACTGATCGGTTGAATCTATCCGATCAGTCAAGTTTGACCGATCGGTTAAATTCAACCGGTAGAGGTTAAGTCGATCGGGCAAAAACATAAGTATTTTGCCCGATCCAGTAGAAATCGAACCGATCGATTGAATCTATCCGATCGATCACCGATCGGTTAAATTCAACCAGTAGAGGTTGAGGCGATCGGGCAAAAACATAAGTATTTTGCCCGATCCAGTAGAAATCGAATCGATCGGTTGAATTTATCCGATCGGTCAAGTTTGACCGATAGATAAAATTCAACCGGTAGAGGTTGAGGCGATCGGGCGAAAACATAAGTATTTTGCCTGATCCAGTAAAAATCAAACTGATCGGTTGAATCTATCCGATCGGTTAAATTCAACCGGTAGAGGTTGAGGCGATCGAGCAAAAACCTAAGTATTTTGTCCGATCCAGTAGAAATCGAACCGATCGGTTGAATCTATCCGATTGGTCAAGTTTGACCGATCGATTAAATTTAGCCGGTAGAGGTTGAGGCGATCGGGCAAAAATATAAGTATTTTGCCCGATCCAGTAGAAATTGAACCGATTGGTTGAATATATCCGATCGATCAAGTTTGACCGATCGATTAAATTCAACCGGTACAGGTTGAGGCGATCGGGCAAAAACCTAATTATTTTGCCCGATCTAGTAGTAATCGAACCGATCGGTTGAAGCTATCCGATCGGTCAAGTTTGACCGATCGGTTAAATTCAACCGGTAGAGGTTGAGGCGATCGTGCAAAAACACGAGTATTTTGCCCGATCTAGTAGAAATCGAACCGATCAGTTGAATCTATCCGATCAGTCAAGTTTGACCGATCGGTTAAATTCAACCGGTAGAGGTTGATGCGATCGGGCAAAAACATAAGAATTTTGCTCGATCCAGTAGAAATCGAACCGATCGGTTGAATCTATCCGATCGGTCAAGTCTGACCGATCGGTTAAATTCAACCGGTGGAGGTTGATGTGATCGGGCAAAAACATATGTATTTTGCCCGATCCAGCAGAAATCGAACCGATCGGTTGAATCTATCCGATCGGTCAAGTTTGACCGATCGGTTAAATTCAACCGGTGGAGGTTGATGTAATAAGGCAAAAACCTAAGTATTTTTCCCGGTCCAGTAGAAATCGAACCGATCGGTTGAATCTATCTGATCAGTTAAGTTTGACCGATCGGTTAAATTCAACTGGTAGAGGTTGATGCGATCGAGCAAGAATATAAGTATTTTGCTCGATCCAGTAGAAATCGAACCGATCGGTTGAATCTATCCGATCGGTCAAGTTTGACCGATCGGTTACATTCAACCGGTAGAGGTTAAGACGATTGGGCAAAAACATAAGTATTTTGCCCGATCCAGTAGAAATCGAACCGATCGGTTGAATCTATCCGATCGGTCAAGTTTGACCGATCGGTTAAATTCAACCGGTAGAGGTTGATATAATCGGGCAAAAACATAAGTATTTTGCTCAATCCAGTAAAAATCAAACCGATCGTTTGAATCTATCCGATCGGTCAAGGTTGACCGATCGGTTAAATTCAACCGATGGAGGTTGATGCGATCGGACAAAAACCTAAGTATTTTACCCGATCCAGTAGAAATCGAACCGATCGGTTGAATCTATTCGATCGGTCAAGTTTGATCGATCGGTTAAATTCAACCGATGGAGGTTGATGCGATCGGGCAAAAACCTAAGTTTTTTGCCCGATCCAGTAGAAATCGAACCGATCGGTCAAGTTTGACCGATCGGTTAAATTCAACTGGTAGAGGTTGATGCAATTGGGCAAAAACATAAGTATTTTGCCCGATCCAGTAGAAATCGAACCGATCGGTTGAATTCTATCCGATCGGTCAAGTTTGATCGATCGGTTAAATTCAACCAGTAGAGGTTGATGCGATCGGGCAAAAACATAAGTATTTTGCTCGATCTAGTAGAAATCAAACCGATCGTTTGAATCTATCCGATCGATCAACTTTGACCGATTGGTTAAATTCAACCGGTGGAGGTTCAGGCCATCGGGCAAACGAGCCTGTTTTCTACCCGATCCTTTGGAAAATTACCTGATCGTCTGCCTATCGAACGGGTAAAGTCTTCGAACGGTGATTAAGGTTGAGGTGATCTGGAGTTGTAATTTCTCCAGCTTCGTTGTTTTGCTTGAGCCGGTGGTTCGTATGGACCGGTAATTCTTCTGAACCGGCGGTTCGCTTGGACCGGTGCTTCGCTTGGACCGGCGGTTCATCTGGTTCGATATTTCGTCTGGTTTTGACGGTTCGCCTGGAAGAGCACTTCCTTCGGATTGACGCCACGTGTCCCTTCTGAAAACACAACTTTTGATCTGGTGATGCCACGTGTCTTTTCGGTTTTCCCGCTAGTTACTCCGAGATTTATAAGCTCTTTTTGGATTTTATTTTGGCCTCACGCTTCCAAAATTTTTTCAAAGTCCAGAACATCTTGTTTCCGAGTTTCCTGTTTTTCGTCTTTTCTTGATCGGTTGAAATGGCATCTTCCAGCAGCATGAAGATCAAGAATGTGGTCCCATCCAAGAGGGGGAAGGAGAAGGCTCTGGTGTCACCAAAACCATCGGCAGAGGCAAGGCTAAAGGCGCCCTCGGTGTGCTTGGAAAGAGGCACATAGGCGTTGCATTTGCCTCTGCACCTTCCAGGCCCGAGCACATCCCGAATGCCAGCTTTGTCTTGGGGCCTCTTATGCCGTTGTCGGAGGAGCCCGTCTTCGAGTATAACGTTGGCGGCAAGCACACTGATGTGAAAAGGGCTAAGTGGCAGAAGTTGCTCGCCTGCTTCACAGAGGGAAACCACAAACCATCTCTCGTCGGAGTCCAATCCGCTTTCGGGATCGATAAGCGGCAGTCTTCATGGGGGTCGCCAGCAAGGAGCAGGTGCTGGGGATGTTCGTCACTATTGGCCAGCTAAACTGCGGGTTGCGCCTCCCTCTGCTGCCTTTTGCTGTCTGGTTGCTGAACACCTCGGGGCTTTATCCAGGGCAGATATCGGGGAATGCATGGAGGATAATCTATGCATTCTATCGGGTGGAGTTACACTTCCAGGAGGAGCTCAGGGCGTGCTACTCCAGCATCCCTGAAGGTGAAGTAGCCAGGATAGAGTTGGGGTACTTCTTCTACCACTACAAGTGGGTTTCGAGGAAGGACAACCCTTTCTTCAATCTACATGGCATCTCCGTGCTCCGCTCGATCATCGACACCGTACGTTCCAACAAGCAGTACACCGACTGGCCGATCTCTGTTGCTGGGGCATGAACTCCCCTTTCTGTGCCTGAGACTCCTCGTTCTCAGGTACACAAAGAGGTCGATATGTACGCTGCAGGAGGGGTCTTTGCTTGGTCATCGGATCGAGTTGGGGCTCTTGACAACCTGTTTCTGGAGTTAACTTGCGGTACCCGATTGTGGAAGTAGTTTTTGAACTGTCCGATTTGGCATGGAAACGCCAACCTCTTCCACAGGCTGCAGGCCAGGTACGAGGACAATGACGTCTTGTATTCTGATTATGAGGAGGATCCTCAATCGGGCAAGATAGTCAGAGCCGTCCAGATCGAGAAGAAGGCATACGGGGTGAGGCACCACTTGCCGACGGAGGAGAAACTGGTGGTAACCCACAGGGGTCAAGTGAAGAAGAGAAGAGTCTACAAGGAGGAGGAGAAGAACGGAGAAAAAGAGAAGAAAAAAGAAGAAGAGGAGAAGAAGAAAGAAGAAGAAGAAGAAGAAGAAGAAGAAAAGAAAGAAGAGGAGGAGGAGGATGAAGACGACGATGACGATGGCGAAGGCAGTGGTGATGATGGTGATGATGATGGGGGTGAGATGGAGGACATCATGGATGCAGTGGGCGAAGGCAAGAGAGTGTCACCCACCTATCACTTTGAAGAACTGAAGCGCCCAACGCGCATCAGGATAAGGTACTTGGGGAGTGATGTGGTTGCAAGCAACCCCACTCCCCTCAATCAAGTACCCCCGAGCGTCCCCCGCCTTGAGGGCGCCTCGATGAGTGGTGGGTTGGAGGTTGAGCAACCTCCACCTGCTGTCCGTCTTTCGGCTGCCCAGATGGCGGAGGAGACGGCCGCCCTCATAGCCAGGCTTCAGCAGGCCGGTGAACGTCCGGAGAAAGGGGAGATCACTCCGCCGTGCGATATTCCTCCCCCTTTGCAAAAGGAGGGAGGGAGTCGCGTGGAGGTTGGGATACCCCAACCTCCGCCAGTGGCATCTCCCGTGAAGGAAAGGTCGACCCCCGGGGGTAAGAGTTCCGATCGGGGGAAGGGCAAGGTCGAAGCATCTCGAGCCGACGCCATAGGTATGTTACTGCTAACTTCTCTTCTTCATTGCTTTTGACATTCGATATTCTAACTGTTGAACCTTTGTATTGCTGGCAGATGTTCCTATCGGCTCCGCTCCGCTGCTCAGAGATTTGGGTGAGGTTGACATCAACCACCCAACGGGTGTGATCCGGAAGCTCTGCAATCTCCCTGACGCTACCTTGGATGAAGCCTACATAAGGCTTGACGTTGTGGTAAGTGCATCAGCATGACTTGGTTTTTGAGTTGTATCTTTCGAGACATTTCTGACTTTCTCTTGGTTGTTATCAGAATTCGGCGGTCCTGAAACTCGCTAGTAGGCTTTTCAGGAGGGCCGGAGAGCGGGGGGCTTCGGCTGAAGTCTCTTGATTGACTACCGAACTGGAGGCCGTGAATGAGGAGAAGGAGATGCTGAAGGAAGCTCTTTTTGCCAGCAAGAAGGCTGTTCGTCAGGAACGGCTGGAGAAGAAGAATCTGAATGCCTCTTACGTCGACTTGGACAAGGAGTTTTTCAACTTGAAGAACAGGTTCTTAAAGATGGATACTACGGCCTTCAACTGACCAACAGAGTGATCATGAGCTGAAAGTGGAGCTTGCCGCGAAGGAGGCGGCTCTCGCGAATAAGGAGGAGAAGCTCGAGCAGGCACTTCAAGAGTGCGAGAGTTTAAGATCAACAATGGAGAAGGCGGTGGAAGCCCTCAGGGCTCATGCTAGCGACATCCAGTCTTCCAAAGCGTCTGCGGCGAGTAAGGCTCAGGGCGGATCTGAAGGAGACAAATCACGCGCTCCAAGTGCGGGCAAGCCCTGATGTCATCCATCTTCTTTCTTTCACTTTTGTATCTGTAAACCTTGCATATGTAACAGCTCACTTGTACTTGGAAATTTTTTGAGAAATAAAGCCTTCTTTTTGGTGTTTGAGATTGAATCTCTTGTGTTGAATTCCTTGATTGTTTGTGTTTTGAATGGGATGTTAGAATGTACTTAATATTTGCCTGCAAGGGGTTGAGTCGCAACTCGATCACCCAAACATGTCAAGTAACTTAGTAATTAAAAATCGAGTTGTATCATAATTTGAAATGGCTTAACATCTACCTGTGAGGGGTCGAGTCACAACTCGAGTACCCAAACTTGTTAAATGGTTGTTTATTTGAAGGTTATTTAACATCTGCCTGTAAGGGGTGTGTCGCAACACGATCTCCCAAACTTGTTAAATTAACCTGGTAACTTGAAGATTGTTTTGTTTCAGAACCCGAAATTGTTTAACATCTGCCTGTAAGGATTTGAGTCGCAACTCAAGCTCCCAAACTTGTTAAACGACCTGAAAATTTGAAGGTAGATAGCTCGAGGCTGCTTGAGAACTTGAGTAGACGAGATGGATATTTGAAATGTAATCTTTATTCAGCATGGAATTTATATCAAGGATAGAACATTTTGAGATGTCTAGCATTCCAAGCTCGTGGTAGTCTATCTCCTTCTGGCAAAATCAGACGATAAGATCCTTTGCCTCCTATTGATTCGATAATATAGAGTCCTTCCCAGTTGGGAGCTAGTTTTCTGCTGCTATGTTCTTTTGTATTGTAAAAGACTGCTCTGAGGACCAGGCTGTCAATTGAGAACTGTCTTTTGTTGACTTTCTGATCGTAGGCTCATTTGATCCTCTGTTGATACTTGGCAATACGAATGGTTGCTCGATCTCGTAATTCTTTAGAGAGATCAAGGTCATTGACTCGAAGCTCTTCATTAACCCCCTCTTCGATTGCTCTGGTTTTCAAAGTGTTTGATATAGTTTCTGTTGGGAGAACTGCTTCTGACCCATAGGTTAGGCGAAAGGGTGAGAACCGAGTCGATCTTCTTGGAGTAGTTCGATAGCCCCACAAAACTTCAGCTAGGACTTGCTCCCACAATCCTTTCTTGTCAGCGAGCTTTTTTTTTGAGTAGACCAAGGATAGTTCTGTTAGAGGCTTCAGCTTGACCATTGCATTGAGGGTACCTTGGTGTTGAGTAGAAAAGCTTAATTCCATTGGTTAGGTAGAACTCCCGGAACTTGTTGGAGTCGAATTGAGCTCCATTGTCAGTAATCAGGACTTGTGGCGTACCAAATCTTGAGAAGATATTATGTCTGATGAACTTGATGACTTCATCGTCAGTCTCTCAGAGGAGTGGCACCGCTTCACCCACTTGGTGAAGTAATCTGTAGCCAGCAGTAGATACTTCTTCTTGTTTGGTGTTGGTGGAAAAGGACCCAAGAAGTCCAACCCCCATTGATGGAAGGGCCATGGACTTGTTAGCTGATGGAGCTCATCTGCTGGGAGATGGATAGCTCGAGCGTGTCGCTGGCAAGGCTCGCATCTTTGAACCACTTGGTGAGTATCTCTTGCCATTGTTGGCTAATAGTAACCTTGAAGCTTTGTCTTGGCTTCAAGAGATCTTCCTCCCGAATGATTTTTGTAAGCTTCGGAATGGATATCGATTAAGATTATCTTTGCTTGTAAAGGACCAACGCATTTGAGCAACATCCCATTGTGCGATCTGAAATATAGATCTCCTCCTTGGAAGCTATAGCATGAAAGCTTCCTTTGAAGTCTTCTGGCTTGAATTGGATCTTTGGGCATTCTGCCTTGCTTGAAAAATTCAAAAATTGGCCGTCTCCAATCTTCGGGTTCAAGTGTTGTGACATGATTGGAAGTTGGTTGTTCTCCACCCCCATATCTTTCTGTAGTGGCGATGACCTGCTGCTCGAGGGTAATCTTGGGCGATTCTTGATAATCGATTTGTATTCGCATTTCCTCGAGTGAGTCTCTAAGAACCGAGGCAGCGTTAGCCAAGGCATCTGTCTCTCGATTTTCTGCTCTCAGGAATTGGATAAACTCGGTGCTAGCAAAATGTTGTTGGTGATGTCGCACTAGAGCCAAGTAATGCTGTATTTTTTCTTCTCGCGTTGTGTACTCCCCGTTGATCTGCCTTATGATTAGCTGGGAGTCACTGTAGATGGTGAGTCGATCTACCCCAAGAGATTCAGTCATCTCCAGTCCGAAGATGAGTGCTTCGTACTCGGCTTCATTATTGATAGCGTTGAATCCAAGGAGAATGGCCTTTTGAAGATGATCGAGTTCGGGGGATACTAAGACTATCCCAATTCTCGAACCGATCGTGCTTGAAGCTCCATCAGTATAGAGTTTCCACCGAGCTGGCGAGGTAGCAGGAGCCTCAAGACTTGGATTGGTCTTTGGAGCCAGACTGAACGGAGGTTCATCTTCATCATCAAGGCGCATATCGATGTCTTCGTCCCAAGTTATGCATGGGGTCTTCAACTGGGAAGTCAGCTAGAAAGTCAGCAACTGCCTGCCCTTTGAGTGAAGTACGGGATTCGAATTGAATCCCGAGAGCACTCATCTCGATTACCCATTTGGTCATTCGACCAGCTCGACCTGCCTTGTCGAGGATATCTTTGAGTGGGTGCTCTGAGACGATTATGATTAGGTGGGAGACAAAATAGGGTTGAAGACGTCATGATGCGGTGAGCAAGGCTAGTATGACCTTCTCAATCTTTGAGTAGCGAGTCTCTGCTGGGAGAAGTGTATGGCTGATGTAGTAGACTGGATGCTCGGTTCTTTCTCTTCTGCTGACCGGGACCGCGCTGATTGCTTGATCGGTGATGACAAGATAGAGCCAGAGATCTTCTTTTGGGAGCGGAGCTGTTAAGATAGGAGCACGTACAAGATAACTCTTGACGTCTTGAAAAGCTTCTTCGCAAGTTGGACTCCACCCGGAGGTATCTGCCTTTCGCAACTTGTCAAAGAGCGGTTTGCATTTGTTGGAAGATTTTGAAATGAATCGATTGAGGGCGGCTAATCTTCCGGTGAGGCATTGCACTTCCTTCTGATTGGTAGGCGATGACATATCAAGGATAGCTCGAATTTGATCGGGGTTGACTTCAATACCTCTCCTGGTCACAAGGTGTCCTAGGAACTTGTCCGATTGAACACCGAAGGCATATTTAGCTGGGTTGAGCTTCATGCGGTACTTTCAGAGGATTTGAAATGTTTTCGCCAGATCAGAGAGGTGGCTCTCACGATTGGAACTTTTGGTGAGGAGATCGTCGACATAAACTTCGACGTTGCATCCAATTTGATTTTCGAACATCTTTGTGACTAGCCTTTGATAGGTAGATCCAGCGTTTTTGAGGCCGAAGGGCATTACGTTGTAGCAGTAAAGGCCTTGGTCAGTCACAAAGCAAGTCTTCTCTCGATCGTCCAGATGTAGTGGAATTTGATTGTACCCAGAGTATCTGTCCATGAAAGATAGGAGCTCGTGACCAGCAGTGGCATCGACGAGTCTATCTATTCTTGGCATGGGGAATGGATCTTTGGGACAAGTCTTGTTTAGGTTAGTGAAGTCGATGCACACTATAACCTTCCCATTTTTCTTTAGGACAGCAACTATATTGGAGATCCAAGTAGGGTACTCTACTTCACGAATGAAGCCTGCTACGAATAGCTTACTGATCTCCTCTTGAACTGCGACTTGTCTTTTTGGTTGGATTATACGTGGTTTTTGCTTGATGGGCTTCACTCCTTCCTTGATTGCAAGTCGGTGACACGCGTCATCCGGGTTGATTCCAGGTATATCTTCGAAACACCAGGCGAAGACGTCAATGCTGGATCGAATGAAGGATACCATGTCTAGCTCTTATGCGTCGCTGAGACCGGTACTGATGAAGGTTTCTCGAGGGAGATCTTCACTGTCGATGTTGATTGGATTGATTTTTTCGATTGAAGGTGAAGCCTCCCATTCGATAGGTGGTGGTTCGGACAGTGGGATCTCCTTTGGTTGCTATCTTGAAGAAGGGACATCTTCATCTCTTGGTCGCTTTGGGGGAGCGAGATTTATTCTGCGATCTGTTTTTGCAGCAGCCGCTTCACAGGATCGCCCAGTTTGTTGATCTCCTCGAATGCAGACAATACCCTCTCCCGTTGCAAATTTAAGGAGTTGATGGTAGGAGGAGGAGATGACATTGATCTGATGGAGGAATGGTCGACCAAGGATGATGTTGTAGTTGGATGTCCCTTCGACGATTGTGAACCTTACCGAGACTCGAGTCTCTCGGTTGAGGTCGAGGATGAATCTTGATTCTCCTATTGTTATACTCTGCTCCTCATTGAAGCCCGTGATCACCGTTGGGACGACCTCAAGGCTAGAGTATTTGTGTCCCAGGCGCTTGAAACAGTCTGAGAATATGATATCGATAGAGCTTCCTGTGTCGATGAGGATGTGGTTGACAGTGCTCCCGTCGATGATGAGCTTCAGGACCAGGGGGTCCCGATGTGGAGTATAGACTCCTTGAAGGTCAGAGTCATTGAAGATGATGGAGGGCCAAGTTAAGCCCTTGACAGGTTTCTCGATCCAGGTATCTTTCTTATTCGCTACAGAGCGAACGTTGAAGATGCGTCGTACTTGTCGATCAACTTCTTTCCCGATCAATGCCTGATTGTGCAACGACCCGTGAATGCCAAAGACGTTGGCACGCATAGTGATAGGTGATTGATCGGTAGAGATTTGATGGACCCAGCAAGCTTCTTTCCCCTTGCGGAAGGTCGGCGTTGATCTTGTCCGCACTTGACGAACTTTTGGAGATGGCCTTCGCGTAGCAAATCCTCGAGATGGTATCTCAGTCGATAGCATCGGTCGGTAGGATGGCCATGGCTGCGGTAGAAATCATAGTAGACTGTTTTATCAGCTTTGACTTTGGTATCAGGCTGCAGAGGATTAGGCCTTCGGAGAAACTCTTCATGTTGAATTCAGTTAAGGATCTGCTCGATCGGTAGAGTCCAATCCGTGAAAG
Source organism: Chamaelirium japonicum (assembly GCA_947650365.1). Taxonomy (NCBI): domain Eukaryota; kingdom Viridiplantae; phylum Streptophyta; class Magnoliopsida; order Liliales; family Melanthiaceae; genus Chamaelirium; species Chamaelirium japonicum. The sequence goes on from OX393550.1 coordinate 56,412,329, forward strand.
TAGTCTTCTTCGGGGGGGGATCTGCGTTCGTCATTCCTTGATCGCTTGGATGCAGGGGGAATCACTGCCTCTGCATTGTGAGCTTTGGCAGCGTACTTCGGGGCTTCTCTTTCGGCAGGTCACCGTTTTGTTTCTCGCCCCTTTCGGGCAACCTAGTCGTCTTCAACTTCGATCTTCCTCTAGATTCGATCGAACATCAAACCCAGGGAAGGGGGCGGATTGCGGATGAAATCATTGTAGATGTGCAAATCGAAACGAAGGGCGTTCTGGAAGGCTAACATGATAGCCTCGTCATCCAGATATCGTCCTGAGAGAGCGGTGTGCTCATTACGAAATCTTCGCGTGAAGCTGCGAAGACTCTCGTCTGTACCCATCCTCAGCCTATAGAGGGAGTTTAGCTTCTTCTCCGGCTTCAAGTTGAGCTGATAATGTTGCATGAAATGGTTAGCCAAGACTCCGAACTGGGTGATGGATCTATCCCGGAGGTTATTGTACCAATCGAGGGATAGCTCATCGAGACTTTCAGCGAAGGTACGGCATAGCACATTGTTCTCTTCCTCATGCGGTGTCAAAGCTTGCTTGAATGCCAGTATGTGGAGAGTCGAATCTCCCTTGAGGTAATTGAATTTGGGGAGAGTTGGATTTCTCCACCCCTTTGGAAATATTGATTGAAATAAACTATGGTGAAGAGGTCCAACAGAAGAGTATCCCTCTCTACGACCATGCCCTTGACCTGGATGCAGATCAATAGGTAAGATCGCAAGGTCTTGTTCGGGCCTTTGAGTAGTAGCCGGATGGAGTCGGTGACGGAGATCCATTCCAATGTCATGTTGGAGGGGGAGAGATGAAGAAGCTCTGCCCTTTGAAGGTACCCCTTTTATCTGGTGCCTCCTTTGTAAGTCGAGCTTCGACGTTGTCCGTCTGGCACAGTTGTGAACCGAAGATGATTGAGAGGACTCATCATCGATACAATCCCAAACACTCTGCTTCCATGGAGCAGTAGAGGGGGTTGGGTCACGACGAATCCTCTCAAGGGTAGCGGTGCCCATTGACCTCCGTGGTTCGGAGTGGATCGATTACCGTGGCAGATCCGCTCTTTCACCGAATGAAGGGATAGGGAGAGCAATTCCGACCTCGGAGGCTGCCTTCTTGAGAGTATCTCTTTCAGCTATGAGGGTGGCATTTTGTTTAGTCAATTATAGCAGCTGAAAGTCGACCACCGAGATTTGATAGGTAGATGGCGGGTCTTCAGCAGAAGCAGGGGCAGTCTGTCCTATCGACTGTCGAGTAGGTGGTGCGATCGGTCGATCGACCAATCTTCCACTCCCTGAACGAACCCCCATTTCGGGGACAGCAAGGGGCTGCCCGAAGTTGAGCCGTTGACTCATCGAACGAGTCTCCGGACGAGGTTGACGTGTGTTACTTCCCTCTGGATGATCCTGATACTTCATCTTCGCCATTTAGAAAGAGCAAAGGATTCAACAAGATTGTCGATATCCTAACAATTGTCTACTCAACCGAAGGGGCTAGAAAGTTTGACTATCTAGAACGGTTGTCTGCTTAACCGATCTGATGCTTGCTACAGAGCAAACTTGGCTTCTCGCTCGATCCCATAGACAGCGCCAAACTGTGGGGAAAAAATCTTCGTGCCGATCCGAAGACTTCACTCCATTAGTCAATTGAAGTTAAATGGTAGATCTGTTGATTGAAAGGTGGCTTCGAAGGTCGATGCTTTGGTGACTTGGAGTTAACACTTCTGATATGCAAACAGAGAAGATTGACACAAGATGTGATCTCGGAGTTCAGCCGAAGCCTACGTCTCCGTGTTATAGGGAGCAACCCGAATTCACTAACTCTTAGTTTGTTGTGACCTCGACAGGCCGAGTGTCACTGATCTCTTTGAAAAGGAGATTGAAAGTAATGAAATATCGAAGTCAGAGCTCTGGGATTCTGGTTTTTTGGGAAACAGTTCTCAGAGTCTGGTTTTTGCTCTGGATCTGTGATTTTGGATCATTCTTTACTTGAAGGCTCTACTATTTATAGGATTTCTTGGGAGGAAATCTGGGGCAAATGTCGGTTTCTGCTGCCGTATCTGGGGGATCCTCCAGGCAGGGCTGGTAGGTCCCGTCGTTGTCTCTATAGGCACGCCAGGCAGGGTTGGTGGGTCTCACGGTAGTCTCTGTGGGCCCGCCAGGCAGGGCTGGCGGGTCCCGCGGTAGTCTCTGTGGGCCCGCCAGGCAGGGCCGGCGGGTCCCATGGTAGTCTCTGTGGGCCCACCAGGCAGGGCTAGTGGGTCCCGCGATCTGTAGGCTTCTTACCAAAATTTGCACCCACAAGACCAATATGCATCCTGATCCCGATTGAGAGCTTCCTCTGTTGGAATTAGATCCTATTATCAGAGTCGCAGTGGAAGCAAAAGATAGATCCGAAGATCTCATGGTGTATGTTTCATTACAATTAATTCTACAAAACAATCTACATGCAAATCTATGATCTTAGCACATGTGCGGACAACCTAGAGGCATGCTACGATCTACGGAAGACATGCATGCATCTAGTTATGTGTTTAAAACCATCATACCTTGTGGATCTATAATCCGAAGAGAACAGAATAATGATGAACCGCACGTGAATCGCAAGGGAAGCTGTCGGATGACACCTTGTCCTTTGCGAAGGGAGAAATCCTCGAAGTCCTATCTCTGAGTGCAAGGACTGAGCCGACGGAGGAGTTCGTTGCGAAGACGACGGCGAGCTGCGAGATCTCCTCTTTATCTTTCTCTCTTCTTCCTTCTCCTTCCTTTCTCCTTCATCTTCCTCTTTCTTCCTTGGCCGAAACCACAAAAAAGGAAGAGAGGAGAGGAGTTTGAGTTTTTGGAGAGGGGAAAGCCTAGGGCTGGCCCCTCTCCCTCTAATCCCTTTATAGGGACGGCCCCAACTCCCATATGCAAGCCAGGGACGGCCCCCTAGAGATAGGGATGGGGGGTGGGGTTAGGGTTTCTACATGTCTATCGTGAAACCTGGACAAAAACGCCCCTCACGAAAAGTGAAACACTGTAAGAGAGATTGAGTGAGGTACGCTACTCAGAATGGAGTTCCGTCAGCGCCTATGAGCTCCTAGAATTATTACCCTTATTTTAAGATCCATATTCAATATGTTCTAAGCCATATTTCAGTATTTACCAAAATACCCCTATGGCCTTTAACACATGTGAATTAGATTCTTAAGCTCCGGACTTGCGCTCTATCGCGCTACTTCACATCCAACGTATCCAACCAGGTCGGGAAATAATTCCCATATGCAATGACAGGGTATAACCTTCAGGGTTCAAGATCTCTAACTCTAACCAGATCCCTGATTAACTGTTCCGATGACACACCGAAAGTTTCGTTAATCAGCCCTAGTTCGATTAACCCGCATAACCACCCAGAGTACGACGTGAGTTAAACTCTAGTGATCCTAAGCTTATATTACTCCCTCATAACCTTGTTCTCTACTATACTCTGATAATCCTTAGTCCCTCCTATTACTGGTGCCATGATTCGACTCAGGCGGTGGGGAGCACCGTCAGATCCCGATCGATCATCTGACTAGGATTTGATGACTTGTCATCTATAACATCACACACCTTCCCGTGCTATACCTAGCATCCGGAATGTCATCAGTCATACTGACAACCACCAGGCCTGGGTTAATAGTATGGATAGATTGACTCATCAAAACGCACCTATCCAATACTGGATGTTGGATAACCTGTAGGGATTGCATGTCACTCAAGCGCCAGTCGGGTAACCCAACATACCGTGGTATTGGACTATGGAAGGTCCGCACACATTGTCACATCAAAGCACCACTCAACTAGTTGACTCAGTGTACATGGTCTCTTAGGGTTAAGGACAGATTATCTATAGTAGTAAGACGATTTATGCACCAGTGTCTGAATCATTGAACTGTGCACCGTCTTGGTTCCTGTTTGTCACGCCCCAGAAATCTGAAACCGATCCCTGGGGTGTGAAATGAGAAAAACCATGGGATTTAGGGTTTGGTCGACTAACCATGACAATTAGGGTTTCTCACTGGGCTGTGACTCTCTCTCAAAATTTAAGAAGGAGAAGGGAGAAACAAGGAATATTTTAAAACTTAATTTTTATGAAAATATTTTTATTTTAAAAGAAAACAGAGATAAATTTTTTCGACAGAAAGATGATCAAGCTCGACCTTTAACTGGTTTATCCTCTCAGCATGTGTGGCCTGTCGGCGCCATCACATGCTGACAGGAATCCCTTTAAGGGAGCACGAGGCTCAAGCCTCCGACGGCAAGCTAGGAATCTCACCCTCTCCCTGACACTCAGCACACTGGTCTAGGGGTCCTATCTACAGGGCTAGTCAATTAGGTCATTTAGATACTTATATTTTCACTGTGAGCTACCCTAGGCTTGTGGCCTTAAGGAGAGGCCTACCCAAAATACCTCCAGCTGTATCAATGCTTCTAACAATCAACTAATGTTAAACTAACTGATCCTTATACAATATCCACCCATTACATTACCACAAAACTACATACCAAAATAAAATACTACTGAAACTCTAAAACTGCCTCCGGCCTCCCACTGCTACTCCCGAACCTCTGGACCTGCAGGAGAGTCTACTCGTGGAAAAGAGTAGCCCCCAATGGGAATTGGGAGATTAGCCAAATTAATGGCTAGTGACATCCTATAGTCTTTAATAATATGAGACGACATATTTAATTGAATTAAATTACATAAATAGTTCAAAGTTTACAGAAGGTTAACCTAAGCCTATCAATAATCTATGTTCACATGCAATTCCTACTGTCACTAGGTTATCTACCATACAGTCCGTTAGACATACTACAGTGCTTAATTATAAATTACAATATAAATCATATCTCCTAAAGTGAACACCGGATAATTTGTTCATCTTGCTCTCGGTCGGGCATTACTACTGGGCCTTCTATATCGATGTAGAGGGTCAATTCTCTCGCCGGGCATCCACCATACACACATCACCCAAATGATTATAAGATATTTTCCATCTTTCACGATGGAGCTATACCACCCCACTTGCGTTACTTTGGGGGCTTCAACCACCCCGGGACAGAGTTGCTAGGCCAATCCTTACTAAAGGGCTACTCCTATTGGCTTTACCACAACCCTTGCCCGTGACCCCCTAGCCTACTGGTCTTCGGCTGTGCGTGCAGGGTGGTTCACGTCCCTTGCGCGCACGAGGTCCAATCTTTCCACATAATAGATTATTATAAAAATAGCTTTGACGTTTTACCCCGGGATTCGCACCGCACTCACAACCCATGCATCACAGTTACTCTCGCTCGTATTCCCGTGTGCCCGGGTCTCCACACTCCCCTCAGGAGGGTGGGACCCGAAAATTATTATTTAATTATTAATTTCCAAAGCTTAAGGGAATTCCTACTTACGATGTTCAAGCAATCAGCAGAAATATTATTATTTAATTATTAATATTATTAAGCATGCGTCGCCGGACTCGCGACTCCGCATGCAAGGCGGGGTCCACTCGACCACATGCGGCGATGTCCGGCGGAACCCACATGCAGCGTTATGGATACCTACCTTTAGTCATTCTCATTTCCCACTATTAAAGACCACGCAAAGGTAGTAGATGTCACCTGGTTGTCGATCACGCACAAACTCCTATCGACTGCCTTCCGCTCCGCCTGCGGCTGGATCGTCCCGGTCACGAACTGATAATTTGCATACATTCACATGTTACTAAAAAGACTATAACAAGGTGTTTAACGTACTAAATAAAGCGGGGTTAGGCCTGAGTTGGCCGAGTCGAGAATCTACGCGTCATTGGACATCGGTCTACTGGCACGCAAAACGATGCCCCCAATGGGACAGTCTCGATTAGTCAGTATTTTCCAATGCTAAGAGTCGTACTACGGTTCAATTATACTAATCTGACTAGATAGTCCCATCCGCGTCGGCGCTGCTACTACTATGCCTTGTGCTTCGAGAAGCCCTCAGCATTACTACTAAGGCGGGGTTTTCGGACAAGGTTAAGGTTTGATTCGCCATCCGCCCGAATCCGGGGACGCCAGGATAAACACGAGGTTTGCTCAGGTGTGATCGGGACTGATTTTACTCAATTAGTAATTATGACCATAATATATCAAAACTTAATAATTTAATTCCATTACCATCCTTTAAAAAAAACGGAGGACAACAAGGAGGAAATGATGTCCATCATCAGCCTATATCCGCATTAGGCATTACATGTCGTTCCCATGCGCTCTTGTAGGGCTGTTTCGGTCAAGAGCTTAGTAAGGGTCAATGATTAGGTTGCAACCTTGCGAATCAGTCGTCGGGCCTGCTACCAACAACACAATAAAGACGAGAGATATAGTGGTCCCAACCGAGGTTTCCGCTTCGGGTGCTCGGCCGTGACTGGCGAGGTGTGATGCTAAACCGAGGATCGACTAGACTTGCTCGGCCACCGGGCGCAAGGCACGATAGCCGCAATGAGGGGAGGGACAGGTTCGGCCAGCACCACACAGTGTGCTATGTGATGGTGGTCGGTCATAGTGGTCAGGTGACATTTGCTGCCTGGCCACCGGTAGCTGTCGTAGCAAGAGCCACAATGGGTAGGGTCGGCCTAACAACAACAAGGAACACAAGAGAGAGAGAGAGGTAGGGCTCCGGGTTGTAGCCGGACAGCTTGCCGGCGTCGACCGACAGTAACAGGGCCGGGTCGGGTTGACCGGACGACCGAGTACAGGGGTCCGGGTCGATGGGTCGTCGGTGATGGTGTTAGGACCGTGTGACCGGCGATCGTAGCCGATCAGTGTCGAGGCGAGGTGGCGGGTCGAGGTGGAGGAGTGATGGGGCACCATTGATGGGGTAACGACCATCGACTAAGTTGCTCATGGGGAGGGTTGGGCTCTGTTGACTGCACCGTTGCCGACCACGTAGTCGGCGATCGTGGCCATGGCAAAAAGAAAAGAGCAAAACGGGGGTCGGCCAAACTAAGAACCAAGCGGAGAGGGGGATGCTGACCTAACCGGGGAGGGGTCGTCGGCTTCGGTTGCGGCTCCTTCTCCGGCCGGCTGCCTCCACTCCGGCCACCACTGCACGCAGCCACCGAGAGGGAGGAGAGAGAGGAAATCAGGGAGAGAGAGAGAAAGAGAGAGACTGGAGAGAAGAGAGGAAGAGATCGGAGGGGAGAAGGGGGGTCGGGTCCGGGTTTTAAATAGAGGGAAGGGGATGGCCGGTAGGGTAGGGGGGCGGCGCCGGCGAAAATCGGGGCGGGATCCGGGGCGACGACAACGGCGGGATCCGGGGCGCGATTCGGGGCGGGGGCATCGGCGAGATCCGGGGCGGGAGCGGCGGCGGCGGCGTCGGGTTGGGGAGGGGAGAGATCGGGGGGGGGGATGGGGCCCAGGTCGGGTCGGGTCGGGTTCTTGAGAGAGAGGGGGTCGGGTGAGAGTGGGGATCCGAGTGAGAGAGAGAGAAGAGAGAAAGAGAGAGAGAGAGAGAGAGAGAGAGAGAGAGAGAGAGAGAGAGAGAAACCTGAGAGAAGAGAGTGAGAGAGAAGAGAGAGAGAAGAGAGAAAGAGAGAGAAGAGAGTGAGTGGTTGGGTTCACGGGTTGGGCTGGGTAGCGGGTAGGTCGGGTATGGGTGGAGGGTAGTGGGTTTTGGGTTTTGGATTTTAATCCCTCTCTTTTTTTTTTTTTGTTCAGTTTTTATCTTAATTTTTTTTTTTCCTCTGGTCATTACATCCTACCCACATTAATAGAATTTTCGTCCCGAAAATTTAATTACTAAACTGAGGGTACAATTCTACTAATCCTACCACCAAAGTAATGAAAGCCCATCCACATCTGGTACCATATTCTTTCTAATACTGCCCTCGAGAAGGTCAATCAATACATCAATCATACCAAAAAGAAAAAGACTCCGTCACTAGCTAGACTACTACCCGAACTTATACAATTGAGTCACATAATTATTAGGATAGGATTAGAACATTAGGCGCTCGTGGAGCTCTCACAAGGCATAATGTCCAATCGTGGTCCTAACAACTATAGACTAATAAAAATTTCGTGACTTTGGATTATCTTCCTTCCTTGAATAAGGAGCGTCCCCCTTATTCAAAAGTGAGGTAGCAATCCGATTCACGAAACAGAATCACGAGACATTCTCCCCTAACAATACTAACGAGGTAACATATAAACCTATGCTCATACATCTATAGAACCGAATTGAAGACAACTAGATAACTCGAACTAGTACGCCTAGACTTAAGTCCTATGAGACTTCTCTCCGGAGCAAATGCGTCTATTACCTACACAACCACTACTACCCTATTATCCTACAAGAAAAACACCACTAAGATATGAATTAGATATACCAACATACACACTAACTAACCTAGAAAATGTTGAATCCCAGATAACACACTAAACCACAAACGAACGAGAATCGAAAGAGAACAATGATGAATAAAAATAAAAACGCTGACGCTCAATGAAAGACCTAACACTAACACTTGCAATTAATATCGCAAGACTTAGAAACTATGATGCACAATTCAGATATACGAGGAAACTTACTACTCGCGTAGAAAATACTGAACTACGATAACAACTAACCTACTGACCAAATGGAGCCGAAAACTAGGATACTAACACGATTACACAGTATACTGACAGTATCTTTCTACAAGATTGGTTAATCGGTCCTAAACTAAAACAATTAGAAACAAAGTTAAGTGAATCTCCTAAATAATTACTATTCTTAAGACTCCAACTGATAATGCATTCCCCATTTCCAAAAAAAAATAAGCAAGTCCCTTAGCATGGTTATTAACCATACTCTAGTACTAGTGTATCTCAATGTCATCTCAACGTCACTGCCGTCTAGCCAGTGCACTCTCTCTCGTGAGTCCAAACAAGAAATGAGTAGCTAGCTGCCAAAGTTCCTTTTGAGAACAGTGCAAGCTCTGCCAACTGCCAAAGTTTCCGAAGAAACAGTGCACGCTCTGCCGCAAGTTCCAACAGGAACTGCGTAACCAGCTGCCAAAGTTCCTTTTGAGAACAGTGCAAGCTCTGCCAGGTGCCAAAGTTTCCGAAGAAACAGTGCACGCTCTGCCGCAAGTTCCAACAGGAACTGCGTAACTAGCTGCCAAAGTTCCGATTGGGAACAGTGCAAGCTCTGCCAGCTGCCAAAGTTTCCGAAGAAACAGTGCACGCTCTGCCGCAAGTTCCAACAGGAACTGCGTAACTAGCTGCCAAAGTTCCGATTGGGAACAGTGCAAGCTCTGCCAGCTGCCAAAGTTTCCGAAGAAACAGTGCACGCTCTGCCGCAAGTTCCAACAGGAACTGCGTAACTAGCTGCCAAAGTTCCGATTGGGAACAGTGCAAGCTCTGCCAGCTGCCAAAGTTTCCGAAGAAACAATGCACGCTCTGCCGCAAGTTCCAACAGGAACTACGTAACTAGCTGCCAAAGTTCCGATTGGGAACAGTGCAAGCTCTGCCAGCTGCCAAAGTTTCCGAAGAAACAATGCACGCTCTGCCGCAAGTTCCAACAGGAACTGCGTAACTAGCTGCCAAAGTTCCGATTGGGAACAGTGCAAGCTCTGCCAGCTGCCAAAGTTTCCGAAGAAACAGTGCACGCTCTGCCGCAAGTTCCAACAGGAACTGCGTAACCAGCTGCCAAAGTTCCGATTGGGAACAGTGCAAGCTCTGCCAGCTGCCAAAGTTTCCGAAGAAACAGTGCACGCTCTGCCGCAAGTTCCAACAGGAACTGCGTAACTAGCTGCCAAAGTTCCGATTGGGAACAGTGCAAGCTCTGTCAGCTGCCAAAGTTTCCGAAGAAACAATGCACGCTCTGCCGCAAGTTCCAACAGGAACTGCGTAACTAGCTGCCAAAGTTCCGATTGGGAACAGTGCAAGCTCTGCCAGCTGCCAAAGTTTCCGAAGAAACAATGCACGCTCTGCCGCAAGTTCCAACAGGAACTGCGTAACTAGCTGCCAAAGTTCCGATTGGGAACAGTGCAAGCTCTGCCAGCTGCCAAAGTTTCCGAAGAAACAGTGCACGCTCTGCCGCAAGTTCCAACAGGAACTGCGTAACCAGCTGCCAAAGTTCCGATTGGGAACAGTGCAAGCTCTGCCAGCTGCCAAAGTTTCCGAAGAAACAATGCACGCTCTGCCGCAAGTTCCAACAGGAACTGCGTAACCAGCTGCCAAAGTTCCGATTGGGAACAGTGCAAGCTCTGCCAGCTGCCAAAGTTTCCGAAGAAACAGTGCATGCTCTGCCGCAAGTTCCAACAGGAACTGCGTAACCAACCGCCAAAGCCTCCGAAGAGTCAGTGCGTATGTATCCGCCAAATCCTCCGAAGAGAAAGTGCGTAGCCTCACAATGTCCTCTACCGGACAGTCATAATCCACCGCCAAAGTTCCCGAGGAACAGTGCGTACCCTGCCGCGAGGGTCTTCATCGAGATATTCCAAAATTTAGGAACCATGTGAACTCAACTACTACCTGAGATTTCCATCTCCTGGTACACTCTTTGAAACCACTATCCCCAGGGTCATCATCACTACTCATAGGATTTATTTTAAAATGGCATATAAGCTTTATACCAGCCCATGACACACCAGAGAAAATTATCAAGAAGATTATACCTAGAACTAAATAATGGACGATCCTAAAAATACCGACTAGGCCTCTAATACTAATGGTCGATGTAGAATCAAGGAATCCTAAGATACCGACTAGGTCTCTAGTGCTAAGGGTCAACGAAGATTAATGGGTCCCAAAATACCGGCTAGGTTTCTAATACTAAAGTTTAGCAGAAAATAATAACTAACAAAAGAGGACCTCACAACCATGCCGATGTACATCCTTCCAAACATATTCGATCATATATTCATCTTCCAAAATCAAATAACCATATTACTAATCAATATCCAGTTCTTAGTCCACTCGCCACCAGGCCCACATCTAGCAAATCCAAATAAACATTAGACTCCAAATAAAAACTCCGTGATTGACTCAAACACTATCCTTGATTAAGATGTTCTAGGTGATTCCTACCTGAGTCATCACGACTAGCTCTGTACCTAAACACTAAGGTCCGGAGGTAAACATATCCCTATCAATCCCTATCAAGTGTTGATCAATCAAATACTCAAATATGGGCAATTTCTTAATCACAAATCAATTTCTCCAACCTACCAATTGTACAATAAACCATATATTTTCATCCTTAGATACACACACTAAGCTATCACTAACTATTCTAAGAGATACTAACAAGTCAATCTCCCAACTATCTTTAGAATCACCCTAGCACTATTACAGCCTAAACCTCCCATTAAAATAATCACAAGATAACATCCTAACGAAACCCCTAGGAACATATCCCTAGGCTCTGATACCAGCTGTCACGCCCCAGAAATCTGAAACCGATCCCTGGGGTGTGAAATGAGAAAAACCATGGGATTTAGGGTTTGGTCGACTAACCATGACAATTAGGGTTTCTCACTGGGCTGTGACTCTCTCTCAAAATTTAAGAAGGAGAAGGGAGAAACAAGGAATATTTTAAAACTTAATTTTTATGAAAATATTTTTATTTTAAAAGAAAACAGAGATAAATTTTTTCGACAGAAAGATGATCAAGCTCGACCTTTAACTGGTTTATCCTCTCAGCATGTGTGGCCTGTCGGCGCCATCACATGCTGACAGGAATCCCTTTAAGGGAGCACGAGGCTCAAGCCTCCGACGGCAAGCTAGGAATCTCACCCTCTCCCTGACACTCAGCACACTGGTCTAGGGGTCCTATCTACAGGGCTAGTCAATTAGGTCATTTAGATACTTATATTTTCACTGTGAGCTACCCTAGGCTTGTGGCCTTAAGGAGAGGCCTACCCAAAATACCTCCAGCTGTATCAATGCTTCTAACAATCAACTAATGTTAAACTAACTGATCCTTATACAATATCCACCCATTACATTACCACAAAACTACATACCAAAATAAAATACTACTGAAACTCTAAAACTGCCTCCGGCCTCCCACTGCTACTCCCGAACCTCTGGACCTGCAGGAGAGTCTACTCGTGGGAAAGAGTAGCCCCCAATGGGAATTGGGAGATTAGCCAAATTAATGGCTAGTGACATCCTATAGTCTTTAATAATATGAGACGACATATTTAATTGAATTAAATTACATAAACAGTTCAAAGTTTACAGAAGGTTAACCTAAGCCTATCAATAATCTATGTTCACATGCAATTCCTACTGTCACTAGGTTATCTACCATACAGTCCGTTAGACATACTACAGTGCTTAATTATAAATTACAATATAAATCATATCTCCTAAAGTGAACACCGGATAATTTGTTCATCTTGCTCTCGGTCGGGCATTACTACTGGGCCTTCTATATCGATGTAGAGGGTCAATTCTCTCGCCGGGCATCCACCATACACACATCACCCAAATGATTATAAGATATTTTCCATCTTTCACGATGGAGCTATACCACCCCACTTGCGTTACTTTGGGGGCTTCAACCACCCCGGGACAGAGTTGCTAGGCCAATCCTTACTAAAGGGCTACTCCTATTGGCTTTACCACAACCCTTGCCCGTGACCCCCTAGCCTACTGGTCTTCGGCTGTGCGTGCAGGGTGGTTCACGTCCCTTGCGCGCACGAGGTCCAATCTTTCCACATAATAGATTATTATAAAAATAGCTTTGACGTTTTACCCCGGGATTCGCACCGCACTCACAACCCATGCATCACAGTTACTCTCGCTCGTATTCCCGTGTGCCCGGGTCTCCACACTCCCCTCAGGAGGGTGGGACCCAAAAATTATTATTTAATTATTAATTTCCAAAGCTTAAGGGAATTCCTACTTACGATGTTCAAGCAATCAGCAGAAATATTATTATTTAATTATTAATATTATTAAGCATGCGTCGCCGGACTCGCGACTCCGCATGCAAGGCGGGGTCCACTCGACCACATGCGGCGATGTCCGGCGGAACCCACATGCAGCGTTATGGATACCTACCTTTAGTCATTCTCATTTCCCACTATTAAAGACCACGCAAAGGTAGTAGATGTCACCTGGTTGTCGATCACGCACAAACTCCTATCGACTGCCTTCCGCTTCGCCTGCGGCTGGATCGTCCCGGTCACGAACTGATAATTTGCATACATTCACATGTTACTAAAAAGACTATAACAAGGTGTTTAACGTACTAAATAAAGCGGGGTTAGGCCTGAGTTGGCCGAGTCGAGAATCTACGCGTCATTGGACATCGGTCTACTGGCACGCAAAACGATGCCCCCAATGGGACAGTCTCGATTAGTCAGTATTTTCCAATGCTAAGAGTCGTACTACGGTTCAATTATACTAATCTGACTAGATAGTCCCATCCGCGTCGGCGCTGCTACTACTATGCCTTGTGCTTCGAGAAGCCCTCAGCATTACTACTAAGGCGGGGTTTTCGGACAAGGTTAAGGTTTGATTCGCCATCCGCCCGAATCCGGGGACGCCAGGATAAACACGAGGTTTGCTCAGGTGTGATCGGGACTGATTTTACTCAATTAGTAATTATGACCATAATATATCAAAACTTAATAATTTAATTCCATTACCATCCTTTAAAAAAAACGGAGGACAACAAGGAGGAAATGATGTCCATCATCAGCCTATATCCGCATTAGGCATTACATGTCGTTCCCATGCGCTCTTGTAGGGCTGTTTCGGTCAAGAGCTTAGTAAGGGTCAATGATTAGGTTGCAACCTTGCGAATCAGTCGTCGGGCCTGCTACCAACAACACAATAAAGACGAGAGATATAGTGGTCCCAACCGAGGTTTCCGCTTCGGGTGCTCGGCCGTGACTGGCGAGGTGTGATGCTAAACCGAGGATCGACTAGACTTGCTCGGCCACCGGGCGCAAGGCACGATAGCCGCAATGAGGGGAGGGACAGGTTCGGCCAGCACCACACAGTGTGCTATGTGATGGTGGTCGGTCATAGTGGTCAGGTGACATTTGCTGCCCGGCCACCGGTAGCTGTCGTAGCAAGAGCCACAATGGGTAGGGTCGGCCTAACAACAACAAGGAACACAAGAGAGAGAGAGAGGTAGGGCTCCGGGTTGTAGCCGGACAGCTTGCCGGCGTCGACCGACAGTAACAGGGCCGGGTCGGGTTGACCGGACGACCGAGTACAGGGGTCCGGGTCGATGGGTCGTCGGTGATGGTGTTAGGACCGTGTGGCCGGCGATCGTAGCCGATCAGTGTCGAGGCGAGGTGGCGGGTCGAGGTGGAGGAGTGATGGGGCACCATTGATGGGGTAACGACCATCGACTAAGTTGCTCATGGGGAGGGTTGGGCTCTGTTGACTGCACCGTTGCCGACCACGTAGTCGGCGATCGTGGCCATGGCAAAAAGAAAAGAGCAAAACGGGGGTCGGCCAAACTAAGAACCAAGCGGAGAGGGGGATGCTGACCTAACCGGGGAGGGGTCGTCGGCTTCGGTTGCGGCTCCTTCTCCGGCCGGCTGCCTCCACTCCGGCCACCACTGCACGCAGCCACCGAGAGGGAGGAGAGAGAGGAAATCAGGGAGAGAGAGAGAAAGAGAGAGACTGGAGAGAAGAGAGGAAGAGATCGGAGGGGAGAAGGGGGGTCGGGTCCGGGTTTTAAATAGAGGGAAGGGGATGGCCGGTAGGGTAGGGGGGCGGCGCCGGCGAAAATCGGGGCGGGATCCGAGGCGACGACAACGGCGGGATCCGGGGCGCGATTCGGGGCGGGGGCATCGGCGAGATCCGGGGCGGGAGCGGCGGCGGCGACGTCGGGTTGGGGAGGGGAGAGATCGGGGGGGGGATGGGGCCCAGGTCGGGTCGGGTCGGGTTCTTGAGAGAGAGGGGGTCGGGTGAGAGTGGGGATCCGAGTGAGAGAGAGAGAAGAGAGAAAGAGAGAGAGAGAGAGAGAGAGAGAGAGAGAGAGAGAAACCTGAGAGAAGAGAGTGAGAGAGAAGAGAGAGAGAAGAGAGAAAGAGAGAGAAGAGAGTGAGTGGTTGGGGTCACGGGTTGGGCTGGGTAGCGGGTAGGTCGGGTATGGGTGGAGGGTAGTGGGTTTTGGGTTTTGGATTTTAATCCCTCTCTTTTTTTTTTTTTTGTTCAGTTTTTATCTTAATTTTTTTTTTTCCTCTGGTCATTACACTGTTCAACACGATCATCATGCTTGGTTAGGAGAATGGGAATCCCATGTTCCTGTGGTAGAGACTTCACTACATCCTCTACTTGCCAACAACTTATTCTCGGTGAAGCGACCAGCATCACCAAAGCTGTGAACTAGTTCTAGGTTTACACAGAACTGGTTCATTGGGTCTCCCAAGCATGGATCCACTATGCGCCTCAGTATCCTATTGTGTTCCCTAGGGTCCTTTATAATATATGAATTAACATACACCAAAGAAGTATTCTAATTAAAGCAATAACCAAAGCCAATCTTATTAATGTTAATACAAAAAATCCACACTCAGGATACACGAGCTACAACATCTCCCACTTGGCCTAGCGGGGAATGACAGTCTTAACTCCCAGGGCATCCACGTGCTTCTCAAAGCCTTGGTCGGTAACGCCTTTGTGAAAGAGTCCGTCATGTTATCTGCAGCAGCTACCTAAGTCACTGCAACCTCCCCTTACTTCTGCAAGTCCTGGATAATATAGTACTTCCGCTCAATATGCTTACTCTTCTGGTAATATATTGGCTCTTTGGATTGTGATACTGCTCTATTATTGTCGCAGTAAAGGACAATAGATCTTGAGCTCCCGGTATACATCCTAAGTCCGTGAAGAACTTCTTGAGCCACACTGCCTCCATGGCTGCTTCGCACGCCGCAACGTACTCAGCCTCTGTCGTCGAATCCGTGATGCATCACTGCTTCACGCTCCTCCAACTGACAGCTCCTCCTTCTAATGAAAACACAAACCTTGACGTCGATCTCATGGATTCCAGATCTACTGTAAAGTCAGAATCCGTATATCCAATCGGCATCAGTTCCTGTGAAAAGTAAACTAACTCATAATCTCTCATCCTACAGAGATACTTGAGTATACTTTTCACAACAGTCCAGTGCCTTGGACCTGGATTTGACTGATACCTGCCCATCATACCTACTGCATAGCATATATCTGGTCGCGTACACTGCATAGCATACATCAGACTCCCTACAGCCGAAGCATAAGGTATCTTCTGCATCTCTGCCCTCTCTTAGGGAGTCTTAGGACCCTGATCCTTAGACAATTTCATTCTATGTCTGAATGAAACTAGTCCCTTCTTGGAGTTGTGCATACTGAATCTGACCAAGATAGTATCTATGTAAGCCGACTGTGACAGCGAGAGAATCTTGTTCTGGCGATCTCGAGTTATCTTGATCTCCATAACATAACTCGCTTCATCCAGGTCTTTCATGTCAAATTGAGAGGACAACCATACCTTCACTGTAGACAATGTTCCAATATCGTTTCCAATGAACAGGATATCGTTTATATAAAGCACTAGAAAAACTACTGCAGTTTTATCACTCCTTTTATAAACACATAGTTCATCCATGTTCTGTTTAAATCTATAAGACTGGATAGCCTGATCAAAACGCATGTTCCAACTTTTGGATGTTTGCTTCAGTCTATAAATGGACATTTGCAACTTGTACACCAGACTTTTCTGACCTTTTGCGACAAAGCCTAGAGGCTGAGACATATAAATGTCTTCTTCCAAATCCCCATTGAGGAATATGATCTTGACGTCCATTTGCCAAATCTTCTAATCATAATGGGCTGCAATGGACAAGAGGATCTGGATAGACTTAAGCATAGCCACTGGCGAAAAGATTTCATCATAGTTGATCCCTTCTCACTAGGTATAATCCTTAGCGACTAGTATAGCTTTGTAAGTCTCAACGGTACCATCCGGACCTCTTTTTCTTTTGTACACCCACTTACACCCAACATGTTTAATATTGTGAAGCGGTGTTACAAGTGTCTAGACTGAGTTTTGGGACATCGATGTCAATTCTGCCTCCATGGCTTTCTGTCATGCTGCATGGTCAGAGGATACCATCACTTCGTCATAGTTCAGAGGATCATCCTCTTGAAACTTTGGATCTACCAAAAAGGCTTCTCTAATGTATCTATCAGGAGCTCTTGTGGTCCTCCACCTGCGATGAGCCTGCGGTGGTTCTATAGAAGTCAATTGTATAGTATCGTTTATTTTAGTGGTATCGGCTCCTACTATGTTTTCTGTATGCGTACTCCCATCAGTACCAAGCAATTCTTTAAGAACTACTTTACTAGTGGGCCTATGGTCTATTAAATAATCATACTCTAGGAATACTGTGTTTGTCGAGACAACAACCATTCTATCCTCAGGATCATAAAATAAACATCCTTTGTCCCTTTTGGATACCCAACGTATAGATATACCTTAGTCTTTGACTTCATCTTATCTCGCTTTTCCTTCCGCATATGTGCTAGACAATCCCAAATCCTAAAATGCTGCAGGCTTGGCTTTCGCTTCAACCATAGTTCCCAATGAGTCAAAGGTACTGACTTTGATGGAACAAAGTTCAAGATATATACTGCCGTCTCTAGGGCATATCCCTAAAAGGTGGCAATATTGCATAACTCATCATAGTCTGAACCATGTCTAACAAAGTTTGGTTTCTCCTTTTAGATACACCGTTTTGTTACGGTGTCTCTGGTGCAGTCAACTAGGATATAATCCCATACTTACGCAGGTA
The DNA here is from genome assembly GCA_947650365.1 of Chamaelirium japonicum. Lineage (NCBI taxonomy): Eukaryota > Viridiplantae > Streptophyta > Magnoliopsida > Liliales > Melanthiaceae > Chamaelirium > Chamaelirium japonicum. The sequence goes on from OX393550.1 coordinate 56,430,144, forward strand.
CCCAATAAAATCATCCAATAGGTATTTGCCTTCTCGATCCGATCGAAGAGACTTAATTCTCTTACCATTCTGCTTTTCTGCTTCAGCTCTGAACTCCTTAAACTTATCAAAGGATTCAAACTTTGCTGCATTAGGTATATGCATCCAAACCTCGAGTAATCATCCACGAAGGTGATGAAATACTCGAAGCCTCCTATGGCATGGACACTTATAGGCCCACATACATCAATGTGTATTAACTCCAATACCTCCTAAGATCTACTACCTTTGGCTCGGAAAGTTATTTTAGTCATATTGCCTTCCAGGCAAGACTCGCATGTTGGTAGACTTTCTAAAACATCTAAACTTAAAAGTCCTACCTTAACCAACCTGTGAATCCTGTCTGAGGCTATGTGTCCAAGGCTTAGATACCAAAAGAGTATTGGATTATCTAAGAGATTTTTCCTTTTAGATGAATTAATTATACAGGCTTCAATTATGTTATCCTGCTTATGAGTGGAGTTAATTACATAGAGACTATTCTGTGTCTTTTCCTTACAAACAAAGGAACCATTCAATTTAATTGACACACCAGAAGCATCAAATAAAACTGAAAAACCTTCATTATTCAATAGGGAAACATAAATTAAGTTTCGTCTCAAGGATGTTACATAAAGTATGTCTTTAAGTAATAAACTTCTTTCATCAAAAAACTGCAAGATGACATCTCCAACTGCTTTAGCATCTGCCATGGCCTCAGTTCCCATGCTCAGGATGATTTTTCTAGCATCTAGTTTTCTTGTCTCCTTGAACCCCTGCAAATTATTGCAAGCATGGTTAGTGGAATCAAAATCCACAATCCATGAGACTAAAGAATAACTGGATGCTACAAGGGATTCCACTATGTGGATTTGAGATATACCTGTCTCAGCCTTCTTAGGAGCCGTGCGGTAGTCAACTTTGCAGTGCCCCTTCTTACCGTATCGAAAATATTTTCCTTTGAACTTCACCGGACCATCTTTCTTAGGAACTTGCAACTGTATTTGGCCCACCTTCACGGGCTTCTTAGACTTTCTTTTTTGAAACTTGCCTTTGGCTTTCAGAGAAGACTTCTGCTCTATGTTTAGGGATTGAGTACCTGCCTTTATCCCGTCCTCTGCCGCCTAGAGCGCCGCTAGGAGCTCTGCGTTAGTCATCTCCAACCGGTTAAGTTTAAAGTTGGTAACGAAGCCCTCAAACGTTCCTGACAGAGACGCAAGTAAAATATCGGTCTAGATCTCTGCATCCAAGATGACATCGAAGGAACTAAGTTCATTCACATAGCCAAATAATTTTAGCATATGATCCTGAACTAAAATCCCCTCTGCTATATTTGTGGACACTAATTTTTTGATGGTCAGGTAACGAGTTACCCGACTACGACCCTCAAACATTTCCTTTAAATAGAGTATCATATCTGAAGCAAAGGCCATGTCTTCAACTTACTTCTGAAGGACGGTCTGCAAGGATGCCACTATGTAGCACTTACATATCTCATCAATATCTAGTCAGTCTTTTTATTCCTTCAACTGGGCCTTAGTAGTACTTGATCCCAGCATAACCGGTTGAGGGGTACTTAGGGCAATAGAGTGATCGCCAACCCTTAAGACAAGCATTAGGTTATGCTTCCAGTCCTTGTAGTTTGGTCCCATAGGTTTGTTATCATTAAGGATGGAGGCAAGAGAGTTGAGCTTGGTCATAATTTCTGTAAATAATGTTTTAAAGCAAAAAATTAGGGTCTACTACAATCTATTTTATGAAATTTAAAAATAGATAATGTTTACTCTAGCCGCTATGTTTTCACTATCTCAAGTGGAAACATCCAGGAATCAAAATTCTCTAGATTCGAGCACTGAGACTATCGGTCTTGAATTAGAAACAGTATCTCAGTGAGAGCATACAACCGCTTCTGCCAACGGGATATTTACGACCCAATCTTCATCAGAATTACCCATGGTAAATTGAAAGACCTCCCAGTCTTCTTTTGGCTAGCTTTATGTAACCCGCCATACGCAGCAACGGCGGTTTCATACAAGCTTTCGGATGCTTCCGATAAATCTAGATGGTATCGACAGGGGGGTTCATAGGCTCCTGCGGTGCAGCGGTGCAGGAAAAAAACAGTCACCCACTGCCACCGGTATCCTCCATGTCCCGAAGGAAACCACTAGGCAAACTAACATGGAAGGAAACACAGCTCTCACCCGGTGGGAATATCAAACTACGTACCTCCCACCCAGACCCTTAGCTGATTGATTGTGGAGGCCAGGGGCTCCCCTTTGGAGGGAACCTCTTACACATCCCTTCTTTATGAGGTTTTATACATGTCTAGAAAGGTCACGACCACCTTAAAAAAAAAAAAAAGGTCACAACCTCCTAGACCTAGACCCCGGTCTACCGTTCCACTAGGATTACAAACCTTCACGCAAAGCATTAGTTTCCTTGGAAAATATCATAGTCCCTATCTTGAATACCCAGCTTTTGTCTTTTTGGTAAGGATCACATTACATAGATTCCAAGGATCCCGATACTTCATTAGTTTGCTCATAATCCCAAGATTTGGAGCCTAGTCTAAGGTCAACGTGGAAATGACTCCCACTAGAATGACGTCTCGTTCACAATTTGATACCTAATGTCATAGTGGACCTTATCTTAGGTTTCAATGCTGGCCAAATAGAGACATCCAATAACCTAAGCCGGACCTCAATATAATGGTGGCATAACCAAATCGTGATGAGTTCACACTACCATCAAACGTCAACTAGAAACGGGTATCACTTAGTGGAATCCTAACCTAACTTGGTCGCTAGGACCATATGGGGAAAGAGCATCCCACTAGGGTTATCATACCCTTATAGGGACATTAGTTATCTCTAAACAAATCTAACACTGCATCTATCTCGGCACACAGTACTCGGCTACCTGAACTACCATGAGGGCGGTTACCACGTTTCTTTTTAGTTAGCTACCGGATTCGCACATGTTAGAAACATATAGAGACACCGATGAATTCATAAGCTAAATACTAACCCTAAGCCTGATCTAGAGACTAACTCACAAGCATAATAGATAATTAAATTATCATCAGTGTTCTCTAAATATTAAGTAAAAAGAACAACATAAAAAGCATCCAAACTGAATTAAGTCCAGGGTCCAACCCCTGAACCTTAATAGCACAACCAAGATATCATGTTCTTTCGTTCTGCATGATCTTTCGACGACGATTCCGATCATCGCCAACGTGCACGCTTTCACCAGGTCTTTGCACTCCATGGTACCGCTTGTCCGAACAGTGAATCTAGCATCATTTCCTTCTTCCTGTGACCAAAAAACTAACATGCTCCGAGTAAGTGCTCGTTCATGTACGATTTCACTAGAAAGAATAGAAACAATCCTAGAAACATGGTTAGGGAACCGAGGGTGGTCAACCTCCACCCCCGCCTATCTAGAGCCTTAAAATCCACAAGCACAACAATAATCAATACAAAAAATAAATCCGAGGTCTGACCCCCAAAGGCATGCAATCACATATTACCTGGAAAGAGATGATATATAGCACAATCTATATGCATGATCTACGCTAAACCCCGATGAAAATATATGCCATCATATATTCACATGATGTTTTTATGAATTCATGCATGAAACACACACCGAAGTGTACTCTGATACAAATTATTAGAATTAGATCCTATTATAAGAGTCGCAGCGGAAGCAAAAGATAGATCCAAAGATCTCATGGTGTATGTTTTATTACAATTAATTCTATAAAACAATCTACATGCAAATCTATGATCTTAGTATATGTGCGGATATCCTAAAGGCATACTACGATCTACGGAAGATATGTATGCATCTAGTTAGGTGTTTAGAACCATCATAGCTTATGGATCTATGATCCGAAGAGAACGGAACAATGATGAACCGCACGTGAATCGCAAGGGAAGCTGTCGGATGGCACCTTGTCCTTTGCGAATGGAAGAATCCTCGATGTCCTATATCTGAATGCAAGGAATATGAGCCGACGAAGGAATTTATTGCGAAGACGATGGTGAACCATGATATCTTCTTCTTCTCTTTCTTTCTTCTTCCTTCTCCTTCCTTCATCGTTGTTCTTCCTCTTTCTTCCTTGGCCGAAACCACAAAAGAGGGAGAGAGGAGAGGGGTTCGGGTTTTTAGAGAGGGGAGAGCCTAGAGCCGGCCCCCTCTCCCTCTAATCCCTTTATAGGGCTGGCCCCAACTCCCATACTCAAGCCAGGACCGGCCCCCTAGAGATAGGGATAAGAAGGGGTGGTTTTTAGGGTTTCTACATGTCTATCGTGAAGTCTGGACAAAAACGCCCCTTATGAAAAGTGAAACACTATAAGAGAGATTGAGTAAGATGCGCTACTCGAAATTGAGTTCCGTCAGCACCTATGAGCTCCTAAAATTCTTTCGCTCATTTTAAGATCCATATTCAATATATTCTGAGTCATATTTTAGTATTTATCAAAATACCCTTATGACCCTTAATACAAGTGAATTAGGTTCTTGGGCTCCAAACTTGTGCTTCATCACGCTACTTTGCATCCAACGTATCTAACCAGGTCGGGGAATAATTCATATACGCAATGACAGGGTGGAACCTTTAGGGTTCAGGATCTCTAGCTCCAACTGGATCCTTGATTAACTATTTCGGTGGCACACCGAAAGTTCTGTTAATCAGCCATAATTTAATTAACCCGCATAACCATCCAGAGTGCGACGCGAGTTGAACTCTAGTAATCCTAAACTTATGTTACTCCCTCGTAACCCTGTTCTCTACTATACTCTGATAATCCTTAGTCCCTCCTATTACTGGTGTCATGATTCGACTCGGGCGGTGGGGAGCACTGTCAGATCCCGATCGATCATCTGACTAGGATGACTAGGATTTGATGACTTATCATCTATAACACCACACACCTTCCGGTGCTATGCCTAGCATTCGGAATATCGTCAGTCATACTGACAACCACCAGGCCTGGGTTAATAGTGTGGATAGATTGACTCATCAAAATGCATCTATTCAATATTAGATGTCGGATAACCTATAGGGATTGCATGTCACTTAAGTGTCAGTTGGTAACCCAACGTACCGTGGTATTGGACTATGGAAGGTCCGCACACGTTGGCACATCAAAGCACCACTCAACTAGTTGGCTCAGTATACATGGTCTTTTAGGGTTAATGACAGATTATCTATAGTAGTAAGATGGTTTATGCACCAGTGTCTGAATTACTGAACTGTGCACCATCTTGGTTCCTATTCAACACGATCATTTGGTCAGGTGAATAAGAATCTCATGTTCCCGTGGTGGAGACTTCACCACATCCTCTACCTGCCAACAGTTTATCCTTGGTTAAGCGACCAACATCATCAAAGCTGTGAACTAGTTCTAGGTTTACACAGAATTGATCCACTGGGTCTCCCAAGTATGGATCCACCATGCGCCTCAGTGGCCTACTGTGTTCCCTAGGGTCCTTTATAATATATGAATTAACATACACCAAAGTAGTATTCTAATTAAAGCAATAACCAAAGTCAATTTTATTAATGTTAATACAGAAAATCCACACTCAGGACACACGAGCAACAACATCCTCAACTACCACCAAAGAGAGAGATCGAGGTAACCTCCCCTTCCTTTATGTATCATTCATCTTCCTCTTTTATTCTTTTGTTTTTCCTTTGCATGCCCAATCTGCATCCCAAGCCCCAATTTGTATCCCCGGTCTCGATTGAGAGCTTCCCCCAGCAAAGGAAGGGGCGATTGAGAGACTCCTCGGGTCAGATCTCTCTCTTTAATATATTTCTTTCTCTAATATTTTTTTTTTTTGAAGATGGACTTTGTTTTAGGTTTTTTTAGGAAGGTCTCAGATCTCCACCCCCCATCCTTATTGAGAGCTGATGGCAGGGGTCATTTGTAATCCCAATGGTTGGAAAATAAATATGGCATTCATTATATGTAATCCTAATAGTTACTAAAGAATTAAATATGGATTAAAGAAAATCATTTGGCTTTAATATGATTTTTAAAACACACAACTGGTCAAGGGGTCAGAGGACTAGGCACTAGAGCAAGGGCTCAATGAGATCCGTAGATCAAAATAGGTGGAGATAGTCACCAGCTACTATTTATTATTTCCATAATCCCATGAACATGACATCAACATCCTGAATTCGCACACGCAACCAAGGCACAACAACCTTGAGGAAAGTTTGCTCCACGGTGTCCATACAAGGAGTCGAACCGGGAACCTCTCCAACATGGGAGAAGGGAAGTACCACCAAGCCAAGAGCCTATTGGTCTTTATCTGTGTGTATGTGTGTGCGTGCGCGTGTGTGCGCTCGCGCGCGCGCGCGCGCGCGTGTGTGTGTGTGTGTGTGTGTGCGTGTGTGTGTGTGTGTGTATGTGTTGCTGTTATTGTATCCACTAGAGCTGGCTAACGAGTTAGGGTTAGAGTTGGTGGGTTAATGGGTTGGAACGGCTCAACCCTAACCCTTACCCATTTATTAAACAGGTCAACCTTCCCAACCCTAACCCTAAGCGGATCAACCCTAACCATCTAACCCTATTAATCTAAAGATTCTAAATATACACTAACCAAAATAATTTAATCTTTTATTAAAATTTATCTATCATATAATCCAAAAATGTATTAACTAATCCAGCATGAGAAATAGTACAAATCAACCATATAATTCTAACCAAAGGAAATAAGTTGTAGGCCTCGTGGATCTAGTCTAGTGGGACTGTCAAAGTACAAATCAAAGAAAATGATTAAAAATCTAAAGACTAAAACCCACTAATAAGTAGAAAATGAATTGAGTAGAAGTCTAGAAAACTTTGATTTCCCTAACTTTCATCACCAAAGGATAAACTAACAAAGTACTCCTGAAATGGAATTTGGGGGAAATTTTCGAGCCGCTTTAATCGAGAAGAGACAGAGATTAGAGTGTAGAGAAAGAGAGAGAGAGAGATGACACAGAGAGTTGTTGTCGAAGTTCGGTCTTGCGACTTTCGTCTCCGAGCGAGAGGTGCCACCTGATCTTTACTATAATATGAGTAGATAAGGGGTGAGCGTTCTCTCGACAGGCCGAGAGAAGCTTCGTACAATAGGATTGCACAGAGCAACTAGAAGGAAGAAGATAGCTCTGACACTGGTTCTGGAATCTCCTCTCTCCCGTTGATTAATCCTCCAACCGACCAACCAATAACCCCCCTATAAGCCATATGGGTCATTTTATAGCTGAGGAATGCGCTTGATATGGCAGTGATGATGTGGCGGTGCTGAGGTGGCGCTGGTTCTGGGCCTTCTCGCTGGGCCCTTATTGGGCCATTGTTCGGGCCCAATAAGGGCCTTGATTTGCAGGTCCTGTAGAGTAGGCTTATGGGCTTGGGGTTGTCTACATGGGTCATTGCATGGGACTATGTGTGTCTGATTCAGTCCGGTATATTTTTTGCACCCACAGTTACCCCCTCCCAGTCGGGTCAGGACCCCTGGGTCGGCTGAGATTTCATGGTGCAAATGCCTTTAAATTCTGGCATGGTTGACAGGGTCGTTGGAGTTGCGATTCGGGTTAGCAGAGCCATGGTTTGAGTCCCGAGCCAAGCCAACACGTTCATGCTGGATTCTTGTATTGACCATCTTTCCATATTTGCGATTCTTGTATTGACCATCTTTCCATATTTGCGATTCTCCTGCTGATTTGGTTATGATTCTACATTTACTGGTGCAAGCTAAAAAGTCTCAGTTTTATATGGGGGTGTTCCCTGAAAACTAATATGTTTCTCAATCGAGGCGCCCTCTCTTGCTATTGATACTGACACACACACACACACCCTCTTGGTTTTTGACAAAACCAAGGAGGGTTGTTGTTGAAACCGAGACCCCCCTTCTTGGTTTTTAACGAAATCGAGGGGGGGCTACTGTAGAAACTGAGACCCCCCTCTCGATTTTTATGTGAAACCAAGGGGGGATGGTGTAGAAACCAAGACCCTTCCTCTCGGTTTTTATGTGAAACCAAGGGGGGTGTTATAGAAACCGAAGCCCTCCTCTCGATTTTTGTGCAAAACCAAGGGGGAATGCTATAGAAACCGAAGGCCCCCTTCTCGGTTTTTGTGTAAAACCAATAGGAAGGGCTATAGAAATCGAAGATTCCCCTCTCTCAGTTTTGTGCGAAACCAAGGGGAAGGGCTGTTGTAGAAACTGAGGCCCCTCTATTGCTGGCTGAAAAGTCTCGGTTTTATAAGGGGGTATTCTCGGGAAACTAGTGCATTTTTCGACCGAGACTCCTTTTCTTGATATTGCTCCCCGAGGCCCTTCTAGTGAGGGCTAAAAGTCTCGGTTTTAAAAGGGGGTGTTCCCGGGAAACTTGTGCATTTTTCAACTGAGACTCCTTTTTATGCTGTCCAGATTTTGCACAGAAGGTCTATGGTATTTCTATTGCTGCAGGATCTATAGAAGTCCAAACGACTTGAAACTAGATGCAAAAGTTGTATCTCAGAGTTCTCTATTTACAGTTCAAATTTCAGATCAATCAGAGTTCGGGGTCAAAAAGTTACGGCCATTGCACCGAAGCTCTCCGAGTAGATCCGCTGTCCAGATTTTATACAGAAGATCAATGATGTTTCTATTTCTGTGGGAGCTAATGAAGTCCAAATGACTTCAAACTAGATTCAAAAGTTGCGGCTCGAAGTTCTCTACCTATATTCCAAATTTTAGCCTAATCAAAGTTCAAGACCAAAAGTTACGGTCATTACACCGAAGCCTCTCTAACCAGATCCGAGCCTGGCTGTTGTAAACACCAAGACCCCCCCTCTCGGTTTTTGACTAAACAGAGGGGTGGTCTATTGTTGATGCCGAACCCCCCCTATCAGTTTTTATGCAAAACCGAGGGATGGGCTGCTATTGATATCGAACACCCCCCTCTCGTTTTTTGTGCAAAACCAAGGGGTGGGCTGCTGTTGATGCCGAACAGCCCTCCCTCTCGATTTTCTGATGAAACCGAGGGGTAGGCTGCTGTTGATGCCGAACACCCTCCCTCTCGGTTTTCTGATGAGATCGAGGGGTGGGCTGCTGTTGATGCCGAACACCCCCCCCCTCTTGGTTTTCTGATGAAACCGACGGATGGGCTGTCGTTGATGCCGAATATCCCCTTTTCGATATTCTAACGAAACCGATGGGTGGGCGGCTGTTGATACCAAACACCCCCCCTCTCGATTTTCTGACAAAACTAAGGCATGGGCTGTTGTTGATGCTGAACACCCCCCTCTCGATTTTCTGACAAAATCGAGAGGTGGGCTGCTGTTGATGCCAATACCCCCCCCCTCTTGGTTTTCTAACGAAACCAAGAGGTGGACTGTTGTTGATGCCGAACACCACCCCTCTTGATTTTCTGGCGAAACCAAGGGGTGGGCTACTATTGATGCCGAACACCCCCCCTTTCGATTTTCTAGCAAAACCGAGAGGTAGGCTGCTGTTGATGTCAAACCAACCCTCTCGAGTTTCTGACAAAACTGAGCGGTGGCCTACTGTTGATGCCGAACACCCTTCCTTTCGGTTTTTTGTGAAACCGAGGGGGTGGGTTGTTGTTGATGCCAAACCCCCCCCCCCTTCGGTTTTTTATGAAAGCGAGGGGGGGCTGCTGTTAATGCCGACCCCCCTTTCCACAGATGGCGCCAAAGATTGTGGGGGAAATTTTCGAGCCGTCTTAATGGTGAACCCCGCCCCACAATTCTTGATTGAATATGGATGGTTTAGAGAGACAGAGATTAGAGTGTAGAGAAAGAGATAACATAGAGAGTTGTTGTCAAAGTTCGGTCTTGCGACCTACGTCTTCGAGTAAGAGGTGCCACCTTATCTTCACTATAATATGTGTGGGGGATGATCTCTGTACCGACCCGAAGACTCCGCCCAACCAGTCAATCAAGTTGACTCAACGGTCTGATCGAACGTTTGTCTAGTCTGCAGGTTTGGAGGTCGATGTCTTTGAGTTGAACTTCAATCGAGTCGAGTCTATCCTTGAAGTTTTGTTTTGGCCTCAAGGGATCTTCCACCAGAATAATTTCCACAAGCTCCAGAATGAATGTCGGCTAGGATTGCTTCTGCTTGCAGGGGACTAACACATTTGAGAAGTACTCCTCCATGTTATTCGAAAAAAAGATCACCCTCTCGGAGACTAGAATATGAGTTTTCTTTGAAGTCTTTTGGCTTGGACAAGATCTTCGGGTAGTATGCCTTGTTTGAGGAAGTCAAAAATTGATTGCCTCCAATATGAGGGTTCACCAACTAGAGCAAAAGTGGAGATGGGCTATCTCTCACTCCTACTGTCTTTCGTCGAGGCGCATGTTGCTGCCCGATGGTAGCTTTAGGCAACTCTTGGTATTCAATCTGATTTTGGCTTTTCTTGAAAGGATCCCTGAGTACTGAAACATCGTTGGCTAGGGCATCGGTCTCTCGATTCTCGGCTCTTGGGATTTAGATGAATTCGATGTCAGAGAAACGTTATTGATGATGCTGCACTAGAGCTAGATAATATCGCATTCTTTCCTCTCGTGCTATGTACTCTTCGTTAATTTGTCTGATTATCAGCTGGGAGTCGCTATAGGTAGTGAGGTGGTCTACCCCCAGGGCTTCAGTGATATCTAGAGTAGAAATGAGCACTTCGTATTTGGCTTCGTTGTTGGTGGCGTTTAATCCGAAAAGAATTGCCTTTTGAAGATGGTCAAGTTCGGGGGATATCAGAACTATTCAATTCCTAAACCGATCGCACTTGAAGCTCTATCAGTATAGAGCTTCCATTGTGTAAGTGAAGTAGTGGGAGCCTCAGGGCTCTGATTGAAAGTCCCTGGATCGGGAATGAGAGGAGGTTCGTCATCGTCGTCGTTGAGATGCATCTCAACGTTATCTTCCAAGGTGATGGGATCCCCTACTGGGAAGTCAGCAAGAAAGTCGGCTACAACTTGTCCTTTGACAGAGACACGAGGTTCAAATTAGATACCGAGGGAGCTTATCTCGATCACCCTCTTAGTCATCCGACCAGCTCGCCCTGCCCTGTCGAGAATATCTTTGAGTGGGTGTTTTGAGACGACCGTAATCAGGTGAGAAATGAAGTAGGGTAGTAGCCACCGTGATGTTGTAAGCAAGGCCAATATGACTTTCTCGATCTTCGAATATCGAGTCTCCGTCGGAAGAAGAGTATGACGGATGTAATAGACGGGGCATTCAATGCCTTCTCTTCTGTTGACCAGAACTGCACTGATGGCTTGATCAGTGACAGCAAGATAGAGCCAGAGGTCTTCTTTCGACAGAGGAGTCGTTAAGATAAGAGCCCAAGTGAGGTAGTGTTTGACTATCTGGAAGGCTTGCTCGCAAGTCAGATTCGATCCAGAAGTGTCTGCCTTCCGCAGCTTATCGAAGAGTGGCTTGCACTTGTCGGAAGACTTGGAGATAAATCGGTTGAGAGCAGCTAATCTTCCTGTGAGGCGCTGCACCTCCTTCCGATTGGTGGGCGATGGCATTTCGATGATTACTCGAATTTGGTCAGGGTTTGCTTCAATGCCCCTACTGGTCACCAAATGACCCAGGAATTTACCCGATTAAACTCCGAAGGCATACTTGGCTGGATTCAGCTTCATGCGGTATTTTCGGAGGATTTCAAACATTTCTGCAAGATCATATAGATGTTTCTCATGACTGTGACTCTTGGTGAGGAGATCGTCGACATAGACTTCGACATTGAGGCCGATTTGCTCTTCGAACATCTTCTTGACTAGCCTTTGATATATTGATCCGGTATTTTTGAGATCGAAAGGCATGACATTGTAGCAGTAGAGGCCTCTGCTTGTCATAAAGCATGTCTTCTCTCGATCATCTGGGTGTAGAGGAATCTGGTTATACCCTGAGTACCCATCCATGAAGGACAGGAGCTCGTAGCCAGTAGTAGAGTCGACAAGTCTGTCTATTCTTGGCATGGGAAATGGATCTTTAAGGCATGCCTTATTGAGGTTGGTGAAGTCGATGCAAACCCTGATCTTTCCGCTCTTCTTAAGAACTGCAGCGATGTTGGAGATCCAAGTTGGGTACTCTACTTCACGGATGAAACCTGCCGCGAGCAACTTGTTGATCTCCTCTTCCATAGCAGTCAAACGCTCTGGTCGGATTGTTCCGGGGTTTTTGCTTAACAGGTTTTGCTCATTCTTTGATGGCGAGTCGATGACATGTGTCATCCGGATTAATCCCGGGCATGTCTTCGAAACACTAGGTGAAAACTCGATATTTGACTTGAGAAAGAATTCTATGTCTCACGCTTCTGCGTTGCTAAGATTGGTACCAATGAATGTTTCTCGAAGGAGATCACCACTGTCAATGTTTATTCGAGCAATCTCCTCGATCGAAGGTGAAACCTCCCACTCAACAGATGGAGCTTCCGATAGTGGGGGATCCTTTGGTTGCTAGCTCGAAGAAGGGCCAGCTTCATCTCTGGGGCACTTTGGTGGTGCAAGATCGACTCTGCGATTTGTCTTGGCTGCGGCGGCTTTACAAGATCGCCCAGCTTGTTGATCACCTCGAATGCAGATAATGCCCTCCCCCATTGCGAATTTAAGGAGTTGGTGGTAAGAGGAGGATACGACATTGATCTGGTAGAGGAAGGGTCGCCCAAGGATGATATTGTAGTTGGACATTCCCTCAACGATGGCGAACCTCACAGAGACTCGAGTCTCTCGGCTGAGGTCTATGGTGAATCTCGACTCTCCTATTATCATGCTTTGCTCACTGTTGAAGCCCGTGATGACAGTGGGGATGACATCGAGACTTGAGTACTTATGCCCCAGACGTTTGAAACAATATGAAAACATGATGTCGATCGAACTGCCGATGTCGATAAGGATTCGATTAACAGTACTCCCGTTGATGATGAGCTGCAGGACCAGGGGATCATGATATAGAGTATGCACGCCTTGGAGATCGGATTTATTGAAGATGATTGATGGCCACACCAAGCCCTTGGCGGGTTTCTCAACCCAAGTGTCTTCCTTGTTTGCCGCCGAGCGAATATTGAAGATGCATCAAACTTGTCGATCGACTTCCTTCCCAGTTAGCATTTGATTATGTAATGCTCCGTGGATGCCGAAGACATTGGCTCGCACGACGACTAGTCGAGATCCGATGGACCCAACAGGCTTCCTTCCCTTTTATAGAGGAAGGTTGGCGTTGGTTTCGTCCGTTCTTGACTAACCCTTGGAGATGGCCTTCACGTAGCAGGTCTTCCAGATAATACTTTAGTCGGAAGCATCGAGTGGCCGGATGACCATGACTGCGATGAAAGTCACAGTAAACAGATTTGTCGACAGTGAGCTTGGTATCGGGTTGCAGAGGATTCGGCCGTCGAAGAAACTCCTCATGCTGAATTTGGTCGAGAATCTACTCGATCGGGAGGTCCAATCTGTGAATGTCATTTTTTTCGGAGGCGAACTGCGATGGTCTTCTCTTGGTCGCTTGGTCAAGGGAGGTGCTGGTGCCTCTGCATTGTGGTCTTTGGCCGTATACTTGGGTGCTTCCCTCTCGGCAGGTCGTCGTCTGACCTCACGTCCCTTCCGGGCGATTTGATCGTCTTCAGCTTCAATCTCCCATTGGATTCGGTTGAACATCGCACCGAGAGAAGGTGGAGGGTTGCAGATGAAGTCGTTGTAGATATGCAGATCGAACCGAAGAGCATTCTGGAAAGCCAACATGATGGCCTCAGCGTCAAGGTGTCGCCCGGAGAGAGTGGCATGCTCGTTGTGGAATCTTCGTGTGAAGCTACGAAGGATCTCATCGGCTCCCATCCTCAGCCACTACAGAGAATCCTATTTCTTCTCTGGCTTGAGGTTGAGTTGATAGTACTGCACGAAAAGGTTCACAAGAACTCCGAACTGGGTGATCGATCCAGTACGAAGGTTATGATACCAATCAAGAGAGGGCTCATCGAGGTTGTCGGCAAAGGTTTTGCAGAGTACATTATTTTCTTCCTCATGCGGCGTTAAAGCTTGTTTGAATACTAGAATGTGAAGGGTTGGATCTCCCTTCAAGCAATTGAACTTTGGTAGAGTTGGGAAAGGTAGCTGAAACAAGCTTCGGTGGAGAGGCCCAGCCGAAGAATATCCTTCCCTACGATTTGGTCCCCGACCCTGCTGCAGTCCAGGGGCAAGATCGAGAGATCTTGGTCTCCACCTCGAATTATTGCCGTGAGGTCTCGGTGATGAAGATCGATTTGGGAGTCTTGATGAAGGGGAGGAGATGGAGAGAAATGGCCTTTTGACGCAGCCTCTTTCGTTCGATGCCTCACTCGTAGATTGGGTTTGGACTGTGCCTGCCTAACACAGTTGCGGCCCAAGGATGATTATGAGGATTGATCGTCGATTCGATCCCAAACACTCAGCTTCCGTGGAGCTGCCAAGGGGGTGGGCTCGCGTCGGCCTTTCTCTCGGATCGCATGACCAATCGCCTGACTCATAGACCTTTGCTGCTCGGAGTGGATGGGTTGATGGGGTGGATCGACTCCTTTGCTGATGGAAAGGGTAGGAAGCACAACTCCAGCATCGGAGGCTATTTTTTTATTAGCGTCCCTCTCAGCAGTAAGAGTGGCGTTCTGTTTAGCCATTTTGTATCAGCTGGAAGTCAAGTGCCGAGATCTGGTAAGTTGACGGAAGATCTTCCGCTGGAGTAGGGGCGGTTTGCTCGATCGATGGTTGAAGTGGTGGGGGATTAGGTCGATCGACCGATCTCCCATTTCCCAAATGAGCTACTATCTCGGGGTGAGTAAGGGGTTGTCCGAAGTTGAGTTATTGACTCGTTTATCGAGTTTCTGGACGAGGCTAAATCTGTCGAGTGTTACTTCCCTCTGGATGATCCTGATACATTGTCTTTGTCATTTAGTGAAAGCAAAGGAAGCAACCAGATCGCGGATGTCCGATCGATTGTTTGCTCAATCGAGGGGCTGAGAAGTATGATTATTAAGACCAGTTGTCTGTTCAACCGATCTGATATCATTGTAGAGCAAACTAGGCTTCTCGATCGATCCCACAGATGACGCCAAACTGTGGGGGATGATCTTCATGCCGACCCGAAGACTCCGCCCAACCAGTCAATCGAGTCGAGTCGAAGGTCTAATCGAACGTTTGTCTATTCTGCAGGTTTGGAGGTTGATGTCCTTGAGTTGAATTTCTGAACAATCTATAGATTGCTAACACGAGATATGATCTCGAAGTTCAGCCGAAGCCTACATCTCCGTGCTATAAGGAGCAACCTGAATTCACTAACACTTGAATTGAAGTGACCTCGACAGGCCGAGTGTCACTGGTTTCTCTTCGTAAAGAAGATCGAAAGGTTGGGAGTCAGAGCTCTAGATTTTTTAGAAGTCTGATTCAGGAATCAGATATTCGATCCTTCTACACTTGTCTGGTCTGCTATTTATAGAATTTTCTGGAAGGGAAACCGGGGTAAAAGTCGATTTTCTATAGCTTTGTCTGGATCCAGGAGAGGGCTAGTGGGTCCCGCTGTTGCCTCTGTGGACCCCCCAGGCAGGGCTGGTGGGTTCCACTGTCGTCTCTGTTGACCTCCCAGGCAGGGCCGGTGGGTCCCGCTGTCGTCTCTGTGGACCCCCCAGGCAGGGCCGGTGGGTCCCGCTGTCGTCTCTATGGACCCCCTAGGTAGGGCCGGTGGGTCCTACTATCGTCTCTGTGGACCCCCCAGGCAGGGCCGGTGGGTCTCGCTGTCGTCTCTGTGGACCCCCAAGCAGGGCTGGTGGGTCCCGTTGTTGTCTCTGAGGGTCCAATCACGGGGCATTGGTCAAAATTTGCACCCACAATATGAGTAGATGAGGGGGTGAGTATTCTCTCGACAGGCCAAGAGAAGCTTCGTACAATAGGGTTGCACAGAGCAACTAGAAGGAAGAAGAGAGCTCTGATACTGGCTGTAATACCCGGTACGTTTGATTTCAGGGCAACCCAGTTTTATTATTACTAAATTGATTGATTTGTTTTTTTCAGTTATGGTTGTCGATGGTATGTGCTTGAACATGAGTTGGACCGGGCAGTGGGCCCCAGGTCCGGGTCGCTAGGCGACACTGGAGGCATGGTGATCGTTACACGAGCATGCGAGCACATGTAACAAGGCATGGCATGAATGTTTTTGATAATAATAAAAATTAATTAAAATAATAGGTTTTAAGGCGAGTCTGTCTGACTCGTAAGGTTTGTGCACCGGCCCGTCTTGGTGCGATGCGAGCTCGAGTACGATCCATGCTTAACTGCGAGTTATACTTGTTTGCTAAGAAAAAAAAAAAAAAAAAATTAAATAAATTAAAAATTAAAAACACCTAAATTTATAACCAAACCCATAATCGTTTCTCACCTTTATCTCTCTTTAATTCCTTTATCTCTCTTTAATCCCACACCTCTTTATCTCTCTTTAATCCCAAACCCAAACCCGTAATCGTTTCTCACCTTTATCTCTCTTTAATCTCCTTATCTCTCTTTAATCCCAAACCCAACCCCCTAATTGTTTCTCTCTCTTTAATCCCAAACCCAACCTGGCCCCTAATTGTTTCTCTCTCTTTATCTCTCTTTAATTCCTTTATCTCTCTTAAATCCCACACCTCTTTATCTCTTTTTAATCCCAAACCCAAACTCGTAATCGTTTCTCACCTTTATCTCTCTTTAATCTCTTTATCTCTCTTTAATCCCAAACCCAACCCCCTAATTGTTTCTCTCCCTAATTGTTTCTCTCTTTATCTCTCTTTAATCCCAAACCCAACCCCCCTTCTCTCTCTTCTCCTTGTTGCACGATCCGGCCAACTCCATCCCTAGTTTCCCTTCACCTTCATCGCAGCCATGGCCACCAGCCGGCGGGCCGACGGCTGTGCAATCGGCAGATGCTAACCAATCGACAGGTCAGCCCCTCTTCGTTTTCCCTGTTTTCCCTTTGGTCCTGTTGAGACCAGCTCGGCGATTTTTTTTTTTTATGCCAAAGAGCACAAAGGCATACTAGTAGTAGTGCTCGACGCGGTTTCGACCGTCTACTCAAATTGGTATAATCGAACCATAGTAAGACTATTGTTGTTAGCAATGCCAACTATCCTAGATGACTTAATCGCAATCATCGAGGTCATAAAACCCTTCGACCATGTCGTTTGGGTCAGACAATCTATGACCATTGTTTGCGGATGATGCCCCCATTATTACATCTATTTTTATATGGCATACGAATCATCGTGCTATGAATGGCGGTGGGCCGCTCAGCGACCCATATACGAAACCTTGCCGGTCCCGGAGTTCAACTAGGTGAGACGTAATGGCGGTCGTCAATCCGAGCTCAGGCTCGTGCGACTCGTTTTAATTATAGTAGTAACTGTGTTTTTGTACCTTAGCCAGATGATTTCTCGGGCAAATAACGAATCAAACCTCCAAACCTTGCCTAGACTTGACCTGATCTGTGTCACCATGGTCAAGATGCTGAAGGCTCCTCAAAGCACGATAGCACGCTAGTAGCGGCATCGATGTAAATGCGATCGTTTAGGCATAATAGCTTATATGAGCTGTAGTGTGATTCTTTGCATCGGCAACGCCGACTAACCATGATGCTACCCTTGGCACATCGATTTGCGTGCCAGTAGACCGGCGTTCGATGACACTACCTTAGGCACATCAATTTGTGTGCTGATAGACGGCGTCCGATGACGTATAAATTCTCGGCTCGACCAATCAGACCTAAGCCGGTAATATTTTAAGTAGCACTTAATGACCATAGGCCGCTGGTATGTTTGGCAGTTGGTGAGCACGTGGACCGAGTCGGAGGCGGAGCAGAGGGCGCTTAGCAGCATCAGCCCGAGCACACTTTCCAGGTGACACAGCACGCTTTCTTTAATAATTAATAATGTGAATATAGAAATTAAGGGTCGGTGTCCATAACGCTGCATGCGGGTCCCGCCGGACGTCGTCACATGTGGTCGAGTGGACCCCGCCTTGCATGCGGAGTCGCGAGTTCGGCGACGCATGCATAAAAAGTTAATAATTTAATAATAAATATTCTATTGTTTGCATGGACACCATAGATAGGTACTCCCTTAATTTGAATAAATAAATAAATACAGAATTATCGGGACCACACTCCTGAGGGGAGCGTGGTAACCCTAGTAAAGGGATTTTGGGCGAGAGTGCTTTATGATATTTAATTTTGATGCTGGGTTGTGAGTGGGTGCGAATCCTGGGGTAATCCATTGAAAATGTTTAAACACTGTTTAGTACTTTCATTGCCATGTGTATGTTAATTATTGTTAATCTACCTGGTTAGAGGGTAGAGACCCCGTACGCGCAAGGGTCGTGAACCACCTTGCGCGTACAGCCGAAGTTAAGTAGGTTAGGGGTCACGGGCAAGGGTTGTGGTAAAGCCAATAGGAGGTGCCCTCGAGTAGGGATTGGCCTAGCAACCCTGTCCCGGGGAGTTGAAGTCCCCATAGTAAAGCAAGTTGGGCGGTAGAGCTCCACCGTGAAAGACAGGAAACCCCTTATGATCATCTGGGTGAATTGTGCATGGAGTTGGTGGATGCACGGCGAGAGAGCTGGCCCTCTACATCGAAATAAAAGGCCCGATAGTAATGCCCGACCGGGGGCAGGTTGAACAAAATATCCGGGGTTCATGTTTGAATGTATAATTGTTTGCTTATTAAATTTGGAATTGTATGACTGTATACACGATGACCTAGTCGGTAGGATTTGCATGTGAATATAGAAATTGCATGGACACATAGGACGTGATTGAGAACATAGCTTGACAATTAGGTTAATCAATAATTTATTTTAAAATTTGGGCGTTGTTAGTTATTAAAATTGTTAGCTTGTCACTAGCCATTTATTTGGCTAATCTCCCAAATGTATTTTTTGGGGGCTACTCAATCCCACGAGTAGACTCTTCTGCAGGAGCTGAGGCACAGGAGCAGCAGTAGGAGTCCAACAGTCAGTAGGGTAGCAGCTTATTTTTTTCTATTTATGTCAATCTTAGTAGTGGTACCTTTTCATCGGATGTAATCGAATTGGATTGGAATAAGTTTCTATTAGTTAGTTAGTTTGATAAGTGGTAATGTGCCAGCTGAACTTTCTTTGGGTAGGCCTCTCCTCAAGGCCCCAAGCCTAGGTTAGATCACCACAAAAATATAAGACGAATAAGTGACCTAATTTGACAAGCCCAGTAGATAGGACCTCCAGAAAGATGCACCGAGTGTTCAGGAGCGGGTGAGATACTCGGCTCGCCGTCGGAGGCTTGAGCCTCGTGCTCCTTTAGAGGATATTCTGTCAGTATGTTGTGACCCCGTTGGGTAGCATGTACTGAAAGGATACTCCTTTTAAAGGTCGAGTCTGATCATTTGTTTCTTCCCCTTCTTTCATTTGCTTGTGTGTGAGCGTAGAAAGAGCCCAGTGAGAATCCTAAATTGGCATAGTTAAGTAACCATACCCATAACCCTCTTCCTTTTCTCACCTCATACCCCAGGAATCAGTCTTCAGATTTCTGGGGCGTGACAGCTTTGTACGGGAGGCCATGTCGGTCACCTCTTTGTTGGGCAGAGGTAGGAGAGCGGAGTCTCTTGGGGCCAGAGCTTGTTCAGGAGACGACTGAGAAGATCCAGCTGATTAGAGAGCGACTTAGAGCGGCGCAGAGTCGACAGAAGAGCTACGCAGATGTGCGTCGACGCCCGCTCGAGTTTACTGTCGGAGACCATGTCTTCCTGAAGGTTTCCCCTCGGCGAGGCATCACGAGGTTTGGGAAGAAAGGAAAGTTGGCTCCGAGGTTCATAGGTCCCTTCGAGATTTTGGAGAGAGTTGGCGAGGTGGCATATCGTCTGGCACTGCCCCCGCAGCTCTCTAGCGTCCACGGTGTCTTTCACGTGTCGATGCTTCGGAGGTATGAGCCAGACCCGTCACACGTGTTACATTGGCAGGATCTGACCCTTAGTTCAGACGCATCCTATGAGGAGCGACCGGTCAGGATTTTGGCTAGTGAGAATCGAGTGCTTCGTACAAAGACCATCCCCATGGTGAAGGTGCAGTGGCAGCACTGTAGTGAGGAGGAGGCTACATGGGAGCTCGAGTCAGCGATGCGGTCCCAATACTCTTCTTTGTTTGATGATTAGTGTTAGTTAATTTTCGGGACGAAAATTTTAATAAGGTGGGTAGGATGTAATACCCGGTACGTTTGATTTCAGGGCAACCCAGTTTTATTATTACTAAATTGATTGATTTGTTTTTTCAGTTATGGTTGTCGATGGTATGTGCTTGAACATGAGTTGGACCGGGCAGTGGGCCCCAGGTCCGGGTCGCTAGGCGACACTGGAGGCATGGTGATCGTTACACGAGCATGCGAGCACATGTAACAAGGCATGGCATGAATGTTTTTGATAATAATAAAAATTAATTAAAATAATAGGTTTTAAGGCGAGTCTGTCTGACTCGTAAGGTTTGTGCACCGGCCCGTCTTGGTGCGATGCGAGCTCGAGTACGATCCATGCTTAACTGCGAGTTATACTTGTTTGCTAAGAAAAAAAAAAAAAAAAATTAAATAAATTAAAAATTAAAAACACCTAAATTTATAACCAAACCCATAATCGTTTCTCACCTTTATCTCTCTTTAATTCCTTTATCTCTCTTTAATCCCACACCTCTTTATCTCTCTTTAATCCCAAACCCAAACCCGTAATCGTTTCTCACCTTTATCTCTCTTTAATCTCCTTATCTCTCTTTAATCCCAAACCCAACCCCCTAATTGTTTCTCTCTCTTTAATCCCAAACCCAACCTGGCCCCTAATTGTTTCTCTCTCTTTATCTCTCTTTAATTCCTTTATCTCTCTTAAATCCCACACCTCTTTATCTCTTTTTAATCCCAAACCCAAACCCGTAATCGTTTCTCACCTTTATCTCTCTTTAATCTCTTTATCTCTCTTTAATCCCAAACCCAACCCCCTAATTGTTTCTCTCCCTAATTGTTTCTCTCTTTATCTCTCTTTAATCCCAAACCCAACCCCCCTTCTCTCTCTTCTCCTTGTTGCACGATCCGGCCAACTCCATCCCTAGTTTCCCTTCACCTTCATCGCAGCCATGGCCACCAGCCGGCGGGCCGACGGCTGTGCAATCGGCAGATGCTAACCAATCGACAGGTCAGCCCCTCTTCGTTTTCCCTGTTTTCCCTTTGGTCCTGTTGAGACCAGCTCGGCGATTTTTTTTTTTTATGCCAAAGAGCACAAAGGCATACTAGTAGTAGTGCTCGACGCGGTTTCGACCGTCTACTCAAATTGGTATAATCGAACCATAGTAAGACTATTGTTGTTAGCAATGCCAACTATCCTAGATGACTTAATCGCAATCATCGAGGTCATAAAACCCTTCGACCATGTCGTTTGGGTCAGACAATCTATGACCATTGTTTGCGGATGATGCCCCCATTATTACATCTATTTTTATATGGCATACGAATCATCGTGCTATGAATGGCGGTGGGCCGCTCAGCGACCCATATACGAAACCTTGCCGGTCCCGGAGTTCAACTAGGTGAGACGTAATGGCGGTCGTCAATCCGAGCTCAGGCTCGTGCGACTCGTTTTAATTATAGTAGTAACTGTGTTTTTGTACCTTAGCCAGATGATTTCTCGGGCAAATAACGAATCAAACCTCCAAACCTTGCCTAGACTTGACCTGATCTGTGTCACCATGGTCAAGATGCTGAAGGCTCCTCAAAGCACGATAGCACGCTAGTAGCGGCATCGATGTAAATGCGATCGTTTAGGCATAATAGCTTATATGAGCTGTAGTGTGATTCTTTGCATCGGCAACGCCGACTAACCATGATGCTACCCTTGGCACATCGATTTGCGTGCCAGTAGACCGGCGTTCGATGACACTACCTTAGGCACATCAATTTGTGTGCTGATAGACGGCGTCCGATGACGTATAAATTCTCGGCTCGACCAATCAGACCTAAGCCGGTAATATTTTAAGTAGCACTTAATGACCATAGGCCGCTGGTATGTTTGGCAGTTGGTGAGCACGTGGACCGAGTCGGAGGCGGAGCAGAGGGCGCTTAGCAGCATCAGCCCGAGCACACTTTCCAGGTGACACAGCACGCTTTCTTTAATAATTAATAATGTGAATATAGAAATTAAGGGTCGGTGTCCATAACGCTGCATGCGGGTCCCGCCGGACGTCGTCACATGTGGTCGAGTGGACCCCGCCTTGCATGCGGAGTCGCGAGTTCGGCGACGCATGCATAAAAAGTTAATAATTTAATAATAAATATTCTATTGTTTGCATGGACACCATAGATAGGTACTCCCTTAATTTGAATAAATAAATAAATACAGAATTATCGGGACCACACTCCTGAGGGGAGCGTGGTAACCCTAGTAAAGGGATTTTGGGCGAGAGTGCTTTATGATATTTAATTTTGATGCTGGGTTGTGAGTGGGTGCGAATCCTGGGGTAATCCATTGAAAATGTTTAAACACTGTTTAGTACTTTCATTGCCATGTGTATGTTAATTATTGTTAATCTACCTGGTTAGAGGGTAGAGACCCCGTACGCGCAAGGGTCGTGAACCACCTTGCGCGTACAGCCGAAGTTAAGTAGGTTAGGGGTCACGGGCAAGGGTTGTGGTAAAGCCAATAGGAGGTGCCCTCGAGTAGGGATTGGCCTAGCAACCCTGTCCCGGGGAGTTGAAGTCCCCATAGTAAAGCAAGTTGGGCGGTAGAGCTCCACCGTGAAAGACAGGAAACCCCTTATGATCATCTGGGTGAATTGTGCATGGAGTTGGTGGATGCACGGCGAGAGAGCTGGCCCTCTACATCGAAATAAAAGGCCCGATAGTAATGCCCGACCGGGGGCAGGTTGAACAAAATATCCGGGGTTCATGTTTGAATGTATAATTGTTTGCTTATTAAATTTGGAATTGTATGACTGTATACACGATGACCTAGTCGGTAGGATTTGCATGTGAATATAGAAATTGCATGGACACATAGGACGTGATTGAGAACATAGCTTGACAATTAGGTTAATCAATAATTTATTTTAAAATTTGGGCGTTGTTAGTTATTAAAATTGTTAGCTTGTCACTAGCCATTTATTTGGCTAATCTCCCAAATGTATTTTTTGGGGGCTACTCAATCCCACGAGTAGACTCTTCTGCAGGAGCTGAGGCACAGGAGCAGCAGTAGGAGTCCAACAGTCAGTAGGGTAGCAGCTTATTTTTTTCTATTTATGTCAATCTTAGTAGTGGTACCTTTTCATCGGATGTAATCGAATTGGATTGGAATAAGTTTCTATTAGTTAGTTAGTTTGATAAGTGGTAATGTGCCAGCTGAACTTTCTTTGGGTAGGCCTCTCCTCAAGGCCCCAAGCCTAGGTTAGATCACCACAAAAATATAAGACGAATAAGTGACCTAATTTGACAAGCCCAGTAGATAGGACCTCCAGAAAGATGCACCGAGTGTTCAGGAGCGGGTGAGATACTCGGCTCGCCGTCGGAGGCTTGAGCCTCGTGCTCCTTTAGAGGATATTCTGTCAGTATGTTGTGACCCCGTTGGGTAGCATGTACTGAAAGGATACTCCTTTTAAAGGTCGAGTCTGATCTTTTGTTTCTTCCCCTTCTTTCATTTGCTTGTGTGTGAGCGTAGAAAGAGCCCAGTGAGAATCCTAAATTGGCATAGTTAAGTAACCATACCCATAACCCTCTTCCTTTTCTCACCTCATACCCCAGGAATCAGTCTTCAGATTTCTGGGGCGTGACACTGGCTCTGGAATCTCCTCTCTTCCGTTGATTTATCCTCCAACCGACCAACCAACCGCCCCCCCCCCCTCTCTGTAAGCTATAGGGGTCATTTTATAGTTGAGGAATGCGCTCGATATAGTAGTGATAACGTGGCAGTGCTGAGGTGGCGCTGGTTCTGGGCCTCCTCACTGGGCCCTTATTGGGCTGTTGTTTGGGCTCAATAAGGGACTTGATTTGCAGGTCCTGTAGAGTAGGCTCATGGGCCTGGGCTTGCCTACATAGGCCATTGCGTGGGCCCATGTGTTTCTGATCCGGTCCGGTATAATTTTTGCACCCACATGGAATAGAAGCACAGGTCAAAGTGGACTTCAGGCTTTCAGAGTAATGATGGGTGGCACCATGGCAGTCACAAACTCACATGAGTTACAGATTAGACACGTTTGGTGGGCCGGGTCGGGTTGACCCGTTTTTGAGCGGGTTGACAAATGTTGAACCCTAACCCGGCCCATGTAATAAACGGGTCGAGTTAGGGTCGGGTTAGGTGGGCCGGGCCAGCTTTTGCTAGCTCTAGTATCCACGGGGGGATTGGGGGTAGTGGGTAAGGGTATTTCCGGAATGGAGCTAGGGTTTGATCCAAGGAAACGGTCGTATTCTAAGTTTGGTGGGAAACGGGGGTTGTTTAAAGATCTACGGAGTATGGGCCGTCTTGTGTGTATAAAAATAAGATATGTTTGTTCGGGAGGTGGTGTGTTCTCTGGCCCTCACTTTCTTAGGAGGAGTTCGGATCTCCTCCGGTCAGTGGGTCCGGTCGCATCACAGCCGCACAGTGGCAGGTAACCAGAGAATGAATCGTGCTACATGATGCGGCTTGATCCGCGCCGGGCCCACGGACCGGGGCCGACCGACTGGAGGAGATCCGAACCTCCTTAGGAGTGGATGCCTTTTTCGTGGAAACAAAGTTGCCACCTTCTATAATCTGTTTCCCTTTGCCATCCTCTTCCTCCAAAAACAAAATTTGAAGTTCTGGTAGGGTTCTCTAATCCCTCCTAAATGCTCTTCTCAATCTCTAATGCTTTCCTTGCCTTGGTGGTGGTGGTGTTGTGTGCCCTCCATTGAAAATCAAGATTGTTTTCTTTCTATTTTAGATGAGTTTTTTTTTTTAAGATTGATTAATGGTAAGCATCCATATGTTTTCTTAGGTGATTTGTGATCCCTGGATTGGTATTAACCCTTGAACCATCTGGGTTTTGCTTTTCATGAAGAATGAGACCCTTCTTGTGAACCAAATTTGATGGGAAAATTTTGACGGGAACCAAATTCGATGGAAATCTGGTGGTAGGGCTGGAGCAGCTATTTTGCTCTCCTGCAGCCAAATTCAAATCTGATGGGTCATTTGGTGTAGGATTGGAGATGCTCTTAGATTCTGCTGATTTTATTTCGGATGTGCTCTCGGATCTGAGGCTTCTCTTGTTTTATTGTGAATACTAACATTTATTCTCTTTTTTTCCCCTGCCTTTTCTGATTTGGGATGTGTTGGGTGGATTTTAGCTGTTTTCGCAGGCTCAGAAACCAGACCCATTTGGTTTATGTGCTCCGGCCTCAACGATTGGATGGATGAATGAGACAATCCATGGTGTTCCGTTGCATCAATCCTAAACAATTAGACTCTTGTTCGATTTTGGATGCCCTTTTTTCTTTTTTTGAGATCGGCGGGTGTCCTGAAACCATTAGGGCAATGACCCACTTCATGCTGGGACTAATCCCTCCGGGAGTGAAGCCTGACCCACTCGAAATTTCCCACTGTAGTCTTAGATAAATCGAGGGGGGGATTCAAACACACAACCTCTTGGTTGTTAGGATGGAGGCTTTCGGTCGATGAACTGGACCTTTTTTCTTGGAAACGTTACCTTTTTTCCTTTGTAATTTTGTTTGTGTTTGGTGCTTGGTGCTTCAGTTGTTTAGTGTTTAAGATATGATGGTATCTTGCGGGTAGGGTAGGAATATGATTAGGTAAAATGGGATTAGAGCAAGATATTCAAGATTTAATTTGGCTAAGCTTATGCAGCTATGCTTCATATGTTTAATTCGACGTCAAGGTAATTCTTTTTTTTCCCCCCCTTCTCTTCTTCCTCTCATCTATTGCTTACCTGCGATCACACATAGTACATCAATTGATCTTAAAAAGTGAACCGTTGGTCTGTTATTTGGGTTTTTCTTGGATGCCATTCATGGCATTAAGAACCAGTTCACATGGTCTAGTGGTGCAAAGCTGTAAGATGCAAAGGCAAGACCCCTTCTAGGAATAGAAACTTCAGATTGAAAGAGTCTGGGAGAGGATGAGACCTAGAAGAATGGATAGATGTTGTGATAATGTTGGCTCACATTTTGAATAAGAAGTTTAGGTCGCTGCGAAGCCTGCGATTGTGCGAATGCCAGAGGGAAGGTACTCGTTATGCTGGTGCAGCAGCAGCTGCCGGTTACTTCTCCTAAATGTTGTTTAGGATTCTTGCTAGCTTATTTAAGCTCCAAAAATAGAAGTTTGGTTGGCTAAGAGTGTAAGTTTGAAAGATGAAAGGAGAGAGAGATTTCTTTCCACAGGAAAAGATGAGAAATACAGAAAGAAGAGAAATCGTTTAGTTCAAAAGAGAGATGTAGAAAGAAAGCTAGAGAAAAAGATCGGGAGGGAGGAGAAAGAACCTTTGGTGAGAGAAAAAATGAGTTTTCTCCTCTGTCAAGGAAGACTTAGTTATGTCTAAGTCCCTTGTGCTGCTGCTCAAGTAGTATCTTTGCAAGAATTATTGTGATTCTTTTGGTGGTTCTCCATGCTATATGTTTGGTCTTCATCTTGTGCCCCTTAAAAATATATACTTTTTTAAAGCATTTTTTTAATTAAAAATCCAGAATCAATTTCTTGTCAAGGTAACCGTATTTTTGTCTAGGGTAAGGGTGCTTTCCAAGTATAAGGGGATCTTGGGATTGCTGTGTATATTGACTATATAGGTGATCCATGGATGCCTTAAAGTATGTAGCCATTTACCAATGAGTCAATAGCCCATGGTTGGTAATTTGGTATACCTCTCCTCCAGTTAGAGGGTGCTGGTTTGAATCTTTTGGGTGGCTTTCCTGAGGCTTGAATGCAACACTCCCAGACTTTTCCTTGCATGGAAATGAGGGTAGTTTAAACAAGAAAAAACACAACCAATTTTATGCTTTGATATCTGTCATTTAGCTTTTTGTTTTTTTCACATGCATAAGAATATGACCATACTGGTCATTTATCTTCTGCTCGTGATGATTTTGACACTATTATTGCATTTTATTTTATTTATTAGAGGATCCTTCTTGATGTTTTCTAACATCAAATCTAGATAGTTAAACTCGACTCGTGTGTTGTATATGGGTTGTGTTTCTTGGATCTTAAGATTGCCGTTTTCAGTTGATGAACTAATGGAGTTTGAGTCGATGACTATTTTTTCCATTGGAAATAAGGCTTTCTTTTTTATTTTTGCTTAGATTTGGGGCTTCAACTCTTTTATGTTAACTACGATGTGATCGAGCGGGCCCGATAGGATATAATGTGGGACTAAAGCAAGATATGTAAAAAGGATAAAATTTCTTATCATCCAAGAAGGTGTTCTTTATGCTATAATTATTGTTATGATTTTTTTTTAAGGTTCTTTGGGGATATGTGTCAGGCTAGGAAGCACGGACACTTCCCAGGCTCCCCGTACTCGTGTCGGACACCGACACTCTCCGGACACGTGCCGGACAAGCATGTGCAATGTCCCACGTGCTTTTGGGAGCCGGACATGACTGGACACTCTCCGGACACTCGTCGGACACGCGCTGGACACGATGGGTTGACGGGCTGTTCGATAAGGGTCGGAATACAAGCTGTTGTGATTCAATTTTGGCTTCAACCTATCTGATCCTCTGAGGTTGTAACCTCAGAGGATCAGATAGGTTGAAGCCAAAACTCAATCACAACCGTTCTTTTGCATGCCATTTGGGCCTAAGTGCAATTCACTTGTCAGGCTGGTTGTAACGGACGGTTACGATTCAGTTTTGGCTTTAACCTATCTGATTCTTTTAGGTTTCCGATAAGTTGAAGCCAAAACTGAAACAAAGCCATTCTTTTCTATGCCATAATGCCATTTAGGACTGTGTGCGATTTACCGATCGGGTTGGGTGTAACTAACGGTTGCAATTCAGCATGCATTACATTTTCATTTTAGTTATTTTCTATAAGGTTTTTTCGATTTTTGAAATATATATGAATTATAAGCACACATAAAGATAAATAAAAAATATTAATTTATTTTGCGGTGTCCCCACCGTACCCATGTCCTTTTTAAGGATTTGTTGTGTCGGTGTACCCGTGTTCCCGTACCAGTGTCAGTGCTTCTTAGGTGTCAGGTCTTTCTATCATGTCTTTCTTCATAACAAAGAATTGATTTCTCGGCAAGGAGGGTGTGTCTTCTGACTTGGCCCACATGAGGATTCACCCAACACGATCAAATTATGTTTCGGAACTCCTATGAACCTAGGCCGATCTATGCAGATTTCTAGCGATTTTGCGGAAATTCTATGAATCGGTATAGTAACTCGAAAGTTATGAGCAATTGGGGCCAATTCCAAGCACTAAGGGGGAAAAGAAAAGGGGAATAGAAAAGAGAAGAACAAAAGAGAAATAACCCTAATTATATTTCATAATATCTCCATGAATTATAACTCAGTTACATACTTGTATCATATCCATCCATCTGTTACATCTTACCTAACATACTCATAGCCCTTCAGCTATTCAAGTCACTTGCAAGTTGCAAATACCCTTTCGCCAAACTACAAATTTATTAAAAGAACCAAGCACCAAACTAAAGTCTATGAATTCGTAGAGCAAATCATGTCCGATTTATGCATCCTTTAAAACCTCATGTGTCTCAACTTTGGTTGCATCGATTCCTTTTGATTGAAAAGTATTTTACTCTGTCCAGTTTGGCTTTGCAGTCGGTGAAGAATGTCTGGACATTGGGAGCTTTTTCTTTGGGTACAAAGTGACATGCCATCCTCGATGCATGTGTATGTGTTCCAAAGTATTTCGTGTGTGCCACACTTGTCACATACTTATTGTCTACCAAGATTTTTGTGAACATGATATGGGTACCGCATCACACCAAACCTGCTCTCCAAATAAATCGCAAGTGGAAAACCACAGTTGGAATATGCTTAGCACCATAATCTAGTCCTCTAACCAAGCAAGGAAACTGAGTATCGCCTATCAGTCTTCACTTTTTACAGTCTCATCTTTTGAAAAAATCCCTCAGATACTAGATTTGATGAAACTGCCTCCACTAATAAGGTATAGTGTCGACCATAGCAAATAACTATCGTCCTAATGGTACCTTGGTGGCTCTAATTTTATAGGGTCCATTGTGGTTTACTCACAGGATCAAGAGAATATACTATTTGGCGTCGCACGATATCTCTGTCTATCCTTTGGATCCTCTTTCATTTCCTCAATGCCCTCCTCATTCTCATATGGAATAACTATGCTCACCTAGCATGTAGGACGCGCTTACATGTGCCACTTTCCTCACACTTGAACAAGTAGTGACTGGCGCCTTCTGCTTTTCTTGTGAAATTTCTGATGTTGTAGTAACAGATGTAGTACATGGCAAAGTAGGAAAACTTGTTGAATTTTCAACTGGTGGAGTTCTTCAAGATACTTCCTCTATAACTTATTCTTCTAAGCAAACTAATGTGCCTCCTCCACGTTTCTAGGATTTATGGGTTCTTGTGTATACCACTTCGAGTGTCCAGATCAAAGAACACATCATTTTACTATCACAATAACATCCAGTCTCCCTCTTGAATGAAAATCGAAGACATAACATTTTTTATAGTCCTTGGGTGAAACCTAGTGCATAATTGCTCCATTATCTCTGCCCATGTGAATATTTCTTTTTATGGACGTCCAGAACATCTCCTGTTGCTTTGCCACCAGATGTGTGTAGGCTGTGTAGCCCCCTTTAACTTTGTTGTGGCAAACTGTACCATCTGCCCTTCGCTTAAAAACTATTACAACTAGCTGTCCAATCAAATAACGCCTCCAGTTCCGTTCTCGTATGGATTTTCTGAATTTTCTCTCTTTTCATCTGTAGCATGTATATCAGCACATGCATATTGTCCTCCAGTATACCATCTGATGGTCGGATGGTCCCTTGTGTTCTATCAAAAAAATATTTGGAAGAATTTATTCCTCGTTCAAGAAGTTCATGAGGACCCTGTCCTTTTGATATGTTATTCATGTCAAGATTTTTTCATAAAACCTTTTGTGGTGTTCCAATATAAGTGCACGATAAGCAGGTGTTGGTAGATGAAAATCATGGTACTTCTATCTAGGACTTTTCTTAGATAACCTGGTTGCTCGTGTATGTGGAAAGTGTACTTGTGTTATACATGAGGTGGAAAATTATCCAAAGAAATGTGTTGCCCTGAAAAAACATGTGCATGCAGGGTTTTTCCAATGATTTTTTTTTTGGAAAAAATTTGGTCCCTCTGTTTCGTATTACAAATTATGAAGATGAGGGGGAGCTGTTTTTTTGTCTCCGGAGTTGTTGGATATAGATTCGTCTCTTTCCCATAAGTTCCATCATGCAGCATGCTTCTCTTCTTTCCTTAAGAATCAACGTGGCCACTCTTTTGGAACCGCATACCCTTTATGGATCATAAATCCCTTTTCTCTTCCTTTAGATCCTAAAATATAGGTATGTTGCAGAACCATAACGCCTCTCATCTTTCCTTTTTCTTTTTCTGCATGATTGTTCCCCTCTCTATAAAAATTATCTACCTCATCAATGTCCAACCCCTCTTCTTCATGGTCTGAAACACACCTTTAAAATAAGCATAGCCTCATCACCTCACAATAACCCATACCTATCTTAGCTCCTGCTTTGATAAGTTTAACCTCAAATGGTTTTAGAACTACTAAATACCCTCCATAATTATTGATTGGTTCCAAAAGGGTCCTGATGGGGGTAGTGTAAAAAAACTTAAAACTAGAATTCCAATTAACTACTTTTAAAGGCGTAAATATGATGCCCTAAGCATACCCATCTAGCCTTGTCCTTTCTATTTGGGTCAGATTTTATGAATCATTTTTCGCTAGTCATTCATGTTAAGGGTTATCTAATATCTTTGTTGTTAGCATAGTCACCAAAATCACCGACTTGTTGAAAGAGTCACATTGTAATCTTGAACATAACATAAACCAACGACTTATCCTTGTCCCAAATTTGTCTATTTTACACTGACTTTTTCAGTAAATCGCAATTCAAGTGGCGACCTTGGTGACCCACACTACTCAGTTTTTAAAAGAACTATCGATTCGTTTGGTTGGAGGTGTATGCCTTACCCTAGCATTTGTTGTAGGACAGACACTTACCAAGTACAAAAAACCATTTGACTATAGTTTTGAACGAGCATGAGGAGCACGTTCCTCCTTCAAGTAACCAAGAGGAGGCACGTGGACCTTCTGTCCGCCTCCTCAGTCTACAAAGCTCTCTCTCGACATGTTTGCATAAATATAAGCCAAAAAGTTGAAATAAGTCTTTAATATATGAAATAACGATTATTATTTTTAATTTTTAATCCTAATCTTTTTTTTTTTTACTTTGCCATTTTTTTTTCTTCTGAATTTCATCCTAGCCGATTAAATCTCGAACTCGTCTTTTCCCCAATTTCTCCCTTTTTTTGAATGTCCAGATTCTCGTCGTTTTTCCATAGGTTTACCTGAGCTTGAATTATTACCGAACCCGAACTTGGTGACTGGTTGCCAATGCTATCTTTTCCATATCTTTTCAACATCCGTCCGTCTATATTATTTCACGTCTTCCCCTCTTTCTTAATACCTAGCAATAATTATATACCTTCTTATCAGGGCCACCTCTTTTGATGTACATGTCGAGACCATCTTAATATGTGCTCCATTTTGTCTTCAATTGGTACAACTCCTATATTTGCTCTATTACACGTATCCCTCACACTATCCTATCATAGTATTCCCTCACGTCAAAACCATCTTCTTTGTTATATTCATCTTCTGTGCTTGTGTCCTCTTTTTGGCATGATTTTTTAAATCATATGACATTGTTGGTCTTTTATTGTCTTTAAATTTACCAATAAGCCCCTTTTTACCAAAATCTTTAATTTTTTGAATAAGTCTCGATTGAAACACGACTTATTCAGTAAACGCTTACTATGGGACTCTTTCCCAATTATTTGAAAAAGTCATGATTTTATGAAAAAGTTATGATTTTCACGTTTTATCCCGATTTACGTGTTTTAATCCCGATTAAGTACATTTTAATCCCATTATGTATTGCTCAAAAAATCTATTGTAACATCTATATATAAATATGATCTAAAATTCTACCGTTTGTTTTCCAACTCTTTCCCAACTTCCAACTTGGTAACTATGGTTAAGCCTTAAAGGGATGCGTTGATCGTATAACACCCCTGAACCTCCTCTCTATGTCATCCAACCGACTCTACTTCTATTGGATATATCTCCACTTTTTGTATAATAGATGCCCAATTTGTATTTTTAATTTCCTAAATAAGTTTTTTATTTCTTATTTGAGGTTTTTGAACCTTTTTGTGGGGGATTGTTAGATAGTTAGGCGATATATATATATATATATATATATATATATATATATATATATATATATATATATATATATTTGTTTTACTCTATATATTCTTTTGTCTTGGTGTTTGGCGTTTTATCCAATACACAAGAGAATTAGGGATGGCAACGGTGCGGTTTCGGCGCGGTTTTGGGATAAACCGAAACCGCACCGCAACATCGAACCGCCACACCGAAACCGCACCGCACCGCACCGCGACGGTGTACCATATGTAAAACCAAAACCGCACCATGCGGTGCGGTGCACCGCGGTTTTATAATGGTCTAAACGGTGCGGTTTTGGGTAAAACCGAAATTGCACCGCAACATCGAAACCGCAAACCGAAACCGCACCGCACCGCGACAGTTTTATATTTTGGCAAACCAAAACCGCACCATGCGGTGCGGTTTTCCGCGGTTTGCGGTTTTAAACTGCACCGTTGCCATCCCTAAAGAGAATAGGTCAAAAACCCATTTCCCATGTACCGGGTACATTTGCTTTTGTCCCCTACAGCCATGTTGTGGCCATGTGGTGTGCCAATGTGTGCCGAGGGGCTGTTTTGTCATTATTTGAATTCTTTTTAATGAGTATTGATTTCTTTTTTAACTTTGTGAGTTTTGCTGGAGCGAAGCCTTCCGTTTGGATGGATGCTTATCACACCGTTTCAGAAGAAACACGGGATCGATTGGAGGCTTTTTTAAGGCATTCTAATCCGATGGCAAAGACAGTGAAAATAATATATTCTGTGGAAAATCTGTGTTACCACAAAAAAACAAAGAAGCCTATTAGTCTTCTATTTTTCATCCTTGAAATTTTCTTTCTTACATTCTGGGCATCTAAGAGATCATCATCTGGGTTGAGATCTTCTTGCGAACGTGCTAGCAAGGAAGATTCAGTTGGACCGAGGGCGTTGGATCTTGGGAACATAATTCGCGTGTGACACCTGCAAGGAAGACGGCGAGTGTGTTCTTAGGGCAGCGAGCAATTGTTCCTCTCCTTGACAGACCATCCATTTTTTTCTCTCCTTTTATAATTTGCTAGATCATCTATATTATCTTTATAATAAAAGGATTATATTTCTGTTTTTAACCATTATTTTTAACATCATAGTCTTCCTAATCGGATAAGACTTGGATGAAATTAGTGATGCCATTTTTCTTACTATTGTCTTACCTCCCTCATGATAACTTCATTTTGATTATAAGTTAAATTCAACGATAATTGGTGCGATTTTCTACGTTACTTTCGTTCTTAAGAATGGGTAAATTATATAACACTGTAGATGCGGGTCTTAACTCTTAAGCCAGATAAGAAAGGTGTATGGTTGACTGATGGGTTGACAACTGATTGTAGCAAAGATACAAAATCTGTGAAATAGTGTCTTCCGGATGCTGTTCGAATACTGTATACTTTACAAATGATCATTGATGTGAGTATAATGGGTGGTTGTGAGGGAGGCAACATTGTTGTTCACGGATATACTACCTTCGCCAAAAGTCAATGAAATTCCACATGTATACCTGCTCCTTTTTTTCAACGGGGAATGAGCATGAATAGATGTCATGATAACTGCTGAATTTTATTTTATATAATATTATGTATTTTAAACTATGAATAATATCAGAAGGTATGTGTAAAGCCCAAAATCTGAACTTCAAACGCTGCTAATTCCTCATTTCTTTTTTATGTAGCAGATGGGGGAAGTTGCCAAGGACTTGACAGCCGGAACTATGGGAGGGGTGGCGCAGCTGGTTGTCGGGCACCCCTTTGACACCATTAAGGTCAAGCTTCAAAGCCAGCCCGCCGCACTTCCTGGCCAGCGCCCCAAGTATTCCGGTGCAATGGATGCAGTTAAGCAGACACTTGCTGCGGAAGGCCCGAGGGGCTTATACAAAGGGATGGGAGCCCCGCTTGCCACAGTTGCAGCCTTCAATGCTGTTCTCTTTACCGTTAGGGGGCAAATGGAGGCATTACTAAGGTCGGAACCTGGTGCCCCACTCACAGTGAATCAACAGGTCGTATGTGGTGCTGGTGCTGGAGTTGCAGTTTCTTTCCTGGCATGCCCAACAGAGTTGATCAAGTGCAGGTCAGTGGTCGTGTGCTTTCATTTACAACCAGAAAATAGCTTTGGGTTAAAGGATTTGATCTTTGACGTAATGGCCCATCATTGTGTTTGTACATCAATGAACTCCTTCTAGTGCCCATTAGGCCACACCCCAAAGGTCAGGTGCTGAAGGACACACCATCAGAGAGGGTCAGTCGGTTGGTTGTTATAGCATTGTGATTACCACGAAAGCCTGAATCGATTAAGTAGGTACACTTATAATAATTGGAATGGTCATCCTTCTGTTTCTCAATAGCAAATAGCATTTGTTTGCTATATTTTTGTCGGCTGAATCACTTAAGACCATTTTCATTTTTATTAGGAACCAAACACTGAGAAAAATATTAATTCATCCGTTCCTTTGATTCTTTAAAAAAAAAAACTAAATCCGCCCTATTTTTATCAGAGAAACTGACCTTATGTCTCTTTTGTCATTTGTGAATATCTATTATGAATGAGTAAGGTGCTTTGTATCTGTTATGAAAGCGCATAAACTATGAGAATGTTGTTTCATTTCATCTCTTTGGATTATAATTTGTGCCACATAGATAATGCAATTCCTTGAGCCTATTCATCTATACTCTCTCTAGCTTAGGGGAAACTTTTGGGGGTTGCTCTCCTTGATTGCACAAGTGTCAATTACATTACCAATAACCTAGGTCTACATGCCCACCAACTGGTCTCTTAAGTTTCTTGGTATGCCCCTCTCTCTTGCCAAGTTTTCAACACCAATGCCGGGTTGAGGTCAGATTGACAGCCGATCGGAAAATTCTGGTCAAATTCTCATTATAGTCGATCCCATCTTGATGGGATAAAGACTTGGATGATGACTGATAATGTAATTACACGAGCTGAAAGAAAGTGCATCTTCGCATGCATTAAGATTGGTTTATTATAGGTTTTACTTTTCACTTTTCCTGCATACATTTTTCTTCTTAAGATTTCATGATTTATCAAGTCTACCCCCAATGGAGTAAGTTTTCTAGTACTATTCTCATTTCTCGCGAAAGTTAAATTTAAGGTGACATGATGCTGTATATATTTTGGGGAGCGAATGTCTGGAGCATGAAATGTTTAGACCCACACAGAAGCCTGCTCAACTTATGAATCCCTTCTCTGCTGGGATTGACTTTGTGAAACAGGTTGCAAGCCCAGAGCGCCTTAGGAGAATCCAGCTCCTCAGCTGCGGTAAAATATAGCGGACCCATGGATGTGGCGAAGCATGTCCTCAGATCAGAAGGCGGCGTGAGGGGCCTTTACAAAGGCTTGGTCCCGACCTTGGGCCGTGAAGTCCCTGGAAACGCTTTGATGTTTGGTGTCTATGAGGGCCTGAAGCAGTACTTTGCCGGGGGAGCAGACACCTCGCAGCTCGGGAGGGGCCCCTTGATTGTTGCGGGAGGCCTGGCGGGTGGATCCTTTTGGCTCACCGTCTACCCGGCTGATGTCGTGAAGAGTTTGCTCCAGGTGGATGACTACAGGAATCCAAAGTACTCCGGCTCCATCAATGCCTTCAGAAAGATTTTGGCATCGGAGGGGATCAAGGGACTCTACAGAGGCTTCGGACCGGCCATGGCTCGCAGCGTTCCGGCCAATGCAGCCTGTTTCTTGGCGTACGAGGTGACCAAATCAAGTCTTGGATGAATTCACCCTGTCGTCTGATTTTCTTATCGATTCTTTTTGTCGGGGTATTTTTTTTTCTTCTTTCTGTTGTCAAGAATTCAGCATTTGGATGGGTAGAAGCATTGGTTTTTCACTGAAAGGGGTGCCTCAATTTTGAAATGAAACCATGCAGGTTGAATCTTTGAACCCCACAACTCCATTGGGACCAAATGGGTTTATCCTGAATTTAACAATAGAAATTATGGGAATTTGGTGCTCTTGAATTAAATCAGATGTGGTTTATGCTGGGATTATTACTTTGCTCGTAGCTATTCGTAAGTGTGGAATTATTCTTCTTCTCTAGAAAATGGTAATTCTGCAGGAACAGCCTGTGTTATGTGGAGAATTAGGGCATGTTTGGCATCGTTCCTTAGGATCGTTCTACTGTTCCTTAGGAACGATCCTCAGGACCTGTTTGGCATGGTTCCGGTTGCGGTGGAGTAGGTGGTGGAGGCGGTGGTGCCCTTATCAATATGACTGGAAGCACACTTCCACACACATGGTGCTTCTTTTTTGGGGAAGTTTGACATAAGTCCTTTTTTTGAGAAGACTTTTAGTTTCAAGACACGTTAAATTTGAAATATAGCTCTAGTTCCTCGATGAATTATAGTTTTTTTGAAGACAAATGTATACTTGTAGGGATCTTAGCTAATATAGCAAATTATGGTGTCCTGCGGCTAATATTGCAAAATAGTTTAGTACCTAGACCTAATTTGCCGATCTTTTTTTGGTAAGTCGAGGGTGCGAGTAATTTCCTGTCCCCTATGGTTAAGACTCCACAGAAAGATATAACATTAAACTAATCTCTTCCAATCCCTTATTGTTTTATTTCATCTACAAGGGTCACACTGTTTTTTTTTTTGGTACATCAGACAGGTGGTCATTGCATCATGACCCTTAGATCCTCATGCACAAGGACAATAAGATCTTGGGGAAACACAGTTTCCCAGTATCTCCCCATGCCGGACAATCTAGCTTCCAGGGCCAACCAGTGGGCTGCGCCATTAGTCGCTTTTGAATCCACTGCACATATAGCTCAGACAATTGATCCCATGCTTGTAAACAAGACATGATTTGTGGGCATATATCCCCCTAGCTCCCCCGGCCAAGCACCAAAGCATCCCGCGCCCGAACAGCATCAGTCAGGATCACCACTCCGCGTAGCCCCGGCCATTGTCACATTGTTTTTCTAACAAGATGAGCATGATTGCCTAGGTCTCAACAGCAGGGAAAATACTATTTGCCCTGGAAACTTTTACCGAATCTCTCAACAAAAAGATGTGTCGCAATCACAACAGTTCGTTTCACCCAGTCCTGACCAATGAATCACGCTCAGCCCGAATCGGCAGGCAAAGGGATGCTATGATTGGATGCCACATCATTCGGTGTGAGAATCGGTATAAGCTTTTTGTATGAACAAGTTGTTTGGCCCGGTCTCAACTCGAGCTTAAGAAATCAGAGAGAGAGAGAGAGAGAGAGAGAGAGAGAGAGAGAGAGAGAGAGAGAGAGAGAGAGAGGGGGTTCCAGAAAGAAGACGATTGCCACATGTCACCTAGAGAAGGATAAAACTTGACATGTGATGCGTCCAGGTGTTTGAGGCTTTTAGTACATAATTATAGATAATATTGATCCGACAACAATGATGATACAAAACTGATTAACATTTGAACCCCAACGACTCTTTTTTTTTTTTTTAATCAACGCTAGAAGATTTTATTAGGGACTCCACTCATGTGACAAAAAAAATCAAATATTTGCATTACAGTTTTGGCCTTTATATATCATGGTATCAGAGAGAGAAAAGAAAATACATAGTACAAAATAGGAGAAAAAACCTCAATGAAAAACAATGGAAAAGAAACAATCAATCTCCAGCTTTTGCAAAGTCCAAGGGACTAAGTATCAAACCCCCACGACTCCATATGGTGATATTTAGACATCATTATAAAGGAAGCGAATTTTGGATATAAAAACATATTTAAGAATTTCAACATCAATTTTTCCTCTCTTTGTTTTCGAAAAAAAAGCCTGCTAGGTTTTTTTTTTCTTGGAAAGTAGGTAATAATTGGAAAGAAAATAATGTTAATAAGTACTTATAGTTTGCAATAATCTTCATCACGGGGTGATGGCGCAGTTGGCTAGCGCGTAGGTCTCATAGCAAAAGAGTGATCCTGAGGTCGAGAGTTCGAGCCTCTCTCACCCCATTTCTTTTTCTAATTTTTTTCCAAATTTTCACCGTCGATTGCAGTCCAAACCACTCGACCAGCTGACATTGACAAGCAGATTTCGAGCCTCTGTTGGGTTGAGCCCACCCATATATGGGACCAACTCTGCTTCTCTCACCCCCAAAACTTATTGGGTCCCACTTCGGTACGATCGTACCGTATGCCCAATTTCGGTACCATACAGAATATATCCC
Organism: Chamaelirium japonicum; assembly: GCA_947650365.1. Taxonomy (NCBI): domain Eukaryota; kingdom Viridiplantae; phylum Streptophyta; class Magnoliopsida; order Liliales; family Melanthiaceae; genus Chamaelirium; species Chamaelirium japonicum. The sequence goes on from OX393550.1 coordinate 56,468,848, forward strand.
GGCCCTCCATTTCGCTTTCCCTCAATCCTAACACTGGAAGCCTTATACTAGGGATCATCCGATGGACCCTATCGATTTCGGTATGGTACCGAACCGAGTACCATACAATTCTCCAAACTTAAAATAGTTCTACAAATTCTCGAAATCTACCGAAATAGTTCCAAGAGATATCTCCGTTGGTAAGACATGTAACACGTGGCCTTTGTCAAGGGTTTGAATCAGTGCTCCGGCATATATTTTTTCCTGTTCTATCATGGTGGGCCTCCCTCTTGTCTTAGTAGCGAGCTTTCCTAATCTATGGGATCGTTAAAAGTCCGGGCATTGCCTGGGAGAGTTGGTTAAGCAACCAATACCTGAGTGAGGAGGTTGTGGGTTCGATTCCGTCTCCTCTCGATTTATCAAGGAGTGTAGTGTAAATTGTCGAGTGGGTTAGGCTTCACTCCTGGAGGGATTAGTCCGAACCCAAAGTAGGCAATTGTTGGAAAGGTTTCGAGACACTCGTTGATGTCAAAAAAAATCAGATCATTTCTCTCGTTCTTATGGTGAGTTTCGATCCTTGGTTTACCCAGTGCCAACACTCTAACAAGTGACCACTATGATGGTCCCTTCAAAAGAATAAGAAGAAATAGTTATACAATAAAATCATCATTACCTCGAATGGTCTAGCACACTATCCTCTTCTTCAGGCTAGAATATCATGGAATCTTCTTCATGATTCCGTCCTTCTCTCAAATCTTTGGAGTTGTCCTCAGATTGAGTCGCGTTGATTCATCAACGACGGAAATCGATTACTTATACATCTATATAACATGATACAACGGTATTGTGCTGACTAGGACAAAAAAAAACCTCTTAGCCATTCGATTTTATGTAATATCAAAGTCGTCTATTGACCCAAATCGGTTGGCTACCTAATAAATGGTAATAAATCTCCAATCATAGCTCTCTCATATATCCTATTAAAAATTTACTATAAAGATATTAAAAACCTACTATAAATATGATAAATATATATTCAATGATATTTAATGGTCATTTGATATTAATTAGTATTTTTTTAAGGTTAATTAGTGCCCCCCCCCCGTCTCTCTCTCTAACAAGTGAATCACACCCTGAAGGTGGCCGTCCAAGTGTCGACGGGCACATCGCCGCCGAAAGCGGCCATTTGAGTGCTGACGGACACGAGTATTTACTTTTTTGAACAGGCTTAGTTGGCCAATTGTCTACGTATGTACTCGATCCCTATTGTTGAAGCATGAACACGATTCATCCATGGCTAAACTCTAAAGACTACAAAAAAGGTAGAATCGAAAGGTTATCATCGAGAATATTATTGTTTACGCATCAAATGTTCTATCAAAAATTTATCGTATGTTTCGAGAACTATCTCCATTTCATCCAATGTTTCTCCATTGCAACTAGAGTAATAGTATTTGAACATACTGCAGGACAACCTCATATACAACCCGCAGTGGTGTGGGGCCGTCGGCCAGGGCTGCTGGTGCAAATGCCAATGCACTACTCAGTGCTGGCCTACACCCCCACACCGCTCCACAGGTTTTCCTGCAGCATGTTCAAATAGCATTACTCTTGCAACAAACTAGGCCAGTGTTACTTTACAGCTGGTATCCTGAGGCTCGGAGTGCTTGTTTTCCCCCTTTTCTCCCCTCTCGGATCTAGGGTTTCGGTGCCCCCTCTTTGCCTCCTCGGACGCCGGCGACAGCACTGGGAAGGTCGAAAAATTAGTGGTGGTGCTTTTAGGGGTGGGATTTGGCCCCCTTCCTCCCCCTTTTGAAGATAGGGGCTCCCTCGGCAGCCGACTTTTTGTGATCGTCGAGCCGGTGACGCATGGCAGTGACCCTCGGCCTTGTTTGACATTTTCCTCTCGGCATCGGGCGCAGTTTCTCGCCGGCTGATGTCGGAGAAGCAGATCTAGCCCCGGCCTCCTGTTGATGGCGGTGGTTTTCCAGATCGGCCTCCGATTGCCAACGACGCGGGTCTCGAAGCTTTGATGGTGGCGGCATCGATCTACGGCGACGGGTGGAGCTGTGGCGTTTCTTCTCCTATTTGGCTTTTTTTTTTAGGTTGTGGATCGCTAGCAGTGGCGAGATCTTTAGCCGGTGGGTGTTGTATTTTCTTTTTTTTTAGGTTTTGTTTTTCTTGGATGTGTTCTTGCATCTTGTTGTATACCGGTGTGGCGTTTGGTTTGAGCGCCGATTGGCGTTTTCCTCCGTCCTGTGTGGCGTTGTTCTTCGTCGGTGGTGGCAATGTTGTGATGGTTCACCGGAGTGATGGTGTTGTGGGGACTTATCCCCTTATTGCGCCGGTATGTATGCTTCCGAGAGTCTGATTGTGACTCCCACCAGTTGATGACCGTTGTAGTCCTCAGATCCAGTACCAAAAAAAAAAAACTAGACCAGTGTTAAAAATTTCAAACCTTTTCATCTTTGAATTTTGATGGGAATTTTTAAGTTTTTAATTTTTGTTTTTGTAAAAAAACCTTCTGTTGGTTTGTTGGTTTCCCACTTTGTTGTTGTTTTTTTTTTTATTGGAAACCGGTTTCCCACTTTGTTGTTTTGACCTTTTGGTTCTCTCTCTATCCATCCCCCAACTTCTCTGGTCCATACTCGCGGCCTTAGCTCTGGGAATCTTTTTCAAGACAGTAGCTTGAAAATGACACCAACGGACCAACCGCCCAATTTGCATCATAGAAACTGATTTGTTGGTCCCTTTGGCATTCAATAAAGTGCATAGGGATGGCGACGGGTCGGGTCGGGTCGGGTCGGGTCGGGTCGGGATAGGTTAATCCCGACTCAATTCTAAATCCGATCGGATTTATTTCGTAAATTTCAAATCCGTCCAAACCCAACTACTTCCATCTCAAACCTAGCTCAATAGGATGGGGTTAGGTTTCCCATTTAGCTCGTCCCGTTGCCGTCCCTATGAGGGTTAAAGTGAGGGTGGTTTGGAAAATTATCAATCGAGCTTTTATTTCATTCAAACTCGAGGGAGGATCCACCGTCTAACATCTTCCCTACTCCTCTTGCCAATCAAGCGAGAGGAATAGCGGAAAACTTCTCTGGCTAACGTTTTGGGAACCCGTTGGAGCCCACTTATAGTTTTAATTTGCTACGGTACTTAAGGAATCAAGTGTTAGGAGCTTGTTGGAGATGCTCTAATGCCATTGGCTTGTCGAAATTCTGGTCGTCAAAGCCGGTTGTCAAATTTTTTTAGTATTTTTGTTACCTGATCGGTTTGCTGCACTTACTGACGGCTTAATCAGGTTGTGCCACATCACCAAGTTTTTTTTTTGGTTCATGAAAGAGGAGGTCAAAGTCAAACGTGACCTCAGGAGGCACCACAATATTGCACAAGTAAAAAAGCTCACTCCGGTGTGGGGTTTATCCCGCGATGGTTGGCGGTTCTTTTGTGGGGCTGTGTTCCCTTCTGGTTCGTCGCCGCGAGGCGGTTTGTTTGTGTCCTATCCGTAGGGCCTTTCTCTGGTCATCGAAGTGGCGCCTCTCTATGCTTGCACCGGGCTGTGGTGCCTCCTAAGATCTGTTGTGATCTCCCTTCATAATACCAAAAAAAAAAGCTGTCACTCCGGCATAAGAAAGACAAGGACATCAAACCTACGAGATAAGATTTATTCATGTGGAATGAGGGAGCCACCACAAATAGTTTCATGATAAGATTTATCAACATAGCTACACGAATATGGAAAAAAAAATGTGGAGCAAGAAGATAATACGAGCCTCAAGTCTACATCTTGGTCTGATTCCTTTCCCATGGGGCACACCAACAAAGAACCCAAATCATTTGCCCCCTTTCTCTGGCCCATCGTTGCAAGAACCCTAATCATCTGCACCCTTTCTCTACCCCATTGTTGCACCCCACGACACAATTATCCGTTTGCACCCATGCCCGATCGGTGCCTCGCACTCAATCCCAACCGGCGGGCAAAGGGATGGCAGTGGGGTAGAGAAAAGGGGGCAAACAATTTGGGTTCACCAACAGATTGCCCAATCCACACTGCCATGGGAAGCTGAGTCTTACCATGCGAAGGGCGCATCCAATTTTTTACCCAATGTCTGAGTTTCCTCACGATCTACATAGTGTGTCGGTTGTAAATTTGTAATGACTAGTGGTTCTCAAAAAAAAAAAAATTGTAACGACTAGTGCACTGGCCACGTGTGTTGCACGTACAACAGTTCCTGATCTATGGACGCTTTTACACGGTTATATCAAGGAAAACTATGATGGCTCTATCGGACCATCTCAATCAGCAAGCGGAATTATTATTCGTAATAGATGGAAAACCCTTGTTGTGTGGCGGATTCAGATTTTTGTCCTGCCAATCTCTAGTTGCTGAATCTATTGGTTTAAAACACTGCCTCAAGATGCTCAAATGTATTGGAGCTCAAAAGGTTATTGCAAAAGGTGACAACCTGATCATCATCACTCTCCTGTTGGATGGGTCGTTAACCCCTCCGTGGTGTATCCGCAATATTCTTGCGGAGTGCAGGAGTCTATCATCAGCTTTTGAAGAATGTCATTTTACTCATGTATTGCGTGTAGGAAATGAGAGCACTCACATTCTTGCCAGATATGTGCTCCAGAATGGTTCGTGTCAGTTTGATTTAGTGATTGATTGTAATGATGCTCAGGTTCAAATTAATTGATTGTAAGTCAGCAGGAGGTATTTTATCTTCTGTTTGTAGTATCTCTTATTAGCCTTGGGGCAGGATGAATAGAACCCCATCTATTTGCCAAAAAAAAAAAGAAGAAGCCATTTTAGTATATGATATGGACACATGTAATAATTATAGGGGCATAAAAACATATTGATATAAGATCCAATATGGGGTTTATGTACCCTATATATGTGGCATAAAAACATATTGTATTATCACAAGTTAGAGAGGCAATCCAATTTGGGGCTTCAGATCTGGGCATTGAGGTACCCATACCCATACCTGAAAGTTAAATTAGTAGAGTTTCTATACCCATACATTTTCCAAGCCATGTAAAAAGTACTAAGACAACATTTGTCCATTAAGCTTCTCTCTATAGGCAGAGCTTCTCTCTCTAGATTCTTGATGGTGGTGGTGTTGCCATAAGGGATCCCCTCATGGGGGGCTCCTCCCTACCCTCTTCTTCTTCCCGAGGTGGAGGCCGAGATCTAGGGATTGATGGAGGAGAAGACCGACTAGAGGGTTGATGATGAGTTCCTATCTCCCCATGCTCCCACTCTGGGAGCTTACATGACGGTGGGTTCTCGTCCTCATCCAAAAGGGGGAAATGTTGCTGGATCGTTCTCCCTTCATGGTGGACAGGGATTGGGAGCCCGATCTGGCCCTTTTAATCGGGTGGCAAAGGTGGTGGATTTCCAATCGAGATTCACAATGGGTGTTCCTGCCGGTGTGGAAATTAGAGCAGATCCTCCTCTAAGGCTTGAGGACTTCCCGCCCCTTCAATACTCGCAACAAAGTCCGCGAGCCTGTGGAGTTCAGCCATTAGTTGCTTCTGATGTTGATTTATCTGGTCAGGGCTGTCTCGATACTGAAAGAGAGGTATAGAGTCTACAGAACATATGATTTTGGAACGATGGAATACCACACCCTCAGTTGGTGGTTCTTCTATAATATTTATGATCAACTAGCATAACAAACAATCCCACAAATATAGGAATATACAACAGTTTAGATTTACATAACAATATTCAAGTTCCAGGTGGTTGCACGGTTGGAGATATGATTCTGCTATCACACCCCCGCAAGCTAATGGGGGCAGGAACACACCAGAAGCTTGTGAGCTAGTTGCTTGAAACGAGTAGAAGAGAGGCCTTTTGTGAAAATATCGGCTACCTGATCAGCAGTACATAGATAACGAATGTCAAGCTCCTTGCGAACTACCTTTTCACGAACATAGTGGTAGTCGATCTCCAAATGCTTCATTTTGGAGTGAAATACTGGATTTGATGCTAGTGATATGGAGCTGATGTTATCACACCAAATTATAGGGGTGGACAAGTAGAGGCCTAAGTCTTTAAATAACAAGCGAAGCCAGGATATCTCAGCAGCTGTATAAGCTAGTTGTCGATATTCTGCTTCAGTGCTGGACCGCGATATAGTGCAATGTTTCTTTGCACTCCATGAGATGGGATTTGAATAAAAAAAGATGCAATATCCACTTGTTGAATGACGATCGTCCGGATTGCCGGCGTAGTCAGCATCAGAATATGCTTCTAATCTTAGACGACCAGGTTGATAGAAGAGCCCGTGATCGTGTGTTGACTTCAAGTATCGTAAAATACGTTTGACTGCACTCCAATGTAATGTAGTTGGCTGATGCATAAACTGGCAAACTTGATTAACTGCGTATGAAATATCCGGACGAGTGATTGTTAAATATTGAAGAGCTCCCACAACACTTCGATACTCCGTACCATCCAGAAGAGGATCCCCATCATGAATGCTCAATTTCTTGCCGGTTGAAGATGGAGAGGAGACAGGTTTGACATCTTGGAATTTTGTTTGATGAAGCAGATCCATTGTATACTTAGATTGAGTGAGAAACATACATCCATTATCGGACACTACCTCAATTCCGAGAAAGAAAAGCAAGGGTCCCAAGTCTTTTATGGAGAATTTCTGTCCGAGACTGTGTATAAGATCAGAAATATAGGTAGCATTGTTGCCAGTAATGAGGATATCATCCACATAGATAAATAGAATAATGATAAGCTCCTTTCTTCGAAATGTGAATAATGAGTAGTCGGCCTTGGATTCTTGAAAACCAAGTTCTTCAAGATAGTCCGAGAATCGTTGAAACCATGCTCGTGGAGCCTGTTTCAATCCATATAGGGATTTATGAAGTTTGCACACATGATGAGGGTAATTCGGGTCAGTGAATCCCGATGGCTGCCGCATATAGACTTCCTCTGATAAGATACCATGTAGAAATGCGTTTTGGACATCTAACTGTCGAATGTGCCACTTGTGATGCACAGCTAAAGAAATAACGGTACGGATAGTAGAGTGTTTGACAACAGGACTAAAGTCTCTGAATAGTCAAGACCCTCATGTTGGTGAAACCCATTAGCAACTAGTCGTGCCTTGTAACGTTCAACGGACCCATAAGCTTTCCGTTTGATTTTGAATACCCATTTGTTTGGAAGAATGTTCATATCGGAGCGAGGTGATACCAAGGACCAAGTTCCATTCTGCTGCAGAGCATTGAATTCTGCACCCATAGCATTGCGCCATTCTGTTTGTTTTAATGCTTGACTAAAACAAGTTGGTTCTACTAGAGCATCGTGATCTATGTGCATAGCATACTTTGGGTTGGGTTTAGAGACCCCGGCCTTGCTTCTGGTAACCATAGAATGAGAGGAATCAGCTGGGACTAGTTGCAATGCAGGTTCAAAAGAGAGAGGCGCAGGCGTAATAGGAGTAGGTAATTCTGGGGAGTTTTCAGATACTAGTGAAGATGGGATCAGATGTTCTATTTTGGGAGTTTGTAAAGTGGGGTTATTGGATGAAGGTAAAGTAGTCAGTTCAATTATAGGGACAAATGAATCCAAGGATAATGTTGTTGCAGAGTTTGGTTGAGCATCTTCTTTAAATGGGAAAGAGTGTTCATCAAAGACCACATGACAAGAGAGATAGACACGACCAGTAGCTTGATCAAGGCAACGATATCCTTGATGGTTGAGAGAATAACCCAGAAAAACACATCTCTTGGATTGGAATTGAAGTTTGTTTGTATTATAGGGTTGTAAATAAGGAAAACAAGCACAACCAAAAATTCGAAGAGTATCATACTTGGGAACCTTAGTAAACAATTTTTTATATGGAGAAATATTGTGTAGAACACGAGTTGGGAGTCGATTGATGCAATATAAAGCAGCATTAAAAGCATCAACCCAGTAGATGGGGGGAATATGAGATTGTGCAAGAAGTGTGAGGCATGTTTCAACAATATGCCGATGTTTCCTTTCAGCTACTCCAATTTGTTCAGGATGACCTGGACAGGAGGAGCGAAAAGAAATTCCATTATTTTGTAGAAATTGTTGAAAAACTTGTTTGATATATTCACCTCCCCCATCAGATTGGAAGGATTTAATTTTGCAAGAGAAGTGGTTTTGCATTTGCAATTTAAATTTAACAAAGATGTCAAAGACTTCATGTTTGAACTGCATTGGGAAAAGCCAGGAATAACATGAATAATCATCTACAAACAGAACATAATATTTGGATCCTTTGAAAGAAGTGAGAGGTGAGCACCAAACATTCGAATGAATTAGTTCCAAAGGACATTTTGATACTGAATCCGATAACAAAAATGGTAACTTAGCACTTTTACCCATAGGACACGAGTGACACATTGAAAATGAATTTGACCCTTTCATAAGCAAACTTTTATTAGACATAAGCTGGAAGAGAATAGAAGAAGCAAGGTGGCCAAGTCTGGAGTGCCAATCTTGCGCATCGACCCGAACGCAAGCGGACGCCCTAATTTGGTAGAGACCTGGTTATGAATGCGCATTGGATAGAGACCATGATCACTCTTGCCACGGAAAAGCATCCTCCCGGATTTGAGGTCCTTTACATGGAAACAATCAGGGAAGAAAACAAAGTAACAGTTATTATCACGCGTAAATTGATGAACAGAAAGAAGATTTGCAGCAACATTAGGGCAATGAAGAATATTGTTCATATTATAAGAGGATGAATTATGGGTGAACTCAGATGAACCAATATGGGTAATGTTCAAACCTGCACTGTTGCCCACTGTTACTTGATCTTTTCCATGGTATGTATCATGAATGGATAAGTTGGCAAGGTCTGAAGTAATATGATGTGACGCTCCAGTATCAGGGATCCAAGTGGTTTCTTGAAGGCTGCATCTGCCATTGTGGGCACCGAAATTAGCCCACAGATTGGACCCGACCCGCATACGAAACTGGGCCCGCGCATAACGGCCCGCATACGAAACCTGGCCCATACACAACGGCCCACATGCGGAAATCTGGCCCACACACAACGGCCCACATGCGCAACTCGGCCCATACACAACGGCCCGCATGCGAAACCTGGCCCATACACAACGGTCCGCATGCGAAATCTGGCCCGCACACAACGGCCCGCATGCGAACTCGGCCCGCGTGCAAACCCAATTCGCGCATCGCGGCCCAACTCAAAGCAAACGGGTCCACCCGACCCGCAGCTCGAGCACAAAAAGGGGGGCCCACCGGCCCCCCCTCTAGAAAACCGTGCCCCCCTCCCCATGGGGAGGTGGGGCCGGCCATAAAGAAAAAGAAAACAAAAAGGAAAAAGAAAAAGAAAAGAAAAAGAAAAGAAAGGAAAAAGAAATCAAAACCGCCTCGATGCGGGGGGAGGTGGCGTGGACGTCTACGTAGCTGTAGATCCGCGACGATCCCTCGATCCAACGGACAAGATGACGTTGTGTCGCCATCCGATCCAAAAGTGCAACAAAAATAACAACTCGATCTTTGAAGATCGAGTCACATCTAGTCCGTAACCACCCCAACTAAAAAGGAGGGGATCGGGTTTGTTTCCCCAAATAAGGGAACAATATCTTGATGGTTATGGGGGGAGATATTGTAGGAAACAAAAAAGATTTCAGCCATATCTCCCCCAACCACCCCCCTTTGCCTATAAATAGAAGGGGTGGGGGAAGGCACAAAGGGTTGAAAGCTGAAGAGGAAAAGGCTCTGTAAAGACGAGCTCCAACGCTTGAAGACCGAAGGCTTCACGAGGCACGGCAAGCACGTCCTACGGGAATCCTTGGCCCTTCAAGTCCTCATCAATGTGAAGACCTTGCACTCGAAGATCAAAGCTTCGACTCCTCGCACGAAGAAGAAACCTTGGAGGAGAAGACCCGGAGTCGTCGTCATCCCGACTTCTCCAACGATCTTCATCAACTCCGAAGAAGCCATAAGCAAAGGCCGGAGAAGAAGATCGAAGCCGACAACACCCGTCGTCTTCAACAAAGGCGTCGACTCCTCGCACGAAGAAGAAAGCTTGGAGAAGAAGGCCTGAAGCCGGTGCTACCCCTGCCGTCTTCGTCAACAAAAGCCGACGCTACAACCGTCGTGCGGAGATCGGTGCTACCCCCACCGTCTTCACCAACAAAGCCGACGCTACAACCGTCGTGCGGAGATCGGTGCTACCCCCGCCGTCCTCATCAACAAAGCCGACGCTACAACCGTCGTGCGGAGATCGGTGCTACCCCCGCCATCTCCACCAACAAAGCCGACGCTACAACCGTCGCACGGAGATCGGTGCTACCACCGCCATCTTCATCAACAAAAGCCGACGCTACAACCGTCGCATAGAGATCGGTGCTACACCCGCCATCTCCAAAAGAAGCCTTCAACTCCAATCAAGCCAAACACGCCCGGAGAAGAAGCCGACGTCACAACCGTCGTCGGGTCCGAAAGCCGAAGACGAAAGAGCTTCGCAAGAGAAGCTCCAATGCTCGACGACCAAAGGCTTCACGAGGCACGGCAAGCATATCCTACGGGAGTCCTTGGCCCTTCAAGTCCTCATCAACGTGAAGACCTTGCACTCGAAGGTCAAAGCTTCGACTCATCGCACAAAGAAGAAAGCGTGGAGAAGAAGATCCGGAGCCGTCATCACCCGATTGCTCCAACGATCTTCATCAGCTCCGAAGACGCCATAAGCAAAGGCCGAAGACGAAGATCGAAGCCGACAACACCCGTCGTCTTCAATCAAGGCATCGACTCCTCGCACGAAGAAGAAAGCCGGGAGAAGAAGGCCTGAAGCCGGTGCTACCCCTACCGTCTTCGTCAACAAAAGCCGACGCTACAACCGTCGCACGGAAGCCGGTGCTACCCCAGCCGTCTTCGTCAACAAAAGCCGACGCTACAACCGTCGTGCCGAAGCCGGTGCTACACCCGCCGTCTTCATCAACAAAAGCCGACGCTACAACCGTCGCACGAAGATCGGTGCTACCCCCACCGAAAAGCCAATACCGACGCCACAACCATCGAGGAAGCCGGAAGAATAAAGAAGCCTTGAAGAAGTAACGCCAGTCGTTCGAGAAGAAGATCGAGTCAAAGCTAAAGTCAAAGCCGACGCAAGAAGCCAAAGCAAACACACCGGTCAGGCCCGCGCTAAAGCAACGCACGTGCCAAAGCCAAGCAACTACGACGGTCACGAGCAAAGCACCGCACGTTCTAGCCGATACGACGCGAAGTCCGGAAGAACTAAAGCATCGCAAGTCTCTACCCGTCTACGTTCAAGCGCAAGCGCCAAAGCAAAGCAAACGCCAGAGCTACGCCAAAGCTACGCCAAAGCCGAAAGCTAAAGCCAAAGCCGAAGCCAAAAACACGATCGACGCCGCGAACCGACGATCAAGGATGCCAAGGTCTAGCAAGGATCGAGGAAGACACGAAGGTCGAGGAACAAAGCCCAAAACCTCCCTAGCCGAGAAAGCGCGAAGCACGGACGGGACAAAATCAACGGCGGAAACTCCTTAGCCTCTCAAAAACCCTCACCCTGTAAAGACCTCTGTCCTGGGCAACCCCTTCAGAGCTCTCGCACGAATACCACGTGGAGACGCGGATCAAAGGGACCCTCCAGAGGATCTCTCCCACAATCTCCTGATCAAAGAAAATTTGTAATCTCGTGTGATCCGCAATAAAGACGACCCAAATCTTTTTCCGCGACCACAGATTTCTGGCACGCCCGGTGGGACATCCTCTCCTTTCATCCGTACATTTGAAGAAGTTGCTTCAAGTTCGCCATGGCCGGAACGAATGATGATACGTTTGCTCCAACAAGCCTCTCACCTATCGCACCTATCGCCGAGTCTCCATTACTCCAACACGGTGATCCAGAAAACCCGGAGGATGTCATTCCCCCGGTAGTACGTGTCTACACTTGGCGTACTCAAACTCTTGCGGACTTCTTCACGCTAGAAACTGCTGCCGAAGATGCCCGCCAAGGCGCCAATGAGGCCTTGGTGCATGAAGAAACGAGCCTCAATCCTGGAACATCTGTCCAGAAGTTTGGGGAGGACCAGCCCCAACCCCGAACCCGTTCGGGTTCTCCAGCGGACTTTGCACCTCCCTTGCCGGGGGCAAACATCCGTCATCAAGCAGAAGCAAGTCAGCGTAACTACGTCTCCGACGACGATGGCGAGGGTGCGGGAGTACAACATCAAGACGTCCTACGACATCATCCTCCGTCCGCTCTCCAGCTCCAAGTCATGCAAATGGGTGAACACATGGCTCAGCTCACCCGACTAATGGAAGAGAAAGATCGTCACATCAATACCTTGCTTCAAAGGCTGAGTACCAGGGATGCCGCAACATTCGGTCAACCTCCTGCTTCTCCAGTAGCTGCTCCAGCCCCGTCTCCAACTCCTGCTCTTGCAGAAGTTGGCCCGGCAATACTAGCAACTACTCCTGCACTTTCCTTGGCGCCCGTGCTAGCCTCGGCGGCCACGCAACCTTCGATGGCAGCGACGATGAATGCCCAGCAGATACAAGCACTGGTGGCAGACATGATGCGTTCCCACGGCAGCAGCCTACCTCCTATTACGGCGGTATATTCAAAGCCTTACACCACAAGGATCCAACAGCTGCGCTTCCCTATCGGGTTCCAGCCACCAAAGTTCCAGCACTTCGACGGGAAGGGAAATCCAAGGCAACACATTGCCCACTTCGTCGAAACTTTCAACAACGCCGGCACATACGACGACGCGATGGTGAAGCAGTTCGTTCGCACTCTCAAAGGTAATGCTTTAGACTGGTATGTTGATCTTCCTCCAGGATCCATTGATAGCTGGGATCAAATAGAGAGGGAGTTCCTCAACCGCTTCTACAGTACTCGGTGCATCGTCAGCATGACCGAGCTTACTGCTACCAAGCAAAAGAAGGATGAGCCGGTGATCTACTACATTGATCGTTGGAGAAACCTTGCGCTAAACTCGCGAGATCGCTTGTCTGAAGACTCGGCTATTGAGTTGTGCACCCAAGGCATGCACTGGGGCTTGCTCTACATTCTCAAAGGGATCAAGCCTCGGTCCTTCGAAGAACTGGCGACTCGAGCCCACGACATGGAGCTCAGCTTAGCAAATCGTGGGGACTCAAAGGCCATAGCCTTCCAGAAGGTGGAAGAGGAGGACGAACCGGCGGTATCAAAGCAAGTTAATGTCACCGACCTCGCTTCGACTTCCAAACCACTCAAGATCGGTGGCAAGCTGGACAAAGGCAAAGTAGCCGCCATACCACCTCCTCAGCCTCAACGGCCACCAAGGATGACCCTCGAGGAGCTTGAAGCTAAGGAGTATCCCTTCCCAGACTCGGAAGTTTCCTCCATGTTTGATCAGTTGATGCAAGAAAAGATGATCGAACTTCCGCCACCAAAAAGGCCGGAACAAGCACATCGAGTCAATGATCCGCTCTTCTGCAAGTACCACCGGATGGTCAACCATCCCATCGAGAAGTGCTTTGTCTTCAAAGATAAGATCATGACACTCGCCAAGCAAGGGATGATCGAGATCGACTCTAGTGATATCGTCGAGTCAAATATGACGTCAATCACCTTCGATTCCTTCCCGCCAGCACTGACCGCTCCACAACGCACTTCAGCAAGGCTGCGCATCGTCTGTCAAAGATCGATGGCGAAACCAGCTCCAAGAAGACGACGACGGTATGCTCCTGCAGTACCCAGGGCCAAAGCCTCACTGCCTTGGGGGCAACTGCCTCTCGCGCAAACACTCCCTCTTCCAAACAAAGCTACATCCCAGCATGTGCTCAAAGTAAGAAACGAGCAAAGAGACCCTGAAGTCAGCCTGCTAGGCCAGCCATCAGGTAAGTTCGACTTCTATGTCTTCTACTCCAAACCTCCTTCGATCCCAATGAAAGAAATCAAGCCAACCGGCTGGGGATCAGAAGATGAATCAGTAAAGCCTCCAGAAGAGCAAGTTCTTCCGATCAAAGAAGAGCCTTCGGTCACGGCACCAATTCTTCACCCTGACGAAGAAGATCTTACTGATGAAAATGCATGGGCTATGGCGCCTCGAAGGAGAAGACCACGACGATCAAGCTACAGGATAGCACGTCTGGCCAACCACGAGAAAGATCGGGCGACAACAAAACTCCCCGAAAGAAAGACCTTCAAGGAAAAGAGTGAAGCTCCAGAAAGAAAGACGTCCAAAGTACGTCCAGTAAGTTCGAAAAATCTTCTCCAGCAAATATGCCCAGAGCTGGCGACACTCCAGGAGTTTTTCCCCAGCCGCTTACTTGAAGTTGATCAAAACCTCAAGGTCTCTTGTTGCACGAGGGAAGTTCACCAAGTGCTCAATGAAGAAAGCGGCACCAACATCGAAAGCATGGGGAGAACCATCGTCGCCAACGGCAAGCACTGCAACGAGGCTGAATCACACCTTGCTGACGTCGAGTGCCACCAGGCCGACGACCCCGTTGCAGAAGTTCCTCCAGCAAAAGCTCCACGAGCCCAGAAAGTCAAAGCAGCTGCGAGGGACAAAACCACTCCACTTGCAAAACTAGCGACATTCTCCAGCCAAACGGTGCACAAAGATAAAGAAGCATCAGCATCGAGACAGAAAATTCACCTCAACTCCAAATCAAGCTCAATGCCACATGTTCCATTGCTTGCTCAAGCTGCTTCAGTCCTACGACTCGAATCTCAATGGCTTCGCAAGCCAGGACGATCACCTTCCACTCCAGCAAAAGAACCAGCGTCACCATTCTCCGAGACCAACTTCATCACTTTGCAAGAGATGGCACTACCGTTACATGGTCTGTTGCATGTCTCGAGCTCAACCGAGTCTTCCGAGTACACCAACTCCGAGCAACTCGCAATCAAGCTAGGAAACACTCGGGGGCAAAACTCCATCGAGCTGATGTTAAAATCCAGCTGCAACAAAGAAAGCACAGAGCATATGGGTTCATTACCCTCAGTTGCGATACCACATCGCCTGACAAAGACTCAAGCTCGTCTCTCCAAAAGCGACGAACAAAGTCTTCTAAACCACCGAGACATCGACTCTAGTCAAACTCCAGCAATCACCAAAACTCCAGGCAAGAAGATCTTCACTTCTAACTACATTGAAGCGAAGAAGGCGGATGACAACTGCGAACCAGCAGCGACTCTGCCTACCAGTGGCAAGTCCCTCAAAAGGTACTTTGCCTAGTGCAAGGTTACCCCCCTTGCCCAAAAAAAAAAAAAAAAAGGGGTAATAAAGGAACTACGTGTGACTTGATCCCTCTCAGTAGGGTACGTAGGCAGCCTGTAAAGGTTCAGTCCAAACAAAAAAAAAAGTAAACCACCATTCCAGAAAAATAAGCCCAGAAAAGATGCAAGTCCAACTCCGTGGGACGAGAAGCCGTCAGCCTCTGTCAAACCACCAGCTTCCAGCGCTGCCATAGCTCATCTCTCGAGGCACCCACGCGGTGCAATTCCGAAAGGCGAGAAACCACCAGCTCTCGGTGGTTCGTAAGCTTCTCCCGCTGCTTTGCAAGCTCCGTTGCAAAAGTCTTCTCGGTTGCTCGAGCTTTCTCCAAACGGGACTCCAGCATCTGAAGCAACACATGAATAGCAAGTCAAAGTCCTTGAGGTGCCGAAGCGGCTCGCATCCCACAGCTTACACGCGCTGCAACTCCAGGGGTAGAGGAGCCATCAGCTTCCAACGCATCGCCAGCTCTGCACGCTGCTTCGCAAGGTTCGCTCCAGAAGCCTTCTTGATCACCCTACCAGCTCAACGCGTCGCAAGCTCTGTACGCTGCTTCGCGAGGTTCGCTCTGAAAGTCTTCTCGGCCGCTCGAGCTTTCCCCAAACAGGACTCCGATTCCTAAAGCGACGCACGAGCGGCCTCCATTTTCTTCTGCACCCGAACCAAGTCTGCAGTAGCAAACGTGTGAAGCCCCTCCAGTCGACGTTCCTTTTCCTCGGCCTTTGCCAAACGCCAAGGAAACGTCCTCCTCTAGTGAAGCCCGTTGCAAGCAATGAGCCTAGCTGTCCGCCAAAAGGGTGCACATATGCTCCTCAAACAAGGAGCCATCCACCAGGAAACCCACTAGTTACTCAAAGCGTCAAGACCCTCCTCTTGGAAGGGTGCACGTGTCGTCTGGATAAACTTCCAGCACAACTCTCCAAAAGAAGCTTCGAAAGAAGACTCTGCGATCTACACTTTCACTGGTAAGTCTCTGAGTGCTGAGATAAGGCACGATCCTGTCCTGAAGACCCAAGCACGGAAACCGCCTCCAGGACCATCGCCGTGACGGCTGTCAAAGACGTCACAAGAACTGACAAAGAAGCTGCGACCAAAACATCCGTTGGGACTGACTTCTGAATGGCAACTCCGGACTCGGTCGAACGATCTACCGTGAAGATCCCTCATCGGTGAGAATGAGCTCGTCCAACTTCGACACACGCTTCCTGCTTCGAAGTACGGCGGTAGAAGACTCGCGCAAAAGAGAAACGAAGAGGCGTACTCCCGTGGGAGACCGTGTCGACGATCCATCCAGAAGTCGGAAAGCTCTCGTAACAGCGGCAGAAGACTTGCGCAAAAAGGAAACGAAGATGCGTACTCCCGTGGGAGACCGCATCGATGATCCATCCAGAAGTCGGAAAGCTCTCGTAACGGCGACAGAAGATTTGCGCAAAAGGGAAACGAAGATGCGTACTCCCGTGGGAGACCGCATCGACGATTCATCCAGAAGACGAAAAACTCTCGTAACGCCGGACCCTAAAAAAGAAAGGGAGAAAAGCACAAATCAGCCACGCATGCAAACAAATCAAGTCAAGCAAAAAAAAAAAAAAAAAAGAAGAAGAAGAAGAAGAAGAAGAAGAAAAGGGCCTCGAGCCAAGGACTGCATCCTTCGCGACCTCCACGAAGCCAAAAAGATTGTTAGAGCTGTCACCGAGGTCAAGATCAGCAAGCAAAAGACGACCAAGACAGGCTGCTCCTTGTCAATGCTAGTGACTTCATCTTCCTCCTCGTTGAACTCCAGAACGCCCATCTTGATGTCCTCCAAGCTGACATCACCATCAGAAAAAGTTCTCTCCATAGTCCAGAGGAACATCCAGCCCGTCTCGCCCAGCCTGCCCGGGTGCAACCTCGCCAGTTGCTCTACTCTCGCGGTAGACCTCAACGGTCCCGTCGGCCTTCGAAAAGCACTCGAAGGGACAAGTCCTGCAAGGAAACGAAAAGTGCAAGTCAAATCAAGATGCAAGGTCAATTCCAGGAGAAAGGGCAGTGCAAGTCCAGAAAAAAAAAAAAAAAAAAAAAAAAAAAAAAAAAAAAAACCGGAGCTGAAGCTGCAGCCCCAAAGGGGACCATAGCCCCATGAAAAACCCAAGACCGGAGAGGGGTCAGCAGCCCTTTTCTTCCTTCAAAATCCAAGAACCCAAAGGGCCACAGCCCCTTAATGCCAAAAACAAAAATATAGAGGGGGCCGTAGCAAAAATAGCCACAGCCCTCTTCTCTCCGAAAACCCACAGCCCCCAAACAGGATTGTGGTCTTCAACTTCCGCACCCCGCAGCCCCGGCCGAGCCCGCCTCCGCACCTCGCAGCCGCCCCGCGCGCTGCGCCCGCCGCAACCCCGGCCCGTGCACCGATCGCCCGCTCACAGCCGTCTTCACCCGCAACCGACGCCATTCGCCACTGTTGCGCACGACCTCGACCCTGCTGCAGCCCCTCTTTGCAGAAAGGAAAACCGAGAGGGGGGCCACAACAAAAAGCCGCAGCCCCAGCCCCCTTGTGCAAAATGGAAAAACCGAGAGGGGGGCCACAGCAAAAAGCTGCAGCCCCCCCCTCTCTCTCTCCCCTGTTAAAACCCGCGGGGGGGGCTATGGGCCTCGGCTAACCCGGCCACCGGCACCCTGCCGCGCCCGCACCAACCCGGCCACCAGCACCCTGCCGCACCCACGCCGCGCCGTGCCGGCCACCAGCGCGCACGCCACCGCCGCTGCCGCTGCTGCGCCGGCCCCCGCCCGCGCAACCGCGCCACCGCCGCTGCCGTTGCCGCTGCTGCGCCGGCACTCGCGCCCCGCTGCCGCTGTCGCTGCTGCGCCGGCCCCCGCGTGCCACCACCGCTGCCGCTGCTGCGCCGGCCCCAGCGCGCCACCTCCGCGCCGCTGCTGCTCCGCTGGCCCCCGCGCCGCCGCTGCTCCGCTGGCCCCTGCGCCGCCGCTTGAGCCGCCGCAGCGGCCACCGCACGCCGCCGATGCTGTTGCTGCCGCCCCTACACCGCGCCGGCCTGAGCGCGCTGCAGCCCGCACCTCGCCGCCGCCTGCGCTGCCGCTGACCCCGCGAACCCGACGGCAGAGACGAAGAAGAAGAAAAAAAAAAAAGAGAGAATGAATCTATTTTTTCATTGAACACCCTATAAATAGGAACAATCGGTTATTGGGATAAAGACGAGGAAAATCTCTTATTCCCTGAATCTAGGGGTCTCTATCCGGTGGGCATCAATATCCGATGTAACCACGGAAAAAAAAAAACACGAAGAAAGTGGGGCCAAACCTCGTCGACACTGTCTTCTCCTTGCGCTGTGCCAGACGCGTCGTCATCATCACCTTTAACTGCAACAATCGGCTTCCACCATTGCGCTCCTGCACCGAAGAGGGGCAACAACCCTCCACCGAGGTGCATCGCGGTCGTACTCGTGCTCCCGTCGCCTTGCTGCCCTGGGACTCCGCACAGCGACCGCCGTCAATGTTCGCACCATCCTCGATTCAAAGGAAGTCCGCGACAACAAGGAAGATGAACAAAACCTTAGAAGACGTCTTCGTCTCCAAGCCGCCAAAGCCCTTCGTCTCCCGCGCTAGCAAAATGATGGGGGAAACGAAATGGCGGGGGTCCTCATAAAGACCTAAATTCTGAGCGAACACACAAGTCAAGGCCAAATGCTACGCGTTTCCCGCGGGCGCACTCGACCTTGAGGGGGCATTTGTGGGCACCGAAATTAGCCCACAGATTGGACCCGACCCGCATACGAAACTGGGCCCGCGCACAACGGCCCGCATACGAAACCTGGCCCATACACAACGGCCCACATGCGGAAATCTAGCCCGCACACAACGGCCCACATGCGCAACTCGGCCCATACACAACGGCCCGCATGCGAAACCTGGCCCATACACAACGGCCCGCATGCGAAATCTGGCCCGCACACAAAGGCCCGCATACGAACTCGGCCCGCGTGCAAACCCAATTCGCGCATCGCGGCCCAACTCAAAGCAAACGGGTCCACCCGACCCGCAGCTCGAGCACAAAAAGGGGGGCCCACCGGCCCCCCCTCTAGAAAACCGTGCCCCCCTCCCCATGGGGAGGTGGGGCCGACCATAAAGAAAAAGAAAACAAAAAGGAAAAAGAAAAAGAAAAGAAAAAGAAAAGAAAGGAAAAAGAAATCAAAACCGCCTCGATGCGGGGGGAGGTGGCGTGGACGTCTACGTAGCCGTAGATCCGCGACGATCCCTCGATCCAACGGACAAGATGACGTTGTGTCGCCATCCGATCCAAAAGTGCAACAAAAATAACAACTCGATCTTTGAAGATCGAGTCACATCTAGCCCGTAACCACCCCAACTAAAAAGGAGGGGATCGGGTTTGTTTCCCCAAATAAGGGAACAATATCTTGATGGTTATGGGGGGAGATATTGGAGGAAACAAAAAAGATTTCAGCCATATCTCCCCCAACCACCCCCCTTTGTCTATAAATAGAAGGGGTGGGGGAAGGCACAAAGGGTCGAAAGCTGAAGAGGAAAAGGCTCTGCAAAGACGAGCTCCAACGCTTGAAGACCGAAGGCTTCACGAGGCACGGCAAGCACGTCCTACGGGAATCCTTGGCCCTTCAAGTCCTCATCAACGTAAAGACCTTGCACTCGAAGATCAAAGCTTCGACTCCTCGCACGAAGAAGAAAGCTTGGAGAAGAAGACCCGGAGTCGTCGTCATCCCGACTTCTCCAACGATCTTCATCAACTCCGAAGAAGCCATAAGCAAAGGCCGAAGAAGAAGATCGAAGCCGACAACACCCGTCGTCTTCAACAAAGGCGTCGACTCCTCGCACGAAGAAGAAAGCTTGGAGAAGAAGGCCTGAAGCCGATGCTACCCCTGCCGTCTTCGTCAACAAAAGCCGACGCTACAACCGTCGTGCGGAGATCGGTGCTACCCCCACCGTCTTCACCAACAAAGCCAACGCTACAACCGTCGTGCGGAGATCGGTGCTACCCCCGCCGTCTTCATCAACAAAGCCGACGCTACAACCGTCGTGCGGAGATCGGTGCTACCCCCGCCGTCTCCACCAACAAAGCCGACGCTACAACCGTCACACGGAGATCGGTGCTACCACCGCCGTCTTCATCAACAAAAGCCGACGCTACAACCGTCGCATAGAGATCGGTGCTACACCCGCCATCTCCAAAAGAAGCCTTCAACTCCAATCAAGCCAAACACGCCCGGAGAAGAAGCCGACGTCACAACCGTCGTCGGGTCCGAAAGCCGAAGACGAAAGAGCTCCGCAAGAGAAGCTCCAACGCTCGACGACCAAAGGCTTCACGAGGCACGGCAAGCATATCCTACGGGAGTCCTTGGCCCTTCAAGTCCTCATCAACGTGAAGACCTTGCACTCGAAGGTCAAAGCTTCGACTCCTCGCACAAAGAAGAAAGCGTGGAGAAGAAGACCCGGAGCCGTCATCACCCGATTGCTCCAACGATCTTCATCAGCTCCGAAGACGCCATAAGCAAAGGCCGGAGAAGAAGATCGAAGCCGACAACACCCGTCGTCTTCAATCAAGGCATTGACTCCTCGCACGAAGAAGAAAGCCGGGAGAAGAAGGCCTGAAGCCGGTGCTACCCCTACCGTCTTTGTCAACAAAAGCCGACGCTACAACCGTCGCACGGAAGCCGGTGCTACCCCTGCCGTCTTCGTCAACAAAAGCCGACGCTACAACCGTCGTGCCGAAGCCGGTGCTACACCCGCCGTCTTCATCAACAAAAGCCGACGCTACAACCGTCGCACGAAGATCGGTGCTACCCCCACCGAAAAGCCAATACCGACGCCACAACCGTCGAGAAAGCCGGAAGAATAAAGAAGCCTTGAAGAAGTAACGCCAGTCGTTCGAGAAGAAGATCGAGTCAAAGCTAAAGTCAAAGCCGACGCAAGAAGCCAAAGCAAACGCACCGGTCAGGCCCGCGCTAAAGCAACGCACGTGCCAAAGCCAAGCAACTACGACGGTCACGAGCAAAGCACCGCACGTTCTAGCCGATACGACGCGAAGTCCGGAAGAACTAAAGCATCGCAAGTCTCTACCCGTCTACGTTCAAGCGCAAGCGCCAAAGCAAAGCAAACGCCAGAGCTACGCCAAAGCTACGCTAAAGCCGAAAGCTAAAGCCAAAGCCGAAGCCAAAAACACGATCGACGCCGCGAACCGACGATCAAGGACGCCAAGGTCTAGCAAGGATCGAGGAAGACACGAAGGTCGAGGAACAAAGCCCAAAACCTCCCTAGCCGAGAAAGCGCGAAGCACGGACGGGACAAAATCAACGGCGGAAACTCCTTAGCCTCTCAAAAACCCTCACCCTGTAAAGACCTCTGTCCTGGGCAACCCCTTCAGAGCTCTCGCACGAATACCACGTGGAGACGCGGATCAAAGGGACCCTCCAGAGGATCTCTCCCACAATCTCCTGATCAAAGAAAATTTGTAATCTCGTGTGATCCGCAATAAAGACGACCCGAATCTTTTTCCGCGACCACAGCCATCATATGATTTTTGTCTGACGGCAAGGAGGCCGCCATAGCAATCAGCTTTTGAGAAGGTACACGCCCTTCATAAGCTTGATTCATCCGCTGGTAACAATCAATAGCAGTATGCCATGGCTTGTTACATATTTGGCATGCCGGTTTTCTTGGATCTGTAATGGGAGACCCATGACCATAGCTTGAGAAGGGAATCGGTGGCCCACGACCATGGCCCCTTCCTCGCATTGATGCTCCTCGATAGTTCATGGTCCCACGACCACGAGTGGTGGTATGATGAGGCTTAGGAGCATACATTGCAGTAGAAGTAATATCAAGAGAAGGCATGTTCTGTTTTTTCAGTCGCATTTCCGCATCAAGAAGTAACCCCACAAGATCATCATACGAAATGGGATTGTCACGAGTCTGAGCAGAGCTCACGGTTCCTTCATATGTTGGCCCAAGATTATTCATGATGGCTGAGATAAGTTCATAATCTTCCACAGGTTTTCCAGCCTAGGCAAGATTATCAGCAATATGATTAATTTTGTCGATAAAGGCAGAGATGGATAGGCCCTCGCCTTCAGTTCATTTCGCAAATGCAAAATCCGATTATGCGATTGGGACGCATACATTTTCTCGAGTGACTTCCAAGTCTCGTGCGAGGATGTGAATCGAGCAACCGTTGACAGCACTGATGGGGTGAGAGAATTGTTGATCCAACTCAGGATGAGTTGATCTTTCTGTTACCAGTCCACATACGCTGGATTCTCCGTTTTGGTTGCCACACCCGCATCATCACGTTTGTATTGCGATGGGCATAGATTTGTACCAAGTACAAATCCCATGAGGTTCTTGCTCTTCAAGATTGGAGAAATCTGAGCAAGCCATAGTGGATAGTTGGTCCTGTCAAGTTTAATTGACATAAAGCCAGAGAGACTGGGTACCACGACACCAATGCTTGAATTGGTTCCTTCCATCCGAATTAGTGAGGCATCGATCGAAAAGTAGTGGATGAAGAAGAAAAGCAATTGGATCAAACTGTCACTGGACTATAGCTCTGATACCATGAAAGAGAGGTATAGAGTCTACAGAACATATGATTTTGGAACGATGAAAAACCACACCCTCAGTTGGTGGTTCTTCTATAATATTAATGATCAACTAGCATAACAAACAATCCCACAAATATACGAATATACAACAGTTTATATTTACATAACAATATTCAAATTTCAAGTGGTTGCACGGTTGGAGATATAATTCTGCTATCAGATACATGGTGAGGTCTAAGGCAAAATTTCAAAATTGAGCCTTTTTTTTAAGATATTAAAATAAATAATATTAATTAAAATAATTAATATTATAAGAAAAAAATTATTATTCTTGATTTTTTGAAAAACAAAACTATAATGATGCTTTTGTATTCAAGTTTTTTCATATTATTTTTTAATAAATAATATTAAGGTTTATTTTTCTTAAAAATGAGCTGGATTAATCGCAATAAGAGCCAAGGCAGAAACATTCCTCCGAGAGGTTTTACATCTGAGCCGCAAAAAAATAATGTCGATTCAGGTTTCATCGATGAGCGACCCAGTAAAGGAAAAAAATCATAGTCATAATTTTAGAGACAAAGTAAAAAGATCAATTTTGTTCACCCACTTACAATATGTGTGAGCTGTCAGTATCTGGTGGTTACTACGAGGGAGAGCCCCTAAGTTGACTGCAGGAATGCCAGGTACAACTAGTGATTGTGCTGAAGCCAGCATTTCGGTTTGCCCTCCCTTGCTACCCGTTGCCCACTTGATGTTTGATGGATTGTCAGTTTCAGCTAGGGACTGTGTTACAGACACAATTTCGGCAGCCAGGGTCTGTGTTACAGACACAGCTTCAGCACCTTCTTCCTTACAGCCGAATGCCCCCCCATGTGTCTGAAGTTATGTGTGTCATACGACAGACTGCTAACCAGGGGTTCGAATGCTTGCAGGAGCATTGTCTAGCAGCAGGAATCCAGGCTGCAGGTCGTGCTCATCAGGTGCTTGATGGAAAGCTCCATGCCGGTGCTGCAGGTGGTCCTCCTTCTAAGCAAGCTTCAGGTAATGCTTGGGGATTTTGCTCCTCATTTCCATTGTTTACTCTATCTGCTGAAGAGCTGAAGCTCAAATATATTTAGCCTAGTATCTATGAGGTTAAGGGAGTTGCTATTTGCCCTAGGGATGAAATAGCTAAGACTGAACAATTTTGGGTGAATTCACTTGTGGGCTTTGCTTTTGGTAGAAAACCTTTCTTCCCTCTTCTGAAGGCTACAATACAGCATTTATGGCAGCCAAAGGGTAAAACGGAGTTGTTCTCAAAAGAGCATGGGATATTCTTCTTCAAGTTTGATAATGACGATGACTACAATCGCATTTTGGAATGGGGGCCTTCGCATTTTCAAGGATGGCCTATTGTCCTGAAGAAGTGGGCTCGAGATCAGCAATATGGGCGGGAATTCCTATCTACAATATCTCCGTGGGTCAGGTTTTCTAATCTTTAGGAGAAACTATGGTCTTTCAACGCTCTAAGCAGGATGTGTAGTGTGTTGGGTACTCCGATCGGGATGGATGCCCCTACGACCTCTGCCTTTGCATACAAAGAAGGTGGACAGATGAACCGTGCTAGGATTTGTGTGGAGATCAATGTAGAGGATGCTCTACGTAACAAAGTCGAAGCCCGTAATGATGCAGGTACCCTCCTCTCTATGGAAAGGGTCTTGTATGATTGGAAGTCATCTCGGTGTCGCGCTTGCCAGTCCTTCGACCACAATGAGGACTTTTGTGTTGCTTACCCTAAGATCTCTAACAAATAAAAAGGTTTTCCATTGCCTGGGCCCAAAGCAGCTATGGAAACTTGGAATCCGACTGGTAATTCTATCAGTGCTAATAAGGATGGGATAATTCCTCTTGGGTCTACCTCCCAATCTTTACATGTGCAACCGGATTGCAATCAGTGGACCAACGTGGCCACTAAGAATAAAGGCAAGGCCCCCTTAACCTTGGATGCTCCTAATCGAGGTAGTGGTTCCCGGCTTGAGATATTGGGGAGTCGAGATGGAAGATGATGTGCTAGTAGGAGTGGAGGGTGTTGCTGATGATGGTGCTGACTTAGCAGCACCTGTAGCATTTGCTGATGTTACACAGCCCATGGGTGATGATAGGGTTGGGGATGCTGATGTAACAGAGTCTGGTGGTGAAGGAGGTGTTGATGTTACAAAATCTGCTAGTGGTGATGTAGCAGTCAGTGGCCCTGATGGTGTTACAGAGACTGATGGTGGTCGCGAAGCTGATGTTACAGAGGCGGATGTTACAGTTGATTCTGAGATTATTGCAACAGAGGCTGTTGTTGCAATTGCTTATGCTGAAGATGGAAAAGCTGATGATGCTGTATGTCTTGTTGCGGTTGCTGGCACAGTAGAATGTGAAGCTTCTATTGCTGATTTTTCAGACTTAATCAATCAGGGTCTTATGCTACCTGAGTGGATTAAGAGTCTCAAACCTTTTGTGGCAAGACTTTATGTCCGGCATGGAAGAGTTATGGGGAAACTTGCCTTTGATCCTCAAGAAGAGAGAGACTTCATTCCTTGTAGTATTTATCCCGATGATCAACCTTTCCAATATATGATTGTTGATCAATTGCTTCTCGACTATCTGGGTATTGTGGATGAACAATCCGTTGGGGAGTCTGAGCTTGGGCAGGAGGAGATTGCGGCGAAATCTGAGATCGGGCTAGAGGAGGCTGCTCTGGATCCTAGCACTGTTGATAAAGAGATGAGAGGGAAAAGAGATGAAGCCTTAACATCCCGTGTCGATGAGGGGCACATTTTAGGCTCCATGGCTATGGGCACTGCAGTTGCTGATGGGGCTGCAACTGATGTTTTGCTAGCTGGTGGTGCTGCAATTGCTACTATTACGCGGGCCGATGGAGTTTCTGCTATCGACTGTGTTACGCTAGTTGTTGGTGTTGGAATTGGATCTGCTTATCAGAGTCGCAGCGGAAGCAAAAGATAGATCCGAAGATCATACGGTGTATGTTTCATTACAATTAATTCTACAAAATAATCTACATACAAATCTATGATCTTAGCATATGTGCGGACACCCTAGAGGCATACTACGATCTACGGAAGACATGCATGCATCTAGTTAGGTGTTTAGAATTATCATACCTTGTGGATCTATAATCCGGAGAGAACGGAACGATGAAAAACCGCACTTGAATCGCAAGGGAAGCTGTCGGATAGCACCTTGTCCTTTGCGAATTGAGGAATCCTCGAAGTCCTACCTCTGAGTGCAAGGACTACGAGCTGACGAAGGAATTCGTTGCGAAGATGACGGCGTGCCAGTAGGTCTCCTTTTTTTCTTTCTCTCTTCTTCCTTCTCCTTCCTTCCTCCTTCTTCCTTCTTCTTCCTCTTTCTTCCTTGGCCGAAACCTTAGAGAGGGAGAGAAGGAGAGGGGCGTCGGATTTTCTGGAGGGGGAGAGCTAGGGCCGGCCCCTCCCTCTCTATTTCTCTTATAGGGCCGGCCTCCTAGTGCTACAAGCAAGCTAGGGCCGGCCCTAGATAGATAGGGATGGGGGGGGGGGGGTTTCAAGGTTTTCACAGCTCTATCGTAAAGCCTGAACGAAAACACCCTTCACAAACAGTGAAAAACTGAAAGAGAGATTGAGTAAGGTGCGCTACTCGGAATTGAGTTCCGTCAGCGTCTATAAGCTCCTGAAATTATTCCGCTCATTTTAAGATCCATATTCAATATGTTCTGAGCCATATTTTAGTATTTACCAAAATACCCCTACGGCCCCTAATATATGTGAATTAGGTTCTTAGGCTCCGGGCTTGCGCTCCATCGCGCTACTTTGCATCCAACGTATCCAACCAGATCGAGGAACAATTCCTATACGCAACGATAGGGTGGAACCTTCAAGGTTCGGGATCTCTAGCTCCAACCGGATCCCTGATTAACTGTTCCGGTGACACACCGAAAGTTCCGTTAATCAGCCATAATCCGATTAACCCGTGTAGCCACCCAGAGTACGACGCGAGTTGAACTCTAGTGACCCTAAACTTGTGCCATGATACGACTCGGGCGGTGGGGAGCACCGTCAGATCCCGATCGATCATCTGACTAGGAATTGATGACTTGTTATCTATAACAGCACACACATTCCGGTGCTATGCCTAGCATTCGGAACATCGCCAGTCTTATTGACAGCCACCAGGCCTGGGTTAACTGTGTGGACAGGTTGACTCATCAAAACACACCCATCCAACATTGGACGTCGGATAACCTGTAGGAATTACATGTCACTCAAGCGCCGGTCGGGTAACCCAACGTACTGTGGTATTGAGCTATGGAAGGTCCACACACGTTGGCACATTAAAGCATCACACAACTGGTTGGCCCAGTGTATATGGTCCCTTAGGGTTAAGGACAAATTATCTATAGTAGTAAGACGGTTTATGCACCATTGTCTGAATCACTGAACTATGCACCGTCTTGGTTCCTGTTCAACACGATCATCGTGCTTGTTCAGGTGAATGGGAATCCCACGTTCCCATGGTGGAGACTTCACCACATCCTCTACCTGCCAACAGCTTGTTCTCGGTGAAGCGACCGGCATCACCAAAGTTGTGAACTAATTCTATATCTACACAGAACTGGTCCACTGGGTCTCCCAAGCATGGATCCACCATGCGCCTTAGTGATCTACTGTGTTTCCTATGGTCCTTTTATTATATGTGTATTAACATATACCAAAGTAGTATTCTAATTAAAGCAATAACCAAAGTCATATTTATTAATGTTAATACAGAAAATCCACACTCAGGACACACGAGCTACAACAATCTCCCACTTGGCCTAGCAAGGAATAACAGTCTTAACTCCCATGGCATCCATGTGCTTCTCAAAAGCCTTGGTCGGTAACGCCTTTGTGAAAGGGTCCGCCATGTTATCTGCAGACGTAACCTGAGTTACTGCAACCTCCCCTCGCTTTTGCAAGTCCCGGATAATGTAATATTTCTGCTCGATATGCGTACTCTTCAGGTGATATCTTGGCTCCTTGGATTGTGCAACCGCTCCACTATTGTCGCAGTAAAGGACAATAGGATCTTGAGCTCCCGGTACGCATCCTAAGTCCGTGAGAAACTTCTTGAGCCACATCATCTCCTTGGCTGCTTCGCACGCGGCACCGTACTCAGCCTCTGTCGTCGAATCCACGATGCATCCCTGCTTCACGCTCCTCCAACTGACAGCTCCTCCTCTTAATGAAAACACAAACCCTGACATCAATCTTCTGGATTCCGGATCTGATGCAAAGTCAGAATCCGTATATCCAATCGGCATCAGTTCCTGTGAAGAGTAAACTAACTCATAATCTCTCGTCCTACAGAGATACTTGAGTATACTTTTCACAGCAGTCCAGTGCCCTGGACCCGGATTTGACTTATACCTGCCCATCATGCCTACTGCATAGCATATATTTGGTCTCATGCACTACATGACATACATTAGACTTCCTACAATCGAAGCATAAGGTATCTTCTGCATCTCTGCCCTCTCCTCAGGAGTCTTAGGACCCTGATCCTAGGACAATTTTATTCCATGTCTGAATGGAACCAGTCCCTTCTTGGAGTTGTGCATACTGAATCTGACTAAGATAGTATCTATGTAGGCTAACTGTGACAGCGAGAGAGTCTTGTTCTGGAGATCTCGAGTTACCTTGATCCCCAGAACATAACTCGCTTCACCCAGGCCTTTCATGTCAAATTGAGAGGATAACCACACCTTCACTGTAGACAACGTTCCAACATCATTTCCAATTAGCAGGATATCGTCCACGTAAAGTACCAAAAAACTACTGTAGTCTTATTGCTCCTTTTATAAACACATGGTTCATCCACGTTCTGTTCAAATCCATAAGACTGGATAGCCTGATTAAAACGCATGTTCCAACATCTGGATGTTTGCTTCAGTCCATAAATGGACCTTTGCAACTTGCACACCAGACATTCCTGACCTTTTGTGACAAAGCCTAGAGGCTGAGACATGTAGATGTCTTCTTCTAAATCCCCGTTGAGGAATGCGGTCTTGACATCCATTTGCCAGATCTCCCAATCATAATGGGCTGCAATGGACAAGAGGATCCGGATAGACTTAAGCATAGCCACTGGCGAAAAGGTTTCGTCATAGTCGATCCCTTCTCGCTGGGTATAACCCTTAGCGACTAGTCTAGCTTTGTAAGTCTCAACGGTACCATCCGGACCTCTTTTTCTTTTGTACACCCATTTATACCCAATAGATTTAATGTTGTGAGGCGGTGTTACAAGTGTCCAGACCGAGTTTTGGGATATCGATGTCAATTCTGCCTCCATAGCTTTCTGTCATACTACATGGTCAGAGGATATCATCGCTTCGCCATAGTTCAGAGGATTATCCTCCTGAAACTCTGGATCTACCATAAAAGTTTCTCCAATGTATCTATCAGGAGCACTTGTGGTCCTCCCTCTGCGACGAGCCTGCGGTGGTTCTATAGGAGTCGATTCTACAATATCGTTTATCTTAGTGGTATCGGCTCCCACTACGTTTTCTATCTGCGTACTCCCATCAGTACCAAGCAATTCTTCAAGAACTACTTTACTGGTGGGCTTATGGTCTATTAAATAATTCTGCTCTAGGAATACAGCGTTTGTCGAGACGACAACCTTTCTATCCTCAGGATCATAAAATAAACCACCCTTTGTCCCTTTTGGATACCCAACGAACAGACATACCTTAGTCTTTGACTCCATCTTATCTCGCTTGTCCTTCCACACATGTACTGGACAACCCCAAATCCTAAAGTGTTGTAGGCTTGACTTTCGCTTCAACCACAGCTCCCAAAGAGTTAGAGGTACTGACTTTGATGGAACAAAGTTCAAAGTATATACTGCCGTCTTTAGGGTATATCCCCAAAAACTAGGTGGCAATATTGCATAACTCATCATAGTCCGAACCATGTCTAACAAAGTTTGATTTCTCTTCTCAGATATACCGTTTTGTTGCGGTGTCCCTGGTGCAGTCAACTGGGATACGATCCCATGCTCATGCAGATACCCAATAAATTCATCCGATAGGTATTCATCTCCTCGATCCGATCGACGAGACTTGATACTCTTACCCGTCTGCTTTTATACTTCAGCTATAAACTCCTTGAATTTATCAAAGGATTCAGGCTTCCGCCGTATTAGGTATATGTATCTAAACCTCGAGTGATCATCCGTGAAGGTGATGAAATACTCGAAGCCTCCTATGGCACGGACACTTATGGGCCCACATACATCAGTGTGTACCAACTCTAATACCTCCTGAGATCTACTACCTTTGGCTCGGAAAGATCTTTTAGTCATCTTGCCTTCCAGGCAAGACTCACACATTGGTAGGCTTTCTGAAATATTTGGACTTAAAAGTCCTACCTTAACCAACCTGTGAATCCTGTCTGAGGCTATGTGTCCAAGCCTTAGATGCCAAAGGAGTATTAGATTATCTGAGGGATTTTTCCTTTTAGATGAATTAACCACATATGCTTCAGTTATGTTATCCTGCTTATGGATAAAACTGAAAAACCTTCATTATTCAATAAGGAAACAGAAATTAAATTTCGTCTCAAGGACGGTACATAAAGTATGTCTCTAAGTAATAAACTTCTTCCATCTAGAAACTGCAGGACGATATCTCCAACTGCTTAGCCTCTGCTACGGCCTCAGTTCTCATGCTTAGGATCATCTTTCCATCACTCAGTTTTCTTGTCTCCTTGAACCCCTGCAAGTTATTGCAAGCATGGTTAGTGGAACCAGAATCCACAATCCATGAAACTGGAGAACAACTGGATGCTACAAGGGATTCCACTATGTGGATTTGAGATATACATGTCTCAGCCTTCTTGGGAGCCACGCGGGAGTCGCCCTTCCAGTGCCCCTTATTGCCATATCGAAAATATTTTCCTTTGGACTTCGCCGGACCATCCTGCTTAGGAACCTGCGACTGCACCTGGCCCATCTTCACAGGCTTCTTAGACTTTCTTTTCTGAAACTTGCCTTTGGCTTTCAAAAAAGACTTCCGCTCTACGTTCAGGGATTGGGCTCCTGCCTTCATCCCGTCCTCTACCGCCTGGAGCACCGTTAGGAGCTCTACGTTAGACATCTCCAACCGGTTAAGGTTGAAGTTAATAACGAAGCCCTCAAACGTTCCTGACAGAGATGCTAGGAAAATGTCGGTCTAGATCTCTGCATCCAAGATAACATTGAAGGAACCAAGATCATTCACATAGCCAAACAATTTCAGCATATGATCCCAAACTAAATTCCCATTTGCCATCTTTGAGGACACCAGTTTCTTGATGGTCAGGTAATGAGTTACCCGACTACAACCCTCGAACATTTCCTTTAA
Organism: Chamaelirium japonicum; assembly: GCA_947650365.1. Classification (NCBI taxonomy): domain Eukaryota; kingdom Viridiplantae; phylum Streptophyta; class Magnoliopsida; order Liliales; family Melanthiaceae; genus Chamaelirium; species Chamaelirium japonicum. Next base: position 56,500,075 of record OX393550.1, read on the forward strand.
ATAGAGCATCATGTCTGAAGCGAAGGCCATGTCATCGACTTGCTTCTGAAGGACGGTCTACAAGGATGCCACTATGTAGCACTTGCACATCTCATCAGCATCTAGCCAGTCTTTCTATTCCTTCAACTGGGCCTCAGTTGCACTTGGTCCCGGTATGGCCGGTTGAGGGGTACTTAGGGCAATTGTGTATTTACCAACCCTTAGGACGAGCATCAGATTATGCTTCCAGTCCTCGTAGTTTGGTCCCGTAAGTTTGTTATCAGTAAGGATGGAGGCAAGGGGGTCGAGCTTGGTCATGATTTCTGTAAACAATGGTTTAAAGCAAAAAATTAGGGTATACCCGGCCCCTTTTTGGCTTTAAGTGGTGGGCCCACCCGGCCCCTTTTTGGCTTTAAGTAGTGGGCCAAGTGGGTCCCACTTGCATGGGTGGGTCCACTCGGGTTCGTTTGAGTCGGGTTCAATCCGTCTCTTTTGCGGGTCGTTGTATGTGGGCCGGGTTCTGCGCTCGGGCCATTGTGTGCTGGCCAGATTTACATTTGTGGGCTAATTTTGATGCCCACAAATGCCCCCTCAAGGTTAAGTGTGGCCGTGGAAAACGCGTAGCACTTGGCATTGACTACATATTTGTATGGGGTTGATGTATTTTTAAAGACCCCCACCATTTCGTTTTCCTCATCGTTTGCTAGCGCGGGAGCTTTGTTGTCTTGGAGAGCCTTTGCGCTTGGAGACGAAGGGCTTTTGGTGGCTCGTGAGCAAAGAACCCTCCTAGGGTTTTGATCGTTTTCCTCGTTGCGGACTTCATTGCTCGAAGATAGTGCATGCAATGAAGGCGACCGTTGCACGGAGTTCAAAGGCGGTGTGAGGCGACAAAAGCGTCAGGATGACCGCAATGCACCTCGGCGGAGGGTTATTGCCTCTTCTTCGGCGTGAGAGCGCGATGGTGAAGGCGAATCGTCACGGCCGAAGATATTGACGATCACACGGTAAGAGGAGGAGGCGGAATCATCGAAGGCGAGGTATGTCTTCTCTTCCTCCCTCTTTCTTTCTTTCTTTTCTTTCTTTCTTTTTCTTTCTTTTCTTTTCTTTTTTTTTCTCTTTTCTTCTCCTCTGTCTTTCTCTGGCTTGCAGAGACCAGCGTCAGCAGCGGGGTGGGCGGGGTCCAGTGCGGGGCATAGGTAGCTGCGGTACAGGCAACGCGGTTGCGGCGCAGGGCGTAAGTGGTAGGCAGGGTCCAGCATAGGAGGGTGCGGGGTCCAGTTTGGGTTGCGGGTGCGCAGGTCAGCGATGAGGCGGCAGGGCATGGGCGAGCGGCAATGGCAGGCGCGCGAAAGCAGGCGGGCCAACACGAGGTCAGCTGTGAGGTCGGCTCCGGGGTCGGGCTCCAACCATGACCGGGTGCAGGTTCCGGGATCTAGTCCCCCTCCATGAGGGTTGTGGGATTTTGAAGGAGAGAGGGGGGGCTACAGGTCCTTTTGGGGCTGTGGCCCCCCTTTCGATCTTGGGTTTTGACTTAGGGGGTTGTGACCCCCTCTTTGGGGTTGCAGCCTCAATCACGTTGGATTTTCTTTTGGGAGTTTTCATCTTGACTTTCTTCTAGGCTTGTTGTGACTTATTTCTGGACATGGCTTCACTTTCTTTTGGTTGACTTGATTCTTGCTGGATTTGACTCACTTTCCTCTTGGTTTGACTTGATTCTTGTTGGACTTGACTTGACTTTCTTTTGGGTTTGACTCGATTCCTGTGTCTTCTTTCAGGCCTCGGCCTTTTGAGAGCCTTCTAGAGGCCGGCTGGATTATCGAGGAGGTTTATCGTGGGAGCAAATGTCTTCGCCTCCCTCTCATGTGCATCTTCCGAGTGACGAGGTTGCACCCGGGCATGCTGAGCGAGGTAGGAAGGATGTTCCTCTGACGACCATGCATTGTTGGAGGCCTATGACAAAAATTCTTCCAGTGGCGATGTTGGCTTGAAGGGCATCGAGATAGATGATCTAGAGTTTAGTGAGGAGGAAGACAAAGCCATGAGCTTCGACAAAGAGCAGGTCGCTTTGGCCGTCTTCTGCTTGCCAATTTTTACTTTGGTGATAGTTCCTTTCTTCCTTTCTTTCTTAAGGGTCCATCACTACGAGAGCTTTTCGTCATCTAGATGGGTCATCGTTGCAGTCTCCCACGGGAGTGCGCCTCTTCGTTTCCCTTTTGTACAAATCTTTTATCGCTATACTTAGAAGAAGGATGCTCGACAATCAACGCTCCAAGTTTTGACCCGCGTGCAGATCCAGGAGGATGGTGTTGTGGACGGCTTTTGCTATGTGTCGAAGTTGAGCGAGCACATTCTCACCAATGAGGGGTCCTTGCGACAGATCGTTCAATCGAGTCTGGAGCTACCTTTCAACCATACCGATGAAGAATCAGTTCCCACCCTTGTCGTGGCTTTGAAGATTTGCTCTCGTCGGATGCGATGGGGTGCAAAGATTCGGTTGCACGAGGATGTCATGTATGTTGGCGGTTTCTAGAACTGGATACAAGAGTTTCCAGGCGCCTTAGAGACTGAGCCGGAGTTGGAGTGCCTTTTGTGCGAGGCAGCCTTGGATGGCGCTCGCGAGGCAGAGCAGACTCAGGCGGGAAAGCCAAGGCTTTTTCTCGACGAAGTGATCCCTCTTTCTAGGGTATCTTTGTCGGATGCCACAGGTACGTCTCATCCCTAATTGCTTGTGAATATTTGCTTGCATCTTTGTTCTACCGAATAAGTTGCTTCCTCTCCTTTTTGACAAGTTCAGCTAGATTGGACTACGTAGCTGCTCCCACTGGAGTTAGACACTGGTGCCCTTCTATCGGGTTGGCGCTGGTTGAGAAGGGTGGACAGGATGTCCGTTGGGACAATCTGGAGCTCTTGGGAGCGTGTGTAGCAGACTTTGGTGGCAGCGATGTCAACCTGGATGATATCGATATAGAGCAACTGAACTTTGGGAAGGAGAATTAGGTTTCCAGTGTTGGAAGAGAGCAGACTTCTCTAGTCTTCTTTGCCAGTTTGGTGGAGCTTACTATGGTCTATTCCAATGGATGCTTTGGTCGTTGTTTCTTTGTCATATCTAGTGGCGCCTTTGCTAGTTGTCTTAGCGACGGTTCAGGAGGCGGCTCCTGTGCTTGGGTTTTCATGATAGGATCGTATCTTGTCTTAAGCACTCAGAGTCTTGCAAGTAAAAGTGTAGATCACGAAACCTTCTTTTTGAGCTTCTTCTGGAGAGCTGTCGGAAGTACATCCAGACGACGCTTGTACCCTTTAGGAGGGTGATCTTGATGCATTGAGCAGCTAGTGGGTTCCTAAGGGGCCTGAGTTTTGCGAGAGTCTAACAACTTTCTGGAGGATAGCGAGGCTCATCGCTCGCGACGGGCTTCGCTGGTGGAGGATGCTTTTTTGGCGTTGGCAGAGACCAAGGACGAGGAGCGTCAATTGGAGGAGTGGCACACACTTGCTACTGCGGGTTTAGCTCGGGCGCAGAAGAAGTTAGTGGCTGCTCGTGCGTCATTTTAGAGAGCTGAGGCAATCGAGAAGACTTTTAAAGCGGTCCTTGCAAAGCAGTGTGCAGAGCTGACGACATATCGAAAGCTAACGGCTTCTCGACCCATGGAGTTGCAGTGCGTGGAGGCTTCGGGAGGAGAGCTATTTCAGCACCTCAGGGACTTTGACTTGCTTCTCTAGCTGTGGTGATTTTTTACTTTGCTTTTTTGTCATCTTTAGTTTGCTGACTAAACTTGTAACATCCACCCCAAACACACAAGATATTGTTCGCTATTCCCGTGCTCGCACGAGAACTTTCCAGGGAGGTCACTCATCCTAGTACTGCTCTCGCCTGAGCACGCTTAACTACGGAGTTCTTACGAAATCCGTAGCGACGCACGGTTTTAAAATACGCCTTCTATGTTTGGGAGGGAAATTATATAAGTAGCTCAAGATCTCCTTCTCTCCAGGCGATGTGGGGTTAACTCATGGCCTTGTACACCTCACCTCACTTCATCCATCTTGGCATCCCAGCCTCAAGAGTCTTGGCTCTTGGCTATTAGATCTTGGTCGTCACAATCCACCCCCCTCAGGGCTACATGTTCTCGTATAGGGTTAGACCCCCCATTGCGAGGAGAACCGGCTCTGATACCATTTTGTAACATCCTCCCCAAACACACAAGATATTGTCTGTTTTGTCAGTGCCCGCACGAGAACTTCCCAGGAGGTCACCCATCCTAGTACTACTCTCGCCCTAGCACGCTTAACTACGGAGTTCTTACAAAATCCGTAGCGGCGCACAGTTTTAAAACGCGTCTTCTATGTTTGGGAGGGAAAATTATATAAGTAGCTCAGGATCTCCTTCTCTCCAGGCAATATGGGGTTAACTCATGACCTTGTACACCTCACCTCATCCATCTTGGCATCACAGCCTCAGAAGTCTTGGATCTTGGCTATTGGACCTTGGTCATCACAAAACGTGTGGTTTTGCACCCCTTCTTTTTGCTTGATGATGACTTTATGCATCTTTTCTCTAGACTTGCCTTCTGGGATGATGGTTTTTTTGTTTCGACTAAACCTGAAGCGACTTCTCAGGCTACCTATATACCCTACTGAGAGAGATCAAGTTGCATGTAGTTCATGCATCCCTTCTTTTTTTTAGGCAAGGGGGGTAACCTTGCGCGAGGCACAGTACCTTTTGAGGGACTTTCGTTGGTAAGCAGAGTCATCATTGGTTCACAGTTGTCATCGACCTTCTTCGCTTCAATGTTGTTAGAAGTAAAGGTCTTCTTGGCTGCAGCTTTGATAGCTACTGGAGTTTGACTAGAGCCAATGCCATGATGATTCGGAAGAATTTGATCGCCACTCGAGCTTGAGTCTTCGTCAGGCCATGTGGTATCACAGCTGAGGGTAGTGAACCCATATGCAGAATGCTTTCTTTGTTGCAGCTGGCTTTGAACATCAACTTGGCAGTGTTGTACCCCCTAGTATTTTCTGGCTTGATCGGGAGTTGCTCGGAGCTGGTGTACTCAGCAAACCTGGTTGAGCTTGAGATGTGCAACGGTAGTGCCATCTTTTGCAAAGTGACCAAGTCGATCGTATAGAATGGTAACAATGGTTCCTTTGCTGAGGTGGAAGGTGATTGTCCTGGATTGCGAAGCTACTGAGGCTCGAGATGCAAGATTAAAGCAGCTTGAGCAGTCGATGGAATGTGTGGCATCGAGCTTGATTTAAAGTTGATATGAATTTTCTATCTTGATGCCAGTGCTTCTTTGCCTTCGTTCACCTTCTGGCTTGAAGATGATACTGGTTTTGCAGGTGCAGGGGTTTTGTCCCTTGCTCCTGCTTTGACTTTCTTGGCTCGTTGAGCTTTTGCTGTAGAAGCTTCCAAAGTCTTTGGCCTGGTAGACTTGACGTCAGCAATGTGTGCTGCGGTCTTGTTGAATGGCTTATAGTTGGCGATGATGCTCTTTTCTATGCTTTCGACATCGAAGTCACTTTCCTTTTCATCATCTTCCTAGAGCACTTTCTGAACTCCCGTCATGTACCAAAAGTGTAACACCTGTGGTGTTAGATTTGAGAGTAATAGAAATCCTCCATGGCTTTTTCCCAATAAGATGTTTTACGTTCACATTCTCTGTAACTTCGAGCATGTCACGATGGTGCGTTCCGTGCAATGATCATGTGTATGCGCAGCCAGTTTCGGCAGCCCGGCAGGTAAACCCTAGAAAAACGATAATTGGTCGATAGTTGTAACTGTTTTGTTTCTTGTGAGATATCGGGTGATCAGATCGTAACAAAACAAGATACGTTAGATGAGTCTCTGAGAGAGCCTTCCAATGAGCCTAAGTTAGGGTCGATCCGACACTCGGGTGAATAGTTATTGCTATTTTGAGTTTTGGAGTCTTTCCTTCTTTTCGGGAGATCCAGAAGTCAGAAAATTATGTACCAAGCGCTGACGCGTTTGCATTGACGAGACCTTTCCAACGAATCCTCTCAGGCCCTATTCCGACTTCCGGTTTGATAGTTACGACTTATTATTCTTTTCAGCCCGGTTGATGGACGAATCGCACCCGGATTCCAACCGAGCCCGGTTCAGGGCTCGGGACCGAGCCCGACTAGCCCTAGAGCCTACCTCCCGGTCTCCTAGCATAATTTAGACTCTCTTGACTTCCCTCCCTATTTATTTAAATTCCGAAATTCGGATCAGAATTATCGGGCAGGATTGGGATGATGTATCGATCCCTATCTTTCTTTCCTTATCCTTCCGCCTTAACCGACTCTATCTCCCCAACCCATATCCACAACAGCCCCCCCCCCCTTATATATATGAACCGAGAGAGAGGGAGAGAAATAGAGAGAGAACGGGAGAGAGAGGACGTAGTAGAGAGAGAGAACGAGAGGAGAGAGAGAGAGAACGTGAGAGAACGGAATAGAGAGAGAGAGAGAGAACGGGAGAGAAATAGAGAGAGAGAGAGAGAGAGAGAGAGAGAGAGAGAGAGAGAGAATGGGAGAAATAGAGAGAGAGAACGGGAGAGAGAGAGAGAGAACGAGACAGAGAGAGAAGGAGAAGAGGCCGAGCGAGGAAGATCGGAGCACCCCATCAGCCCCTCGCCGGAGCACCGACGAGCACGCCGACACCCCCAGGTCAGTCCCTCCTCCTCCCATCTCCTCCGCGACCCAACCCCGCGACCCGACCCCTTCCTCCTCCCTTGCCGCGGCCCGCATGGGCGCACACCTCCGCCGCACTTGAGCCCCTCCCGACGATCACCGGCGCACCACCGGCCGCCAACCCCTCGTGAAGCCCCCTCCGGCTGAGCTTGGGAGTCCAACGGCTGCTCCGGCCGCCTCCCACTGCGCCTCCTCCGTGGGGGTGGTGTGGGAGAGGCCGGCCGAGCGCCCGCCGGCGCTCCAGGCCGCCCCTCCCGCCGGCCACCGGCGCGCAGGAAACCCCCCCCGGCTGGACGTCGCGTGGGGAAGAAGGAGTTGGGGGGGGGGGTAGTTCAGTAATTTCTAGGTTATAATTAAACCCAGACCCGACCTCTTTAGCCCTGAACCCGACCCGACCTTGCACTCCATACCCAACCCGACCTGCAGACTTGACCCGAGCCAAACAGTGAACCGGTCTGGTTCACCTGAACCAGACCCGTGAACCAGTGAATTTTGGTTCGACTGCCATTTCTCCGTCCGAACTCGGAATTGGACGAAACCAGCACCATTTTGACCGGCTCGGAAAATACTACCTGTTGAACATAGTTTAGTATAGTAATTATATTGTTTAATACCCTGTTTTATCCTTTGACCCGATATTGTCGCGGTACCGTGGTTTGACCGCCGTTTCATCGTCCAAACTCGGATTCGGACAAAACTAGCGGCATTGTGCTCAGAACATTGAGTCCTACCTTTTAAACCTAGAAGATAACCCTAGAACCCCTTCTACCCTAGCAATCCAGCCATGCGATTGATTTTATCGGTTCTACGTGGTTTGACCCGAAACCATTCGACCGAAGTCGGATTCCAGCGAAACTGGAACCATCGGAAAGGGTTCTTCGAGCCCGATTCGATGAGTAGGTTTAGCTTCTGTTTACTTATTTGGCCTAGTATTGTTTAGGTTTGAGTTCTTCAGTCGCACGGATTTGCGTGCTGTCGACTCAATGTTGGTCCCCTATCGAGGTTGCCCGACTATCCTTGGCATAGAACCCTCATCGTAGATTCTTTTGTTTTAATCGATAGAGTTGTGATGCGGAGCTGTGGTTTTTATCAGACCTTGATCGTGGTGATCCAACAGAGACGGATCAGAGGCAGCTAGCAGGAGTCGTGTGCGATCGACAACCAGGTGACATCTACTACCCTTGCGTGGTCTTTAATAGTGGGAAATGAGAATGACTAAGGGTAGGTGTCCATGACACTGCATGCGGGCCCCGCCGGGCATCATCGCATGTGGTCAAGTGGACCCCGCTTTGCATGTGGTGTCGCGAGTCCGGTGACGCATGCTTAAAATATTAATAGAATAATAATAATGACTGCTTTTGTTTGTATGGACACCATAATTAGGATTCCCTTAAATTAATCATTAAATTGAATAACTAATAATTATCGGAGCCCACCCTCCTGAGAGGAGTATGGCAACCCTAGCACACGGGTCACTGGGATGAGTGTCTTACTTTATTTATTTATTATGTCATATGGGTTGCGAGAGGAGTACGGGACCAAGGGTAAATTGTTGAAAATGGTTAAACATTAATAGACTTTTTGTAACTTCAGTTTGTATGTTGAAAGATGTTATGTAAGAATCTACCTGGTTAGAAGGTAGGGACCCCGTGCGCGCAAGGGCCGTGAACCACCCTGCGCGTACAGCCGAAGTTAAGTAGGTTAGGGGTCACGGGCAAGGGTTGTGGTAAAGCCAATAGGTGGTGCCCTCGAGTAGGGATTGGCCTAGCAACCCTGTCCCGGGGAGTTGAAGTCCCCATAGTAAAGCAAGTTGGGCGGTAGAGCTCCACCGTGAAAGACGGAAAACCCCTTATGATCATCTGGGTGATTAGTGCATGGTGTTGGTGGATGCACGGCGAGAGAGTTGGCCCTCTACATCGAAATAAAAGGCCCTATAGTAATGCCCGACCGGGGGCAGGATGAACAAAATATCCGGGGTTCACATTTTGTTAGTGTGTGTGTTTTATCTATATATGAATTTAGAATTGTGTGACTGTTTATATGAGGACTTCGTGACTTTATATGAACGTCTTATTTAATTTGTTCTTTAATGCTGTAGAACATTGAATGGACTTCATGTTAAATAACCTAGTGACAGTAGGAATTGCAGGTAAATATAGACTATTGATAGGTTTAGGTATCATTCTACAAACATTGATCATACTAGAACTGCTAGATATTATCTTAATTTATTACGATTGGTCGTCTCATATTATTATAGACTATTAGGATGTCACTAGCCATTAATTTGGCTAATCTCCCAATTTCCTATTGGGGGCTACTCTTTCCCACGAGTAGGCTCAGTTGCAGGTCCGGAGGCTCAGGAGTAGCAGTAGGAGTCCAGAGGTGGAGTTAGAATTGCAGTGTTACCTTTCTGCTTAGTACGTTAATCTTGTAGTCTTTTCTCTTCAGACATTGTAACTGTATTGGAATAAGAGTTTTTATTAGTTAGTTAGTATTCTATGGTTGTAGTTGCAATGGTTCCAGCTGAATTCTTTTGGGTAGGCCTCTCCTCAAGGCCCTAAGCATAGGATAGATCATGATGAAAATATAAGTATATATAAATGACTAAATTGATTAACCTTGTAGATAGGAACCCTAGACTAGTGCACTTGAGTGTTAGGTAGTGGGTAAAACCACTTGGCTAGCCGTAGGAGGCTTGAGCCTCGTGCTCCCTCAGATAGACTCCCGTCAGTATGTAGTGGCACCGACAGGTCACTCATACTGAGAGGATATGACTTTTGAAGGTCGAGCCTTACTAGATAATGTCTTCTCTCTGTTGATAATTTCTCTTTCTTTGCTTTTTAATAAAAATGTTTTTCGAAAAATCAAATTTAAAAGATTCCCCTCTTGTTTCTCTCTCCTTCTTGTTTTTCATATTAGAGAGCGTAGAAGCCCTGTGAGAACCCAAATTGGTGTAATTAATTGACCAGACCCAAAATCCCATCTTTTTCTCACCTCACACCCCAGGGATCGGTCTTCAGATTTCTGGGGCGTGACAGCTGGTATCAGAGCTTAGGGATATGTTCCTAGGGGTTTTGTTAGGATGTGGTTCGTGTCTTGCTGTTCTTTCTTCGGAAAGTTTAGACTCTAGTGGTGTTAGAATGTTTTCTAGAGATTGTATAGATAGTGAGTCGATAGAATTCTCGTAGTAGCTAGTGGCGGTATAGCGATTATTTCTAAGGATAAGGACCTAGGGTTAATCATACTTGGAGAACTGATTTTGTTTGAGAAATTGATCTGTAACTAAGAACTGTCTATGATTGAGTTTTTGATTGATCGAGAATCATGGATCAATCTATATGTCGTATACATATGATTGTATTTGAACTCTGATGTGCTATAATGTTTAGGTTTAGAGTTAGTCATTGCAACTCGGGTAATAGTTCTTAGAAGGAGCCATGTGGAACATCTTAACCAAGGGTAGTGTTTCTTGATCTCTAGGCAGAAGGATAGTGTTTGAGTCTATATCGGAGTATAGGTTGGGTGTCTCCTAATATGGATTCTCTTAAACTTTCTAGTGGTAAGGAGCTAACCAACGACTGGATATTCAACTCAAGTTAGTAATTGGTTGATTGGTTTTGGGATAGATGTATTTGAATATATATGGAAGGATGTATATCCTTGATGGTTTATCTAGCATGGTTGTGAGGTTGCTCTTTCTGTTGGTTTTGTTGTTTTTTCGTTGACCCTAAGCACTAGAAACCTAGTCGGTGTTTTATGATTCCTTGATCTTTGTTGACCCTTAGTATTAGAGACTTAGTTGGTGTTTTAGGATTCCTTGATTCTTGTTGACCATTGGTACTAGAGACCTAGTTGGTGTTTTTAGGATTGTCCATTATCTCGATATAGGTGTATTAATTAAATTAGTTTACTTGTTATATCTCTTTTGTGTATCTTGAGTTATAATTAGTTTGGTGTAGAGCTTGTGTGTTCTTTTTTAATGGATCCTATGCGTAATAATGATGTTGACTCTTGGGGATAGTGGTTTCAATGAGTTCACCAGGAGATAGAAATCTCAGGTAGTAGTTTGAATTCCCATGGTTAGTAGATTACGGGATACCTTGATACTGGCTCTTGCGAAAGAGTACGCACTGTTCCTAGGGAACTTTGACGGTGGATGATGATTGTCCGGTAGAGGACATACTGTGGCTTCGCACTGACTCTTCGGAGGCTTTGGCGGTTTGTTTCGCAGTTCTTATTGGAACTCGCGGGAGAGAGCGCACTGGCTAGATGACAGTGACGTTAAGATAGAATTGAGATAATTGAGTACTAGAAAGATGTTAGTGACGATGTCAAATGGATTGCCTATGTTTATAAAATTTGGGAATACCTTATCAGTTGGAATCTTAAGAATGATCATTATTCTTGTGATTCACCCCGCTTTGTTTCTAATTATTATTCGATTCTAATAACTTTCGTTTGCTTCAATTTCTTTTGAGTGATTGCCTTTAGTTCTCAGAATGTTAAGATTGTGCTAGTTCCCTCAGTTGTCCTTTCTCTAAGTTGTCCCTTTTTGTCTCGGGTCCTTTATTCTTATTTTTGTATGGTTGCGAGGTTTCCGTCTAACTATCTTGATGATTAGTTTAGGGTAGAATTTAGTACTTGGTATCGATCTGCTCAGTCGATATTAGTTGGCCATTAGTTTTCTAGTAGGTAGTTTCTTCAGCCAACTCATAATAGTTCTGATTTAGAATCGGTCCCTTCGTCTTGGAGTGAGCCAATGAGATGACTATTTATTGTCAGAGGGTAGCTATCTAGATTGGACCCACTTGAGAAATAGATTTTGGGGTATTTGTTCGTTAGTCCCTTGAGCAGTATTGGTAATTTGATTAGTGTAGGTATTAGTCTCATAGGAATCTTATAGGATTTTAGTTTAGTATTAGATACACGTTAGGCGTACTAGTTGAGGCATCTCTTTTGTCAAATCATTCTGGAATGTGTACTGAAGCATATGTGTATGGGCGCAGATGTGTAGTATACATTGCTATGATCGTAGAATCGATACCAAAAGTATAAATTATATATGGGTGTATAGGTGCTCATATACATTGATATACCTTTTAAATCGGCACTGATAATTGAGTGCATTCTAAGTTTCTGAATCTATGAGTTTTGGTAGTTACCCTACCGAGGACACCCTCGGCGGTACTAATAAGGGGGATATGATGCCCCTTATCAAGGCAGGGTTAATGATCAGAACTCATGATTTTGGTCCAGCCCGTAATGCTTAGAATGAGAAATGAAAACCAAAACTCGTATTCGCGATGTGAGAATTTGGTGGTACATTTCTATTCTAATAATTACGAGAGTCGATTCGTATAATGTTTAGGTTAGTAGAGAGAGTAGAATTGTGAGTAGTAGAGGGTTTTCTTTTAGTAATATTTGGTGTAGTGACTTGACTTTCTTGTTGGCAGTGTTAGAGAGGATCTTTGTACTCGTTATAGTTAACTCTTCATTGCTATAATGTTCTTGTTTTGGTAGTAGAGATGAGTGGACTCGTATATGTGGTTTTTGTAGTTGAATTTTCGGGACGAAAATTTTTTTAAGGTGTGTAGGTTGTAACACCTGTGGTGTTAGATTTGAGAATAATAGAAATCCTCGATGGCTAGTTTCGTCTTTTTACAGCCAGACTTTTTCTTTGGGCTTTTTCCCAATAAATGGAACGTAAACCTATGAGATGTTTTACGTTCACATTCTCCGTAACTTCGAGCATGTCACGATGGTGCGTTCCGTGCAATGATCATGTGTATGCGCAGCCAGTTTCGGCAGCCCGGCAGGTAAACCCTAGAAAAACGATAATTGGTCGATAGTTGTAACTGTTTTGTTTCTTGTGAGATATTGGGTGATCAGATCGTAACAAAACAAGATACGTTAGATGAGTCTCTGAGAGAGCCTTCCAATGAGCCTAAGTTAGGGTCGATCTGACACTCGGGTGAATAGTTATTGCTATTTTGAGTTTTGGAGTCTTTCCTTCTTTTCGGGAGATCTAGAAGTCAGAAAATTATGTACCAAGCGCTGACGCGTTTGCATTGACGAGACCTTTCCAACGAATCCTCTCGGGCCCTATTCCGACTTCCGGTTTGATAGTTATGACTTATTATTCTTTTCAGCCCGGTTGATGGACGAATCGCACCCGGATTCCAACCGAGCCCGGTTCAGGGCTCGGGACCGAGCCCGACTAGCCCTAGAGCCTACCTCCCGGTCTCCTAGCATAATTTAGACTCTCTTGACTTCCCTCCCCATTTATTTAAATTCCGAAATTCGGATCAGAATTATCGGGCAGGATTGGGATGATGTATCGATCCCTATCTTTCTTTCCTTATCCTTCCGCCTTAACCGACTCTATCTCCCCAACCCATATCCACAACAGCCCCCCCTTATATATATGAACCGAGAGAGAGGGAGAGAAATAGAGAGAGAACGGGAGAGAAAGGACGTAGTAGAGAGAGAGAACGAGAGGAGAGAGAGAAAGAACGTGAGAGAACGGAATAGAGAGAGAGAGAACGGGAGAGAAATAGAGAGAGAGAGAGAGAGAGAGAATGGGAGAAATAGAGAGAGAGAACGGGAGAGAGATAGAGAGAGAGAACGAGACAGAGAGAGAAGGAGAAGAGGCCGAGCGAGGAAGATCGGAGCACCCCATCAGCCCCTCGCCGGAGCACCGACGAGCATGCCGACACCCCCAGGTCAGCCCCTCCTCCTCCCATCTCCTCCGCGACCCAACCTCGCGACCCGACCCCTTCCTCCTCCCTTGCCGCGGCCCGCATGGGCGCACACCTCCGCCGCACTTGAGCCCCTCCCGACGATCACCTGCGCACCACCGGCCGCCAACCCCTCGTGAAGCTCCCTCCGGCCGAGCTTGGGAGTCCAACGGCCGCTCCGGCCGCCTCCAACCGTGCCTCCTCCGTGGGGGTGGTGCGGGAGAGGCCGGCCGAGCGCCCGCCGGCGCTCCAGGCCACCCCTCCCGCCGGCCACCGGCGCGCAGGAAACCCCCCCCCCCCCCCGGCTGGACGTCGCGTGGGGAAGGAGTTGGGGGGGGTAGTTCAGTAATTTCCAGGTTATAATTAAACCCAGACCCGACCTCTTTAGCCCTGAACCCGACCCGACCTTGCACTCTATACCCGACCCGACCTGCAGACTTGACCCGAGCCAAACAGTGAACCGGTCTGGTTCACCTGAACCAGACCCGTGAACCAGTGAATTTTGGTTCGACTGCCATTTCTCCGTCCGAACTCGGAATTGGACGAAACCAGCGCCATTTCGACCGGCTCAGAAAATACTACCTGTTGGCCATAGTTTAGTATAGTAATTATATTGTTTAATACCCTGTTTTATCCTTTGACCCGATATTGTCGCGGTACCGTGGTTTGACCGCCGTTTTATCGTCCGAACTCGGATTCGGACAAAACTAGCGGCATTGTGCTCAGAACATTGAGTCCTACCTTTTAAACCAAGAAGATAACCCTAGAACCCCTTCTACCCTAGCAATCCAGCCATGCGATCGATTTTATCGGTTCTACGTGGTTTGACCCGAAACCATTCGACCGAAGTCGGATTCCAGCGAAACTGGAACCATCAGAAAGGGTTCTTCGAGCCCGATTCGATGAGTAGGTTTAGCTTCTGTTTACTTATTTGGCCTAGTATTGTTTAGGTTTGAGTTCTTCAGTCGCACGGATTTGCGTGCTGTCGACTCAATATTGGTCCCCTATCGAGGTTGCCCGACTATCCTTGGCATAGAACCCTCATCGTAGATTCTTTTGTTTTAATCGATAGAGTTGTGATGCGGAGCTATGGTTTTTATCAGACCTTGATCGTGGTGATCCAGCAGAGACGGATCAGTGGCAGCTAGCAGGAGTCGTGTGCGATCGACAACCAGGTGACATCTACTACCCTTGCATGGTCTTTAATAGTGGGAAATGAGAATGACTAAGGGTAGGTGTCCATGACACTGCATGCGGGCCCCGCCGGGCATCATCGCATGTGGTCAAGTGGACCCCGCCTTGCATGCGGTGTCGCGAGTCCGGTGACGCATGCTTAAAATATTAATAGAATAATAATAATGACTGCTTTTGTTTGTATGGACACCGTAATTAGGATTCCCTTAAATTAATCATTAAATTGAATAACTAATAATTATCGGAGCCCACCCTCCTGAGAGGAGTATGGCAACCCTAGCACACGGGTCACTGGGATGAGTGTCTTACTTTATTTATTTATTATGTCGCATGGGTTGCGAGAGGAGTACGGGACCAGGGGTAAATTGTTGAAAATGGTTAAACATTAATAGACTTTTTGTAACTTCAGTTTGTATGTTGAAAGATGTTATGTAAGAATCTACCTGGTTAGAAGGTAGGGACCCCGTGCGCGCAAGGGCCGTGAACCACCCTGCGCGTACAGCCGAAGTTAAGTAGGTTAGGGGTCACGGGCAAGGGTTGTGGTAAAGCCAATAGGTGGTGCCCTCGAGTAGGGATTGGCCTAGCAACCCTGTCCCGGGGAGTTGAAGTCCCCATAGTAAAGCAAGTTGGGCGGTAGAGCTCCACCGTGAAAGACGGAAAACCCCTTATGATCATCTGGGTGATTAGTGCATGGTGTTGGTGGATGCACGGCGAGAGAGTTGGCCCTCTACATCGAAATAAAAGGCCCTATAGTAATGCCCGACCGGGGGCAGGATGAACAAAATATCCGGGGTTCACATTTTGTTAGTGTGTGTGTTTTATCTATATATGAATTTAGAATTGTGTGACTGTTTATATGAGGACTTCGTGACTTTATATGAACGTCTTATTTAATTTGTTCTTTAATGCTGTAGAACATTGAATGGACTTCATGTTAAATAACCTAGTGACAGTAGGAATTGCAGGTGAATATAGACTATTGATAGGTTTAGGTATCATTCTACAAACATTGATCATACTAGAACTGCTAGATATTATCTTAATTTATTCCGATTGGTCGTCTCATATTATTATAGACTATTATGATGTCACTAGCCATTAATTTGGCTAATCTCCCAATTTCCTATTGGGGGCTACTCTTTCCCACGAGTAGGCTCAGTTGCAGGTCCGGAGGCTCAGGAGTAGCAGTAGGAGTCCAGAGGCGGAGTTAGAGTTGCAGTGTTACCTTTCTGCTTAGTACGTTAATCTTGTAGTCTTTTCTCTTCAGACATTGTAACTGTATTGGAATAAGAGTTTTTATTAGTTAGTTAGTATTCTATGGTTGTAGTTGCAATGGTTCCAGCTGAATTCTTTTGGGTAGGCCTCTCCTCAAGGCCCTAAGCATAGGATAGATCATGATGAAAATATAAGTATATATAAATGACTAAATTGATTAACCTTGTAGATAGGAACCCTAGACTAGTGCACTTGAGTGTTAGGTAGTGGGTAAAACCACTTGGCTAGCCGTAGGAGGCTTGAGCCTCGTTCTCCCTCAGATAGACTCCCGTCAGTATGTAGTGGCACCGACAGGTCACTCATACTGAGAGGATATGACTTTTGAAGGTCGAGCCTTACTAGATAATGTCTTCTCTCTGTTGAGAATTTCTCTTTCTTTGCTTTTTAATAAAAATGTTTTTCGAAAAATCAAATTTAAAAGATTCCCCTCTTGTTTCTCTCTCCTTCTTGTTTTTCATATTAGAGAGCGTAGAAGCCCTGTGAGAACCCAAATTGGTGTAATTAATTGACCAGACCCAAAATCCCATCTTTTTCTCACCTCACACCCCAGGGATCGGTCTTCAGATTTCTGGGGCGTGACAAAAAGACCTGGAGGTCTTAACCGGCTTGGAGGAAGCGATCGGGAAAGAACTCCTACGTTATCACTTGTTCTGGATAGGTTTACCAAAGAAGACCGTCGTGATTTTCTGGAGGTACTTTGGACTCCTTTCTTTTTGGAACTTCATTCTTTTTCTTATAGGCATTTCTTTCTGGGAGCCTTCTTGTCACCCGATCTTGCTTGTGGTAGGCCAGACATGCTATTATGTACCTTGATCATCGTGGCCTTCTTCTTTAAGGCACTATAGACCATATATCTTCATCAGTAAGTACTTCCTCACTAGGGTGAAGGACTGGTGCTACAACCGAAAGTTCTTCTTTCATTGGAAGGGCTTGCTCTTCCGAATGCTCTGTCGATTCATCTTCTGATCCTCGCCAGTTGGCTTGATTTTTTTTTTTGTTGGAATCGAAGAAGGCCTGGAGTAGAGGACATAGAAGTCGAACTTACCTGATGGCTAGCCTAGCAGGCTAACTTCATGGCCACCTTGCTCGTCTCTTGTTTTGAGCACGTGCCGGGACGTAGCTATATATGTTTGGAAGAGGGAACGTTTGCAAGAGCGATGACTGCCCTCAAGGCAGTGAGGATTTGGCCCTAGGCATTGCAGGAGCATATCGTTGCCATCTTCTTGGAGCTGGCTACATCGATCGTGGAGCTGATTTCGTCAGCAGTCCTCGATAGATGATGCATAGCCTTGCTGAAGTGTGTTATAAAGCAATCAATGCTGGTGATAAAGAGCCGAAGGTGACTGACGTCATGTTTGTCGCGACGACATCACCAGAGTCGATCTCAATCTTCCCTGGCTTGGCGAGTGCCATGATCTTTTTTTTGAAGACGAAATACTTCTCAATGGAATAGCTGACTGCCTGACTGTACTTACATAAGAGCGGATCATTGACTTGATTTGCTTGATCTGACCTTTTTGGTAGCGGGAGCTCGATCATCTTTTCTTACATTAACTGATCGAACATAGAGAAAACTTTAGAGTCTGAGAAGGGATACTCCTTGGTTTCAAGCTCTTCAAGGCTAATCATGGGTGCCCTTTCAAGTGGCAAAGGCGTTGTGATGGCCTTGCCTTTACCTGGTTTGCCCCCGATCTTGAGCAGTTTGGAAGTTGAAGCGATGTCGACTTGCTTTGATGCCACCGATTCGTACTTCTTTTCCTCTTTCGGAAAGTCTTCACACTTTGAGTCTCTGTGATTTGCTAAGCTGAGTTACATATCGTGAGCTCGGATAGCGAGATCTTCAAAGAATCGAGGTTTAATTCATTTGAGGATGTAGAGCAAGCCCCAGTGCATGTCCTAGATGCACATCTCGATGACCGAGTCTTCAAACAGATGATCCTGCGAGTTTAGTGTGAGATTTTTCCAATGATCAATGTAGTCGATCACCGGCTCGTCTTTTCTTTGATTGATAGCGACAAGTTCCACTATGTTGATGATGCGTCGAGTGCTGTAGAAGCGGTTCTGGAATTTCCTCTCTATTTGATCCTAGCTGTCGATGGATCCTGGAAGAAAAATAATTTACCAATTGAAAGAGTTACCTTCGAGGGTGCGAACGAACTGTTTCACCATTTCGTCATCATATGTGCTGGCCTTATTGCAAGTCTCGACGAAGTGAATAATGTGTTGTCTTGGATTGCCCTTCTCGTCAAAGTGTTGGGATTTTGGTGGCTAGAATCTGATAAAGAAATGTAACTGTTGGATCCTGGGTGTAGGGCTTGGAGTATGCAGATGCGATTGGAGGAAGTCTGCCTTCTTGAGAGTGCACCATGTCGGCGACCAATGACTGTATTTGCTGGATAGTTATGGTTGCGATCATCGGGGGTTGTGTAGCCACTGGAATCATCAGGAAAACCTCTACCGGGGCAGAAGTTGAAGACAACGTTGGAGCAACCATTGGAAGAGTTGGTGTTTGATTAACTGCTAGAGCATCCCTCACACTTAGCCTTTGGAGCAAGGCATTGATGTGACGGTCTTTCACCTCCATTAGCCGAGTGATTTGCGCCATGTGTTTACTCATTTGCATGACTTAGATTTGGAGAGCGGACGATGGATGATGCGTAGGACTTCTCAGTATTGCATGTCGACAACCTCGATGTCGTCGTCTGAGACGTAGTTATGACGACTTGTCTCTACTTTGTGACGGACGCTTGTCCCCTGCACATGAGGTGCAACGCTCGCTGGACCTCTCCAAATATTTAGATTTGGATTCCAGTATCGAGG
Organism: Chamaelirium japonicum; assembly: GCA_947650365.1. Classification (NCBI taxonomy): domain Eukaryota; kingdom Viridiplantae; phylum Streptophyta; class Magnoliopsida; order Liliales; family Melanthiaceae; genus Chamaelirium; species Chamaelirium japonicum. The sequence continues at coordinate 56,518,770 of OX393550.1, forward strand.
CTCGTTTATTCATGCACAAAGGCCTTGTCGGTGCTTTGGTGAACATCTTCAGTAGTAGTTTCTAGCATGAAGATATCTGCAAGTGTTCAAATGCGCTGAGTGTAGATACATACTACTGGGGAAACATCATCCTTCAAGTTTTCTAGATCATCATGTCAGAGTAGTGGAGACTCGATAATAGGTAATAGGTTTGTTGGAACAAACGTATCGTTGTTCGTCAGACCAAGGTAAAACTTGAGGCAACTCCTTCAAACAAACAGATGAAAGGAGAAGATGTCCCGCCGGGTGTGCCAGAAATCTGTATGTGCGAAAAAAAAGATACAAGTCGTCTTTATTGCACACACGAAGATTACAAAGCCAAGACCCGGTGGCTCAGGGGTGGTAAGTCGGGTACGGTGAATATTTGATCAGAAGATTATGGGAGAGATCCTTTGGAGGGTCCTTTTGATCCACGTCTCCATATTACTTCGTGCGAGAGCTCAGGAGGGATTGCCTAGGACAGAGGTCTTTATAAGATTTCAGGTTTCTTGAGAGGTCGAGTGGTTTTATCCTTTGTTTTTATCCCTTTCATACTTCACGCTTTCTCGGTTAGGGGGCTTTCAGCGTCGTTTGCTCAATCTTCGCATCTCCCTCGGTTCTTACTAGACCTCAGCATCCTTGATCGTCATTTCACGACGTCGATCTTACTTCTGGCATTGGCTTTGGCTTTGGCTTTGGCTTAGCTTTGGCATTGGTCTGGTTTTTATGATGCTTTGGCGCTTACGCTTGAACATAAACAGGAGGATTGCGATGCTTTAGTTCTTTCAGACTTCACGTTATATCGACTAGAATGAGCGTTACTTTGGCTCATGATCATTGTAGTTCGTTGGCTTTGGCACGCACATTGCTTTGGCGTGGCCTTTACCGGTGCTTTGTTTTGGTTTTCTTGTTTTAGCTTTAACCTTTGCTTTGGCTTGATCTTCTTCTAAAATGGTGGCGGCGATGTCGCTGAGGCTTCTTTATTCTTCCGACTTTCTCTTTTTGGGAATAGATCTTTGGCAATAATTGTTGTGGTGTCGGCTTTGCTTTTCTCATTCTCTGGGCTTCTTTGGCATTTTCGGAGTCGAAGGCTTCTCTTGAAGACGATCGGTGTAACACCGATCTCCGTGCGATGGTTGTAGCATCGACTTTTGTTGATGATGACTACTGATGTAGCACCGATCTCTGAGCCTTATTCTCCAAGCTTTTTTCGTCGTGCGAAGAGTTGAAGCTTTGTTGAAGATAGCGAGGTGATGGCGACTTTGATCTTTTTCTCCAGCCTTTGCTTTTGGAATCTTTGGAGGTGAAGCTTATTGGAGACGATGGGGTGATGCCGACTCCGGACCTTCTTCTCCAAGTTTTATTTTTCATGCGAGGAGTCGAAGCTTTGTTGAAGACTACGGGGTAATACCGACTTCAATCTTCTTCTTCGGCCTTTGCTTTTGGTGTCTTCGAAATTGATAATTATGGTTGGAGACGACGGGGTGATGCCGACTCCGAGCTTTCTTCTCCAAGCTTTCTTCTTCGTGCGAGGAGTCGAAGGTTTGATCTTCTTGTGCAATGTCTTCACGTTGATGAGGACTTTGGTGAGCGAAGCCGTTCCATCAGGATGCGCATACCCTTGCCTTGTGAAGCCTTGGGTCGTCGAGCATTGGAGCCTCATTGTATTCAAAACCTCCACATCTCTAACTTTGATCCTCCACCTTAAGCGTTGGAGCCTCATCATCTTCAGAGCCTCCATGTCTCTAGCTTTGATCCTCCACTTTTCGACCTTTGATCCATCCCCCTACCCCAATATATATTGGTAAGGGGGGGGATGAGAGATATACTGTCGCGGTTTTTGAATTCCATGAATATCTCTCCCCATAACAGTTGGGATTTATCTTTCTTTTTTTGGGAAAAATAATATTTATTCCCTTCCTTTTTTGTAGCGGTGGTTATGAGCAAGATATGGCTCAATCTTTTGAGATATGAACCATCTTTGCACATTCAAATTGATGGCAACACGACGTTGAATTTGGTTCATCGAATCGAGGGATCGGCGCGGATCCACAGTTTGTAGACATCCGAGCTACCTCCCTACGTGCATGGCAGTTTGTTTCTTTTTTTCTTTTTCTTTTCTTTCATTTTCTTTCTTCTTTCTTTTTTTTCTTTTCCTTTCTCTTCCCTTATAACTGGTCACACCTCCCCAAAAGGGGGAGGAAATGATTTTCGAGAAAGGGGGTTGGTAGGCCCACCTGGCCCCTTTTTGGCTTCAAATGGTGGACCCGGTGGGTCCCACTTGCATGGGTGGGCCCACTCAGGTTCGTTTGAGTCGGGTCCGGTCTGGTCCGTCCTTTTTGTAGGCTGTTTTGTGTGAGTCGGGTTTGCGTGCGGGTCATTGTGTGCGGGCCGGGTTTGCATGTGTGGGCTAATTTTGATGCCCATAAGAACATATGTAAAAGGGACCCAAAATTGTGGATTGATATTGTATGGATTACCAGAACACAAAAATACATAAATAGATAGCTTTCTCCCTTGTATTTGAGGCATCTATTGTAGTGACCTTACTAAACCCTCTCCAATAGTCTCCAAACCATGTTCCTAAGTGTGGGCCCCACAGTAGTTTGTTGAGCTGCCCAAAAAGAGGTGATCCAACAGTCTCCTAACTAGCTCGACAAATCTGGGAGCAACTCCATGCTCGACAAATCTGTTGTGCGAGGGAGCGCTCCTAGCTCATGGTCTCCATTGTCATGTATCTGCCTCACACTAGCAGCGCAACTTACCAGCTGGACACCGATACATCTCTCTCTCTCTCTCTCTCTCTCTCTCTCTCTCTCTCTCTCTCTCTCTCTCTCTCTCTCTCTCTCTCTCTCTCTCTCTCTCTCCCCCCTTGAAGAGGCATCTAAAGCAAAAATGGGCTTTGATCCTATCTATCCCATGTGGCACTAGGAGCTCCTTACTCTTAGGAGTTCCTGGTTAGGAAACTGTTTGAGATGGTCTAAGTTACAAAGTGACCTCTTAATAGTACAAAGTAGAGGAAGACATAAGGCACCCGTGTCCAATGTTTTCGTTGTCAGTTTTCTTTTCTTTTTTGTTATTAAACTTTTTTTAATCTTTTGAATTGTCTATTTCCTAAGCCTAGTTGCTGAAAATTTATCAAATAAATTTCTTTATAGCGTGATTAGCTCACACTCAGATAGAAATTGTTGATGGGATAATTGCATATCACTACCAAGACAAAATAAAGCCTTCGAGGAGCCTGTTCAGCAAACAATAAACACTTTCTTTGACACTAGAAATTTCTAGAAATCAAAGAGGGAGAAAACCAAAATAAGAAAGAACTACAAGAAAGATGTTTATTGCTGACGGTAATATTATACTCCATCGGTATAAGTATGCTTAATGCCGACGGAATTATATATTTCTGTCGGTATAAGATATTTAAATATTTATTATTTTAAAATATTTAATATCGATGGGTATTTGGCATCCGTCGGTATAAATAATTTTACCGATTGTAAAGATATTTAGTGTCGGTAAAATATACTATATTACGGATGGACGTTAAATTATACATCATTATTATATTTTTTATTATTTATTAATTGTCTTGATTTATTTGCTGACAGAATAAAATTTACCGTTAGTAAAACATTGATTTAAGCCAACGGATACTAAGTCACGTGTCTCCATAAATATATTATATCGACGTCTAATAATTCGTCCATCAGGAATAAGGGTAAAATTATATTTAGGGATCACGGACCCCCCTTCCCTTTTGGTTCCATATCCACCACTTGCCTCGATCCAGCCTCCGCTGTCTGCGGCCTCCATCTCCGATGAGTCCCCTCCCCGTCGTCTCCATATCTCCCCCATCTCCCTTTCTTGCCCTCGATTCGATCTCTGGCCTCCTCCTCCCGTCTCTCCTCCTCTCTTTCTCCCCCTCTGATTTGCCCCGGCTAAGGCACAAAGGGAGCTGCTAGGGGGGCTGAATCAGAAGGGAAGGAAGCTAGAGAGGAGGCCAGGAGGAGGACAAAGAGAGAATGATGGAGCTGGAGAGGGAGATTGGAGTGGGGGGGGGGGGGGGGGTACTGAACTTTTGACAAATTAGGTATCAGTCCTTAACTATTTTGCAATATTAGCCGCATGACAACATAATTTGCTATAGCTAGGGTCCCTACAAGTATTCATTTGTAACATTCATCCCAAACACACAAGATATTGTCCGCTTTACCCATACCCGTATAAGGACTTCTCAGAGAGGTCACTCATCCTAGTACTACTCTCATTCGAGCACGCTTAACTACGGAGTTCTTACAAAATCCATAGCGACGCATGGTTTTAAAACATATCTTCTATATTTAGGAGGAAAACGTATATAAATAACTCAGGATCTTCTTCTCTCCAAGCGATGTGGGACTAACTCAGTGGCCTTGGAGACCTCACCCCATCCATCTTGGCATGACAGCCTCAAGTGTCTTAGCTCTTGGCTTTTGGTCGTCGCAATTCACCCATCTAAAGGGCTACACGTCCACATGTAGGGTGAGACCCCCCGGTTGTGAGGAGAACCGACTCTGATACCATTTTGTAACATACACCTAAACATACAAGATATTGTTAGCTTTACCCATGCCCGCTTGAGGACTTCCCAAGGAGGTCACCCATCCTAGTACTACTCTCGTCTAAGCACGCTTAACTACAGCGTTCCTACAAAATTCATAGCGGCACACGGTTTAAAAACGCTTCTTTTATATTTGAAAGAGAAAATTATATAAGTAGTTTAAGATCTCCTTCTCTTCAGGCGATGTGGGTCTAACTCGGTGGCCTTGGACATCTCAACTCACCTTATCCATCTTGGTATCACAGCTTCAGGAATCTTGACTCTTGGCTATTGAATCTTAGTCATCACAACATTCGTCTTTATAGGAGTATATGTTCGTCTTCAAAAAGAGTATACATTCTTTTCATAAAGAGTATACATTTGTATTAGGAAAGAATATATATTCGTCGGGAGGGACTTGAGCTATATTTTGAAATTAACGTGTCCTGTAAATAAAAGTCATCTCTCAAAAAGGACTTATGTCAAACTTCCCCATATGGCAAATTTTTGATGTCACCAACACGCTCTTCTCTAATTGGTACTTCCTCCCTCCCTTGTTGGATAAGTTCCATGTTTGACTCCTGGTATGGACACCGTGGAGTGAACTTTCTCTCAAGGTCATTGTTGCCTTGTTAGCATATGTGAATCCTAGCCATTGATGTCATGTTCACGAGATTATAAAATTTTATAAAATAGCAGTTATGCTGCTTTCCCTTGTTTCGATCTCCGGACCTTTTTGAGTTCATGCTCTAGTGCCCTGTCCTCTGACCTCCTGACTGATCCATTTTTTCCCAATGTGTCTTCAAGTACGAAGTCTGCCTTTATTTAAAGACTACAAAGAGATATATCACATGATGTGTCTTTCCGAATAGGTGTCTAGGCACTTGTTCAGGTCATAGCATATACATAAATATATGAGCACATCTTTACATACTTGTATATGTACCATGATGAAAATATTCCTTTACCCCGCTGCCAACCCAGCAAGAGTTGAATTCATGAAGAATATGTTTTGGCGTACAATACTTTCTCAAATAATTTTAATAAATTTAATTTAATAAACACCCACATTGAGATATTCTCAGTACAAACTCAGTCAAAGAATTATTTTTATAAAATATTATTTTCCATAAACCAAAGGAATCTTTTGACTAAAATAGAAAAGCAACGTCCATTCACATTACATAAAAAAAATTATTATTTGATTCCTACCGAAAAATTGTAAAAAGAAAATACTGACTATTATTTGGAATAGATGATATGGCAAAATGCATAAAGAAAGAATTTGGTGTGAGAAATTATGAGATTAGTGAAGGGTGTTTTTATAATTTTGAATTATAAAATATAAAGTCTTAACGTAGTCTCCTAGAACCACACTATCACCGTGGTTCAGGGTCCGTCCAATCATCAACCCGTGTTATTTTCGTCCCTAAGGACGGTTTTGGATTGTTGAGATCAATAGGCCATCGGGAGAAACCCAGGGAGCTCCCATCATAAAGCCTGGGTGATCAAACGGATAGGGACAGATGTCGATAGCTGGACCCGAACCACGGTGATTATCACCATGGTTCGGGGCTACTATTTCAAATCATTAGTATAAAATACACAATCATCAAATATTGGATGCATTTAGACATCAACAAACATATTTTCTTTTTTTTTATCGATTGCCACTCATGATAGAAAACAAAGAAATAATCAATGAAGTAAAGGAGGGGGGAAAATTACTGAAACATCCCTAATTCAAAGATATTTGCAGCATTCTGCAAAAGAGCAAAGAGGGATGGATCCAAAAAAAAATTCTAATGACAATCGAGGACACCTGCGCTATTCCACGACAGTGCCAGAAGTTTCAGTAATTTTCCCTGCCCGAGTAGTCATATACCACTTATTTTCACAGAAAAGCCCCCAATCAAACACAAAATCTGATTTCCGATAATTCTTCTTTACGTTTTGGCCCTTTCAGTCGCTCCAACTTCCCTTCTTTTGGTCAACGGATCTGGGTTTCATTTGTCCCGATCCGCAGCAGCCGCCATCGCCTCCGCCACGGACGCGAGCCTCTGGAGGTTGAGCCGGACGACGGTGTCCGCGAACAGCCGCGTGTCCTCCTGCGTGTTCCCCTCCGGCACGTCCACCACGTACGACTCCAGCACCACCGTCGAGTTCACGCCGCCTTCGCCTCCGCCTCCGCCGCCGCCGCCGAACTCAGTGACAGTCGTGACGGACCGGTAGTTCCGGAGGCGGTGCTCCCCGCCGATGATGCTGAACCCGGCGACCCTGCGGTTGTCGTCGAGCACGTCGAGGCGCTCGGTGCTGGTGCTCGCCGGTAGGCCGGAGATGACGCTCAGCTCCCGGAGGCAGCCCACGTGCACCTCCCCGCCGCCCTTCAGCGCGCAGCTCCGGATGAAGTGCTTGTACACCTGCGGCCGGTCGAATTGCCGCACCACCGACCACACAACCGCCGCGGGCGCCCGGATCCGCTGTGCCAGCAGCGACGAGCACTGCCCCTCCCCCACGGGGTACCGGTGGTACCCCTCGATCGTCGGCCGCAGCACCGCGTAGTCCTCCGCTGTCAGCCCCGCCGGCATCTGATCCACCTCCTCCGCCTCGTCCTCCGCCGCCGACCTCGACGAGCCTTCCTCTCCGCCGTCCTCCATGGCTTCGGCTTGAGAGAGAAAAGAGGATCCGGATTATTTTTATACGCGGGAATGGGGATAAAAAATAATTATTATTTTCCAGTAGTGGGAATGGGCGAGTGGTGTTTTTATTTCTTTATTTAAATATTAAATATGAATACTTTTTTTAATTTTGATAAATTACTTAAATCTCTGCAATAAAACTATTTTTTTGAATAAATAATTTACGCGAGCTCGTTGGGCACACGTGGCTGCCGTCGGGGTTGCGGCGGGGCCGGTCGGCTTCAAACCGACCGGTTCAGTTACTGTTCCACCCGACCCAGATCTGACTTTCGAATATACTCGGATCCAACGGAGTTATATGTTCTCGGGCCCAGATTAGGAATGACAACGGGTCGGATTTGGGACCAGCGGACCAAAAAAATTTCAGCACAATCGTTGGTTGTACTATACAATCACGGGCCCCATTGTCCCCATAGCCTTTCAGCACGCTCTGAGTGCTGGGGGCCACTACCCCCATATGCTGAGGACCGCTACCCCAGTACATGAGTCCGAAAGTTGTACGGTATAACGGTTGTGTTGGCAATTCTCCCATGGCGACCCTGTCACGAGACCGTCATGTTAAGGAATATCTTAACCCAAGCCCTAACCAAACCCATAAGTCTTGGAGGAAAATCCAAAACCCATCTCATTTATATCAGCGAAACACGAAACCTGTCACGTCCGAATTATATTGCAACGACACAAATCGTAACGAGTTGGATTATGTTTGAACTAAAAGAGAAATACAAAACATAGTAGAAAATAAATTTACATTAACAAAAAAAATCGGCTATTTTTTTAGTTATAACGAGCACAACTAGTTTTATTCTATAAGTTAATTGATATATGTATATGTAATTGTGTCAGGTCTTGAGCGTGATAGGCAAATCCCGATCACATTCCAGCCTGATTGGGTTTTTTCAAACAGTTCCAAGCCTGTGCTCATTCCTATTTAATTCCATCTCAAACCCATCCCACTCTGATCGAGTCGGGTCGGATAACCCGCTAAACCCATTTAATTACTATCCCGAGCCCATATGGCGTTGGACCGCTCGTTTTGCGGCCTAGCTTGAACCGGAAGGCAAGCCGGGGTTACACGGCTCGGGGGAAGCTCGAGCTGGCGCTGCTGAGGTGGAACGTACGTGTACCCTGACGCATGTGGAAAGTTACGGGTGGGTCCATCCTCTGCAGTCACGAGTCGCCCGGAATCGCACTCAACCCCCCAAGACTCGACGGAGCCGCGCCCTTGCTTAAAGTAGGCTCAACCCAAACTGCCACTGGGAATGATAATCATACCAAGTTAGGATCACACCCATTAGCGCACTTTATCACCCAAGCCACTGTTGTCGAGCAACCCGGTCTCACACTGGGTCACCACCAGCCTTGATGCATCCACGTCACACTAATAAACTTATGCAATATTATATCAGCAAGTTGCATTACTTATTTGTTTTATGATGTAAAAGCAAAATATAATACTGGACCCATAGTGCTCTCTCTCTCTCTCTCTCTCTCTCTCTCTCTCTCTCTCTCTCTCTCTCTCTCTCTCTCTCTCTCTCTCTCTCTCTCTCTCTCTCTCTCTCTCTCTCTCTCTCTCTCTCTCTCTCTCTCTCTCTCTCTCTCTCTCTCTCTCTCTCTCTCTCTCTCTCTCTCTCATCGTGGACCCATAGTGCACTCTCTCTCTCTATATATATAAAAGAGAGAACAATGATACATTGGGGCCGCTTAACGTGCGGCCCTACTCTAGAGAGGTTTTTTATTTTAATTTTTTTTGAACGATGATCATCTCATATTTGATAACACACACAAAAAAAAAAAATTGGCTCATTTCAAGACCTATAGGTCTATCAAATATGTTCGACTTTTATCGATCATTCATTTTTTTCGTCAATTTGATAAGCATATTGATAGACTTATAGGTCTTAGATGTTAGTGACACATCATCTCCAATCGTTCCATGTAGATAGGGGCTGATCTTTCTCTCTTAACCATCTCAAAATCTGATCCACTTGATCATATCACATGTAACCAACACCTCCAGCCTATCACGTGTAACAGCATATCACTTGTAACCAAACAATCTATCACGTGTAACAACATATCACTTGTAACCAAACAGTACTATCTATAAAGGGGATCCGAGAGCCTTAGAAGAGGGCATCTCGAGTCAATACAAATTGCTGCATTTCTCTCTTTATCTTGGTATCAGAGCCATGACAAATACTTTTTCCTCCCCCACCAAAGAACCTGCATCCATGGCTACCCCCTCCCAATTGACCATTCCCAATTTCCATCATCTTCTGAATGTCAAACTCGATAAAGGAAACTTTCTCCTATGGCGTTCCCAGTTTCTTCCCCTTCTGAAACTCCACGACCTTGAAGGCCTCGTCGATGGAACCTCTCTGTGTCCAAACCAGTTCCTCCCTTCTACCGAGAAGGATGCTCTCCCCATTATCAATCCTGAATACAGCCGCTGGATCAAACTAGACCAGATGCTCTTATGCTGGCTTATCTCCTCTCTCACCGAACCGGTTCTTGCTCATGTCGTCGGCCTCACCACCTCTCGTGATGTGTGGTGCTCTCTGGAACGAATTTTTGCATCACCTTCCAGAGCTAGAGTGCAGCAGCTCAAGTACCAGCTGCACACCGTCAAGATGGGTGTTACCTCTATGTCCGAGTACATCCAATCTGTGAAGTCCATCGTGGACAACCTGGCGGCAGTGGCCAATCCAGTTGCCGACTCCGACCTCGTCTCCACCTTGCTCAGTGGCCTGTCTCCTGAGTACGATTCGTTCGTCACCTCCGTCAACACACGAGTTGATCATACATCATCAGAAGAGCTTATTGGTCTCATGCTTAGTCAAGAGATTCATCGTGGGCATTCCATCGCCGAACCTGACTCCACAGCACTTCTTTCTCCTTCACCTGCGATTCATACTGCATCCCGCGCCCCAGGCATCTACTCCGCTCCGCCTCCATTTACCTTTCGTGGTCGTGACCGCGGACGAGACCGGGAGCGTGGCCGTGGGCGTGGACGCTCCTTCCCACCCCACCAGTCCGCTGGTGGTCGACCCCAATGTCAGATTTGCAACCGTTTTGGCCACTATGCAAATCAATGCTACAATCGTTATGATGATTCACCCTCTTCGGTCAACCCGACTGCTCTACTCCACTCCTCTGGGAGCGGTTCTGTCGACCCCAACTGGTACGTCGACTCTGGTGCCACTCATCACCTGACGGCTGACATGGCAAATCTTGCAGTTCAATCTGAGTATCATGCCCCCGACAGGGTTCGCATGGGTAACGGGACAGGTTTGCCTATCCATTGGTGCTTCTATCTTGTGTTCTCCTTCCTCTTCATTTATCTTGAAAAATCTATTGCATGTTCCTGGCATCACCAAAAATCTTCTGTCTGTAAGTCAATTTACTGCTGATAACGAAGTCCTTATTGAATTTTATCCTGATTGTTGTCTTATCAAGGATCTCTCAACCCGGAGAACTCTGCTGCGGGGACCTCTTAAGAATGGCCTGTATGCCTTCTCCCTGGGGAACCAAAGCTTCACTTCCTCTCCTCAGGTCCTCCTCGGTGAGTGATGTGATCTAAACTAATCCTAAATTGAGGGGTTAATTTGATCTAAATTATAACTCGCAAGTGCACGAATCGCTTTGTAGGAGCGGTACGTATTACGAGGTCGATCCCATAGGGATTGCTAATGAGGGAACTATCTAATCTAAGGTTATTAATCTATCTACCTAAGTTACTTAATGAGCAATGTTGTTGATTTGATTCGATGAGATTGTGAAAAAGTAAACTAATCAAGATTAAAGCATGCAGATTAACTAATTAAGGTAATGTGGTGCAGTGTGGAAGTTCAGATATGGATGTGATATTCTAAGCCCTAGAATCCGCACAAGTAGCGATCTAAACTATACTTTTAGATGATTTCCAGGATTCTCACGGAGATACGAAGTCAATCTATCTCCGTGGATGATATTCAATGGAACCCTATTATGATCACGAATGTAGTGATCTTCCTCGCTTTAATGGAATAAGCCAGAAATAATTCTCCGTAAAATTCGGAGTAATAACAGAAGCTAACACTATGTAATGATTCTCCGTAAAACTACTCGTAATGACGAAGAATAAAACTATGAGATAAACCTCTGTAGAACTCTTATAATAACGGAGAATAAAACTAACTTATTACAGAAATTTTAATCAAGCATGAATGAGCAAGAGCACTTTATTTTCATTAAACGCACTAAAATATGGAAATCAAATAAGAGCATGGTTTAGATACAACTACAAGGCTTCATCCAGAACTTAGAGCGATGATTTAGCCTCGGATGGCCATGTGAGCGCTGATGGTGGATGCTTCGTTGCAGATGACGAACCCGGCGATGACGGTGACGTGCAGCTTCGTGGATGGAGCTCGGCTTGGAGACGGTTGCGTGGAGATGGTGATGAGAGATACGGGTTCGGATATGTGGTAGATGGTAGCCCCGGGTTGGTGAAGGTGGTGATCTAAGGTCCGCCCCCACGCTCCCCTCTTTGTTTCGGACCCCTCCCCTTATATAAGAGAGATGATGGGGTTTTTAATGTTCACGAGTTTAAGGAAGGAAAAAGAGGACGTGAGAACCGGGTGAGAGATTCGGAGAGAGAGAATCAAGGAAGGAGAGAGAGAGAAACGTTCGGTGGGGTGCGGTTTAGGAAAGAGAGTTTAGAGAGAGAAGACGTAGAGAACGGGAGAGAGAGGTGTGCGGTGAAGAGAGAGAAGTTAGGTGCAGGCCGATCGGGTTGGGGATGAAGAGACACGGGACGGCTGTGATGTGGTGATCCGGTTTTAGAAAGAGAAAGGAGAGAAAGAAACGGAAGAGAGAGAGAGAGAGAATCCCGGGTGAGAGAAAGTATCGGGCTCGCATGGTTCCGTTTTGGGTTTTAGAGAGATAAAAGAGAGAGAAGCGTGCCTGGTTTGTAGGAGGAGAGAGAGGCGCGATCGGGAGAAGAGAGGAGAGAGCTCGGTGGGATCCGATGTGCTGGAGGGCTGCATGGCATCGGACGGCTGGGATTTTTGGAGAGGAGAGAGAGAAAGCTGGGCCGCGGTGTTTTGATCACGGGATTACTGTGATTAAATGATGGGTCCGGCTGGGGGCGTCCGGTGTGCTAGAGGGCTGCATGGCATCGGATGGCTGTGATTCAGTGGGGAAGAGAGGAACGGACGGCTGGGCTGTTGGGTCTCGGTCGGGTAAGAAGGGACACGGGCCGGCCGGCTGTGATTGTGAATCGAGTTTTAAAGGGCTGCATGCGTTCACATATGCATGGGTTTGGTGCATGCTGATGCAAGGGACGGGTGTGATGGTCTGCCTTGATGGGAGAAAGATAGTTGGGTGCAATGGGCTCACATGCAAGCATGCATGGGAGGATAGCAATCGGACGGTTGCGATTAGTTGAGTTGGGGCTATTGCATGCAATGTGGATGTTTAGAGAGGGAGATATAGAGAGATGGAGGATCGGGTGGTCGTGATCGGGTGCACAAGTGGGGACTTGGGTGTAATCAAACGAACGGTTATGATAAGATCAAGCATGGGTTTGGACAAGGTTTGCACGGAGTGTTTTGGCTTTTCACGGCTATCTAGGCCATCGGATAGCTCTGATTAAATGAAAATAAAGAAAAGGAAGAGAATGAGGATATGAGGAGTTTGGGCGATTGGGATTGATTCGGATGCAAGGGATGACTCGGTTGGAATCATGATCGACGGGGTATTGCACGGTTATGATGGAAAAAGAGAGTAGAATAGGGAGAAGAAAGGTGGTAGGTTCGGGTGTTCTCCGTGCCACGTCTGTAAGTCACCATCATGCCTCATTAAGCTCCGTAGAATGTCCGGGGGTCTTCGTCCGCCCGATGAAGTCAATTCTCCGCCAAATCATGTACTTAGTCTTTGCTCCATTGTTCTTCAGAAACTGCTTCAAAACATATTATGCATCCTTCATCGGGTCACCGTGAGAGTATCCAACGCTTCAGTATGATGCCCTTGAGCTGACTGCATCGCGTACCGGGTCAATTCCCTGAAAAACACACATGAAATGACGCGTGTAAGATACCAATGCGATTATCGATAAAAAGAATAATTTGGATTATCGGGCTCCGTATTTTTCATGTATGCAATGTATGAGAGCGAACCAATATGCCACTGTGTTCGTATGAAAGTCTACTAAGCAGTGGTGTAAAGATAATTATGCAGTTTACGTGTAGTATGAAAGTTTTACGTAGCAAACTGATGATATATGCATAATACTAAAAGGATAATTCGCACAAATTTGCCGCTCAACACACCCCCAAACCTAAATCTTGCTCGCCCTCGAGTAAGAAAAGAGAAATAAACAAAGTAAATGACAAAATAAAACTCCTAACTCACTTTCGCAGGAATCGCGACTGCACTTAGCACGTGCAACAAGCCGTTAAACCCCTGGGTTACCCCAGTGGACGAGTTTTGTCTCGTGAGGGTTTGCAGTGAATCTACCCACAAAATTCAAACTTTTTTTTTTTTTTTTTTTGAAAATATAAATAAGAAATAAGAAAATTCGGTTTCGTAGAATAATTAAAAAGTACTCAAAAATAGAATTTCTAAGGCACAAGACTCACAAGGTATCCAACCCAAAGCTTCGGCTTTCGAAGTAAGCACTTTAGGTTCTAACTATTAGTTTCCCGTTAGAAAATATCAAGGTCAACTATGCTCGAGTACACGGTGCTGTCTGGGCAAAACACAACTGGGGGTTTGGTTCTCTACATTCATATCATTCTAACAGTCTCCTAGAACGGTCAAAGTCGACCTTAGAACCTGAGTCAAAACCAGCTAATCTAGACAGGCTAGTGAGAGTTGTGGATATTCACCTTAATACCTTTCGGCTTTATATGTGATATTCCAGTTTCCCCACATTGTTTATAACGACGGCTTTCACACTATTTTCTTTTTCTTTTCTTCTTTTCTCTTTTTTTTTTCTTTTTTTTTTTTCTTTTTTTTTTTTTTCGGTCTCATTTTTTTTTCTGGATCTAATTATATATCCCTTCCTAACTTGTACAATGCCAGCTGCACTCTATGCCCATGACACGCTGCCAACGCTCTCATGAGTTAGGTAGCCATCCTCATGTTGCCTTTATATTTGATTCACTCTGCATCCATAGGATCATTCTCATAACCCTATCGACCAGGCTTCACTCATACTAGGGCATACAGGTTAAGACTTTTATATAATTAGGTCCTAGACCATGCTAATAGGTAGCCCTTTCCGCTATACCTTAGAATTCACTGGTCGCTTTTCTAATGATATTTTTTTTTTTTCAAACCAAGTGAACCAGATCCGCATGGTTCATCAGGACTCCAAATGACTATTAGGTGATATGAAAGCTTTGAATCTAGACCCTAGAGGTGTAAGCCAGATGTGAAGTGAAAAGTCAAGTCTAGTTTGTTTTGACAATCTCTAAAAGGTTACTAAGGGTCAGAACCATATTAGGCATACTTTTTCTAGCTGATCCTTGGACTTTATACCTTGATTACCAAGTGCCTTATAGTCCTATTCGAATACAATAGAATTATACTACAAAACCTGAAATAAAGATGAAATATCTATAGATATATATTTTTTCTTCAAAAAGAACGAAAAGGACGGCAAAAGTAATACGACAAGAAACTAAAATATGGAAAAGAAAATAAAAATATGCAAATGCAAATTTCTATCGATTTCTATACGAACGCTATAGTTTTGGTAGGGGACTACAGACGAGACACACATACGCCAAGACGTATGTGCCGAGCTGTCCCACTACAGCGTAAGTTGATGCATTATTACTATTATTTTAAAAAAAACATTTTTTTTTTTAATTCAAAATGAGAACAGAAAAATTTTGTGGAAATTGAATACATACAGGATTTTGCAAAAAGGTACATCACACCCCCAAACTTAAATTAGACATTGTCCTCAATGTATGAATTAGACATGCTCATGGATGAGATGGTAGCATTATATGATAGCATTTTTGAAGGACATATATATAAAATGAAAGTATGAAGTTTTAAGGATGGATAGTACCGTATAATTTCGTTGCATCCTCGTTTCCTACAAAATGTTAGTACTACAAAGAAAAGAACAAACCGACTAAATAGACTAATAAAGACGAGCAGATACTAAAAAAAAATGACTGCTATAATACAAATATATTTTTCAGCAGATGGAATTTTCAAAAAGAAAAGAGAGTAGTCATCAATTGAGAAATTATATGCTATAGTATACTTTGGACATGTTTCTGCGTGACTCTCCTTTATTCTCTTAGGATTCATCCTATAATGTTCTTTATGATTTTTCTTTTCAAATTGAGCAATATAAGATTCATTATTATACTCCATATTCTGCCATTTAGCATCTATATTATCTTTGAAAAGTTCATATAATTGGATTTTCTGATTTTGGATGTACTGAGGAAAAATTAAATCAGAAAATATATCTTCTTCACCCAGATGTGTATGTGGAAACTTAGATGGCAGAATTTGTAGGTCAATGTATGATTTTTCGATAATGGATGGATTAATTTCAAGATTCATTGATAGAGCATTGACTTCTTTAGCAAATAGATCATCATTAATGTCATAAGGAAGATCATGGGTGACATCAAATATAATATTGGTCAGATCGTCATCCGGGTCACAAAAATTTTTTAAACATGCCTCCAATGGATCATTAAAAGATGATTGAAGAATCTTGTCCTCCATAAGATTATCGATCATATGCATCTTATAGATTTTATTATCATTAGTAACTTTTAGAATGGATGGGAGAACATTACTTTCTTTAATAATCTCATCATCATCGTCATAGAAGGGAGCGTAGACTTCTTCATCAATTATACTATCTGTAGTGGCACCATTGATGACGTCAATGTTGGATGAGAGATCATAAGTATCCTTAAAAATCATATCCGTATTAATGTCATCAATATTGCTCGGACAATCTTCCAAAGGATTAAGAAAATCAGATTGGGTAAGTTTATCTTCTGTAGGGATGTCCATCTTGGTCTCCTCATCAACTCCATTATCTATTGAGACGCTAATTATGTTCTCATAATCCTCATAATCTTCATCGGAGTTAGACTCAAGTTGCAGTTGATCTCGAAGTATTGCTTCCTTAATAACATTAAAATGTGATTCAATTCTGTCGAAAGCGTTAATTTGCTCTTGTATATTGCTTTGACAGTTCTGCATAAGTTGATTGCGCATAGACATTTGTAGTGTATTTTCAAGAGTCTCCTCATTTTGTGGCATATAATCATAAGGCTCTTGAAAATTCGTAGCAGATGATTCATTTTTCCAACTATAGTTTTGATGATTTTGCCAATAAGAATTTTGATAATATTGCCTACTTGGATCTTGAAAATTTTGCCATCTAGAATCATGATAATTTTGCTATCTAGGATCATGTGTGTCATAGCATGGTGAATTATATTGTATATGGCCATGTAAACTCCTAATCGGTGAATTTCTTTCAGGATATTCTATTTCAGTTGAAAAGTTTATATAATCCTGATGTCTGGTGGTTCTTGTTTTGTTCATATACTCCTCCAGAGTCATTTCTTGGGGTGAATGTGAGTTGGCCATTACTGTTAAAAATGGATCTTGATATTTTGTTGACCTTGTTAGATTCATATATTCTTCTAGGGTCATTGTTTGGTTAGTCATTTTCGTTGAAGATTAAGAAACTGATATACTCTAAAGATAAAATTAAACTAACAAAAACTAATAAAACTAACTAAGGCAAGTAAGGAATAACCTAAATTCGAAAGCTCCGTTGCAATCCCCGGCAACGGCGCCAAAAACTTGATGTGATCTAAACTAATCCTAAATTGAGGGGTTAATTTGATCTAAATTATAACTCGCAAGTGCACGAATCGCTTTGTAGGAGCGGTACGTATTACGAAGTCGATCCCACAGGGATTGCTAATGAGGGAACTATCTAATCTAAGGTTATTAATCTATCTACCTAAGTTACTTAATGAGCAATGTTGTTGATTTGATTCGATGAGATTGTGAAAAAGTAAACTAATCAAGATTAAAGCATGCAGATTAACTAATTAAGGTAATGTGGTGCAGTGTGGAAGTTCAGATATGGATGTGATATTCTAAGCCCTAGAATCCGCACAAGTAGCGATCTAAACTATACTTTTAGATGATTTCCAGGATTCTCACAGAGATACGAAGTCAATCTATCTCCGTGGATGATATTCAATGGAACCCTATTATGATCACGAATGTAGTGATCTTCCTCGCTTTAATGGAATAAGCCAGAAATAATTCTCCGTAAAATTCGGAGTAATAACAGAAGCTAACACTATGTAATGATTCTCCGTAAAACTACTCGTAATGACGAAGAATAAAACTATGAGATAAACCTCTGTAGAACTCTTATAATAACGGAGAATAAAACTAACTTATTACAGAAATTTTAATCAAGCATGAATGAGCAAGAGCACTTTATTTTCATTAAACGCACTAAAATATGGAAATCAAATAAGAGCATGGTTTAGATACAACTACAAGGCTTCATCCAGAACTTAGAGCGATGATTTAGCCTCGGATGGCCATGTGAGCGCTGATGGTGGATGCTTCGTTGCAGATGACGAACCCGGCGATGACGGTGACGTGCAGCTTCGTGGATGGAGCTCGGCTTGGAGACGGTTGCGTGGAGATGGTGATGAGAGATGCGGGTTCGGATATATGGTAGATGGTAGCCCCGGGTTGGTGAAGGTGGTGATCTAAGGTCCGCCCCCACGCTCCCCTCTTTGTTTCGGACCCCTCCCCTTATATAAGAGAGATGATGGGGTTTTTAATGTTCACGGGTTTAAGGAAGGAAAAAGAGGACGTGAGAACCGGGTGAGAGATTCGGAGAGAGAGAATCAAGGAAGGAGAGAGAGAGAAACGTTCGGTGGGGTGCGGTTTAGGAAAGAGAGTTTAGAGAGAGAAGACGTAGAGAACGGGAGAGAGAGGTGTGCGGTGAAGAGAGAGAAGTTAGGTGCAGGCCGATCGGGTTGGGGATGAAGAGACACGGGACGGCTGTGATGTGGTGATCCGGTTTTAGAAAGAGAAAGGAGAGAAAGAAACGGAAGAGAGAGAGAGAGAGAGAGAGAATCCCGGGTGAGAGAAAGTATCGGGCTCGCATGGTTCCGTTTTGGGTTTTAGAGAGATAAAAGAGAGAGAAGCGTGCCTGGTTTGTAGGAGGAGAGAGAGGCGCGATCGGGAGAAGAGAGGAGAGAGCTCGGTGGGATCCGATGTGCTGGAGGGCTGCATGGCATCGGACGGCTGGGATTTTTGGAGAGGAGAGAGAGAAAGCTGGGCCGCGGTGTTTTGATCACGGGATTACTGTGATTAAATGATGGGTCCGGCTGGGGGCGTCCGGTGTGCTAGAGGGCTGCATGGCATCGGATGGCTGTGATTCAGTGGGGAAGAGAGGAACGGACGGCTGGGCTGTTGGGTCTCGGTCGGGTAAGAAGGGACACGGGCCGGCCGGCTGTGATTGTGAATCGAGTTTTAAAGGGCTGCATGCGTTCACATATGCATGGGTTTGGTGCATGCTGATGCAAGGGACGGGTGTGATGGTCTGCCTTGATGGGAGAAAGATAGTTGGGTGCAATGGGCTCACATGCAAGCATGCATGGGAGGATAGCAATCGGACGGTTGCGATTAGTTGAGTTGGGGCTATTGCATGCAATGTGGATGTTTAGAGAGGGAGATATAGAGAGATGGAGGATCGGGTGGTCGTGATCGGGTGCACAAGTGGGGACTTGGGTGTAATCAAACGAACGGTTATGATAAGATCAAGCATGGGTTTGGACAAGGTTTGCACGGAGTGTTTTGGCTTTTCACGGCTATCTAGGCCATCGGATAGCTCTGATTAAATGAAAATAAAGAAAAGGAAGAGAATGAGGATATGAGGAGTTTGGGCGATTGGGATTGATTCGGATGCAAGGGATGACTCGGTTGGAATCATGATCGACGGGGTATTGCACGGTTATGATGGAAAAAGAGAGTAGAATAGGGAGAAGAAAGGTGGTAGGTTCGGGTGTTCTCCGTGCCACGTCTGTAAGTCACCATCATGCCTCATTAAGCTCCGTAGAATGTCCGGGGGTCTTCGTCCGCCCGATGAAGTCAATTCTCCGCCAAATCATGTACTTAGTCTTTGCTCCATTGTTCTTCAGAAACTGCTTCAAAACATATTATGCATCCTTCATCGGGTCACCGTGAGAGTATCCAACGCTTCAGTATGATGCCCTTGAGCTGACTGCATCGCGTACCGGGTCAATTCCCTGAAAAACACACATGAAATGACGCGTGTAAGATACCAATGCGATTATCGATAAAAAGAATAATTTGGATTATCGGGCTCCGTATTTTTCATGTATGCAATGTATGAGAGCGAACCAATATGCCACTGTGTTCGTATGAAAGTCTACTAAGCAGTGGTGTAAAGATAATTATGCAGTTTACGTGTAGTATGAAAGTTTTACGTAGCAAACTGATGATATATGCATAATACTAAAAGGATAATTCGCACAAATTTGCCGCTCAACACACCCCCAAACCTAAATCTTGCTCGCCCTCGAGTAAGAAAAGAGAAATAAACAAAGTAAATGACAAAATAAAACTCCTAACTCACTTTCGCAGGAATCGCGACTGCACTTAGCACGTGCAACAAGCCGTTAAACCCCTGGGTTACCCCAGTGGACGAGTTTTGTCTCGTGAGGGTTTGCAGTGAATCTACCCACAAAATTCAAACTTTTTTTTTTTTTTTTTTTGAAAATATAAATAAGAAATAAGAAAATTCGGTTTCGTAGAATAATTAAAAAGTACTCAAAAATAGAATTTCTAAGGCACAAGACTCACAAGGTATCCAACCCAAAGCTTCGGCTTTCGAAGTAAGCACTTTAGGTTCTAACTATTAGTTTCCCGTTAGAAAATATCAAGGTCAACTATGCTCGAGTACACGGTGCTGTCTGGGCAAAACACAACTGGGGGTTTGGTTCTCTACATTCATATCATTCTAACAGTCTCCTAGAACGGTCAAAGTCGACCTTAGAACCTGAGTCAAAACCAGCTAATCTAGACAGGCTAGTGAGAGTTGTGGATATTCACCTTAATACCTTTCGGCTTTATATGTGATATTCCAGTTTCCCCACATTGTTTATAACGACGGCTTTCACACTATTTTCTTTTTCTTTTCTTCTTTTCTCTTTTTTTTTTCTTTTTTTTTTTCTTTTTTTTTTTTTCGGTCTCATTTTTTTTTCTGGATCTAATTATATATCCCTTCCTAACTTGTACAATGCCAGCTGCACTCTATGCCCATGACACGCTGCCAACGCTCTCATGAGTTAGGTAGCCATCCTCATGTTGCCTTTATATTTGATTCACTCTGCATCCATAGGATCATTCTCATAACCCTATCGACCAGGCTTCACTCATACTAGGGCATACAGGTTAAGACTTTTATATAATTAGGTCCTAGACCATGCTAATAGGTAGCCCTTTCCGCTATACCTTAGAATTCACTGGTCGCTTTTCTAATGATATTTTTTTTTTTTCAAACCAAGTGAACCAGATCCGCATGGTTCATCAGGACTCCAAATGACTATTAGGTGATATGAAAGCTTTGAATCTAGACCCTAGAGGTGTAAGCCAGATGTGAAGTGAAAAGTCAAGTCTAGTTTGTTTTGACAATCTCTAAAAGGTTACTAAGGGTCAGAACCATATTAGGCATACTTTTTCTAGCTGATCCTTGGACTTTATACCTTGATTACCAAGTGCCTTATAGTCCTATTCGAATACAATAGAATTATACTACAAAACCTGAAATAAAGATGAAATATCTATAGATATATATTTTTTCTTCAAAAAGAACGAAAAGGACGGCAAAAGTAATACGACAAGAAACTAAAATATGGAAAAGAAAATAAAAATATGCAAATGCAAATTTCTATCGATTTCTATACGAACGCTATAGTTTTGGTAGGGGACTACAGACGAGACACACATACGCCAAGACGTATGTGCCGAGCTGTCCCACTACAGCGTAAGTTGATGCATTATTACTATTATTTTAAAAAAAACATTTTTTTTTTTAATTCAAAATGAGAACAGAAAAATTTTGTGGAAATTGAATACATACAGGATTTTGCAAAAAGGTACATCACACCCCCAAACTTAAATTAGACATTGTCCTCAATGTATGAATTAGACATGCTCATGGATGAGATGGTAGCATTATATGATAGCATTTTTGAAGGACATATATATAAAATGAAAGTATGAAGTTTTAAGGATGGATAGTACCGTATAATTTCGTTGCATCCTCGTTTCCTACAAAATGTTAGTACTACAAAGAAAAGAACAAACCGACTAAATAGACTAATAAAGACGAGCAGATACTAAAAAAAAATGACTGCTATAATACAAATATATTTTTCAGCAGATGGAATTTTCAAAAAGAAAAGAGAGTAGTCATCAATTGAGAAATTATATGCTATAGTATACTTTGGACATGTTTCTGCGTGACTCTCCTTTATTCTCTTAGGATTCATCCTATAATGTTCTTTATGATTTTTCTTTTCAAATTGAGCAATATAAGATTCATTATTATACTCCATATTCTGCCATTTAGCATCTATATTATCTTTGAAAAGTTCATATAATTGGATTTTCTGATTTTGGATGTACTGAGGAAAAATTAAATCAGAAAATATATCTTCTTCACCCAGATGTGTATGTGGAAACTTAGATGGCAGAATTTGTAGGTCAATGTATGATTTTTCGATAATGGATGGATTAATTTCAAGATTCATTGATAGAGCATTGACTTCTTTAGCAAATAGATCATCATTAATGTCATAAGGAAGATCATGGGTGACATCAAATATAATATTGGTCAGATCGTCATCCGGGTCACAAAAATTTTTTAAACATGCCTCCAATGGATCATTAAAAGATGATTGAAGAATCTTGTCCTCCATAAGATTATCGATCATATGCATCTTATAGATTTTATTATCATTAGTAACTTTTAGAATGGATGGGAGAACATTACTTTCTTTAATAATCTCATCATCATCGTCATAGAAGGGAGCGTAGACTTCTTCATCAATTATACTATCTGTAGTGGCACCATTGATGACGTCAATGTTGGATGAGAGATCATAAGTATCCTTAAAAATCATATCCGTATTAATGTCATCAATATTGCTCGGACAATCTTCCAAAGGATTAAGAAAATCAGATTGGGTAAGTTTATCTTCTGTAGGGATGTCCATCTTGGTCTCCTCATCAACTCCATTATCTATTGAGACGCTAATTATGTTCTCATAATCCTCATAATCTTCATCGGAGTTAGACTCAAGTTGCAGTTGATCTCGAAGTATTGCTTCCTTAATAACATTAAAATGTGATTCAATTCTGTCGAAAGCGTTAATTTGCTCTTGTATATTGCTTTGACAGTTCTGCATAAGTTGATTGCGCATAGACATTTGTAGTGTATTTTCAAGAGTCTCCTCATTTTGTGGCATATAATCATAAGGCTCTTGAAAATTCGTAGCAGATGATTCATTTTTCCAACTATAGTTTTGATGATTTTGCCAATAAGAATTTTGATAATATTGCCTACTTGGATCTTGAAAATTTTGCCATCTAGAATCATGATAATTTTGCTATCTAGGATCATGTGTGTCATAGCATGGTGAATTATATTGTATATGGCCATGTAAACTCCTAATCGGTGAATTTCTTTCAGGATATTCTATTTCAGTTAAAAAGTTTATATAATCCTGATGTCTGGTGGTTCTTGTTTTGTTCATATACTCCTCCAGAGTCATTTCTTGGGGTGAATGTGAGTTGGCCATTACTGTTAAAAATGGATCTTGATATTTTGTTGACCTTGTTAGATTCATATATTCTTCTAGGGTCATTGTTTGGTTAGTCATTTTCGTTGAAGATTAAGAAACTGATATACTCTAAAGATAAAATTAAACTAACAAAAACTAATAAAACTAACTAAGGCAAGTAAGGAATAACCTAAATTCGAAAGCTCCGTTGCAATCCCCGGCAACGGCGCCAAAAACTTGATGTGATCTAAACTAATCCTAAATTGAGGGGTTAATTTGATCTAAATTATAACTCGCAAGTGCACGAATCGCTTTGTAGGAGCGGTACGTATTACGAGGTCGATCCCACAGGGATTGCTAATGAGGGAACTATCTAATCTAAGGTTATTAATCTATCTACCTAAGTTACTTAATGAGCAATGTTGTTGATTTGATTCGATGAGATTGTGAAAAAGTAAACTAATCAAGATTAAAGCATGCAGATTAACTAATTAAGGTAATGTGGTGCAGTGTGGAAGTTCAGATATGGATGTGATATTCTAAGCCCTAGAATCCGCACAAGTAGCGATCTAAACTATACTTTTAGATGATTTCCAGGATTCTCACAGAGATACGAAGTCAATCTATCTCCGTGGATGATATTCAATGGAACCCTATTATGATCACGAATGTAGTGATCTTCCTCGCTTTAATGGAATAAGCCAGAAATAATTCTCCGTAAAATTCGGAGTAATAACAGAAGCTAACACTATGTAATGATTCTCCGTAAAACTACTCGTAATGACGAAGAATAAAACTATGAGATAAACCTCTGTAGAACTCTTATAATAACGGAGAATAAAACTAACTTATTACAGAAATTTTAATCAAGCATGAATGAGCAAGAGCACTTTATTTTCATTAAACGCACTAAAATATGGAAATCAAATAAGAGCATGGTTTAGATACAACTACAAGGCTTCATCCAGAACTTAGAGCGATGATTTAGCCTCGGATGGCCATGTGAGCGCTGATGGTGGATGCTTCGTTGCAGATGACGAACCCGGCGATGACGGTGACGTGCAGCTTCGTGGATGGAGCTCGGCTTGGAGACGGTTGCGTGGAGATGGTGATGAGAGATGCGGGTTCGGATATATGGTAGATGGTAGCCCCGGGTTGGTGAAGGTGGTGATCTAAGGTCTGCCCCCACGCTCCCCTCTTTGTTTCGGACCCCTCCCCTTATATAAGAGAGATGATGGGGTTTTTAATGTTCACGGGTTTAAGGAAGGAAAAAGAGGACGTGAGAACCGGGTGAGAGATTCGGAGAGAGAGAATCAAGGAAGGAGAGAGAGAGAAACGTTCGGTGGGGTGCGGTTTAGGAAAGAGAGTTTAGAGAGAGAAGACGTAGAGAACGGGAGAGAGAGGTGTGCGGTGAAGAGAGAGAAGTTAGGTGCAGGCCGATCGGGTTGGGGATGAAGAGACACGGGACGGCTGTGATGTGGTGATCCGGTTTTAGAAAGAGAAAGGAGAGAAAGAAACGGAAGAGAGAGAGAGAGAGAGAGAGAATCCCGGGTGAGAGAAAGTATCGGGCTCGCATGGTTCCGTTTTGGGTTTTAGAGAGATAAAAGAGAGAGAAGCGTGCCTGGTTTGTAGGAGGAGAGAGAGGCGCGATCGGGAGAAGAGAGGAGAGAGCTCGGTGGGATCCGATGTGCTGGAGGGCTGCATGGCATCGGACGGCTGGGATTTTTGGAGAGGAGAGAGAGAAAGCTGGGCCGCGGTGTTTTGATCACGGGATTACTGTGATTAAATGATGGGTCCGGCTGGGGGCGTCCGGTGTGCTAGAGGGCTGCATGGCATCGGATGGCTGTGATTCAGTGGGGAAGAGAGGAACGGACGGCTGGGCTGTTGGGTCTCGGTCGGGTAAGAAGGGACACGGGCCGGCCGGCTGTGATTGTGAATCGAGTTTTAAAGGGCTGCATGCGTTCACATATGCATGGGTTTGGTGCATGCTGATGCAAGGGACGGGTGTGATGGTCTGCCTTGATGGGAGAAAGATAGTTGGGTGCAATGGGCTCACATGCAAGCATGCATGGGAGGATAGCAATCGGACGGTTGCGATTAGTTGAGTTGGGGCTATTGCATGCAATGTGGATGTTTAGAGAGGGAGATATAGAGAGATGGAGGATCGGGTGGTCGTGATCGGGTGCACAAGTGGGGACTTGGGTGTAATCAAACGAACGGTTATGATAAGATCAAGCATGGGTTTGGACAAGGTTTGCACGGAGTGTTTTGGCTTTTCACGGCTATCTAGGCCATCGGATAGCTCTGATTAAATGAAAATAAAGAAAAGGAAGAGAATGAGGATATGAGGAGTTTGGGCGATTGGGATTGATTCGGATGCAAGGGATGACTCGGTTGGAATCATGATCGACGGGGTATTGCACGGTTATGATGGAAAAAGAGAGTAGAATAGGGAGAAGAAAGGTGGTAGGTTCGGGTGTTCTCCGTGCCACGTCTGTAAGTCACCATCATGCCTCATTAAGCTCCGTAGAATGTCCGGGGGTCTTCGTCCGCCCGATGAAGTCAATTCTCCGCCAAATCATGTACTTAGTCTTTGCTCCATTGTTCTTCAGAAACTGCTTCAAAACATATTATGCATCCTTCATCGGGTCACCGTGAGAGTATCCAACGCTTCAGTATGATGCCCTTGAGCTGACTGCATCGCGTACCGGGTCAATTCCCTGAAAAACACACATAAAATGACGCGTGTAAGATACCAATGCGATTATCGATAAAAAGAATAATTTGGATTATCGGGCTCCGTATTTTTCATGTATGCAATGTATGAGAGCGAACCAATATGCCACTGTGTTCGTATGAAAGTCTACTAAGCAGTGGTGTAAAGATAATTATGCAGTTTACGTGTAGTATGAAAGTTTTACGTAGCAAACTGATGATATATGCATAATACTAAAAGGATAATTCGCACAAATTGGCCGCTCAACAGTGAGCGGGTGTCTTCCTCTATCTGGCACGAACGCCTCGGACATCCATCCCCCCGCATTGTCTCAAGTGTTATCCATCAGCATCAACTCCCTTCCTCTCATGGCCCTGCCACTACTACTCTCTGCGATACCTGTCAGCAAGGAAAAAGTCATCGTCTTCCTTTTTCGTCGTCTTCATCGGTTGCTCATGCTCCTTTAGAGCTTGTTCACTCCGATTTATGGGGTCCGTCTTCTGTGTCCGCTGTAAGTGGTCATCGCTATTACATTACCTTTGTCGACCACTACAGCAAGTATGTTTGGCTTTACCCTTTAATAAATAAAAGTGATGCTTTTTCCATTTTTCTTGAGTTCAAAGCATTTGTGGAAAATCAATTTGGCCATTCCATTAAAACTCTCCAAACTGATGGTGGTGGCGAGTTCATCAAATTTAAGTCTTACTTGTCATCTCCGGATATTGCTCATCGCCTATCATGTCCTCACACCAGTGCCCAAAACGGTACTGCAAAAAGAAAGCATCGCCATATTGTGGAGACCGGCCTTACCCTCCTTGCCCGGTCCAATGTTCCGTTCCTCTATTGGCCCTATGCCTTCCAAACCGCTTCTTTCCTCATCAATCGGATTCCCACCCCAGTTCTCCATAATATCTCTCCTTATCAGAAGCTATTTCAGCGAGCCCCCGACTACCTTTTCTTACGTGTCTTTGGTTGTGCATGTTATCCAAATCTGTGTCCCTACCAACTTCATAAGTTTGCTTTTCGGTCTAGTAAATGTGTCTTCTTGGGATATTCGGCTTCGCACAAAGGATATCAGTGTTTGCATGTGCCCTCAGGTCGATCGTATGTACATCTCACGGGATGTTGTGTTCGACGAATCATCCTTTCCTTTCCAGTCTCCACCGTCTTCTCTTGCTCCTCCGCCCTCACCACCGGTCCCCATCTCCACGAGTATGTTACCCTCCACTATCCCGGTAGTCTCTCGCTCCTCCTGATCCCCCTCCTCTCGCTGTCAGTTCTCCTTCCACTCAGGTTTCACCTCCTGTCCCCACCTTTCCTACTTCCCCTCTCATTCATTCCTCGACAATTCAACTCGTAGATGAGTCCTCTTCTTCCTCGACCTCATCCACTGTCCCCCCTAGTACTCTTCCTACTAGGACTCACCATATGGTCACCAGAACACAGGATAACACCAAAATCCCCAAAGTCTGGCTCTCCACCCAGTATCTTCTACCTACCTGTCTTATGGCCGATTTGGCCAACTCAACTGTCGAGCCCACATGCTTCACGCAGGCCTCCAAAGATCCACAGTGGCGCAAGGCTATGGACACTGAGATGAATGCCCTGCTCAAAAATGGAACCTGGACACTTGTTCTGTATAGCTCCTCCATGAACCTGGTTGGTTACAAATGGGTTTTCAAACTAAAACATAAACCTGATGGCTCGGTTGACAGGTACAAGGCCCGCCTGGTCGCCAAGGGTTTTCATCAAAAACCAAGCCTGGACTATGGCGAGACCTTCAGTCCAGTTATTAAGCCAACCATCATTCGTACAGTGTGCAGTCTGGCTGTATCCAAGGGATGGGCCATTCGACAATTGGATGTGAAAAACTCCTTCTTGCAAGGCTTCCTTACTGAGGCAGTCTATATGGAACAACCTTCTGGCTTCATCGACCGTGCTCGACCAGGTTATGTGTGCAAGCTTCACCGCAATATCTATGGCCTCAAACAGGCCCCGCGGGCCTGGTTTTCTCGACTCAGCAGTTATCTGATCACCATGGGATTTGTTGGTTCCAAATCAGACACGTCTCTCTTTATTCGACGGGTCGGGTCTAGTATTCTTCTGGTACTTATCTATGTGGATGATATCATCATCACTGGTGACAATACTCTGGCTGTCCATCATCTTATTCGGTTCGGGATCTCAGTCGGGAGTTCTCCTTAAAAGATCTCGGCCCACTGCACTTTTTCTTGGGTGTTGAGTGCCATAGAACATCTTCGGGTCCTTTTCTCTCCCAGCAAAAATATATCCGTGACTTGCTTCTCCGGCTCAAGATGGACGGCGTTAAGCCCGTCAGCTCGCCTATGGCAACTTCATGTAAACTCTCCAAGGTTGGCGGTGTTCCCCTATCTGATCCTTTTGTCTATCGCAGTACGGTTGGTGCTCTCCAATACCTCAGCTTTACCAGGCCCGATATTGGCTTCTCGGTTAATAAGGTCGCTCAGTTTATGCAAATTCCTACCGACGAACATTGGGGCGCTGTTAAACGGATCCTCCGTTACCTGAAGTCTACCATCACGCATGGCCTTCTTCTTTCTAATAAGTCTTCTGTGCATCTTACCGCATATAATGATGCTGACTGGGCGGGCTCTATCGATGATCGAAAGTCTACTAGTGGCTATTGTGTCTTTCTTGGCACAAACCTCATCTCTTGGAGCTCGAAGAAACAATGTACGGTGGTCCGATCAAGCACTGAGGCTGAATACAGAGGTGTGGCCAATGTAGCAGCCAAGGTAATCTGGTTGCAGTCCTTACTCCGTGAACTTGGACTTCCGCAGTCTCCACCAGTGATCCTATGTGACAATCTCGGTGCAACTTATCTCTCGGTTAATCCTATCCGTCACTCGCGCTCCAAACATGTCGAGATCGACATTCATTTTGTGAGAGACTATATTGCCAATGGGGTACTAGATGTTCGGTTTGTATGCACTACAGATCAACTAGCAGACATCATGACCAAACCCCTGAGTTCAGCACGATTTTCGATGCTCAAGGTCAAGCTCTCGGTTCTTCCGAACCCGCTTTGCTTGCAAGGGGGTGTTAGTGACACATCATCTCCAATCGTTCCATGCAGATAGGGGCTGATCTCTCTCTCTTAACCATCTCAAAATCTGATCCACTTGATCATATCACATGTAACCAACACCTCCAGCCTATCACGTGTAACAGCATATCACTTGTAACCAAACAATCTATCACGTGTAACAGCATATCACTTGTAACCAAACAGTACTATCTATAAAGGGGATCCGAGAGCCTTAGAAGAGGGCATCTCGAGTCAATACAAATTGATGCATTTCTCTCTTTATCTTTAGAATGAGTTGAACTTTTTGTGTGTGCTATCAATGGGGAGGTGATCACCTTCCGAAAAATAAATTTTGAAAAAAAACCCCTTCAAGTAGGGGCCGCATTTTAAGCCTCATGTTAAGTCGCCGCACTGTATCACTTGCCTATGTATATATATTTATATATATCTCTATCTGCTGGTCCTTTTCTAACTATATATGAAACCTGCTTTTTCTTATCACCTCCATTGGTTTTCCATTCTATGAGTAGATGAATGCGTGCAGAGAGGACAATGCTGAAGTAGGGAGAGAGCGTCTGTAATTTTGGTTTTCCGGTTCTGCTCAAACTTAGGACTATACTATTTACAGCACACAAATTATTAGAGGACAACACAATTTTAAGGGGTAATTACACATTAACAAGGACATCACTTGCAATTATGTTGCGCCCCGTAATGTGTGGTGCTAGCCTGTTGGGTTAGTCCCACATCTAATAGGAATTGGATGGTGGTATCTTCATGAATCCTCTGTGGACCTCCACTTACGCCCTGGGTTTTGGGGCCCACCGGCCATGCAGGTCTCCACTTGTCCGTTGTTGCCCAGTCGCCACATGTCCCATCGTCACCACTGCTCATCCACCATCGTTGTGTCATCCCTCTTCTTCCTCCACCTCTCGTTTGTTTCAACCCGTGATCATTTATTGTGCGTTCACCATTTGAGGGCGAGGGCGTATATGTACAATCCATTCGGCCACCTTTGAACACTCAACCTCTAATAGCCAAATGAGATATGGATGCACTTGGCCTTGAATGGTCAAATACATTGTTTAGGGACAATAGATGCAAAGGATAGATATGGGCGGCATCTTGAACGAACAGGCGATGGCGGGCCTGAGTTGCCCTAGTCTTTCGCCAGATTTGATGTAACATCCCAAAAATATTAATGATTTAATATAATTTAAAACTATATAATAAGAATTTTTGATACAAAACTTAAAATAAAAATTGGACTGCTCTATTGCATCCGTCTCGTCGAAACGATCAAAAACCTATACAAACTTTTACGTTTTGAGCACGTTTAGAATATTTAAAAAATTTTAAAAAAAGAGAGCCAAGGTAAGGTTTTGAATTGGACCTATCAGCTGAATCCTAACACTTTCCCATCTAACCAGAAAACTCTTATAACTTTTCTATCTAACCTTAAAAAAAATAAATATTTATAGTAAGGGGGAAGATCAAAAGGCAGCGAAACTGTAGACCGTTGGTTTCTAATCGGATGTAAATAGTCAGAGATGGATCGACTGATGAAGCAATTAATATAATAATGAGCCGTATTGCATCCCTAAGACCTTTGGTATTCCTAAAAAAGGCATATAAAAACCCCCTTAGGCAATAGAGTTCTTCACTCAAGCCCCCGCCTCGAAAACCGTGCCCAGCCCCTCCGCCACCACCTCCGATCGCCGCCTCCCACCGCCTCCCACCACCCCGGGTTGTCGGGTCGGGTATAAAATTTAAACCCATTTAATTCGGGTTTTAACCCGTTATATATTAGGTGCAACATGAATTAAAAAAAGACTAATTTCAAATAGAACCCATGACCTCTCTAAACAATAACCTTAGAAGGCTCACTCTAACCAATAGAACACTTTATGATTTTTGTTAAAAATCACCTATCATTAAATATATAGATTATCAAGGTAAACTATATTGACCATATCTTACCCATAGGGACTCTAAATTGAGCCCCGTCAGTGGCCTTGGACTCGTAATAACAAAATACACCTACTGAGATCATAAAATACCAGAACCGATAATTAAAACGTAAATTTACCATTTTACCCCTAAGGTAAAATGGTCATAACCTTTTTATTGAAACTCGGAATCGAATTCCGTCTGCGACCACATGATTGTGGTTATGATTCGGAACCACCAATATTATGAAACCCCTAAACCTGGTAGGCCACAAATATAGTTTTTGTTTTAAATTCCTAGACTAAACCCACTAGAAAATTTGGACCGAAGCCCATTAAGTAATATTCATGACCGAAGTATCCTCTGGGCCAAAGCTCATTAAGCCATTAAACATCCTTTGGACCGAAGCCCATTAAGCACAGTTATATACCTTGAGCCGAAGCCCATTAAGCCAGTAACCAACTGATAAAACGACTCTGCCATTAGTCAAACTGAAACGCTATTATTTAGAGCAACCTGACCCTTTTACTAAAGGCAGACCACCCATTTATTTTCTGTCAATACCGGCTATTTTGGCCATATCGGGAGCAAACAAACTCCGAATTGAGTTCCGTCTGCGGCTATGATTTCAGAATAAAAAACCCTATAATATAGGCATAAATTCAAAGTATTTTAAAAATAACCTAAATACCCCTATAAGATAAAATTTATTAAATAAATTAGTTTAAAAACTTAAGAAATCCATATTGGAATTTGATTCCATCTGATCCTTGGAAAATGGAATATAAAACTAATAAAAGAGAATACTATATTTTAGGTCGTGAGCTTACTAGGTCATCTACATCGGGTGAAGGATTCTACAACGCTTCAGGTAGGGGACTAAACCTAGTTGATTCTTGATAAGTGTATGTCATTGAAATAATGGTAATATGTTATGGATTAGCTAATTTTTAAGATGTGTTGATCATTTCAATTGGGTGTAGGGCTGTCTCTGACTTACGGGTCTAAAAGATAAATCCTGGGTGTGGGGCTATCCCTGGTTGTGGGCCTAAAAGATAATCCTGGGTGTGGGGCTAGCCCTGACTGAGGCCAAAAAGTATCCTGGGTGTGGGTCTAGCCCTGGCTGAGGCCAAAAAGTAACCTGGGTGTGGGGCTAGCCCTGGCTGAGGCCAAAAAGAAGCCTAGGTGTGGGACTAGCCTTGTTTCAGACAAAAAGTGCCCGGGTATGATTGTGATTCCTACCCTGGTTTGAGCCTAAAAGGGAATCGGATGATCAATGACTTTTTAATTACTATTCATATTCATATGAACTATTGTTTTCAATATATTTATTTTACCATGAATGAACTAGGTTTAATAGGTGAGTCAGTGGATTAGACTCACCCCTCTACAGGTGTTATGAACCCTACAGAGACTGATCAAACAGGACAAGGAGAGGAGGAAGAGCGAATAGAGAATGAACCGGAGGAAGCCGAGGATCCTCTCTACACTCCATACTATGAGGATGCGGGAGCGGAGATGTGAAGAGTTGGA
This sequence comes from Chamaelirium japonicum, assembly GCA_947650365.1. NCBI lineage: Eukaryota > Viridiplantae > Streptophyta > Magnoliopsida > Liliales > Melanthiaceae > Chamaelirium > Chamaelirium japonicum. The sequence goes on from OX393550.1 coordinate 56,551,225, forward strand.
GATTTTAGATGTCACGTTAAAACTTTAAGCTTTTAGATATCGAGCCATGTATCAAACTTTTATATTATAATACATGGTTATGAATAAAAGAGGCTCGATTAATTCTATATTTGATGAGATTTAGTTTATATCAAGTTTTTCTCCTAACACCCTAGTGTTATACGGGTTGATTTAATTCGTAAAATACCGGGGTGTTACATTTGCGCACTGATAGGATGGGTTTTTTTATATATAAATATGCTGCACCTAGAAAATATGTGAAATGTGAATAGCCGGTCCCCAAACTTAGTTATGGATGGCCAAAGTGTCAATATTTATATATAAACCCATTAAATCGTCTAATATTTATATATTGACCCCTAAAGTTAGTTGGTATCCAAAATGAAGGAATATTTTTGAAATATTCTTTCATTCGACTATTATTTTATTAATCTAATAAAAAAATAACTAATTTACCTATGGTTTTAATTACTTAAAGTGACATCATTATTGAATATGGACTTAATTCAAAACAAACACAAACATAAACCAAATCTAACTTGGATCTAATCCGAATAATTCTTACATTGGAAGGGTATTTACAAAGTTTAGGTGAAATATTAAGGATGAAAAAAAAATTCTCTCATTTTGGATGTCAGCTAACGGGTTAATACGTAATATTTGATTGAGTTGAGGAATTTTTATGTAAATATCACTTTGTTAGGGGTTTATATGTAAATAGAGAATATTGTAGGGTTGATTTATAAAAAACCCTACTCTTTTATATAAGAGTAAATTACATTTTGCCCCCTAAAGTTTAGCTCAAAAACATTTAACTCTGTTTAATTTATTTTGTTCCAAATCACTCCCTAAAGCTTGAAATGTTAGCACAATACCCCTTTTGTCAACTTCTTCATTTCCTCGTCCGGTAATTTTTATCAAATCAAAACTGAATGGAAAGGAGCAAAGTGTAATTTAGCCTTTACATAATGGGAAATTTTATTCATACCCCAAAAATCTGTAATTACCCCCCTTATCCCTAGCGTTTCTCAATAACTTACTCAACAATCCTTTAATACCAACAATGCCCTTCTTTTTATACCCCAAACCCCAAAGCCCCTGCTCAGCGTCTTTTGTACCCCAACCCAACCCAATGTTCGTTTAAACTTAGCTCACGCCCAACCCGTCGGGTTGTGCGGGGTGGGTTCGGGTTAGCCCGCCCAAAGTCGGGTTGGGTTCGGGTTGGCCCGCCCAAGTTGCAGCTAGGGGTGGCAATGAGTTGTGTCGTGTCGGGTTCGTGTCGTGTCTAGTTTCGTGTCGTGTCCAAAACCCCTAGACCCGGACCCGACCCGTTTAACTAATCGTGTCTAGATCCTAAACCCGTACCCGACTCGCTAATAAACAGGTAGACACGATAAGACCCGATAAGACCCGTTTACCACCCGGATCTATTCAGTTGACCCGATCCGACCCAATCCGACTTGACCCGACCTGACCCGAAAGACCCACTGGTTTTATATATTATAGTATCGGATTGCTGGTAGACCCGACCCGACCCGACATGACCTATTGAATACTAAACGGGTCTTCCTGGGTCTACCGTGTCCAGACCCTAAACCCGGACCCGACCCGTTTAATAAACGGGTCTATCGTGTCGACCCGTTTACGACCCGAACCCGTTTAGCCTTGACCCAGACCCGCTAACTTCGTGTTGGGTCCTGTCGGGTCAAGGAGAAATGATTCGGGTTGGGCTCGGATTAGCCCGCCCAAATTCGGGTTGGGTTCGGGTTGGACTCGGGTTGGGTTCAGGTTGGCCTGCCCAAGTTGCAGCTTTACTTGTGCCTTCAAGTATCAGCCAACTGCATGGGGTTTATTTAAGAGTAGGGTGTATTCAAGAGTGCATATAATTGGGGTATATTTAAGGGGGTATGTGTTTGATTGAGGTATAATTAAGTTGGGACGGGCCATTTAACTGGGGTGTATTGAAGGTGGGGTGTAAGGGGGAAGGGTATTTTTGGGATAGAAATGGGGTATGAAAAAAAAAACTGGGGTGTATTCAAGTTTCTTGGAAATGGGGGCTAATTACAGATTTATGGGGTATGAATAATATTTCCCTTACATAATTGAGAATTCACTTTATGGTCTACTCGTTGCTGATGCGGCTAGTGGGCCCAACAACAGATTAGTGACGGGCCTTAAGCACCACAAGTTTATCAAGTGCACATGGGCGAAGGATGGGCGTGACCACAAGATGAGAGCAGGACCCTACTACCTGAACTACAAAACGTCCTCGGTCCGGAAACGAAGAGTTGACTTGAGCCAGTTGAGATTATAAATAACTTCCTCATATTTTAAGTTTTATAGATAACACCCTTGTATATTCTGTCATGTAATACAACCCTCCACCGTTACCCCTCTGCCCCAAGTTAAAGGAATATAATTTAAAGAGTGGGGGACAAGAAGATAATTATAATAGATTTTATTAAATATCAAAATAGACGAGCGGGTTATTTATAAAACTTAAGAATAAGGGGCTATTTATTATATCATATTTATTAGAGGGTTATATGAAAAATCCCCAAAAAAAAAAGGTTCGGATATGAACGCCCCACCCAAGTGACCCGACGCCTTTTTTTTTTTTTTTTCCTCAGCTTGGACTTTTTCAAAACAAACAGGATCTTCCAAAACAAACAGTGATGGGAAGACACATTTATACATTATTGGGATATTTTGAGTTACACCTCCAAATTTTGAGTTACACCTCTAAATTTTTGTCTCGGAGCTGTCTGGTGGGCGTTAGAATAGACTGAGCTGCCAATAGACGAGCTGAGATGTCATCGGTTTTGTTAAGATAGCTAGAGTATCGATTGGATATACCCAAAATATTCTTTAACCAAATATGACTTACACCCTCACTCATAAAGAGTGTAATACCGATCGTTGATCTATGACGAATGATCCAGATTAGATTGCATCACCTCTCTTGATATTTTTTTTCTAAATTAGGGAGAAATTAAGATCCAAAATCCCATGTTTTTCATAGATCTCACCTTTCTAGATCGACTTCACCATAGAAGTTTCACCCTTGAGAAAAAAAAAGTCAAAATTCCTTTAGTTTGAAAGAATACTCATAAAAGATTTGTGGTTTTCATTCCATGAGATGTTTAATCTTGTTTTGAGGGGAAACCCAGATCCAAAATCACATCTTTTTCATTGATCTTACATTTCTAGATCGATTTCTCAATAGAAATTCCACCCTTGAGGAAAAAAAAAAGTGAAGATTCCTTCAGATTGGAAGAAAACTCATTAAAGATTTGCAGTTTTCATTCAATGAGATATTCGGAATCTTGTTTTTGAGGGAAAACCCAAATATGAAATTCCATCTTTTTCGTTGGTTTAATGGAGATAACAATCTTAGAAAATCATTTGATTATTTTTTGTCTTCACTGTATCATAGTTTTGTTCGTGCTTGTGAGTTTCACGCAAGGCTATTTGCACTCGTTGATTCAAGCTGCGGGTAGGAAGTCTTTTGCGGTTGTACCGCAACTATCTATTGGCATTGCAGAATTTCTGCTATTATGCAAGTCCTAGGACGATCCAAAGTCATGCATCATCAGGTGCACATTGTCACCCCAATTCCAACACATATTTTTGAAGGATTTTTTGACAAGTGGTTAGGCAGATATGATTTTTCGAAGTTTGCATTTCGGATAGGCATTTGGATCCGATTCAATTAGGATTAGGATTCCAATCCGAACTGAATCAACCCAAATCTAGTGGGCGTTAGAACAGACTAAGCTGCCAATAGGCGAGCTGAGGTGTCACCAGCTTTGCTAAGATAACTAGAGTATCGATTAGATATACCCAAATTACCCTTTAACCTAATATGACTTACATCCTTACTCATAAAGAGTATAATACTGATCGTTGATCTATGACGGATGATCCAGATTAGATTGCATCATCTCTCTTGGTATTTTTCCTAAATTAGGGAAAAATCAAGATCCAAAATCCCATCTTTTTTATAAATCTTACCTTTCTAGATCGATTTCGCCATAAACGTTTCACCCTTGAGAAAAAAAAAGTCAATTCCTTTATTTTGAAAGAAAACCCATAAAAGATTTGTGGTTTTCATTCCATGAGTTGTTTAATCTTGTTTTGAGAGAAAACCCAGATCCAAAATCACATTTTTTTTCATTGATTTTACCTTTCTGGATCGATTTCTCAATAGAAATTCAACCACTGAGAGAAAAAAAAAAGTAAAAATTCCTTGAGTTTGGAAGAAACCTCATTAAAGATTTGTGGTTTTCATTCAAGAGATGTTCAAAATCTTGTTTTCGAGGGGAAACCCAAATCTGAAATTCCATCTTTTTTGTTGATGTATCTTTTTGGATCGATTTCTCCATAAAAATTCCACTCTTGAGAAGAAAAAAAGTCAAAACTCCTTTAGTTTGGAGGAAAACCCACTAAAGATTTGTGGTTTTTATTGAATGAGTTGTTCAAAATCTTGTTTTTGAGGGGAAACGCAGATCCAAAATCCCATCTTTTTTGTTGATCTTACTTTTATGGATCGATTTCTCCATAGAAATTCCACCATTGAGAAAAACCTATTCTAAGGATCACCCTTTTAAACTTTTTCTCGCCATTTAATCTGGTTTCCTGTGCTCGGATTCATGTATTTTGATCACAACCCCTTCATGAACTTTGCGAGTATGTAACCACTGATCTTGTTGTGGGAGTCTTGGGCCACCAAGTTGACTACGGCCACATCATCCCCAACCCAAAAATTGAGTTCATCTCCAATCCCCAACCCCAAAATTGAGTTCATCCCCAATTTTAGTTTATAGAAATTCACGGGGGATAAAGGATAAAATATGGGTGATCGATCGTGTTGTAGCTCGTGTGTTCTCAGTGTGGATTTTCTGTATTAACATTAATAAAGATGACTTTGGTTATTACTTTAATTAGAATACTACTCTGGTATATGATAATACTCATATAATAAAAGGACCCTAGGGAACACAGTAGGCCACTGAGGCGCATGGTGGATCCATGCTTGGGAGACCCAGTGGACCAGTTCTGTGTAGATCTATAACTAGTTCACAGCTTAGGTGATGCCGGTCGCTTCACCGAGAACAAGGTATTGGCAGGTAGAGGATGTGGTGAAGTCTCCACCACGGGAACGTGGGATTTCCATTCACCCGACCAAGCACGATGATCGTGTTGAACAGGAACCAAGATGGTGCACAGTTCAGTGATTTAGATACTGGTGCATAAACCGTCTTACTACTATAGATAATCTGTCCTTAACCTTGAGGGACCATGTTCACTGGGCCAACCAGTTGTGTGGTGCTTTGATGTGGTAACGTGTGCGGACCTTCCATAGTCCAATACCACAGTACGTTGGGTTACCCGGCTGGCGCTTGAGTAACATATAATCCCTATAGATTATCCGACGTCCAGTGTTGGATGGGTGCATTTTGATGAGTCAATCTGTCCACACAGTTAACCCGGGCCTGGTGGTTGTCAGTATGACTGACGATGTTCCGAATACTAAGCATAATACCGAAAGGTGTGTAGTGTTATAGATGACAAGTCATCAAACCCTAGTTAGATGATCGATTGGGATCTGACGGTGCTCCCCACCGCCCGAGTCGAATAATGGCACCAGTAATAGGAGGGACTGAGGATTATCGAAGTATAGTAGAGAACAGGGTTACGAGGGAGTAACATAAGTTTAGGATCACTAAAGTTCAACTCGCGTCGCACTCTGGGTGGCTACGCGGGTTAATCGGATTAGGGCTGATTAACAGAACTTTTGGTATGTCACCGGAATAGTTAATCAGGGATCCGATTGGAGCTAGAGATCCCGAACCCTGAAGGTTCCATCTTGTCGTTGTGTATAGGAATTGTTCCCTGAACTAGTTGGATACGTTGGATACGAAGTAGCGTGATGGAGCGAAAGCCCGGAGCCTAAGAACCTAATTCACATATGTTACGGGCCGTAGGGGTATTTTGGTAAATACTAAAATATAGCTCAGAACACATTGAATATGGATCTTAGAATGAGCTGAATAATTCCAGGAGCTCATAGGTGCTGACGGAACTCGATTCCGAGTAGCGCACCTCACTCAGTCTCTCTTTCAGTTTTTCACTTTTCGTGAAGGGGCGTTTTCGTCTAGGCTTCACGATAGACATTGGAAATCCCTGAAAACTGCCCCCCCCCCCTCTATCCTAATCCATTTAGGGCCGGCCCTAGCTTCCTTGTAGCAATAGGAGACCGACCCTATAAGAGAATAGGGAGAGGGAGGGCCGGCCTTATGCTTCCCCCTCTCCTCCAAAAATCCGAACCCCCCCTTTGCCTCCTCCTTTGTGGTTTCGGCCAAGGAAAAGAGAGGAAGAAGAAGGGAGAAGAAAAAGGAAGGAAGGAGAAGGAAGAAGAGAGAAAGAGAAGGAGGAGATCTCACGACTAGCCATCGTCTTCGCAACGAATTCCTCCGTCGGCTCGTAATCCTTGCACTCAGAGACGGGATTTCGATGATTCTTCAATTCGCAAAGGACAAGGTGTTATCCGACAGTTTTCCTTGCAATTCAAGTACAGTTCTTTATCGTTCTGTCATCTCCGAATCATAGATCCATAAGGTATGATGATTCTAAATATCTAACTAGATGCATGCATGTCTTCCGTAGATCATAGTATGCCTCTAGGGTGTCCGCACATATGCTAAGATCATAGATTTGCATGTAGATTGTTTTGTAGAATTAATTGTAATGAAACATACACCGTATAATCTTCGAATCTATCTTTTGCTTCCGCTACGACTCTGATAAGCGGATCCAATTCCAACAATTGGTATCAAAGCACGCTTTGGTGTATGTTTCATGCATGAATTCATGAAAACATCATGTGAATATATGATGGCATATGTTTTCGTCGGGGTTCGGCGTAGATCATGCATATGGATTGTGCTATGTATCGTCTTTTTGGAGGTGCCGCACTGAATAATAATCTGTGATTGCATGCTTCCGGGGGTCGGACCCCGGATTTAATTTTTGCATTGATTATTATTGTGCTTGTATATTTTAAGGCTCTAGATGGGCGAGGGTGGGGGTTGACCATCCTCGGTTCCCTGGCCATGTTTTCTAGGATTGTTTCCTTTTCTTTCTAGCGAAATTGTACACAAACGAGCACTTGCTCGGAGCGTGTTAGTTTTTCGGTCACAGGAAGAAGGAGATGATGCTATATCCACGGTTCGGGCAAGCGGTACCATGGTGTGCAAAGACCCGGTGAAAGCGTACACGTTGGCGATGATGGGATCGTCATCAGAGATCGTACAGAACGGAAGAGCATGATATCTTGGCTGTGCTATTCAGGTTCAAGGGTCGGACCCTGGACTTGATTCAGTTTGGATGTTATTTCTGTTGTTTCTCTTTATTTAGTATTTAGAGAACCCCGATGATAATGTGATTATCTATCTTACTTGTGAGTTTGTCTCTAGATCAGGCTTAGGGTTAGTACTAATGTAACGCCCCGATATTTTACGGATTAATTCAACCCGTATAATACTGGGGTGTTAGGAATAAAAACTTGATATAAATAAATTTTATCAAATATGGAAATTACTGAGCCAATCTATTAAAACATCATTGTTTCATACAATTTATCGAAATCGAAAGCCTAAAGCTAAGACTTTCCACATTGACACATCATAATCCAGCTCCGTCATCGTCATAGAAAGGTGTGTAGAATGGGTCTTCAACTCCTTCTGGGTCGACCCCCGATCACTCCTCATCCTCTTTGGGTACTGCAGGGTTTGTCTCTGTAGGGTGCACATCATCTGTAGGGGGGTGAGTTCTATCCACTGACTCACCAATGACTTAGTTTTGTTCATGCTAAATAATATGTATTGAAAGCAGTAAACATGACTACGAAAAGCAAATAATTAAAATATTAATCATCCGATTCCCTTTTTGGCCCTTTCGGCCAGGGTAGGAAGCTCAATCCTTACCCGGGTACTTTTAGTCCGCAACAAGGCTAGCCCCACATCTAGGAAACTTTTTGGCCTCAGCCAGGGCTAGCCCCACACCTAGGAAACCTTTTGGCCTCTGCCAGGGCTAGCCCCACACCCAGGAAACTTTTTGGCCTCAGCCAGGGCTAGCTCCACACCCAGGAAACTTTTTGGCCTCAGCCAGGGCTAGCCCCACACCCAGATAAGTGATTACGTATTTCAAAATTTACCATTCCATATCAAATTACCGACATTCTATAGCATATAATTAGCATGAATAAACTGAGTTTAAATCCCCTACCTGAAGCGTCGTAGAATCTTTTTCTTGATGAAGATGCATTCGCATGCTTACGACCTGAAATATATTTTTATCTTTTGTTAGTTTTACAAGGATCAGACGGACTCAAATCCCGAGGTGGATTTATTAGGTTTTAAACCAATGTATTTAATGCATTTTATCTTATAGGGGTATTTTGGTCATTTATTAATATATTGAATTTATACCTATATTGTGGGGGTTTTCATTCTGAAATCGTGGCCGCAGACGGAATTCGATTCCGAGTTTAAAAGAAAAGGTTATGATCATTTTACCTTAGGGGTAAAATAGTAATTTTACTTTTTAATTGTTGGTTGTGGTATTTTATGATCTAAGTAGGTGTATTTTGTCATTACGAATCCAACGCCACTGACGAAACTCAATTCCGAGTCCGTATGGGTAAGATAAGGTCAATATAGTTTACATAGATAATCTATATATTTATTTATAGGTGATTCTATAATATAAATTGTAAATAGATATCTTGGTTAGTCTAAAGGGCTTTAGAATAGGTTTAGAAAAGGTTGTGGGTTCTAAATCAAGTATAGTCTTTTTGCATCAGCATTTTATAAATGGATTTAAAAATCCGAATTAAATGGGTTAACGGGTTTAAATTACATACCCGATCCAACAACCTGGGTTGGTGGAAGCGGTGGTCGGCCGGTGAGGTGGCGGCGGCGGCGGTGGTTGGCGACCGACGGCGGCCGGAAGAGGCGGTGGCCGGCGGCGGCCGGAGGTGGTGGCGCCCGGTGGCCGGCCGGAGGTGGTGGTCGGTGGTGGTGGCCGAAGGTGGTGGCGGCGCCGGAGGTGGTGGGCGGCGGCGGCCGGAGGTGGTGGCGCCCGGTGGCCGGTGGTGGCGGCGCCCGGTTGCCGGAGGGGCTTGGGTTAAGAATTATGTTGAAGGGGGGGGGGTTTATATAGGCCTCCCGGGAATACCAAGAGTCCCGAGGTCTTTATTGCTAAACTGTCGTTTGGTCTTCCTATTTAATATAATAATTATTTCTCTTGTTTTTTTGACAGAAAAGTATTAGTGGATTTTTGGTTAGATGAAATAGGTTTAAAATTTTACTAAATGGATTCCGGGTTCGAATCATTCTATTGGCTAATATATTTATACATATATATCATTTTTCTTTTAAATTTTTAAATGCTTTAAATGAGTTCAAAACGAAAAAGTTTATATATATTTTTTTATCATTTCGACGAGACGGACGCAATGACACTGTCCGATTTTTATTTTAAATTTTGTATCAAAAATTCTTATTATATAGTTTTAAATTATATTAAATCATTAATATTTTTGGGGATGTTACATTCTCTACCCCTAATAAAAATTTCATCCCCGAAATTTAAAGTATTTATCTTAGTTGTCGAACAAATTTATTTCTGTCTCCAATTCCCAAGTAACTTCTTCCTTATTGTGAAGTTTCCATAGTACTTTTACCAATCATATAGTTTTGGTTCGCAATAATTTATCTTTGGTGTTTAAAACCTTCACAAGTACTCCCACGTATTATGCATCTGATTGAATGATTTTATTTTCTAAATATGAGAAGGATCAGACTCATATGGCTACTTGAAAGACTAGATGTACTTTAGCCACTACTTGACCGTCTTACAATAAGTATACCTGCTAACCCTATATGAGACTCATCCGTGTAAAGTGTATATTTCTTCCCACTTTCTGGCATTGTCCAAATCGGAGCTATAGTGAGTTTCTTCTTTAGTTCTTGGAATGTATTCTCACTGGATTTCGACCACTCAAATTTTACTCCTTTCACTTTGTTAATATAATTTGAATAGAAAATTTTAATCGATAACCTTTTAGAGTTTTTATATTACTTTATTGACCTTGAAATCTCTGATAGTAGATCTTTCCATTCTAATATTAATCTTTTCTCCTAAGAGTTAATTAATAACATATTTGGGTGTCTTATTTATGGGATTCAATAAGGCAATAAATTATAGGGTTTGAGAATAAAATTTTCCTGACTTTCTCTACTCACACATCAATTGTACCTGGTTACTGTATTCACCAGGAACCACAGTGATATAAGAATAGAGTTAGCCTGAGAGTTGGGGCAATTCTAGCGATCTAGTTTGGGACGGTTGAGATATTGGAATTCAAAAACTTTTGATCTTGACAGCCGTCGAGAAACTTATTAATGGCTATATATACTTTATTCCTAAAGGAGGTAAAAATGGATGCTCATAACTTATAAGTAGTATATCCTATGGTATTTAATAGAAAGTTTTAGGATTAACACTAATCGTTGTCGTGATGACTAGGGTGTATCCTGTTAGTTCTGTCTTCAGTTGAATATATATGATTTGTGTCGGGGTCTAAAGGAATTGATCCTACGAATTTAAGTCTTTTCGTAGTTACTGCTATATTGTTTGAAATAGTTCATACTTTGATGACATCATTATTAGTCTATACAATGAAAGTCATGCCAAGTACTCTTTGAGCAGCGTGATCCACAGATCCTTGTTGGACAGGACGGAAATAAGGCCTAGATTGAGTGAATAGGAAATTTTGACCGATGAGTTTCTTTTAATATATCTTCTCGTAAATAAGGAGCATCAGTAATTGTTAATTTGTTCCGAAATCTTAGTCCAATATTGTTTGTGCCAAGACTCCGATTTTCTATTGCTTTTCCTTTTCTAACTTGTATCCAATTCCTTGAAGTTCTTAATTTCACATCTGTACTTCGATTACCCTTTTTTTTTTCTCATATCTGGCTAAACTCTGATAAAACTTAAGTAAGTTTGTGATGAATATTTTTATAAAAAAAACCTTCTAAGGTGCAAGTCCTATGTTGGCCTGAGGGTCCAGGTAATTTAATTGTTTTTTTTTTTTTTACTATTAAAAACTTCAAACTATTTCACTCTGATCATTTAGGATGCAGAGGTAAGTCATGATCTCGAAGTCAAAATCCTAGGCGGCTCCACCTTAGGTGGCTCCACACTAGCAGTTGGCAGCCCTTTTTCCCATGGAAAGGCTCCACCTAACTCCAGGCAGCCCTTTCCTAGGTAGCCCTTTCCATTGAACTCGAATTCGAGAAATGATGATTAACCTCAATCCTAATTATCACAGTACATGTTATAATTTTTTTAAGTCAATTATGTACTTGAAATCTATTCTCTATGCACTAATGAGTCAACCCAGATCTCACCATATTTTTGTAACAATTAAATACTAGGATGTGACTAGTATTCTACATTCAACTCGACTATATTTCAAACTTTACTTATTTGTGTCAATCATTTGTATATTGCTAATCGCTTGAGGTTGGAGTCCATTGGACTTCTCGACTGTAGCTTTCATCCAAGAAATATCTTAGTTTTTATAGGGCTATCATGGACAATTTTTTTTTTTTTTTCCGAGTAATTGGCGTACATAAATCTAATTTCTGAGTTAACCTACTCTCATCCAGATTGATTAACCTAGGTAAGGTTCTACTACTTTGGATAGGTTTCAGGTTACACAGAAAATAGATCTTAGTCCTAAGAATCGTTTCTTTCGGATGATTATTATTTCTGCTAAGATACTGTAGTAACGTGTTTTTTAAAAAGAGGTCTTAGGAGATAGGAGCTTAAATTAAATTACTCCTTAGAGATTTCTTACCCTAATCGAGTTTCTACTCGGGTTTATATCACCTTCTTATGTTTTTATATCGTTACGAAGATGCATCATATAAAAGAGGCATCCTATAATTCTAGTTAGTTCTCAATTCTCTTTATCATACGTTCTAATTTTTGATGCACCTATATTGTCTTCTAGGTTGACTAACTTTTCAGCGTCCAATGTTATTGTCTCAGGCCTACGTATCGAAAGCTATTATAACATATTTAAAAAAAGAGATCCTAAATTTAAGTTCAGGTATATATACTTTGTTTTAGAAATTAATTATCTTAGGTCATCAATGTCTTAATCCTCTAGGGTTAGGTGTTCCTAGATCTAATTCACATGAACCTAACTTGTGCTCTAGGTTAAATGACTACCCCACTAATGTCCTTCTTGCTAATAATTCTAATTCCTAGGACCTATTACCTAGGCTCTGATACCAAGTTGTATCGCCCCGATATTTTACGGATTAATTCAACCCGTATAATACTGGGGTGTTAGGAATAAAAACTTGATATAAATAAATTCCATCAAATATGAAAATTACTGAGCCAATCTATTAAAACATCATTGTTTTATACAATTTATCGAAATTGAAAGCCTAAAGCTAAGACTTTCCACATTGACACATCATAATCCAGCTCCGTCATCGTCATAGAAAGGTGTGTAGAGTGGGTCTTCAACTCCTTCTGGGTCGACCCCCGATCGCTCCTCATCCTCTTCGGGTACTGCAGGGTTTGTCTCTGTAGGGTGCACATCATCTGTAGGGGGGTGAGTTCTATCCACTGACTCACCAATGACTTAGTTTTGTTCATGCTAAATAATATGTATTGAAAGCAGTAACCATGACTACGAAAAGCAAATAATTAAAATATTAATCACCCGATTCTCTTTTGGCCCTTTCGGCCAGGGTAGGAATCTCAATCCTTACCCGGGTACTTTTAGTCCGCAACAAGGCTAGCCCCACACCTAGGAAACTTTTTGGCCTCAGCCAGGGCTAGCCCCACACCTAGGAAACTTTTTGGCCTCTGCCAGGGCTAGCCCCACACCCAGGAAACTTTTTGGCCTCAGCCAGGGCTAGCCCCACACCTCAGCCAGGGCTAGCCCCATACCCAGATAAGTGATTACGTATTTCAAAATTTACCATTTCATATCAAATTACCGACATTCTATAGCATATAATTAGCATGAATAAACTGAGTTTAAATCCCCTACCTGAAGCGTCGTAGAATCTTTTTCTTGATGAAGATGCCTTCGCATGCTTACGACCTGAAATATATTTTTATCTTTTGTTAGTTTTACAAGGATCAGACGGACTCAAATCCCGAGGTGGATTTATTAGATTTTAAACCAATGTATTTAATGCATTTTATCTTATAGGGGTATTTTGGTCATTTATTAATATTTTGAATTTATACCTATATTGTGGGGGTTTTCATTCTGAAATCGTGGCCGCAGACGGAATTCGATTCCGAGTTTAAAAGAAAAGGTTATGATCATTTTACCTTAGGGGTAAAATGATAATTTTACTTTTTAACTGTTGGTTGTGGTATTTTATGATCTAAGTAGGTGTATTTTGTCATTACGAATCCAACGCCACTGACGGAACTCAATTCCGAGTCCGTATGGGTAAGATAAGATCAATATAGTTTACATAGATAATCTATATATTTATTTATAGGTGATTCTATAACATAAATTGTAAATAGATATCTTGGTTAGTCTAAAGGGCTTTAGAATAGGTTTAGAAAAGGTTGTGGGTTCTAAATCAAGTATAGCCTTTTTGCATCAGCATTTTATAAATGGATTTAAAAAACCGAATTAAATGGGTTAACGGGTTTAAATTACATACCCGATCCAACAACCTGGGTTGGTGGAAGCGGTGGTCAGCCGGCGCGGCTGCGACCGGCGGCGACAGGCGGCGGCCGGCGGCCGGCGACGATGGTTGGCGGCCGGCGGTGGTGGCCGGCGGCGGAGGGTGGCCGGCGGCGGCCGGAGGTGGTGGCCGGCCGGAGGTGGTGGTCGGTGGTGGTGGCCGAAAGTGGCGGCGGCGGCCGAAGGTGGTGGCGCCCGGTGGCCGGCGGCGGGTGGCCGGTGGTGGCGGCGCCCGGTGGCCGGAGGGGCTTGGGTGAAGAATTATGTTGAAGGGGGGGTTTATATAGGCCTCCCGGGAATACCAAGAGTCCCGAGGTCTTTATTGCAAAACTATCGTTTGGTCTTCCTATTTAATATAATAAATATTTCCCTTGTTTTTTGATAGAAAAGTTTTAGTGGACTTTTGGTTAGAGGAAATAGGTTTTAAATTTTACTAAATGGATTCCGGGCTCGAATCCTTCTATTGGCTAATATATTTATACATAAATATCATTTTTCTTTTAAATTTTTAAATACTTTAAATGAGTTCAAAACGAAAAAGTTTATATATGTTTTTTGATCGTTTCGACGAGACAAACGCAATAACGCTGTCCGATTTTTATTTTAAATTTTGTATCAAAAATTCTTATTATATAGTTTTAAATTATATTAAATCATTAATATTTTTGGGGATGTTACAACTAAGCTTATGTATTCATCGGTGTCTCTATATGGTTCTAACACATGCGAATCTGGTGACTAGCTAAAAGAAAAGGTGGTAACCGCCCTCGTGGTAGTTCAGGTAGCCAAGTATTATGCACCGAGATAGACGCAGTGTTAGATTTGTTCAGAGATAATTAACTAATGTCTCCATAAGAAGTATGATAACCCTAGTAGAATGCCCTTTTCCCACATGGTCTTAGCGACCAAGTTAGGTTAGAATTTCACTGTGTGATACCTGTTTCTAGATGACGTTTGATGGTAGTATGAACTCATCACGATTTGGTTATGCCACCATTAGGTTGAGGTCCGGCGAAGGTTGTCGGATGTCCCTATTTGGCCAGCATCGAAACCTATAATGAGATAAGGTCTACTATGACATCAGGCATCAAATTGTGAATGAGGCGTCATCGTAGTGGGAGTCCTTTCCACATTGACCTTAGGCTAGGCTCCAGATCTTAGGATTATGGGCAAACTAGTGAAGTATCGGGATCCTTGGAATCTATGTAATGTGATCATTGCGAGAAAGACGAAAGCTGAGTATTCAAGATAGGGACTATGATATTTTCCGAGGATACTAATGCTTTGCGGGAAGGTTTGTAATCCTAGTGGGAGCACGGTAGACCAGGGTCTAAGTCTAGGAGGTCGTGACCTTTCTAGATATGCATAAAACCTTATAAAGAAGGGATGTGTAAGAGGTTCCCTCCAAAGGGGGGCCCCTGGCCTCCACAATCAACCGGCTAAGGGTCTGGGTGGGAGGTACGCAGTTCGATATTTCCACCGGGTGAGAGCTGTGTTTCCTTTCATGCTGGTTCGCCTAGTGGTTTCCTACGGGACATGGAGGATGCCGGTGGCAGTGTGTGACGGTTTTTTCCTGCACCGCGGGAGCCTATGAACCCCCCCGCCGATACCATCTAGATTTGTAGGAAGCATCCAAAAGCTTGTGTGAAGCCGCCGTTGCTGCACACGCGGGTCACATAAAGCTGGCCAAAAGAAGACTGGGTGGTCTTTCAGTTCACCATGGATAATTCTGATGAAAACTGGGTCGTAAAAACCCCGTTGACAGAAGCGGTTGCATGCTCTCACCGAGATGCTATCTCCAATTCAGGGCCGATAGTCTCAGTGCTCGAGCCCAGGGAATTTAGATTCCTGGATGTCTCCACTTGAGGTAATGAATACATAGCGGCTGGAGTAAACATTATTTATTTCTAAATTCCATGAAATAAATTATAGTAAGTCCTAATTTTGCTTTGAACCATTGTTTACAGAAATCATGACCAAGCTCGACCCCCTTGCCTCCATACTTAATGATAACAAACTTACGGGACCAAACTACAAGGACTGGAAGCATAACCTGATGCTCGTCCTAAGGGTTAGCAAACACATAATTACCCTAAGTACCCCTTAACCGGCCATACCGGGACCAAGTGCAACTGAGGCTCAGTTGAAGGAATGGAAAGACTGGCTAGATGTTGATGAGATGTGCAAGTGCTACATAGTGGCATCCTTGCATATCATCCTTCAGAAGCAAGTCGAAGACATGGCCTTCGCTTCAGACATGATGCTCTACCTAAAGAAAATGTTCGAGGGTCGTAGTCGGGTAACTCATTACCTGACCATCAAGAAATTGGTGTCTACGAAGATGACAGAGGGGACTTTAGTTCGGGATCATATGTTGAAATTGTTTGGCTATGTGAACGAGCTTGGTTCCTTCGATGTCATCTTGGATGTGGAGATCCAGACCAACATTTTTCTCGCATCTCTGTCAGGAGCGTTTGAGGGCTTCGTTACTAACTTTAATCTTAACCGGTTGGAGATGTCTAACGCAGAGCTCCTAGCGGCGCTCCAAGCGGCAGAGGACGGGATGAAGGCAGGAGCTCAATCCCTGAACGTAGAGCGGAATTCTTCTCTGAAAGCTAAAGGCAAGTTTCAGAAAAGGAAGTCTAAGAAGCCCGTGAAGATGGGCCAGGTGCAGTTGCAGGTTCCTAAGCAGAATGGTCCGGCGAAGCCCAAAGGAAAATGTTTCTGATGCGGCAAAAAGGAGCACTAGAAGGGCGACTGCCGTGCGGCTCCCAAGAAGGCTGAGACATGTATATCTCAAATCCACATAGTGGAATCTCTTGTAGCATCCAGTTGTTCTCCAGTTTCATGGATTGTGGATTCTGGTTCCACTAACCATGCTTGTAATAATTTGCAGGGGTTCAAGGAGACAAGAAAACTGGATGATGGGGAGATGATCCTAAGCATGGGAACTGAGGCCGTGGCAGAGGCTGAAGCAGTTGAAGATGTCGTCTTGCAGTTTCTTGATATAAGAAGTTTATTACTTAGAGACATACTTTATATATCATCCTTGAGACGAAACTTAATTTCTGTTTCCTTATTGAATAATGAAGGTTTTTCAGTTTTATTTGATACTTCTGGTATGTCAATTAAATTGAATGGTTCCTTTGTTTGTAAGGAAAAGATGCAGAACAGTCTCTATGTAATTAACTCCAATCATAAGCAGGATAACATAATTGAAGCTTGTGTGGTTAATTCATCTAAAAGGAAAAATCCCTCAGATAATCCAACACTCCTTTAGCATCTAAGGCTTGGACACATAGCTTCTGACAAGATTCACAGGTTGGTTAAGGTAGGACTCTTAAGTTCAGATGTTTCAGAAAGCCTACCAACGTGTGAGTCTTGCCTAGAAGGCAAGATGACTAAAAGATCTTTCCGAGCCAAAGGTAGCAGATCTAAGGAGGTATTAGAGTTGGTACACACTAATGTGTGTGGGCCCATAAGTGTCCGTGTCATAGGAGGCTTCGAGTATTTCATCACCTTCACGGATGATCACTCGAGATTTGGATACATATACCTAATGCGGCGGAAGTCTGAATCCTTTGATAAGTTCAAGGAGTTCAGAGCTGAAGCAGAAAAGCAGATAGGTAAAAGTATCAAGTCTCTTCGATCGGATCGAGGAGGCGAATACCTATCGGATGAATTTATTGGGTACCTGCGTGAGCATGGGATCGTATCCCAGTTGACTGCCCTAGGGACACTGTAACAAAACGGTGTATCTGAGAGGAGAAACCAAACTTTGTTAGACATGGTTCGGACTATGATGAGTTATGCAACATTACCACCTAGTTTTTGGGGATATGTCATAGAGACGGCAGTATATACTTTGAACTTTGTTCCATCAAAGTTAGTATCCCTAATTCCTTGGGAGCTGTGGTTGAAGCGAAAACCAAGCCTACAGCATTTTAGGATTTGGGGTTGTCCAGCACATGTACGGAAGGACAAGCGAGATAAGATGGAGTCAAAAACTAAGGTATGTCTGTTTGTTGGGTATCCAAAAGGGACAAAGGGTGATTTATTTTATGATCCTGAGGATAGAAAGGTTATCGTCTCGACGAATGCCGTATTCCTGGAGCAGGATTATTTAATAGACCATAAGCCCACCAGTAAAGTAGTTCTTGAAGAATTGCTTGGTACTGATGGGAGTACGCAGACAGAAAACATAGTGGGAGCCGATACCATTAAGATAAACGATACTGTAGAATCGACTCCTATGGAACCATCGTAGGTTCGTCGCAGTGGGAGGTCCACAAGTGCTCCTGATATATACATTGGAGAAGCCTTCATGGTAGATCCAGAGTTTTAGGAGGATGATCCTCTGAACTATGACGAAGCGATGGTATCCCCTGACCATGCAGCATGGTAGGAAGCCATGGAGATAGAACTGACATCGATGTCCCAAAACTTGGTCTGGACACTTGTAACACTGCCTCACAATATTAAACATGTTGGGTGTAAGTGGGTGTACAAAAGAAAAAGAGATCCGGATGGTACCGTTGAGACTTACAAAGCTAGACTAGTCGCTAAGGGTTATACCCAGCGAGAAGGGATCGACTATGACGAAACCTTTTTACCAGTGGCTATGCTTAAGTCTATCTTGATCCTCTTGTCAATTGCAGACTATTATGATTGGGAGATCGGGCAAATGGACATCAAGACCGTATTCCTCAACGGGGATTTGGAAGAAGACATCTATATGTCTCAGCCTCCAGGCTTTGTCGCAAAAGGTCAGGAAAGTCTGGTGTGCAAGTTGCAAAGGTCCATTTATGGACTGAAGCAAGCATCCAGAAGTTGGAACATGCGTTTTGATCAGGCTATCCAATCTTATGGATTTGAGCAGAACGTGGATGAATCATGTGTTTATAAAAGGAGCGATAAGACTGCAGTAGTTTTTCTAGTGCTTTACGTAGACGATATCCTGCTCATTGGAAACAATGTTGGAATGTTGTCTACAATGAAGGTGTGGTTATCCTCTCAATTTAACATGAAAGACCTGGGTGAAGCGAGTTATGTTTTGGGGATCAAGGTAACTCGAGATCACCAGAAGAAGATTCTCTCGCTGTCACAGTCAGCCTACATAGATACTATCTTGGTCAGATTCAGTATGCACAACTCCAAGAAGGGACTGGTTCCATTCAGACATAGAATGAAATTGTCTAA
The DNA here is from genome assembly GCA_947650365.1 of Chamaelirium japonicum. Classification (NCBI taxonomy): domain Eukaryota; kingdom Viridiplantae; phylum Streptophyta; class Magnoliopsida; order Liliales; family Melanthiaceae; genus Chamaelirium; species Chamaelirium japonicum. Next base: position 56,570,231 of record OX393550.1, read on the forward strand.
GGATCAGGGTCCTAAGACTCCTGAGGAGAGGGCAGAGATACAGAAGATACCTTATGTTTCGGCTGTAGGGAGTTTGATGTATGTTATGTAGTGCACGAGACCAGATATATGCTATACAGTAGGCATGATGGGCAGGTATCAGTCAAATCCGGGTCCAGGGCACTGGACTGCTGTGAAAAGTATAGTCAAGTATCTCCGTAGGATGAGAGATTATGAGTTAGTTTACTATTCACAGGAACTGATGCCGATTGGATATACGGATTCTGACTTTGCGTCAGATCCGGAATCCAGGAGATCGACATCAGGGTTTGTGTTTTCATTAGGAGAAGGAGCTGTCAGTTAGAGGAGCATGAAGCAAGGATGCATCGCGGATTCGACGACAGAGGCTGAGTACGTTGTGACGTGCGAAGCAGCTAAGGAGGCGGTGTGGCTCAAGAAGTTCCTCACGGACTTATGATGCGTACCGGGAGCTCAAGATCCTATTGTCCTTTACTGTGACAATAGTGGAGCGGTAGCACAATCCAAGGAGCCAAGATATCACCAGAAGAGCAAGCATATCGAGCAGAAATACTATATTATCCGGGACTTGCAAAAGCGAGGGGAGGTTGCAGTGACTCAGGTGGCGTCTGTAGATAACATGGCGGACCCTTTCACAAAGGCGTTACCGACCAAGGTTTTTGAGAAGCACGTGGATGCCATGGGAGTTAAGACTGTTGTTCCCCGCTAGGCCAAGTGGGAGATTGTTGTAGCTCGTGTGTCCTAAGCGTGGATTTTCTGTATTAACATTAATAAAGATGACTTTGATTATTGCTTTAATTAGAATACTACTATGGTATATGATAATACTCATATAATAAAAGAACCCTAGGGAACACAGTAGGCCACTTAGGCGCATGGAGGATCCATGCTTGGGAGACCCAGTGGACCAGTTCTGTATAAACCTAGAACTAGTTCACAGCTTAGGTGATGTCGGTCGCTTCACCGAGAACAAGCTGTTGGCAGGTAAAGGATGTGGTGAAGTCTCCACCATGGAAACGTGGGATTCCCATTCACCTGACCAAGCACGATGATCGTATTGAACAGGAACTAAAATGGTGCACAGTTCAGTGATTCAGACACTGGTGCAGAAATCGTCTTACTACTATAGATAATCTGTCCTTAACCCTGAGGGACCATGTACACTGGGCCAACCAGTTGTGTGGTGCTTTGATGTGCCAACGTGTGCGGACCTTCCATAGTCCAATACCACGGTACGTTGGGTTACCCGGCTGGCGCTTGAGTGACATGTAATCCCTACAGGTTATCCGACGTCCAGTGTTGGATGGGTGCATTTTGATGAGTCAATCTGTCCATACAGTTAACCCAGGCCTGGTGGTTGTCAGTATGACTGACCACGTTTTGGATGCTAGGCATAGCACCAGAAGGTGTGTGGTGTTATAGATGACAAGTCATCAAACCCTAGTCAGATGATCGATCAGGATCTGACGATGCTCCCCACCGCCCGAGTCGTATCATGGCACCAGTAATAGGAGGGACTAAGGATTATCGGAGTATAGTAGAGAACAGGGTTACGAGGGAGTAATATAAGTTTAGGATCACTAGAGTTCAACTCGCGTCGCACTCTGGGTGGCTACGCGGGTTAATCGGATTAAGGCTGATTACCGGAACTTTCGGTATGTCACCGGAACAGTTAATCAGGGATCCGGTTGGAGCTAGAGATCCCGAACCCTGAAGGTTCCACCCTGCCGTTGCGTATAGGAATTGTTCCCCGACCTAGTTGGATACGTTGGATGCGAAGTAGCACGATGGAGCGCAAGCCCGAAGCCTAAGAACCTAATTCACGTGTGTTATAGGCCATAGGGGTATTTTGGTAAATACTGAAATATGGCTCAGAACACATTGAATATGGATCTTAAAATGAGCAGAATAATTCCAGGAGCTCATAGACACTGACGGAACTCGATTCCGAGTAGCGCACCTTACTCAGTCTCTCTTTCAGTTTTCCACTTTTCGTGAAGGGCGTTTTCATCCAGGCTTCACGATAGACACTTGGATATCCCTAAAACCGCCCCCCCCCCCCCCCCCTCTATCCTTATCCTACTAGGGCCGGCCCTAGCCTCCTTGGAGCCATGGGAGATCGGCCCTATAAAGGAAATAGGGAGGGGGAGGGCCGGCCTATGTGCTCCCTCTCCCCCAGAAAATCCGACCCCCTCTTTAGCCCCCTCCTTTGTGGTTTCGGCCAAGGAAAATAGAGGAAGAAGAAGGGAAAAGGAAGAGGAAGGAAGGAGAAGGAAGAAAGGAGAAAGAGGAGGATAAAATCTCGCGGCTCGTCATCGTCTTCGCAACGGATTCCTCCGTCGGCTCGTAATCCCTGCACTCAGAGACGGGATTTCGAGGATTCTTCAATTCGCAAAGGACAAGGTGCTATCCGACAGTTTTCCTTGCGATTCAAGTGCGATTCTTCATCATTCCGTCGTCTCCGGATCATAGATCCAAAAAGGTATGATGATTCTAAACACCTAACTAGATGCATGCATGTCTTCCGTAGATCGTAGTATGCCTCAAGGGTGTCCGCACATATGCTAAGATCATAGATTTATATGTAGATTGTTTTGTAGAACGAATTGCAATGAAACATACACCGTATGATCTTCGGATCTTTCTTTTGCTTCCGCTGTGACTCTGATTAGCGGATCCAATTCCAACATGTACAAGTCGGGTCAAGTCTAAGTAAAATTGGCGGTTCGACTCATCATTCGCCCATGATGACCTCGTGCTAAGGTGCAAATATAATGCTTGTTATTCTAATTATAACAAGTCCCACGAGCCTGAGCTCGGATTGACAACGGCTATTACACCTCATCTAGAAGGATTCCGGGATTGGCAAGTTTTGGCACGTGGGCCGCTGGGTGGTTCACCGTCGTGCATAGCATAATGGTTCGCATGACCCATATGAGGGATGTAACAGCGAGGGCATCATTGGAAGCGATGGCCATAAAATTGCATGACCCAAAAAAAACATAGTCACAAGGTTCGATGGCTCCGATGATTGTGATCAAGCAACACTAGTATCGAAGGTCAAAATATAGTCACAAGGATGGATCGAGGGTCAGAATTAGGCACATTAGGGGGTTGTTAACATTGAATCAGCAGACAGGATGGGAGTTGGTCTTAGGCAGTGCTAGATATCCTCACACCCTAAAACCCGGGTCTTAAGGGGAGGGCCACAGAGGGTATATAAAGTGGGTGTTAGGTGCCCCCTTCACCAATGTGGGATTAACCGGTGGACTTCCTCAACACCCCCCCTCAAGTGGAGCACACGGAGCGAGGCACAATCGGAAGGGACCGCACCCGGAGGGAGACGGTGAACCCAGCTCTGATACCATGTTAGATATCCTCACACCCTAAAACCCGGGTCTTAAGGGGAGGTCCACAGAGGGTATATAAAGTAGGTGTTAGGTGCCCCCTTTACCAATGTGGGATTAACCGGTGGACTTCCTCAACAGACAGCAACACTGAGGGTCGAGACCTCGGCAAAGGCGCTCTTCACTGAAACCAGGCTCATCCTGTAGCCGCAGCACACCTCAGTTCCATTCAGGTGGTAGGCGATCCACCCGACCCAAAACATCCCTTTGCTGCTTCGTCTGAGTAGGATCACTGCGCTCTTGCAGAAGCCCGTGGCCGCCGCTATTGCATAAACGGACAGCGAACATCGGTGGATCTCGTGGTTTGTTTCTGATTAGGGCTTTATTATGTAACAATTGAATAAAAATTATATTTATTTAGTTCCAATTTTATGTTTAATAGTGTGTAAATCTCAGTTAGGGGTGTAAAGAAAGCCCATAGGTTCGAACCTGGCTCAAAAGTAAACAGCTCGAGCTCGATCAACGGCCTGACCCGGACCAGCCCGAACATATAATAGGCCAGACTCGGGCCGCCACCTTGAGCCCGAAGCCTGACCCGACCAAGTCCAAAAGGAAGCTCGAAAGCCCGACCTGATATAACCACTGTGTACTTATTATCTATATACAAACTGGGTGTATTGAATATTAAAAAAAAATTATACAGTGGTTATGGATCTCTCGATTCCTTAGAGGTTGATGTTTCAAACCTTATTGTGCCTATTTTTTTATTAAAAACTATTTTTTAATCCAAATCCGGCCCGCCCGGTCTGAAATGTCAAATATATATATATATATATATATATATATATATATATATATATATATATATATATATATATATATATATATATATATATATATATATATATATATATATATATATATATATATATATATATATATACCCGGACTGTACCCAGGCTCAGACACTTGACCCGAGGCCCAGCCCGATAAACCCAACGGACCCACCAGGGCTTGACATCTCTAGGCCCGGCCCGTTTTACACCCCTAATCTCAGTGATGAAATTATGGGACCACGCTCTACTTTGCATAGCCAGATGAGATTCAAAGAATCACTCACCGAGTGGTGACGGACCGCTATGCAAGCTACAACACAACAGTCACTCCTTAGAAATCACAGCTCACAAGCACAAGCCACCTTGTAACTAAGCAAGAGAACTCGTAGCTGTGCTGCCTTTTGACGTCATATGGTAAGTCAGTGATCCGCATCAGTGCCCATTAACACTTCTACCAGCCACCCATTGGCAACCTCTTCAACCCGCTCATCAGTGGCTGGGACGGTTGCCCGTCGATGACTCGTGCTATCAAAATACTCCCCCTCAATCTATGCACTCGTACAAAAATAGTGTCATCGCGGTGTTCTATTGTGATCCATCGATCTTGAAACAGTCCTTAGGGAGACAAACACAATCCCCAAACTAGGACATCTTCCAAAGAACCCGGACTGAACCTTATGTAGGGGACGAGGTGCACATCAACGTCCCCCTCCTTACTATTGGGTCGCGCGCAGTTCGCCCAGCACCCGCCTGGCTTCGTCTGAGCGCCTGAGTTGTCATGGTATTCTGCGACAAATTCGCTCGGATGCCAACCAGTCGGTGCCCGGGCTCCAGTCGTCTACACTGACTCCAAATTTGGATATCAACCCTCCCCTCTAGGGGTGTACAACAACAACATCCCCAGGTCTTAGCTCCATCGATGGTTGCCGCTCCATGGCATCGTGTCCTCAGCAGCTCCCTCTCAGCCGCAGCCCTTCTTGGGTTTCTCTGGCTGTCATAGCTATCATTCTACATGCTCCTCCATTGCCCACCTTCTTTTATAGAGGTTCATCAATATGGTTGTAGACACACGAATTTCATCTGACCCGGACCCGACTTACGTGTGCCAACGCAGATGCAAACCCGACGCGCGTTTCGACTCGGACCCGACTTGCACGCACCAGTGCGGACCCCGGACCCGATTCGCGCCCAACAAAAGAGGAGCGGACCCCACACTCAAGGGGGGCCGGCCCCTACTAGGGATCCGAACCCCATGGGGCCGGCCCCTACTATGACCCGAACCCCATGGTGGCCGGCCGGCCCTACAAAGAAAAAGAAGAGAAAGGCAAGAAAAGAAAAGGAAAGAAAAGAAAGGAAAGAAAAGAAAAGGAAAGAAAAGAAAAAGGAAAGAGAAGAAAGAAAAGGAAAGAACTACCGCCATGCGCGGGGGGAGGTTGCGTACGACGTCTGCTCACGCGCGGATCTGCGCCGATCCCTCGATCCGACGGACAAGAAGAAGCGTCGGATCGCCATCGATTTCGTGTGGAAAATCCAGCCTTAATTGCCTCGCCAGGAAAGTGTGGGGGAAAATCTTCGTGCCGACCCGAAGACTCTCGCAGCACCAGTCAATTGGAGTCGAAGTTGACGTCGAAGATCGTTGGTCGATCTATTGATTGAAGTTGTTGCTTTTGATATGTAAACAGAGAAATGCAATCAGAGAGATTGTGACACAAGATGTGATCTCGGAGTTCAGCCGAAGCTTACGTCTCCGTGCTATAGGGAGCAACCCGAATTCACTAACACTTATGTCGAAGTGATCTCGACAGGCCGAGTATCACTAGGAACACTCTGATCTCTTCGAAGGAGAGAAGAAAATCAAAGAGAGATGGTAGATGAGAAGTTTGAAATCCCAGAGCTCTGGTTTTAGAACTGAGAGTTCGATCTCTTTAGAATCGATCCATTTACATTCGAAGGCTCTGCTATTTATAGGATTCCAGAAGTGGAATTCTGGGGTAAATGGCGGTTTCAGCTGTCGTATCTGGGGATTCTCCAGGTAAGGCTGGTGGGTCCCGTGGTAGTCCCCGTGGGCCCACCAGGCAGGGCCGGTGGGTCCCGTGGTAGTCTCCGTGGGCCCACCAGGCAGGGCCGGTGGGTCCCGTGGTAGTCCCTGTGGGCCCACCAGGCGGGTCCTGTGGCAATCCTCGTGGGCCCACCAGGCAGGGCCGGTGGGTCCCGTGGTAGTCCCCGTGGGCCCACCAGGCAGGGCCGGTGGGTCCCGTGGTAGTCTCCGTGGGCCCACCAGGCAGGGCCGGTGGGTCCCGTGGTAGTCCCCGTGGGCCCACCAGGCAGGGCTGGTGGGTCCCGTGGTAGTCTCCGTGGGCCCACCAGGCAGGGCCGGTGGGTCCCGTGGTAGTCCCCGTGGGCCCACCAGGCGGGTCCTGTGGCAATCCTCGTGGGCCCACCAGGCAGGGCCGGTGGGTCCCGTAGTAATATGTAAACTTCTGCCAAAATTTGCACCCACAGTTACCCCCTCCAAGTTAGCTAGAGTTCGTTCTGGCTGGCTTGGATTTGGTGCAAAAAACAGCAACACCCTGTCTAAAAAAGGCATAAAAGAGGCTTGCCAAGTGTTAGTACCAAAAAAAAAGTTTTGATCGGTCAAATTTTGACCGATCGGTCAATTTCAACCGGTCAAGGATCGAGTGATCGGTCAAAAAACACGGTTTTTTGACCGATCCAGTGGAATTTTGACCGATCGGTTGATTTTGACCGATCGGTCAATTTTGGCCGATCGGTCAAATTTGACCGATCGGTTAAATTTGACCGAACGGTCAATTTCATCCGGTCAAGGATCGAGTGATCGGTCAAAAAACATGGTTTTTTGACCGATCCAGTGGAATTTTGACCGATCGGTTGATTTTGACCGATCGGTCAATTTTGGCCGATCGGTCAAATTTGACCGATCGGTTAAATTTGACCGAACGGTTAATTTCAACCGGTCAAGGATCGAGTGATCGATCAAAAAACATGGTTTTTTGGCCAGATCTAGTAGAAAATTGACCGATCGGTTGGTTTTGGCCGAACGGTTATGTTTTAACCGTTCGGCTAAAATCAGCCGGTCAGGGTTTGGGTGATCGGCAAAAACCCTCAGTTTTTGGCCAGATCTAGTAGAAAATCGACCGATCGGTTGATTTTGGCCGAACGATCATATTTGACCGTTCGGTTAAAATCAGCCGGTCAGGGTTTGGGTGATCGGCAAAAACCCTCAGTTTTTGGCCAGATCTAGTAGAAAATCGACCGATCGGTTGATTTTGGCCGAACGGTCATATTTGACCGTTCGGCTAAAATCAGCCGGTCAGGGTTTGGGTGATCGGCAAAAACCCTCAGTTTTTGGCCAGATCTAGTAGAAAATCGACCGATCGGTTGATTTTGGCCGAACGGTCATATTTGACCGTTCGGCTAAAATCAGCCGGTCAGGGTTTGGGTGATCGACAAAAACCCTCAGTTTTTGGCCAGATCTAGTAGAAAATCGACCGATCAGTTGATTTTGGCCGAACGGTCATATTTGACCGTTTGGCTAAAATCAGCCGGTCAGGGTTTGGGTGATCGGCAAAAACCCTCAGTTTTTGGCCAGATCTAGTAGAAAATCGACCGATCGGTTGATTTTGGCCGAACGGTCATATTTGACCGTTCGGCTAAAATCAGCCGGTCAGGGTTTGGTTGATCGGCAAAAACCCTCAGTTTTTGGCCAGATCTAGTAGAAAATCGACCGATCGGTTGATTTTGGCCGAACGGTCATATTTGACCGTTCGGCTAAAATCAGCCGGTCAGGGTTTGGGTGATCGGCAAAAACCCTCAGTTTTTGGCCAGATCTAGTAGAAAATCGACCGATCGGTTGATTTTGGCCGAACGGTCATATTTGACCGTTCGGCTAAAATCAGCCGGTCAGGGTTTGGGTGATCGGCAAAAACCCTCAGTTTTTGGCCAGATCTAGTAGAAAATCGACCGATCGGTTGATTTTGGCCGAACGGTCATATTTGACCGTTCGGCTAAAATCAGCCGGTCAGGGTTTGGGTGATCGGCAAAAACCCTCAGTTTTTTGGCCAGATCTAGTAGAAAATCGACCGATCGGTTGATTTTGGCCGAACGGTCATATTTGACCGTTCGGCTAAAATCAGCCGGTCAGGGTTTGGGTGATCGGCAAAAACCCTCAGTTTTTGGCCAGATCTAGTAGAAAATCGACCGATCGGTTGATTTTGGCCGAACGGTCATATTTGACCGTTCGGCTAAAATCAGCCGGTCAGGGTTAGTTTCGAACCTGTACTTTCGAAGAAGTGGTATAGCTTGTTCTTCTCCTTTGATCTTTGGCAGTCTTGAATATTGATGGAGTTTGATTTTTTTCTTGCTTTTGCATCTTTGGTCTTTTTTGAATGGTTCTTCTGAACCGGCGGTCCGGTTCACTCGGACCGGTGGTTTGCTTGGACCGTTGGTTTGCTCGGACCGGTGGTCTGACGTTTCGCCTGGTCGCGACTGTTCGCCTGGTTTTGCGCTTGCTACGGATGGATGCCACGTGTACCTACAAAAACACGCGATTTGATATGGTGAAGACACGTGTCTTCTCGATTTGCGCACCTGTTTTACCCTGGGTATATAAGTTTCACTGGCTGTCATTTTTCGCCTCATGCTTCCAAAAATTTTCGAAGTCCAGATTCTTTGCTTCCTTCTTCTTGTTCATTTCCTTTCGATCGGTTAAATGGCATCTTCGGGCAGTTCAAAGAAGAGCTTTGTTCCTTCTAAGAGGAAGGGCAAGGAAGTTGTCGAGGTTTCTTCTGCTCCGAAGGGATGAGGCAAAGGCAGGGCCGAATTGATCGAACTTGGTCAACTTGGTAAAAGGCATCAGGGAGTTGGATTTGCTTCAGCCCCATCAAGGCCAGAGCAGATCCTCAAGGCCAAATTTGTTCTCTGCCCGCAGATACCTCTGGAGGCGGAGCCTGAGTTTGGGTACAATATCGGCAGTAAGCTAACAGATGCGAAGAGGGAGAAGCTGCATGAGTTGCTGTCATTCTTCACAGAGGGAAAGGCTCGACCAGCGCTTCCGGGTGTTCTCTCTGCTTTCGGTGTTGACAGGAGGACAGTCTTTGTCTCGTGGGCGAGCAAAGAGCAAGTGATAGGAACCATGATCACGATCGGCCAGCTCAACTGTGGACTGCGCCTTCCGCTACCGCCTTTCGCCGCGAGGCTGCTGAACGTTTCCGGTCTCTGTCCCGGGCAAGTGACTGGGAACTCCTGGAGGATCATCTACGCTTTCTGTCGCGTAGAGTCGGATTTCCAGAAGGAGCTTAGGGAATGCTACTCCAGCATCCCTGCAGGTGAAGAAGGCCGAATTGAACTGGGGTATTTCTTCTATCACTACCGATGGGCTTGGAGGAAGGACAGCCCGTTCTACTACTTGACAGGTGTCACTGCCCTCCGCCCGATCTCCGATACCGTCGGTTCTGACAAGCTCTATACTGACTGGCCGTTGTCGATATCTTGTGCCTGGACTCCTATGTCTGTTCTAGAGGTTCCTCGATTCAAGGTGCACAAGGAGACTGATATATACTGCACAGGAGGAGCTCTCTCTTGGGCTCCAGAACGAGTAGGGGCCCTCGACAATCTCTTTTTGGAGTTAACGTGCGGGACCCGATCTTGGAGATAATTCTCGAATTGCCCAGTCTGACACGGCAAGGCCAACCTCCTCCACCGATCGAAGCTTCGATATGAAGACAATAAGGTAATCTACTCTGATTATGAGGAGGACCCTCAGTCTGGAAAAATTATTAGAAAGCTTCGATTCGAAAAGAAGGCTTATGCAGCCAGGCGCGCGCTTCCCTCAAAGGAGAGATTGGTGATTCCAAAGGGCCCGGCGAAGAAGAAGAGAAAAATCCTCATCAGACAGGAGGATGAGGAGAAAAAGAAGGATGAAGATGAAGAAGAGGATGTAGAGAGGGAGGAGGGCGGAGATGAGGAGGATGAAGGCACAGGCAGTGATGGAGAAGATGGAGAGGAGGATGATGATGATGATGATGATGATGATGATGGGGGTGGTGAGGAAGAGATTCCTCCCACCCCCACTGATGGTGGTCATGGACATGGGGGTGATGAGGAGGAAATTCCTCCCACCCCCACTGATGGTGGTCATGGACATGGGGGTGGTGAGGAAGAAATTCCTCCCACCCCCACTGGTGGTGTTGACGAGGAATCGCAGCCTATCCTCATAGACGAGGGTAAGGCTCGAAGGATGGAGGGAGTTATGGACGCCACGGGAGATGGCTCCAGGGTGATTCCCACCTACGACTTTGGGGCGTTGAAGAAGAACCCCCTGCGTTTCAAGATCAGGATATCGGGGAGTGGTGGGGTTGGAAGCAACCCCACACCCCTCGATCAGATACCTCCTGAGGTTCCCTTTCTCGAAGGGGCAACAACTACAAGTGGGGGTGTGGAGGTTGAACAACCCCCACCACCCTCACGATCTCTGGCTGAAGAAGTAGCTGCCATGGTGGCAGGGCTCGACCATCCGAGCGGGCGAGAAGACGAAGTGGGAGCCTCACCTCCTCGGGATGTTCCCTCTCCTGCTCACATGGAGAGAGGAAGCCGGGTGGGTGATGCTACCCCTCAACCCTTGCCAGAGCCAACCCCCACCAAGGAGAAGTCGACCCCCAAGGGTAAGAGTTCCGATCGTGGAAAGGGAAAGGCTCCTCAGGTCGAGGCTTCAGGTACCTGTACTGACTTACCTTGATTGACTTGCCGTTGAAGCTCGAAAATATTCTAACACTTTGATCTCTCGTTGATTGCAGGTGCGCCTGTTGGCTCGACCCCAAAGATGAAGAGTTTGGGTGACATTGACATCAACCACCCCACAGCCGTGATCCGGAAACTCTGTAATCTTCCAGGGGCTACTCTGGATGAAGCTTTCGACAGGCTCGAACTGGTGGTAAGTGCATCTTGCTCGAAGGATCATCTGAATTGCATCTTCAAAATAATTCTAACTCTTTGTCCATTTGCAGAACTCAGCTTGTTTGAAAATCGCAAGCAAGCTCTCCAGGAAGGCAGGAGAACGGGAAGCCGCCTTCGAGGTGACCCGTTTGACAGCTGAACTGAAGGCTGTGAGCGAGGAAAGAGATGGGCTGAGGGAGCTTCTGAGTTCAAAGAAAAAATCTCTCAAGGCCAAGATCGAGGATCTCCGCAAGGGGAAGCTGGAGATCAAGGGGCTGCAGGATCGTTGCGAGGCGCAGAGTCACGAGCTTGAATCCTTGAAGAATCGACTCTCCAAGGTTGAGGACGTGTCCTGCGGTCGCACTATCGAGATCAAGGAGCTGAAGGAACAACTTGCTACTCAGCACGCTGCCTTCACTGCCAGAGAGGAGACTTCCAAGAAGGCACTGGAGCATGCGCTGTCTGAATGCAAGGTTTACAAGGAAACAGCTGAGAAGGCGGCAGAGGCACTCAGGGTACACGTCAGCAGTGTCCGATCTTCGAAAACTTCGGTTGCGAGCAAGCCTCGTGGCGATTCTGAAGGAGAGAAGTCACGTGCTCCAAGCGTAGCCAAGCCCTGATGTGTTTTTGCCTTTTCTTTGTTGTTCACACTTGTAAACTCTTGACATGTAGCAGTTCATCATTGTACTTGGCAAATTTTGATAATAATAGAAATCTTTTTGGGTGTTTGAAAATTGGATGTCTCTTGAGTTGAATGCCTTTGAATCTTATATTCTGGATAGCATTAGCATAGATACAATCTTTTGAATGTAAGGGATCGAGTCGCAACTCGATTACCTAAACTCGTTGTAACTTGAAATTTGAATCCATGCAACACTTGTATGTAAGGGGTTAAGTCGCAATTCAAGCACCCAAACTTATTGCAACTTGAAAATTGAAACTTGAATTCGTATAACACTTGAATGTGAGGGGTTGAGTCGCAACTCAAGCACCCAAACCTGTTAAACGATGTAGAAATTGATTGAAATTGAATATTGAAATTTGAAAGTCAGTTTAACATTTGCCAGTAAGGGGTTGAGTCGCAACTCTAACACCCAAACTTGTTAAAAGACTTGGTAACTTGAATATGGTCAGTTTTTAACATTTGCTAGTAAGGGGTTGAGTCGCAACTCTAACTCCCCAACTTGTTAAAAGACCTGGTAATTTGAATATAGATAACTTGAAACTGCTTCAGAACTTGAATTGAAAAGCTGAACACTGGCACATTTGAAGACTTGAATGAGATCTTTATTCATCACATAATTTACATCAAGGATAGAACAGCTTGAGGTGTCTAGAATTCCAAGCTCGTGGCAACCTATCTCCTTCTGGTGAGATTAGTCGATAGGAGCCTTTGCCTCCAACTGACTCAATGATGTATGGACCTTCCCAGTTGGGAGCAAGCTTCTCACTGCTGTGTTCTTTGGTGTTGTAGAAAACTACTCTGAGAACTAAACTACCCACTGGGAACTGTCTTTTGTAGACTTTCTTGTCGTAGGCTCTTTTGATCTTCTGCTGATACTTGGCCACACGAAGTGATGCTTGATCTCGTAATTCTTCGGAGAAGTCTAGATCATTGATCCGAAGTTCTTCATTGATTCCTTCTTCAACAGCTTTGGTCTTCAAAGTGCTTGATATATTTTCTGTTGGGAGTACTGCTTCCGATCCATATGTTAGATGAAAGGGTGAAAACCCTGTTGATCTTCTCGGAGTTGTGCGATACCCCCAAAGAACTTCAGGTAGGACTTGTTCCCACAATCCTTTCTTGTCATTGAGTTTCTTCTTGAGTATACCAAGTATAGCTCTATTTGAGGCTTCAGCTTGACCATTGCATTGAGGATATCTTGGAGTTGAATAGAATAGTTTGATACCGTTGTTCAGACAGAATTCTCGAAACTTGTCGGAATCAAATTGAGCTCCATTGTCAGCAACGAGAATTTAAGGTGTACCAAATCTTGAGAAGATGTTGTGCCGAATGAATTTGATCACTTCATCGTCAGTCTCTCGGAAGAGGGGCACAGCTTCAACCCATTTGGTGAAGTAATCTGTGGCCAGCAATAGATACTTCTTCTTGCTCGGAGTTGGAGGGAAAGGACCTAAGAAATCTAACCCCCACTGATGGAATGGCCAGGGACTAGATAGTTGATGAAGCTCATCTGCAGGGAGATGGATAGCTCGAGCGTGTCTTTGGCATGGCTCACATCTTTGAACTATTTGTTGAGCATCCCTTGCCATTGTTGGCCAGTAGTACCCTTGTAGCTTCGTCTTGGCTTCAAGAGATCTTCCTCCCGAATTATTTCCACAAGCTCCAGAGTGGATATCAATCAGGATTACCTGCGCTTGCTCAGGACCAAGGCATTTGAGTAACATCCCGTTGTGAGATTTGAAGTATAGATCCTCTCCTTGAATAGTGTAACAAGGGAGCTTCCTTTGAAGTCTTCGGGCTTGATTTGGATCTTCGGGCATTTTGCCATGCTTGAAGAAATCAAAGATTGATCGTCTCCAGTCTTCAGGCTCATTTGTAGTAGTAGTGAGGTTCAATGCAAGTTGATCTCCACCCCCAGATCTCTTTGTAGTAGCGAGGATCTGTTGATCGGGGATGGTCTTGGGCACTTCTTGATAATCAATCTGTATTTGCCTTCCTCCGAGTGAGTCTCCAAGAACTGAGGCAGCATTGGCTAAGGCATCTGCTTCTCGGTTCTCTGCTCTTGGAATTTGAATGAATTCAGTATTAGTAAAACGTTGTTGAAGACGTCGTACTAAGGCCAAATAGAGTTGCATTCTTTCTTCACGAGCTGTGTATTCTCCATTGATTTGCCTTATGATCAATTGGGAGTCGCTGTAGACGATGATTCGATCTACCCCCAGGGATTCCGCCATTTCGAGTCCGGAAATGAGTGCTTCGTATTCGGCTTCGTTGTTGGTGGCGGTGAATCCGAGGAGAGTGGCCTTCTGAAGATGATCAAGTTCAGGGGATACCAAGACTATCCCAGTTCCTGAACCGATCGCGCTTGAAGCTCCATCAGTGTATAGTTTCCATGGAGGAGTTGCAGTAGTGGCTTCGAGGTTTGGATCAATTTTTGTTGCAAGAGTGATCGGAGTATTGTCCTCATCTTCTAAGCGCATGTCGACATCTTCTTCCCAAATGATGGGGTCTTCAACTGGAAAATCAGCTAGAAAATCAGCAATAGCTTGACCTTTGATAGAGGTGCGAGATTCGAACTGAATCCCTAGGGAGCTCATTTCGATCACCCATTTGGTCATTCGACCAGCTCGACCAGCTTTGTCAATGATATCTTTGAGCGAGTGTTCTGAAATGACAGTGATCTGGTGAGAGACAAAGTATGGTTGGAGACGACGCGATGCAGTGAGCAAGGCCAGGATGACCTTCTCAGTTTTTGAATAGTGAGTTTCAGCCGGAAGAAGAGTGTGGCTGATATAGTAGACTGGATGCTCAAAGCCTTCTCTTCTACTGACTAAGACTGCACTGATTGCTTGATCAGTTACGGCGAGATAGAGCCATAAGTCTTCTTTTGGCAATGGAGCAGTCAGGATAGGAGCTTGCACCAGATATTTCTTGATGCTTTGAAATGCTTCTTCACAGATTGGACTCCAGCCAGATGTATCCGCCTTTCGTAGTTTGTCGAAGAGGGGTTTGCACTTGTCGGAAGATTTTGAGATGAATCGATTGAGTACTGCTAACCTTCCAGTGAGGCGTTGAACTTCTTTTCGATTTGTAGGTGAAGGCATATCGATGATGGCTCGAATTTGATCGGGATTGGCTTCAATACCCCTCCTGGTCACAAGATGACCCAGGAATTTGCCAGATTGAACTCCGAAAGCGCACTTGGCTGGGTTGAGCTTCATACGATATTTTCGAAGAACTTGAAAGGTTTCTGTCAGATCAGAAAGGTGCTTGCTCCGAATGGAACTCTTGGTGAGGAGATCATCGACGTAGACTTCGACGTTGCGACCGATCTGATCTTCAAATATTTTTGTGACTAACCTTTGATAGGTAGATCCAGCATTTTTGAGGCCGAATGGCATTACATTGTAGCAGTAGAGACCTCGGCTAGTCACGAAGCAAGTCTTCTCTTGATCGTCTGGATGAAGTGGAATTTGATTATATCCAGAATACCCATCCATGAAGGACAATAGCTCGTGGCCAGCAGTGGCATCGACGAGTCTATCGATCCTTGGCATGGGAAATGGGTCTTTGGGGCAAGCCTTGTTGAGGTTGGTGAAGTCGATACAGACTCGGACTTTCCCATTCTTCTTTAGAACAGCAACAATGTTAGAGATCCAAGTAGGATACTCTACTTCACGGATGAAACCTGCTGCGAGTAGCTTGGTGATTTCTTCTTGAACAGCAACTTGCAGCTCTGGTCGGATGGTGCGTGGCTTTTGCTTGACAGGCTTCATTTCTTCTTTGATTGCAAGTCGATGGCAAGCGTCATCTGGATTGATACCAGGCATGTCTTCGAAACACCAGGCGAAGACGTCGATATTGGACTGGAGGAAGGATACCATGTCTTGCGCTTCTGCGTCGCTAAGACCGGTACCAATGAAAGTTTGTCGAGGGAGATCTCCGCTGCCTATGTTGATCGGGATGATTTCTTCTATTGAAGGTGATGCTTCCCATTCGATTGGTGGAGGTTCGGTCAGCGGAATCTCCTTTGATTGCTATTTGGAAGAGGGACCAGCTTCATCTCGTGGCCGCTTTGGAGGAGCAATGTTGATCTTGCGATCTGTCTTGGCAGCAGCAGCTTCACAAGATCTTCCAGCTTGCTGATCGCCTCGAATGCAGACGATGCCTTCTCCAGTTGCAAACTTGAGTAGTTGATGGTAAGAGGAGGAGATGGCATTGATCTGGTGGAGGAATGGTCGCCCGAGGATGGCGTTGTAGCTGGAGACTCCTTCGACAATTGCAAACCTCACCGAGACTCGAGTTTCTCGGCTGAGGTCGAGGGTGAATCTCGATTCGCCCACCGTGATACTTTGTTCACCATTGAAACCAGTAATTACAGTCGGGACAACATCAAGGCTTTGATACTTATGTCCCAGACGTTTGAAGCAATCCGAGAACATAATGTCGATAGAACTCCCGGTGTCGATGAGGATTCGATTGACGGTGCTTCCGTCGATGATGAGTTTCAAGACCAGGGGGTCTCGATGTGGAGTATGAACTCCTTGAAGATCGGTTTCGTTGAAGACTATGGATGGCCAAGCAAGACCTTCGATAGGATTCTCGATCCAAGTATCTTCTTTATTTGCAGTAGATCGAACATGGAAGATACGCCGAATCTGGCGATCGACTTCTTTCCCGGTAATTGCTTGATTGTGTAATGATCCATGAATGCCAAAGACATTGGCATTCACAGAGATAGGTTGCCGGTTCGAGGAGATTTGATATATCCAACACACTTCTTTCCCCTTTGCAGAGGTCCGACGTTGATCGTGTTCGCCTTTGACGAACTCTTGAAGATGGCCTTCTCGCAAAAGGTCTTCAAGATGGAATTTCAGCCGAAAACACCGATCGGTGGAATGGCCGTGACTTCGATGGAAGTCACAGTAGACTGTTTTGTCTGCTGTGAATTTGGAATTCGGCTGAAGAGGATTAGGCCTCCGAACGAACTCTTCATGTTGAATGCGGTCGAGTATCTGTTCGACCGGCATATTCCACTCGGTAAAAGTGGTCTTCGTTGGAGATCGACGTCCATCATTCTTTGATCTTTTGTTGGCCGGAGGGGCTGTTGCTTCAGTGTTGTGAGCCTTTGCAGCATACTTAGGAGCTTCTCTTTCAGCAGGCCTTCTTTTAGTTTCTCGCCCTTTCCGAGCGACTTGATCGTCTTCCACCTCAATCTCTCTCTGAATTCGGTCAAACATTGCACCCAGAGAAGGAGGGGGATTGCGGATAAAGTCGTTGTAGATGTGTAGATCGAAGCGGAGAGCGTTCTGGAAAGCCAACATGATGGCTTCATCATCCAGATGTCTTCCAGAGAGAGCAGCATGCTCGTTGCGAAACCTCCTCGTGAAGCTGCGGAGAGTCTCGTCTGCACCCATCCTCAGTCGGTAGAGAGAGTCGAGTTTCTTCTCTGGCTTTAGATTGAGTTGATAGTGCTGCACAAAGAGGTTAGCCAAAACACCGAACTGGGTGATAGACCCAGCTCGGAGATTGTGATACCAGTCGAGTGAAGGCTCATCGAGACTTCCCACGAAGGTGCGGCAGAGCACGTTGTTTTCCTCTTCGTGTGGCGTTAGAGCTTGCTTGAAGGCAAGTATGTGGAGGCTTGGATCTCCTCTGATGCAGTTGAATTTGGGGAGGATAGGAGTTCTCCATCCTCTTGGAAAGGTGGTCTCGAAGAGACTTCGATGTAGAGGCCCGGCAGAGGAGTAACCGTCCCTACGACCGTGTCCTCGACCTAGAGGCGGGTCAAGAGGCAAGATCGCAAGGTCTTGCTCAGGCATTGAAGTATTTGCCGGTTGAAGTCGGTGTCGAAGGTCCGATCCAAGTCCACGTTGGAGTGGAATGGAAGGGGAGACTCTGCTCTTTGAAGGAGCGCCTTTCATTTGGTGCTTCATTGGCATGTTGATCTTTGAAGGTGTCCTCTTGTCGCAGTTGCGACCAGAAGAGGATTGGGAGGACTCGTCGTCAAGACGATCCCAGACACTCTGCTTCTAGGGAGCAGCAGAGGGAGTAGGATCGCGACGAATTCTTTCGAGGGCAGCAGTGCCCATTGATCTCCGTTGCTCGGAGTGGATTGAACGTTGTGGAAGATTGATCCTCTCACTTGCAGATGGGATAGGCAGAACGATCCCAGCTTCGGAAGCTGCTTTCTTAAGAGCATCCCTCTCAGCAGTGAGGGTGGCGTTTTGTTTCGCCAATTGGAGCAATTGGAAATCGACTGCAGAGACTTGGTATGTCGATGGAGGGTCTTCAGCAGGAGCAGGGACAGTCTACCCAATTGATTGATGAGGATGAGGGGCGATCGGTCGATCGACTGATCTTCCACTCCCTGAGTGAACCCCCATCTCGGGGACAGCAAGGGGCTGCCCGAAGTTGAGCCTTTGACTCATTGAACGAGTCTCAGGACGAGGTTGATGTTGAGTGTTACTTCCTTCTGGTTGACCCTGATGCTTAGTTCTCGCCATTCAGAGAGCGAAGGGTGCAACGAGAATGCCGACGTCCGATCAATTGTCTGATCAACCGAGGAGGCGAGGAAGTTTGGCTATCAAGATAGGTTGTATGCTTAACCAATCAAGTAGTAGTGGAGAGAGCTCGACTTTTTGCTCGGATCCCACAGACGGCGCCAAACTGTGGGGGAAAATCTTCGTGCCGACCCGAAGACTCTCGCAGCACCAGTCAATTGGAGTCGAAGTTGACGTCGAAGATCGTTGGTCGATCTATTGATTGAAGTTGTTGCTTTTGATATGTAAACAGAGAAATGCAATCAGAGAGATTGTGACACAAGATGTGATCTCGGAGTTCAACCGAAGCTTACGTCTCCGTGCTATAGGGAGCAACCCGAATTCACTAACACTTATGTCGAAGTGATCTCGACAGGCCGAGTATCACTAGGAACACTCTGATCTCTTCGAAGGAGAGAAGAAGATCAAAGAGAGATGGTAGATGAGAAGTTTGAAATCCCAGAGCTCTGGTTTTAGAACTGAGAGTTCGATCTCTTTAGAATCGATCCATTTACATTCGAAGGCTCTGCTATTTATAGGATTCCAGAAGTGGAATTCTGGGGTAAATGGCGGTTTCAGCTGTCGTATCTGGGGATTCTCCAGGTAAGGCTGGTGGGTCCCGTGGTAGTCCCCGTGGGCCCACCAGGCAGGGCCGGTGGGTCCCGTGGTAGTCTCCGTGGGCCCACCAGGCAGGGCCGGTGGGTCCCGTGGTAGTCCCCGTGGGCCCACCAGGCGGGTCCTGTGGCAATCCTCGTGGGCCCACCAGGCAGGGCCGGTGGGTCCCGTGGTAGTCCCCGTGGGCCCACCAGGCAGGGCCGGTGGGTCCCGTGGTAGTCTCCGTGGGCCCACCAGGCAGGGCCGGTGGGTCCCGTGGTAGTCCCCGTGGGCCCACCAGGCGGGTCCTGTGGCAATCCTCGTGGGCCCACCAGGCAGGGCCGGTGGGTCCCGTGGTAGTCCCCGTGGGCCCACCAGGCAGGGCCGGTGGGTCCCGTGGTAGTCTCCGTGGGCCCACCAGGCAGGGCCGGTGGGTCCCGTGGTAGTCCCCGTGGGCCCACCAGGCAGGGCTGGTGGGTCCCGTGGTAGTCTCCGTGGGCCCACCAGGCAGGGCCGGTGGGTCCCGTGGTAGTCCCCGTGGGCCCACCAGGCGGGTCCTGTGGCAATCCTCGTGGGCCCACCAGGCAGGGCCGGTGGGTCCCGTAGTAATACGTAAACTTCTGCCAAAATTTGCACCCACAGAAAGGAAAGCAAATAAATGTTATTCCCCTCATCAATGGATGAATAAATCCATGGCAATTATGGGGGAGATATTAAAGGGATTTAAAATTAAAACTTCCCATATCTTCCCCCCCCCCCCCTCCTTTTGTCTATAAATAGAGGGGGAGGGGGAAGGCTCAAAAGGTCGAAGATTGAAGATAAAGCGAGGAAGCTTTGCAAAAAAGGAGACGCTTCTTCATCGACCCAAGGCTTCACAAGGCACGGGCAAGCATGTCCCTTCGGGATCGGCTTAGTCCATTGAAAGCCCTCATCAACGTGAAGACCCTTGCACAAGAAGATCAAGACTTCGACTCCGTGCACGAAGAAGAAAGCTCGAAGAAGAAGACCCTTCGACTCCGAAGACGCCAGAAGCAAAGGCCGGAGAAGAAGATCGGAGCGGCAACACCTCGTCGTCTCCAACAAGCCTTCGACTCCGATCAAGCTTAAAAGCCCGGAGAAGAAGAACAAAGTGGCGCTACACCCGTCATCTTCAACAAAGCCTTCGACTCCGATCAAGCCCAAAAGCCCGGAGAAGAAGCCGACGCCACAACCGTCGCCAGGGTCGAAGACTGAAGATGAAGTGCGGGAGCTCTGCAGAAGAGGAGACGCTTCTTCATCGACCCAAGGCTTCACGAGGCACGGGCAAGCCTATCCCTTCGGGATCGGCTTAGTCCATTGAAAGCCCTCATCAACGTGAAGACCCTTGCACAAGAAGATCAAGACTTCGACTCCGTGCACGAAGAAGAAAGCTCTCCGTGCACGAAGAAGAAAGCTCGGAGAAGAATACCCTTCGACTCCGAAGACGCCAGAAGCAAAGGCTGGAGAAGAAGCTCGGAGCGGCACTACCCCGTCAGCTCCAACAAACCCTTAACTCCGATCAAGCTCCAAAGCCCGGAGAAGAGGAACGAAGCGTCATCAACCCGTCACCTTCGACAAACGTTTGCTCCATCTACGAAGAAGAAAGCCTGGAGTGGACTACCTGAAGCGTCGCTACCCCCGCCGTCTTCATCGACAAAAGCCGATACTACAACCGTCGCACGGAGACCATCGCTACCCCCGCCGTCTTCATCAACAAAAGCTGACGCTACAACCGTCGCACGGAGATCGGTGCTACCCCCACTATCTTCGAAAGCATTCTTCGACTCCGATCACGCCAAAGAAGCCCGGAGAAGAAGAGAAGTCCAGCCAACACCCAAACCACCGAAGCACCGAAGAAGTAGCCCACGCCATTCGAGGAGAAGACCGAGTCAAAGCTAAAGCCAAAGCCCACACAAGAAGCCAAAGCAAAAGCCCCGGTAAAGCCCTCGCCAAAGCAACGCAAGTGCCAAAGCCAAGCGACTACGCCGGTCTCGAGCAAAATCATTGCACGTTCTAGCCGATACGACGCGAAGTCCGGAAGAACGAAAGCACCGCAAGTCTCCCCCGTCTACGTCCAAGAGCAAGCGCCAAAGCAAAGCAAAAGCCAGAGCCACGCCAAAGCCAAGCCGAAGTCGAAAGCCGAAGCCAAAGCTGATGCCAAAAGCACGATCGATGGCGCGAACCGACGATCAAAGACGCCGAGGTCAAGCAAGGAGCGAGGAAGACACGAAGACCAAGGAACGAGGTCGAAAATCCCCTAGCCGAGAAAGCGCAAAGCACGGAAGGGACAAAGCCACGGCGGACACTCCTTAGCTTCTCAAAAAACCCTCACCCTGTAAAGACCTCTGTCCTGGGCGACCCCTTCAGAGCTCTCACACGAACACCACGTGGAGATTCGGATCAAAGGGACCCTCCAGAGGATCTCTCCCACAATCTACTGATCAACACTCGCCGCAACCCGGACTCGCCACACCCGAGCCACCCGGGTCCCGGCCACACTTGTAATCTTGTTTTGTGCAATAAAGACGACCCGTATCTTTTCTGCGCATACAGATTTCTAGCATCCTATGTGGAGTTGCTGCTGGGGGAAGTGTGCCCATGGCACTTTCTCTGTAGTAGCCGGCTTTGAACAACAACTTAGCAGCATTTTGCCCCCAACTTCCTTTCGGCATGAATCCAAGCTGATTGGGGTTGATGGATTCGATGGGTCTGCTCGGGTTCGGAGCTTGTGTCAGACTAGGTAATGGCAACGTCATTTCCTGCAGAGTGACGACATTGGCCTGCAATAACGGCAGGGCCCGTTTTGTTGCCGGAGTAGAAGGCGATCATTCAGATTTGCGAAGCCACTGAGGTGCGAGACGCAGGACTGGCATCGTTTGGACGGGCAACGGGGTATGTTGCATTGCTCTTGACTCGGAACTGATGCGCATCCTTTGCCTAGGTTTTGGTGTTCCTTGGACCTTGAGTCTTGCTTCGTCGGAAGGTCGCACTGGATTTGCGAGAAAAGGAGTCTTGTCCAGATTCACTTCTTCAGTCTTCTGGGCTCGAGGGGCCTTAGCTGGAAGGACTTCCGCGACTAGGTCCTTTGCTTGGTAGAACTTAGCGTCGGCCAAATGTGCCTCGACCTCGTTGAATGGCTTGTCGTCCGCAATTTTGCACCTCTCCATGCCTTCTTCGTAGTACTTGAGGCACTGGTGCCAGGTGAACACTACGACGCCATTCTTATGTAGCCATGACCTTTCTAACAGGAGGCCATGACGTCTGGCAATCGATGATATGGAAGAGGACCGTTGTATCTAGCGGGCCGATTGAAAGCTTTAGGCGGATGATTCCGATAGTGGACTGTCCCCCCTGGTTGAACCCTTGAATGACCAATTGGCTGGGAGAGAGCTGGTCGTTGGTGATGCCAAGTTGCCGCATTGTCTGGATAGGCATGATATTGACGGCAGAGCCACAATCCAGCAAAATTCAGTTTACCAGCTTCTCCTTGATGTATCCCGAGACGTAGACAGGCCGGTTGTGCAGTCGCGTTCCGAGTTGCAAGTCCTCGTCTAAAAAGGTTATCGTTGCATCACACGAGGCCACAGTTTTACCCTTCTTGTCATCCTTCCTTTTCCTCTTGTAGCTATCTGGGTCGGCCAAAGCTGCAGCCATTGCCAGGCGAGCCTTCTTCGGGAGATGCAAAGCTTCTACGAGTGGCAAGTGCAGGATTGCTTCGTCATGAGAGGCAGTGCCCCCTTTGTCGGAATCGTCTCTTTCGTCAGTGGAGTCACCTTCTTCAAAAGTTTTGCTTTCATCTTTTTCTTTCGATGCCTTATGAACTTCGACCATGCAACAAGACACCCTGATGTGCTGATCGACTGGGAGGAAGTGATCCGGGAAGAATTCTTGCAGTGTTGCGGGTTCTGGAAGGTTTTGCTGGAGGAGATCGTCTTGGCTTGCTGGCGGCACTTTGAACGCTTTCCTTCCTGGAGTCATGTTTTTCTTCTTGTAGGTTTGGCGTTCTGGAAATCTCCTCATCACACGGTCTTGCTTCTGTTGCCTTTCTTGTCGTGGCTTTCGCTGTCGTGGTAGCATGACCCATGCCTCTTCGTCGGTGGATTCCCCTTCGCTAAGATGATGATCGGTAGCAGCAACTGGTTCCCTTGAAGGCACTTGTTCTTCCGGAGGCTCTACTGGCTCGTCTTCTGATCCCCAGCCGATGGGCTTGATTTCTTCGATCGAAATAGATGGGGGCTTTGAGTAGAGGACGTAATAGTCGAACTTCCACGAAGGTTGGCCCAGCAGACTGACTTCTGGATCTCCCTGCTTGTATCTTTTCCGGAGAGCGCATTGGGATGTAGCTCGACTGGAAGGGACTTGCTCTTCCTGAAGCTCCACTGGCTCGTCTTCCGATCCCCAACCGGTGGGCTTGATTTCGTCGATTGAAACGGACGGAGGCCTTGAGTAGAGGACATAATAGTCGAACTTTCTCGAAGGCTGGCCCAGCAGACCGACTTCTGGATCTCCTTGCTCGTATCGCCTTTGGAGCGCTCGTTGGGATATAGCATTGCTTGGAAGAGGTGCTGGCGTGAGCGATGGTTGCCCCTAAGGTAGCGGCATTTCTTCCTTGGTGAGCGCAGGAGTACGTTGACGTCGCTTTGAGACTTTCGGCTGGGAAATTGACTTAGCGGTTGGCGCTTGACGGTTGATGCGCAATTTGGGCACGCTTCGCCGAGCAGCAACGAGTACCGGCGAGAAGGAGCCAAAGGCGATGGACATCATGTTGGTCGTAGCGATCTCCCCGGTATCAATTTCTATATTTCCTTGCTTTGCGAGTGCCATGATTCTTTCCTTGAAGACGAAGCATCTTTCGATGGGATGACTTACCACCCGGTGGTATTTGCAGAAGAGAGGGTCGTCGATGCGATGTATCAGCTCGGGCCTCTTCGAAGGAGAGAGCTCTATCATCTTCTCTTGCAGCAGTTGGTCGAACATGGAGGAGACTTCCGAATCTGGGAAGGGGTACTCCTTGGCTTCGAGCTCCTCGAGAGTTATCCTTTGTCTTGGCGGCAGAGGTGACGGAATGGCAACTCCCTTCTTCTGATCCATCTTGCCACCGATCTTGAGTGGCTTGGAGGTTGAGGCGACGTCCGCAACATTAACTTGTTTCGGTTTCGGTGCCGGTGGCTTGTCCTTCTTCTCCACCTTCAAGAAGTCTTTTTTCTTCGAGTCCCTGCGGCTTGCTAGGCTGAGTTCCATGTCGTGAGCCCGAGTCGCGAGTTATTCGAAAGACCGAGGCTTGATACCTTTGAGGATGTAGAGCAGGCCCCAGTGCATGTCTTGGATGCACATCTCGATGGCCGAGTCCTCAGACAAGCGGTCTCGTGAATTCAATGCGAGGTTCCTCCATCTGTCGATGTAGTCGATCACCGGCTCATCTTTCCTTTGCTTGACGGTGGTGAGTTCGGTCATGATGACGGTGCGTCTGGTGCTGTAGAAGAGATTGAGGAACTCCCTCTCCATCTGATCCCAACTGTCGATGGTCCCTGGAGGAAGATCAACGTACTAGTCGAACGCGTTGCCTTTGAGGATGCGAACGAACTGTTTTACCATCTCGTCGCCATATGTGCCGGCGTTGTTGCATGTTTCGATGAAGTGAGCAACGTGCTGTCTTGGATTTCCCTTTCCGTCGAAGTACTGGAACTTTGGTGGCTGGAATCCGACTGGGAAGCGTAGCTGCTGGATCCTCGCGGTGTAGGGCTTCGAGTATGCTGCCGTGATCGGAGGAAGGCCACTGCCGTGGGAGCGCATCATGTCGGCTACCAATGCTTGGACTTGCTGAGCATTCATCGTTGCCATTGCCGGAGGTTGTGTGGCCACCGAGGCTGGCGCTGGGGAGAGGACTTCTACTAGGACGGGAGCTGAGGAGAGTGCTGGAGTAACTGCTTGAATTGTCGGAACAACTTCTGCAGGAGCGGGAGTTGAAGACGGAGCTGGAGCAGCTACTGGAGAAGCGACGGGTTGGCCGACTGCTGCAGCGTCCTTTGCGCTTAGCTTTTGGAGCAGAGTATTGATGTGACGATCCTTCTCCTCCATCAGCCGAGTAATCTGCGCCATATGCTTGCTCATCTGCATGACTTGGAGCTGAAGAGCGGACGGAGGATGGTGACGGAGGACGTCTCGATGTTGCATGCTAGCATCCTCGCCGTCGTCATCGGAGATGTAGTTACGCCGGCTTGCTTCTGGTTGATGACTGGTGTTTGCCCCCTGCAGAGGAGGTGCAATGTCCACTGGAGAATCCGAATGGGCTTGGGGTTGGGGCTGGTCCTCCCCAAACTTCTGGACATGGACTCCAGGATCGAAGCGCGTTTCTTCATGCACCAAGGTCTCATCGGCGTTTTGACGAGCATCTTCGGCAGTAATTTCTGGTGTGAAGACATCCGCAAGGGTTCGAGTACGCCAAGTGTAGACGCATACCATCGGGGGAGCATCACCCTACGGGTTTACTGGATCACCGTGTCGGAGTAGAGGAGACTCGGCGATCGGTGAAAGGCTTGGAGCAAACGCATCGTTGCTTGTCCCGGTCATTGCAAACTTCAAGCAGCTTCTTCAGTCGTATGGATGAAAGGAGAAGAGGTCCCACCGGGCGTGCCAGAAATCTGTATGCGCAGAAAAGGTACGGGTCGTCTTTATTGCACAAAACGAGATTACAAGTGTGGCCGGGACCCGGGTGGCTCGGGTGTAGTGAGTCCGGGTTGCGACGAGTGTTGATCAGGGGATTGTGGGAGAGATCTTCTGGAGGATCCCTTTGATCTGCGTCTCCACGTGGTGTTCGTGCGAGAGCTCTGAAGTAGTTGCCCAGGACAGGGGTTTTTACAAGGTGAGGGCTTTTGAGAGGCTAAGGAATGTCCGCCGTTTCTTTGGTCCCTTCCATGCTTCGCGCTTCCTCGGCTAGGGGGTCTTCAGCTTTGTTCATCGGTCTTCGTGTCTTCCTCGCTCCTTGCTTCACCTCGGCGTTCTTGATCATCGGTTCGCGACGTCGATCGTGCTTTTGGCGTCGGCTTTGGCTTTGGCTTTCGACTTTGGCTTTCGGCTTGGCGTGGCTCTGGCTTTTGCTTTGCTTTGGCACTTGCGCTTGGACGTAGACGGGAGAGACTTGCGATGCTTTTGTTCTTCCGGACTTCGCGTCGTATCGGCTAGAATGTGCGGTGCTTTTGCTCGTGGCCGGCGTAGTCGCTTGGCTTTGGCACTTGCATTGCTTTGGCCCGGGCTTTACCGGGGCTTTTGCTTTGACTTCTTGCGTGGGCTTTAGCTTCAGTGTCAACTCGGTCTTCTTCTCGAACGACGTGGTCTACTTCTTTGGTGCTTCGACGGTTTGGGTGTCGGCTGGACTTCTCTTCTTCTCCGGGCTTCTTTGGCGTGATCGGAGTCGAAGAATATTTTCGAAGATAGTGGGGGTAGCACCGATCTTCGTGCGATGGCTGTGGCGTCGGCTTTTGTTGATGAAGACGGCGGGGGTAGCGACGATCTCCGTGCGACGGTTGTAGCATCGGCTTTTGTTGATGAAGACGGTGGGGGTAGCGACGCTTCAGGTAGTCTTCTCCAGGCTATTTTCTTCGTGGATGGAGCAGACGTTTGTCGAAGGCGACGGGTTGATGACGCTTCGTTCCTCTTTTCCGGGCTTTGGAGCTTGATCGGAGTTAAGGGTTTGTTGGAGCCGACGAGGTAGTGCCGCTCCGAGCTTCTTCTCCGGGCTTTGCTTCTGGTGTCTTCGGAGTCGAAGGGTCTTCTTCTCCGAGCTTTCTTCTTCGTGCACGGAGTCGAAGTCTTGATCTTCTTGTGCAAGGGTCTTCACGTTGATGAGGGATTTCAATAGACTAAGCCGATCCCGGAGGGACAGGCTTGCCCGTGCCTCGTGAAGCCTTGGGTCGATGAAGAAGCGTCTCCTTTTCTGCAGAGCTTCCTCGCTTTGTCTTCAATTTTCGACCTTGGCGACGGTTGTGGCATCGGCTTCTTCTCCGGGCTTTTGGGTTTGATCGGAGTCAAAGGCTTTATTGAAGATGACGGGTGTAGCGCCACTTCGTTCTTCTTCTCCGGGCTTTTGAGCTTGATCGGAGTCGAAGGCTTGTTGGAGACGACGAGGTGTTGCCGCTCCGATCTTCTTCTCCGGCCTTTGCTTCTGGCGTCTTCGGAGTCGAAGGGTCTTCTTCTCCGAGCTTTCTTCTTCGTGCACGGAGTCGAAGTCTTGATCTTCTTGTGCAAGGGTCTTCACGTTGATGAGGGCTTTCAATGGACTAAGCCGATCCTGAAGGGACAGGCTTCCTCGTGCCTCGTGAAGCCTTGGGTCGATGAAGAAGCATCTCTTTTTCTGCAGAGCTTCCTCGCTTTATCTTCAATCTTCGACCTGGTGACGGTCGTGGCGTCGACTTCTTCTTCGGGCGTATTCAGCATAATCGGAGTTGAAGGCTTTGTTGAAGATAGCGGGTGTAGCGCCGCTTCTCTTCTTCTCCGGGCTTTTGGGCTTGATCGGAGTCGAAGGCTTGTTGGAGACGACGGGGTGTAGCGTCGCTTCTCTTCTTCTCCGGGCTTTTGGGCTTGATCGGAGTCGAAGGCTTGTTGGAAACGACGGGGTGTAGCGTCGCTTCTCTTCTTCTCCGGGCTTTTGGGCTTGATCGGAGTCGAAGGTGTTGGATTCTAATCCGGGTCAGAGGCTCGCAGCGAAAACGATTTGGCGGTCGAAAGACCGTTCATGGTGCACGTTACACGATTTAAACTTTCATTGAAACTAATCTACATATGTGTGCATGTGTATGCACGAGAATCGAAAACCCCTAACGGCAATCTAGCGTAATGATTAACTTAGCATGGAGGCAAATCATAATGCCCGCTAGATCTACATGTTAGATTACACATACCTTTCGTACGGATCTTTTAACCGCGGAGAATTGTCTTCTTTGTCGATGGAGACGGAAGATCGTTCGCGAAGATGCCGACGGTACGAATGGAGATGTTGCCTTCTTGTTCACCCGATCTCACACGATGCACGGAACGTCGCTCTCGGATCTCTGAGTGCCTCCGAAGAACGACCCTTCTCCTTCTTCAGAACTCCACGCGAGGAAGACGAAGTAGCAAGCGGGAAACGGAGAAAGATTAGGGAGAGAACTAGAGTGATTAGAGAGAGGAGGGGGTTCGGATTTTTTGCATCCTATGGGGCCGGCGCCCCATAGGTCCCTTTATAGGGCCGGCCAAACCCCTTGGATAGGGATCCAAGGGGATAATGACCCCCTCTCATTATCTCTCCATTATCTTCTTTTTATCTCTCCGCGTATTTATCCGTTTTCCCACTTTTTAGGGCTCGATCTTAACCGTTTTATCGCCCTGTCCCTATCTATATGGCCGGCCCTATAGATGAGGGATTCTTATCCCTACATCATAGGGCCGGCCCTAGCAAGGTGTCACACCAGTGAGGTCGGCCAACAGTGAGGTCCGGCAGAGTGAGGTTTTTACCAAAACGCCCCGACACCTCATTTTGACCATTTCTAGCGTGCGATGCCTAGCGGCCATTACTTAAGTGATCTTTACTAGTTACCTACTATTAACTGAGGCCACCGGAGGGTGCCTCTAGCAAAGTCAACTAGTCAACTCGCAACATACCCCGGTGCATCGCACCTATGCAGCGAAGTTCACTTATGGCTAGGGATTACTACATACGACTCTGCACTAGTCTCGGGCTCAACCCTTAGTACTCGTATGTAGTTACGCATCTACCGTGCTCTAGTGCCATGCACACACGGAGCGTATACTTCTTTCTTCCTCATGCTTATGGTGTTCCGAGGAGACGGTTCAAGAACCGTACATAATGTTGATAAGGTGGAACCATCAGGGACCGGGGTTCATGGCTTCCAACTCAAGCTCGATCGACACACTACCCGAGTGTACCATCGATCCTCTGAGCTCGAGTTAACCTGCGTAGCCAACTAGAGTGCGACGCAGGCTGCACTCCAATTCACCCAGACTTACTATGTTCTCCATCATACCCCTGCTCTCCGCTTAGTAGTGGTAAACCCACTGTCCCTCCACTTGATGCCATGATTCACTTCGAGCGGTGAAGACTACCGTCAGACTCGAATGATCATATGACTTGGTTCCTTCCAGGTTGACCTATACATCGTACCTCTGATTACCCCGTCGAGTAACCGAACCCGGTCAACAGTCAAACTGATGACCACCAGGCCTGGGTTTGGTACAGTGTAAGTCACACCAAGGAACGCACCTCCAATCAGGGGTGTGGATGGCCTGCAGGAGTGACACGCTAATGCAACGCCAGCCGGGTAACCCAGTACACCGTGGTTTTGGATCACTGCATATGGACCCTCACACATTGGTGCGCCAAAGCACCACGCAACTGGTTAGTCCATCAGTCATGGTTCCTCAGGGTTTAAGACCGTTTTACCCTAAGCAGAAACACGGCTTAGTGTACCAGTGTCTGCTCACTGATCTGTACACCATGTTAGTTCCGTTCAGCCACAGACACTGTGCCTGGTGATGACCATGTTGAAGACATCCCATGAACTGTCATCGCCAACAGCTTACCATGATGAGGCGACCAACCTGATCATAGCTGCGAACATATTTAGGTTATACGGGACCAATCCACTTAGTCTTCAACTCAGTGGACTACAATATAACCATGGCTCTCTGTTCTTTAAAGAACACGTAACTATGTTACGCACCTATATGCATCTCATGTAATAATAACTATCAATCTTTATTAGACCAAAACATAAAGTTTTACAAGCTTAGAACACATCAATCCTAACAATCTCCCACTTGGTCTAGCGAAGCAAAACGGTTTTGACTCCCATCGCGTCCACATGTCGCTCGAATGCCTTGGTAGGTATTGCCTTTGTGAAAGGATCAGCAACATTATCTGTAGATGCAATCTGTGTCACCGCTACTCGCCCTTGCTTTTGAAACTACCGAATCAAGTGGAACTTGCGCTCGATGTGCTTCCCCTTTTGGTGATGTCTTGGCTCCTTAGCTTGTGCTACCGCCCCACTATTGTCGCAGTAAAGCACAATAGGTAACTGGGCCTCTGGTACGCACCCTAAATCCGTAAGGAATTTCTTGAGTCATACCGCCTCTTTGGCTGCCTCGCACGCTGCAACGTACTCAGCCTCTGTGGTAGAGTCTGCGATGCATTTCTGCTTCACACTCTGCCAACTAACCGCTGCTCCTCCTAACATAAACACAAAACCTGATGTCGACTTCCTGGATTCCAAATCTGATATAAAGTCAGAATCTGTGTATCCAATCGGCGTCAGTTCTTGTCCAGAGTAAACCAACTCATAGTCCCTTGTTCTACGAAGGTACTTGAGTATACACTTCACTGCTGTCCAGTGATCTGGACCTGGATTCGACTGAAACCGACCCATCATGCCTACTGCGAAACAAATATCTGGCCTTGTACAATGCATAGCATACATTAGACTACCCAATGCCGAGGCATAAGGTATCTTCTGCATTTCTGCTCTCTCCTCAGGTGTCTTAGGACATTGATCCTTAGACAGTTTTATGCCATGTCTAAATGGCACAAAACCCTTCTTGGAGTCTTGCATGTCAAACCTAGCTATAACCTTATCTATATACGCGGCCTGTGACAGCGAGAGAATCCTGTTCTGGCGATCACGTGTTACCTTGATCCCCAAAACATAACTCGCTTCACCTATGTCTTTCATATCGAACTGTGTTGACAACCAGACCTTTACCGTTGACAATGTTCCTACATCATTTCCAATGAGTAGAATATTGTCTACATAAAGTATCAAATATACTACTGTGGTCTTATCAGTCCTCTTGTATACACATGGTTCATCCTCGTTTTGATTAAATCCATACGACTGGATTGCCTGATCAAAACGGATGTTCCAACTTCTAGATGCTTGCTTTAGTCCATAAATGGACTTCTGTAACTTGCAAACTAGATGTTCCTGACCCTCTGACTCAAAGCCTGGTGGATGAATCATATAAATGTCTTCTTTCAAATTTCCGTTAAGGAATACTGTCTTGACATCCATTTGCCAGATCTCCCAGTTGTAATAGGCTGCAATGGATAGGAGGATCCGAATAGACTTTATCATAGCTACTGGCGAGAAGGTTTCGTCAAAGTCGATCCCTTCTCTCTGGGTATAACCCTTGGCAACTAATCTAGCTTTATAAGTCTCAATTGTACCATCGGATCCTCTCTTCTTCTTATACACCCACTTACACCCAATAGGTTTAATATTGGATGATGGTGTAACAAGAGTCCAGACTGCGTTATGGGACATTGATTCAATTTCTGCCTCCATAGCCTTTTGCCAGTAAGAGCTGTCAGAAGCTCCCACTGCCTCATCGTAGCTCAGTGGGTCATCCTCCTGACCCTCTGGATCAACCAATAAGGTTTCTCCATAGTATCTGTCAGGAGCTCTGATGTTTCTCCCACTGCGACGAGGTGGTGGTGGTGTTACAGGATTAATAGGTTCTACAGTATCTAGTATATTATTATCTGTAATGTCAGCTCCCACTATGCTTTTGGATGCGCTCTCTGATCTAGTACCCAGTAGCTCATCCAGAACTACCTTACTAGTAGGTTTGTGGTCCACAATATAATCTTGTTCTAGGAAATAGGCGTTCGTAGAAACGATCACCTTCTTTTCCTCAGGATCATAAAATAGACCACCTTTGGTCTCCTTGGAATACCCTACAAATAAGTATACTCTGGTTTTAGATTCCATCTTTTCCCTCTTATCCCTTCGCACATGTGCAGGGCATCCCCATATTCTGAAATGCTGTATCAATGGCTTTCGCTTTGACCACAGTTCTCTAGGGGTCTGAGGCACTGACTTAAACGGAACGTGATTCAGAATATAAACTACTGTTTGTAGGGCATATCCCCAAAAGGTCATTGGTAAACTGGCGTAACTCATCATGCTACGAACCATGTCCAACAAGGTTCGATTCCTTCTCTCGGAAACTCCATTATGTTGTGGGGTACCTGGAGCAGTTAACTGGGATTTTATCCCATGCTCCACCAAATACCCTAGGAACTCGTCAGATAGGTATTCACCTCCTCGATCAGATCGAAGGGTTTTTATATATTTACCTGTCTGTTTTTCTACTTCAGCCCTGAACTCTTTGAACATGTCAAAGGATTCTGACTTCCGATGCATCAGGTAAATGTAACCATATCTTGAGTAATCATCAATGAATGTGATGAAATACTCATGGCCTCCTATCGCCTTGACGTTCATGGGTCCACAGACATCCGAATGGATTAACTCTAATACCTCAGTGGCTCTTACTCCTTTACCTTTAAAGGACCTCTTGGTCATCTTGCCTTCCAGGCAGGATTCACAGGTGGGAAGGATCTCCGTAGGATCTGTTTCCAGAAGCCCGGCCTTCACCATTCTATGGATCCTATCTAAGGCAATATGCCCAAGTCGTAAGTGCCACAGGTGGGTTAAATTTTCCGAAGGATTCTTACGCTTAGATGAATTAACATTAAATGCTGAAGTTATTATGTTATCTTTTTCAAATTTAGGACTTACAACATAGAGATGATTCTGAACCATTCCTCTTATTATAAAAGTTCCATTCAGTTTAAACGACACACCAGAAGCATCAAAATAAACTGAATAACCTTCATTAACTAAAGAAGAAACAGAAATTAAATTACGTCGCAAGGACGGTACATAAAAGACATCTCTAAGTGTCAAAGTCTTATTATTCGAAAAACTAAGATTGACATCTCCAATAGCTTCAGCAACAGCCACGGCCTCAGTTCCCATGCTCAAGGTCACCTCTCCATCAAGCAATCTTCTGCTTTCCCGAAACCCCTGAAGAGAGTTACAGGCATGGTTAGTGGATCCAGAATCCACAATCCAACTTGCAAAAGTACTATTACTTGAAAGAAATGATTCAACAACTAAGAGTTGTAGATTACCTTCACCAGCATTCTGAAGCTTTTTGCAGTCCTTCTTCCAATGACCCTTCTGGCCACACCGGAAGCACTTCGTGCTCGGTTTCTTTGATTCTCCAGACCCAGAGGCCCCAGCAGAGTCCTGCACAGGCAGTGACTTAGGTTTCTTTTTATGTTTCTTGCCCTGAGGTTTACCAGGCTTCTTGAAGGATCTGCATTGCACGTGAAGTGCTTCGCCCTTCTGCTTGAAGCCATCCTCAGCTGCCTGGAGAGCTCCCAGAAGCTCTGCATTTGTCATAGCCAACTTGTTCAAATTAAAGTTGGTGACAAAGCCTTCAAAGGCTCCAGACAGAGACGAGAGGAAGATGTCTGTCATCACCTCGCCTTCTATCACAATGTCCATGGTAGCTAGTTCGTTCTGGAACCCAAACATTTTCATCATGTGTTCCCGAACCAGCGTCCCATTGGACATCTTAGTGCCGACGAGTTTCTTGATGGTAAGGTATCGCGTAACGCGATTGTGACCTTCAAACATCTCCTTCAAATACAATATCATGTCAGAAGCGTCGGGCATCTCCTCGACTTGCTTCTGCAGAGTTGTTTGCAAGGATGCTATTATATAGCATTTACATATCTCATTAGATTCCTTCCAGTCAGTGAATGCCTTTAACTGTGCCTCTGTGGCATTGGGTCCTGGCAAATCTGGCTCAGGGTCATTAAGGGCTGACATATGTTTACCAATCCTTAGGACCAGGTACAGGTTGCGCTTCCAGTCCTCATAGTTGGGACCGGTAAGTTTGTGGTCATTTAGGATAGCGGACAGGGGGTCTAACTTAGTCATCTGAAAATAAAGATTGAAAAATGAGTATGCATAAAAACTTATTTTATGGATTTTTTAAAACAAGCTAATTATATCCATATGTCAACGCTACCCTCAAGCGAAGTCATTACCATGGATTAATTAACCATGTATGTAAGATCTCGGAATCGACTGTACCTGCCCTAGGGGGTATCATACAGCGTCAATCCGCTCACACGGGCCTTTTCCTTGACCCTATCCAAATCTGCCAACTAAGGGCTGTGATGGACCATGGTTATCTTTCGGCCAGTACCACGTGATCACCGTTGTCTTCGCAATGAATACCTCACGTGTACCTAGGATGCTTACCCACGAGCCTAAGCAATTACGATACGGGAGTTCATGCGGCCCCCACTAGGGTGGGATGAAAAGCCCTTCTCTCCTGGCCCCGTAATCGCCATATCCGCAGGGAGGTCATTAAGTAATTTGGCATGGAAACACACAGCTCCCACCCTAGGGGGTGTGAAGTTATGCATCCCCACCCAAACACAAAACGACTGGCCGTGGAGGCCAGAGGATCTTATAAAAGTCCTCTCTTGCATCCTTTATAATTCTGAGGGTTATTTTGCAAGTATAAATTTATGCAAATGCAAAGGTAGCGACCTCCTAAATACTAGACCCTGGTCACACCATGCTCCCACTAGCGTTCAAGCCCTTCGCCTAGCATTAATCACTCTCGGAATATCATAGTCCCTGTCTCAAGTGGATTTCTCCATTCAAGGGTCACATAACATATTCCAAGAGTATCGATGCTTTGCAAAATTGGTTATCACGCTAATGCTCTGGAGCTAATCCTAGAGTCAGACTCACTGGAAAGGACTCCCACTAGTCATGGCGCCTCGCTTATAGATTTGACAATTGATGTTCAATGGATCTCCATCTCATCTTTGATTTCGATGCTGGCCAAATAGGCACACCCGACTAGTCGGGTGCTCTCCTAATGGTGGCATAACCATATGTGATGGGATCCCACTTACATCAAAAGTCAACTAAATAATAGGCGTCATCTAGCAGGATCCTAACCTCAAACAGTCGCTTGGACCGGAGGGGAAAGGCATCCCTCTGAAAACTGATAATCACATTATCTCATCGGGGTTCGATATGAAGCTTAAAGAACTAATTAAAGAAAGCAACCATTAAAACTGAATTAAGTTCAGGGTCCGACCCCTGAACTTAATTAGCATAGCGCAGGCCTCTAGCTTTCTTCGCAAGGTTCCTCGGTCCGGCTCCTCCGTCGCGCTCGCGAACACTTTGCCGGATCGTCTTCATCCTCCAGGGTTCCGCTTCCGCTCCCGATGGTGGATTTCTTTGGCACATCTTTCTTCTCGATCTGTAACCGAAAAAGTCTAGTACGCTACGAGCAAGTGCTCGGTCGTACACAATTTCCTAGAAAGAAAAGAAAACACACCTAGGAAAAAACCATGGGAAACCGAGGATGGTCATCCCCCATCACTCGCCCAATCTAAGGCTCAATTACAAATCCACATACAAAAAACAAATCCAGACAATTGCTAACTCGGGGTCCGACCCCCGGTAGCAAGTACAAAGCATAGATCTAGATTTTTTATAGCGGCGCCCTGCAAGAATGATCAATAGAACAAGCACAATCTATACATATGCATGATCTAAGCGTAAGAACCCCGATGATCTCACGCATTCATCATGCGCACACATGTTAGTTTCATGAAAAAAAAACATGAAACGCACACCACTAATGCGGCTCTGATACCAATTGTTGGATTCTAATCCGGGTCAGAGGCTCACAGCGGAAACAATTTGGCGATCGAAAGACCATTCATGGTGCACGTTACACGATTTAAACTTTCATTGAAACTAATCTACATATGTGTGCATGTGTATGCACGAGAATCGAAAACCCCTAACGGCAATCTAGCGTAATGATTAACTTAGCATGGATGCAAATCATAATGCCCG
The DNA here is from genome assembly GCA_947650365.1 of Chamaelirium japonicum. NCBI lineage: Eukaryota > Viridiplantae > Streptophyta > Magnoliopsida > Liliales > Melanthiaceae > Chamaelirium > Chamaelirium japonicum. The sequence continues at coordinate 56,605,958 of OX393550.1, forward strand.
CTAGATCTACATGTTAGATTACACATACCTTTCGTACAGATCTTTTAACCGCGGAGAATTGTCTTCTTTGTCGATGGAGACGGAAGATCGTTCGCGAAGATGCCGACGGTACGAATGGAGATGTTGCCTTCTTGTTCACCCGATCTCACACGATGCACGGAACGTCGCTCTCGGATCTCTGAGTGCCTCCGAAGAACAACCCTTCTCCTTCTTCAGAACTCCACGCGAGGAAAACGAAGTAGCAAGCGGGAAACGGAGAGAGATTAGGGAGAGAACTAGAGAGATTAGAGAGAGGAAGGGGTTCGGATTTTTTGCATCCTATGGGGCCGGCGCCCCATAGGTCCCTTTATAGGGCCGGCCAAACCCCTTGGATAGGGATCCAAGGGGATAATGACCCCCTCTCATTATCTCTCCATTATCTCCTTTTTATCTCTCCGCGTATTTATCCGTTTTCCCACTTTTTAGGGCTCGATCTTAACCGTTTTATCGCCCTGTCCCTATCTATATGGCCGGCCCTATAGATGAGGGATTCTTATCCCTACATCATAGGGCCGGCCCTAGCAAGGTGTCACACCAGTGAGGTCGGCCAATAGTGAGGTCCGGCAGAGTGAGGTTTTTACCAAAACGCCCCGACACCTCATTTTGACCATTTCTAGCGTGCGATGCCTAGCGGCCATTACTTAAGTGATCTTTACTAGTTACCTACTATTAACTGAGGCCACCGGAGGGTGCCTCTAGCAAAGTCAACTAGTCAACTCGCAACATACCCCGGTGCATCGCACCTATGCAGCGAAGTTCACTTATGGCTAGGGATTACTACATACGACTCTGCACTAGTCTCGGGCTCAACACTTAGTACTCGTATGTAGTTACGCATCTACCGTGCTCTAGTGCCATGCACACACGGAACGTATACTTCTTTCTTCCTCATGCTTATGGTGTTCCGAGGAGACGGTTCAAGAACCGTACATAATGTTGATAAGGTGGAACCATCAAGGACCGGGGTTCATGGCTTCCAACTCAAGCTCGATCGACACACTACCCGAGTGTACCATCGATCATCTGAGCTCGAGTTAACCTGCGTAGCCACCCAGAGTGCGACGCAGGCTGCACTCCAATTCACCCAGACTTACTAAGTTCTCCATCATACCCCTGCTCTCCGCTTAGTAGTGGTAAACCCGCTGTCCCTCCACTTGATGCCATGATTCACTTCGAGCGGTGAAGACTACCGTCAGACTCGAATGATCATATGACTTGGTTCCTTCCAGGTTGACCTATACATCGTACCTCTGATTACCCCGTCGAGTAACCGAACCCGGTCAACAGTCAAACTGATGACCACCAGGCCTGGGTTTGGTACAGTGTAAGTCACACCAAGGAACGCACCTCCCATCAGGGGTGTGGATGGCCTGCAGGAGTGACACGCTAATGCAACGCCAGCCGGGTAACCCAGTACACCGTGGTTTTGGATCACTGCATATGGACCCTCACACATTGGTGCGCCAAAGCACCACGCAACTGGTTAGTCCATCAGTCGTGGTTCCTCAGGGTTTAGGACCGTTTTACCCTAAGCAGAAACACGGCTTAGTGTACCAGTGTCTGCTCACTGATCTGTACACCGTGTTAGTTCCGTTCAGCCACAGACACTGTGCCTGGTGATGACCATGGTGAAGACATCCCATGAACTGTCATCGCCAACAGCTTACCATGATGAGGCGACCAACCTGATCATAGCTGTGAACATATTTAGGTTATACGGGACCAATCCACTTAGTCTTCAACTCAGTGGACTACCATATAACCATGGCTCTCTGTTCTCTAAAGAACACGTAACTATGTTACGCACCTATATGCATCTCATGTAATAATAACTATCAATCTTTATTAGACCAAAACATAAAGTTTTACAAGCTTAGAACACATCAATCCTAACAGAAGGCTTGTTGGAGACGACGGGGTGGTGCCGCTCTGATCTTCTTCTCTGGCCTTTGCTTCTGGCGTCTTCGGAGTCAAAGGGTTCTTCTTCTCTGAGCTTTCTTCTTCGTGCACAGAGTCGAAGGCTTGATCTTCTTGTGCAAGGGTCTTCACATTGATGAGGGCTTTCAATGGACTAAGCCGATCCCGAAGGGACAGGCTTGCCCGTGCCTCGTGAAGCCTTGGGTCGATGAAGAGCGCATCCCCTCTTCTGCAGAGCTTCGCTTCTTCCCATGCGACGGTTGTGGCGTCGGCTTCTTCTCCGGGCGTATTCAGCGTAATCAGAGTTGAAGGCTTTGTTGAAGATGGCGGGTGTAGCGCCGCTTATCTTCTTCTCCGGACTTTTGGGCTTGATTAGAGTCGAAGGCTTGTTGGAGACGATGGGGTGTAGCGCCGCTTCCCTTCTTCTCCGGGCTTTTGGGCTTGATCGGAGTCGAAGGCTTGTTGGAGACGACGGGGTGTAGCGCCGCTTCTCTTCTTCTCTGGGATTTTGGGCTTGATCGGAGTCGAAGGCTTGTTGGAGACGACGGGGTGGTGCCGCTCCGATGTTCTTCTCCGGCCTTTGCTTCTGGCGTCTTCAGAGTCGAAGGGTTCTTCTTCTCCGAGCTTTCTTCTTCGTGCACGGAGTCGAAGGCTTGATCTTCTTGTGCAAGGGTCTTCACGTTGATGAGGGCTTTCAATGGACTAAGCCGATCCCGAAGGGACAGGCTTGCACGTGCCACGTGAAGCCTTGGGTCGATGAAGAGCACATCCCCACTTCTGCAGAGCTTCGCTTCTTCCCATGCGACGGTTGTGGCGTCGGCTTCTTCTCCGGGCGTATTCAGTGTAATCGGAGTTGAAGGCTTTGTTGAAGATGGTGGGTGTAGCGCCGCTTCTCTTCTTCTACAGGCTTTTGGGCTTGATCGAAGTCGAAGGCTTGTTGGAGACGACGGGGTGTAGCGCCGCTTCTCTTCTTCTCCGGGCTTTTGGGCTTGATCGGAGTCGAAGGCTTGTTGGAGACAACGGGGTGTAGCGTCGCTTCTCTTCTTCTCCTGGCTTTTGGGCTTGATCGGGGTCGAAGGCTTGTTGGAGACGACGGGGTGGTGCCGCTCCGATCTTCTTCTCCGGCCTTTGCTTCTGGCGTCTTCGGAGTCGAAGGGTTCTTCTTCTCCGAGCTTTCTTCTTCGTGCACGGAGTCGAAGGCTTGATCTTCTTGTGCAAGGGTCTTCACGTTGATGAGGGCTTTCAATGGACTAAGCCGATCCCGAAGGGACAGGTTTGCCCGTGCCACGTGAAGCCTTGGGTCAAAAAAAAGAGCGCATCTCCTCTTCTGCAGAGCTTCGCTTCTTCCCATGCGACGGTTGTGGCGTCGACTTCTTCTCCGGGCGTAATCGGAGTTGAAGGCTTTGTTGAATATGGCGGGTGTAGCACCGCTTCTCTTCTTCTCCGGGCTTTTGGGCTTGATCGGAGTCGAATGCTTGTTGGAGACGACGGGGTGTAGCACCGCTTCTATTCTTCTCCGGGCTTTTAGGCTTGATCGGAGTCGAAGGCTTGTTGGAGACGACGGGGTGTAGCGCCGCTTCTCTTCTTCTCCGGGCTTTTGGGCTTGATCGGAGTCGAAGGCTTGTTGGAGACGACGGGGTGGTGCCGCTCCGATCTTCTTCTCCGGCCTTTGCTTCTAGCGTCTTCGGAGTCAAAGGGTTCTTCTTCTCCGAGCTTTCTTCTTCGTGCACGGAGTCAAAGGCTTGATCTTCTTGTGCAAAGGTCTTCACGTTGATAAGGGCTTTCAATGGACTAAGCCGATCCCGAAGGGACAGGCTTGACCGTGCTGTTGGAAGTTAATCCGGGTTAGAGGCTCGCAGCGGAAGCGATTTGGCGGTCGAAAGACCGTTCATGATGCACGTTATACTATTTAATTTTCATAGAAACTAATCTACATATGTGTGCATGTGTATGCACGAGAATCGAAAACCCCTAACGGCAATCTAGCGTAATGATTAACTAGCATGCATGCAAATCATAATGCTCGCTAGATCTACATGTTAGATTACACATACCTTTCGTACGGATCTTTTAACCGCGGAGAATTGTCTTCTTTGTCGATGGAGACGGAAGATCGTTCGCGAAGATGCCGATGGTATGAATGGAGATGTTGCCTTCTTGTTCACCCGATCTCACACGATGCACGGAACGTCGCTCTCGGATCTCTGAGTGCCTCCGAAGAACGACCCTTCTCCTTCTTCAGAACTCCACGCGAGGAAGACGAAGTAGCAAGCGGGAAACGGGAGATGAAACGGGAGAGAACTAGAGAGATGAGAGGAGGGGGAGTTCGGATTTTCTAGCACATGGGGCCGGTGCCCCATAGGTCCTTTTATAGGGCCGGCCAACCCCCTTGGATAAGGATCCAAGGGGATAATGACCCCCTCTCATTATCTCTCCATTATCTCTTTTTTATCTCTCTGCGTATTTATCTGTTTTCCCACTTTTTAGGGCTCGACTTTATCCGTTTTTATCGCCCCATCCCTATCTATATGGCCGGCCCTATAGATGAGGGATTCTTATCCCTACATCATAGGGTCGGCCCTAGCAAGGTGCCTCACTACTAGGGTCGGCCAACAGTGAGGTCCGGCAGAGTGAAGTTTTTACCAAAACGCCCCGATGCCTCATTTTGACCATTTCTAGCGTGCGATACCTAGCGGCCACTTCCTAAGTGATCTTTACTAGTTACCTACTATTAACTGAGGCCACCGGAGGGTGCCTCTAGCAAAGTCAACTAGTCAACTCGCAACATACCCCGATGCATCGCACCTATGCAGCGAAGTTCACTTATGGCTAGGGATTACTACATGCGACTCCGCACTAGTCTCGGGCTCAACCCTTAGTACTCGTATGTAGTTACGCATCTACCGTGCTCTAGTGCCAAGCACACACGGAGCGTATACTTCTTTCTTCCTCCTAATGCTTATGGTGTTCCGAGGAGACGGTTCAAGAACCGTACATAATGTTGATAAGGTGGAACCGTCAGGGACCGGGGTTCATGGCTTCCAACTCAAGCTCGATCGACACACTACCCGAGTGTACCATCGATCCTCTGAGCTCGAGTTAACCTGCGTAGCCACCCAGAGTGCGACGCAGGCTGCACTCCAATTCACCCAGACTTACTATGTTCTCCATCATACCCCTGCTCTCCTCTTAGTAGTGGTAAACCCGCTGTCCCTCCACTTGATGCTATGATTCATTTCGAGCGGTGAAGACTACCGTCAGACTCGAATGATCATATGACTTGGTTCCTTCCAGGTTGACCTATACATCGTACCTCTGATTACTCCGTCGAGTAATCGAACCCGGTCAACAGTCAAACTGATGACCACCAGGCCTGGGTTTGGTACATTGTAAGTCACACCAAGGAACGCACCTCCCATCAGGGGTGTGGATGGCCTGCAGGAGTGACACGCTAATGCAACGCCAGCCGGGTAACCCAGTACACCGTGGTTTTGGATCACTGCATATGGACCCTCACACATTGGTGCGCCAAAGCACCACGCAACTGGTTAGTCCATCAGTCATGGTTCCTCAGGGTTTAGGACCGTTTTACCCTAAGCAGAAACACGGCTTAGTGTACCAGTGTCTGCTCACTGATCTGTACACCGTGTTAGTTCCGTTCAGCCACAGACACTGTGCCTGGTGATGACCATGGTGAAGACATCCCATGAACTGTCATCGCCAACAGCTTATCATGATGAGGCGACCAACCTGATCATAGCTGCGAACATATTTAGGTTATACGGGACCAATCCACTTAGTCTCAACTCAGTGGACTACCATATAACCATGGCTCTCTGTTCTCTAAAGAACACGTAACTATGTTACGCACCTATATGCATCTCATATATATTAATAACTATCAATCTTTATTAGACCAAAACTTAAAGTTTTACAAGCTTAGAACACATCAATCCTAACAATCTCCCACTTGGTCTAGCGAAGCAAAACGGTTTTGACTCCCATCGCGTCCACATGTCGCTCAAATGCCTTGGTAGGTATTGCCTTTGTGAAAGGATCAGCAACATTATCTGTAGATGCAATCTGTGTCACCGCTACTCGCCCTTGCTTTTGAAACTGCCGAATCAAGTGGAACTTGCGCTCAATGTGCTTCCCCTTTTGGTGATGTCTTGGCTCCTTTGCTTGTGCTACCGCCCCACTATTGTCGCAGTAAAGCACAATAGGTAACTGGGCCTCTGGTACGCACCCCAAATCCGTAAGGAATTTCTTGAGCCATACCGCCTCTTTGGCTGCCTCGCACGCCGCAACGTACTCAGCCTCTGTGGTAGAGTCTGCGATGCATTTCTGCTTCACACTCTGCCAACTAACCGCTGCTCCCCCTAACATAAACACAAAACCTGATGTCGATTTCCTGGATTCCAAATCTGACATAAAGTCAGAATCTGTATATCCAATCGGCGTCAGTTCTTGTCCAGTGTAAACCAACTCATAGTGCCTTGTTCTACGAAGGTACTTGAGTATACACTTCACAGCTGTCCAGTGATCTGGACCCGGATTCGACTGAAACCGACCCATCATTCCTACTGCGAAACAGATATCAGGCCTTGTACAATGCATATCATACATTAGACTACCTAATGCCGAAGCATAAGGTATCTTCTGCATTTCTGCTCTCTCCTCAGGTGTCTTAGGACATTGATCCTTAGACAGTTTTATGCCATGTCTAAATGGCACAAAACCCTTCTTGGAGTTTTGCATGTCAAATCTAGCCATAACCTTATCTATATACGCAGCCTGTGATAGCGAGAGAATCATGTTCTGGCGATCACGTGTTACCTTGATCCCCAAAACATAACTCGCTTCACCTAGGTCTTTCATATCGAACTGTGTTGACAACCAGACCTTTACCGTTGACAATGTTCCTACATCATTCCCAATGAGTAGAATATCGTCTACGTAAAGTATCAAATATATCACTGTAGTCTTATAACTCCTCTTGTATACACATGGTTCATCCTCGTTTTGAGTAAATCCATATGACTGGATTGCCTGATCAAAACGGATGTTCCAACTTCTAGATGCTTGCTTTAGTCCATAAATGGACTTCTGTAATTTGCAAACTAGATGTTCCTGACCCTCTGACTCAAAACCTGGTGGCTGCATCATATAAATGTCTTCTTCCAAATTCCCGTTAAGGAATACTATCTTGACATCCATTTGCCAGATCTCCCAGTCATAATGGGCTGCAATGGATAGGAGGATCCGAATAGACTTTATCATAGCTACCGGCGAGAAGGTTTCGTCAAAGTCGATTCCTTCTCTCTGGGTATAACCCTTGGCAACTAATCTAGCTTTATAAGTCTCAATTGATCCATCAGATCCTATCTTCCTTTTATACACCCACTTACACCCAATAGGTTTAATATTGGATGATGGTGTAACAAGAGTCCAGACAGCGTTATGGGACATTGATGCAATTTCTGCCTCCATAGCCTTTTTGCCAGTTAGAGCTGTCAGAAGCTCCCACTGCCTCATCGTAGCTCAGTGGGTCATCCACCTGACCCTCTGGATCAACCAATAAGGTTTCTCCATAGTATCTGTCAGGAGCTCTGATGTTTCTCCCACTGCGACGAGGTGGTGGTGGTGTTACAGGATTAACAGCTTCTACAGTATCTGGTACATTATTATCTGTAATGTCAGCTCCCACTATGCTTTCGGATGTGCTATCTGAACTAGTACCCAGCAGTTCATACAGAACTACCTTACTAGTAGGTTTGTGGTCCACAATATAATCCTGTTCTAGGAAATAGGCATTCGTAGAAACGATCACCTTCTTTTCCTCAGGATCATAAAATAGACCACCTTTGGTCTCCTTAGAATACCCTACAAATAAGCATACTCTGGTTTTAGATTCCATCTTTTCCCTCTTATCCCTTCGCACATGTGCAGGGCATCCCCATATTCTAAAATGCTGTAGCAATGGCTTTCGCTTTGACCACAGTTCTCTAGGGGTCTGAGGCACTGATTTAGACGGAACGTGATTCAGAATATAAACTGTTGTTTGTAGGGCATATCCCCAAAAGGTCATTGGTAAACTGGCGTAACTCATCATGCTACGAACCATGTCCAACAAGGTTCGATTCCTTCTCTCGGAAACTCCATTCTGTTGTGGGGTACCTGGAGCAGTTAACTGGGATTTTATCCCATGCTCCACCAAATACCCTAGGAACTTGTCAGATAGGTATTTACCTCCTCGATCAGATCGAAGGTTTTTTATATATTTACCTGTCTGCTTTTCTACTTCAGCCCTGAACTCTTTGAACATGTCAAAGGATTCCGACTTCCGATGCATCAGGTAAATGTAACCATATCTTGAGTAATCATCAATGAAAGTGATGAAGTACTCATGGCCTCCTATCGCCTTGACGTTCATGGGTCCACACACATCTGAATGGATTAACTCTAATACCTCAGTGGCACTTACTCCTTTGCCTTTAAAGGACCTCTTGGTCATCTTGCCTTCCAGGCAGGATTCACAGGTGGGAAGGATCTCCGTAGGATCTGTTTCCAGAAACCCGGCCTTCACCATTCTATGGATCCTGTCTAAGGCAATATGCCCAAGTCGTAAGTGCCACAGGTGGGTTAAATTTTCCGAAGGATTCTTACGCTTAGATAAATTAACATTAAATGCTGAAGTTATTATGTTATCTTTTTCAAATTTAGGACTTACAACATATAGATGATTCTGAACTATTCCTCTTATTATAAAAGTTCCATTCAGTTTAAACGATACACCAGAAGCATCAAAATAAACTGAATAACCTTCATTAACTAAAGAAGAAACAGAAATTAAGTTACGTCTCAAGGACGGTACATAAAAGACATCTCTAAGAGTCAAAGTCTTATTATTCGAAAAACTAAGATTAACGTCTCCAATAGCTTCAGCAGCAGCCACGGCCTCAGTTCCCATGCTCAAGGTCACCTCTCCATCAAGCAATCTTCTGCTTTCCCGAAACCCCTGAAGAGAGTTACAGGCATGGTTAGTGGATCCAGAATCCACAATCCAACTAGCAAAAGTACTATTACTTGAAAGAAATGATTCAACAACTAAGAGTTGTAGATTACCTTCACCAGCATTCTGAGGCTTCTTGCAGTCCTTCTTCCAATGACCCTTCTGGCCACACCGGAAGCACTTCGTGCTCGGTTTCTTTGATTCTCCAGACCCAGAGGCCCCAGCAGAGTCCTGCACAGGCAGTGACTTAGGTTTCTTTTTATGTTTCTTGCTCTGAGGTTTACCAGGCTTCTTGAGAGATCTGCGTTGCACGTGAAGTGCTTCGCCCTTCTGCTTGAAGCCATCCTCAGCTGCCTGGAGAGCTCCCAGAAGCTCTGCATTTGTCATAGCCAACTTGTTCAAATTAAAGTTGGTGACAAAGCCTTCAAAGGCTCCAGACAGTGATGAGAGGAAGATGTCTGTCATCACCTCGCCTTCTAGCACAATGTCCATGGTAGCTAGTTCGTTCTGGAACCCAAACATTTTCATCATGTGTTCCCGAACCAGCGTCCCATTGGACATCTTAGTGCCGACGAGTTTCTTGATGGTAAGGTATCGCGTAACGCGATTGTGACCTTCAAACATCTCCTTCAAGTACAACATCATGTCAGAAGCGTCGGGCATCTCCTCGACTTGCTTCTGCAGAGTTGTTTGCAAGGATGCTATAATATAACATTTACATATCTCATTAGATTCCTTCCAGTCAGTGAATGCCTTTAACTGTGCCTCTGTGGCATTGGGTCCTGGGAAATCTGGCTCAGGGTCATTAAGGGCTGTCATATGTTTCCCAATCTTTAGGACCAGGTACAGGTTGCGCTTCCAGTCCTCATAGTTGGGACCGGTAAGTTTGTGGTCATTTGGGATAGCGGACAGGGGGTCTAACTTAGTCATCTGAAAATAAAGATTGAAAATTGAGTATGCATTAAAAAACTTATTTTATGGATTTTTAAAACAAGCTAATTATATCCATATGTCAACGCTACCCTCAAGCGAAGTCATTACCATGGATTAATTAACCATGTATGTAAGATCTCGGAATCGACTGTACCTACCCTAGGGGGCATCATACAGTGTCAATCCGCTTACATGGGCCTTTTCCTTGACCCTATCCAAATCTGCCAACTAAGGGCTGTGATGGACCATGGTTATCTTTTGGCCAGTACCACGTGATCACCGTTGTCTTCGCAACGAATACCTCACGTGTACTTAGGATGCTTACCCACGAGCCTAAGCAATTACGACACGGGAGTTCATGCGGCCCCCACTAGGGTGGGATGAAAAACCCTTCTCTCCTGGCCCCGTAATCGCCATATCCTCAGGGAGGTCATTAAGTAATTTGGCATGGAAACACACAGCTCCCACCCTAGGGGGTGTGAAGTTATGCATCCCCACCCAAACACAAAACGACTGGCCGTGGAGGCCAGAGGATCTTATAAAAGTCCTCTCTTGCATCCCTTATAATTCTGAGGGTTATTTTGCGAGTATGAATTTATGCAAATGCAAAGGTAGCGACCTCCTAAATACTAGACCCTGGTCACACCATGCTCCCACTAGCGTTCAAGTCCTTCGCCTAGCATTAATCACTCTCGGAATATCATAGTCCCTGCCTCAAGTGGATTTCTCCATTCAAGGGTCACATTACATATTCCAAGAATATCGATGCTTTGCAAAATTGGTTATCACGCTAATGCTCTGGAGCTAATCCTAGAGTCAGACTCACTGGAAAGGACTCCCACTAGTCATGGCGCCTTGATTATAGATTTGACAATTGATGTTCAATGGATCTCCATCTCATCTTTGATTTCGATGCTGGCCAAATAGGCACACCCGACTAGTCGGGTGCTCTCCTAATGGTGGCATAACCATATGTGATGGGATCCCACTAACATCAAAAGTCAACTAAATAATAGGCGTCATCTAGCGGGATCCTAACCTCAAACAGTCGCTTGGACCGGAGGGGAAAGGCATCCCTCTGAAAACTGATAATCATATTATCTCATCGGGGTTCGATATGAAGCATAAAGAACTAATTAAAGAAAGCAACCATTAAAACTGAATTAAGTTCAGGGTCCGACCCCTGAACCTAATTTGCACAGCGCAGGCCTCTAGCTTTCTTCGCAAGGTTCCTCGGTCCGGCTTCTTCGTCGCGCTCGCGAACACTTTGCCGAATCGTCTTCATCCTCCAGGGTTCTGCTTCCGCTCCCGATGGTGGATTTCTTTGGCACATCTTTCTTCTCGATCTGTAACCGAAAATTCTAGTCCGTTTCGAGCAAGTGCTCGCTCGTACACAATTTCCTAGATAGAAGAGAAAACACACCTAGAAAAAAAAGGGCCATGGGAAACCGAGGATGGTCAACCCCCATCACTCGCCCAATCTACGGCTCAATTACAAATCCACACATAGAAAGCAAATCCAGACATTTGCTAACTCAGGGTCCGACCCCCGGTAGCAAGCACAAAGCATAGATCTAGATTTATATAGCGGCGCCCTGCAAGAATGATTAATAGAACAAGCACAATCTATACATATGCATGATCTAAGCGTAAGAACCCCGATGATCTCACGCATTCATCATGCGCACACATGTTAGTTTCATGAAAAAACGTGAAACGCACACCACTAATGCGGCTCTGATACCAATTGTTGGAAGTTAATCCGGGTCAGAGGCTCGCAGCGGAAACGATTTGGCGGTCGAAAGACCGTTCATGGTGCACGTTACACTATTTAATTTTCATAGAAACTAATCTACATATGTGTGCATGTGTATGCACGAGAATCGAAAACCCCTAACGGCAATCTAGCGTAATGATTAACTAGCATGCATGCAAATCATAATGCTCGCTAGATCTACATGTTAGATTACACATACCTTTCGTACGGATCTTTTAACCGCGGAGAATTGTCTTCTTTGTCGATGGAGACGGAAGATCGTTCGCAAAGATGCCGATGGTACGAATGGAGATGTTGCCTTCTTGTTCACCCGATCTCACACGATGCACGGAACGTCGCTCTCGGATCTCTGAGTGCCTCCGAAGAACGACCCTTCTCCTTCTTCAGAACTCCACACGAGGAAGACGAAGTTGCAAGCGGGAAACGGGAGATGAAACGGGAGAGAACTAGAGAGATGAGAGGAGGGGGAGTTCGGATTTTCTAGCACATGGGGCCGGCGCCCCATAGGTCCTTTTATAGGGCCGGCCAACCCCCTTGGATAAGGATCCAAGGGGATAATGACCCCCTCTCATTATCTCTCCATTATCTCCTTTTTATCTCTCTGCGTATTTATCCGTTTTCCCACTTTTTAGGGCTCGACTTTATCCGTTTTTATCGCCCCATCCCTATCTATATGGCCGGCCCTATAGATGAGGGATTCTTATCCCTACATCATAGGGCCGGCCCTAGCAAGGTGCCTCACTACTAGGGTCGGCCAACAGTGAGGTCCGGCAGAGTGAGGTTTTTACCAAAACGCCCCGATGCCTCATTTTGACCATTTCTAGCGTGCGATACCTAGCGGCCACTTTCTAAGTGATCTTTACTAGTTACCTACTATTAACTGAGGCCACCGAAGGGTGCCTCTAGCAATGTCAACTAGTCAACTCGCAACATACCCCGGTGCATCGCACCTATGCAGCGAAGTTCACTTATGGCTAGGGATTACTACATGCGACTCCGCACTAGTCTCGGGCTCAACCCTTAGTACTCGTATGTAGTTACGCATCTACCGTGCTCTAGTGCCATGCACACACGGAGCGTATATTTCTTTCTTCCTCCTAATGCTTATGGTGTTCCGAGGAGACGGTTCAAGAACCGTACATAATGTTGATAAGGTGGAACCATCAGGGACCGGGGTTCATGGCTTCCAACTCAAGCTCGATCGACACACTACCCGAGTGTACCATCGATCCTCTAAGCTCGAGTTAACCTGCGTAGCCACCCAGAGTGCGACGCAGGCTGCACTCCAATTCACCCAGACTTACTATGTTCTCCATCATACCCCTGCTCTCCGCTTAGTAGTGGTAAACCCGCTGTCCCTCCACTTGATGCCATGATTCACTTCGAGCGGTGAAGACTACCGTCAGACTCGAATGATCATATGACTTGGTTCCTTCCAGGTTGACCTATACATCGTACCTCTGATTACCCCGTCGAGTAATCGAACCCGGTCAACAGTCAAACTGATGACCACCAGGCCTGGGTTTGGTACATTGTAAGTCACACCAAGGAACGCACCTCCCATCAGGGGTGTGGATGGCCTGCAGGAGTGACACGCTAATGCAACACCAGCCGGGTAACCCAGTACACCGTGGTTTTGGATCACTGCATATGGACCCTCACACATTGGTGCGCCAAAGCACCACGCAACTGGTTAGTCCATCAGTCGTGGTTCCTCAGGGTTTAGGACCGTTTTACCCTAAGCAGAAACATGGCTTAGTGTACCAGTGTCTGCTCACTGATCTGTATACCGTGTTAGTTTCGTTCAGCCATAGACACTGTGCCTGGTGATGACCATGGTGAAGACATCCCATGAATTGTCATCGCCAACAGCTTATCATGATGAGGCGACCAACCTGATCATAGCTGCGAACATATTTAGGTTATACGGGACCAATCCACTTAGTCTTCAACTCAGTGGACTACCATATAACCATGGCTCTCTGTTCTCTAAAGAATACGTAACTATGTTACGCACCTATATGCATCTCATATATATTAATAACTATCAATCTTTATTAGACCAAAACTTAAAGTTTTACAAGCTTAGAACACATCAATCCTAACACGTGCCTCGTGAAGCCTTGGGTCGATGTAGAGCGCATCCCTTCTTCTGTAGAGCTTCGCTTTTTCCCATGCGACCCTGACACAGGCACCAATAAGGCACACTACAATCCTGAACCCTTTTAGGGTTTTCTTTGGTCAATAACTAGGGTTTAGTTGTCAATATAGCGCTATATGCCTCAAAAGGACAGCAATCAGGAGTTATTTCACGCAGAATTAAGGGACTATGTAATCAATTATAAAGCAGATTTCAGATCTAACAGCAAGATGCAATATTATCACAATGACTAAAATTCAGCATATAAAAGGACTAAATCGCAGCAGTAAATATTGAAAGTTAAGGGCAGATTTGCATCAGATTTTATAAAAGAAAAGGCCTACGGGTGTTTGCAAAGGTAACCGACAGACGAAAGATGGCAATGATAATAAGTAGCATACGTTATGGCTTCAACTACTAATAAAATAGGGCGAATAAGGCTGCGATACGGAGCGGAGGCAATGGAAATGGATGAAAAATGGTGTGGATGCGAAGGGAAAGATAAAGAAAAGAAAAGATACTGCCTGGGGTTTCCCGCCGTGGGTCGATTGCGAGGATGCGCCGATGATCCCGCACACGGAGCAAGGCCGGACGTCGGGAGAAGCTGGAACCTTCGGAAAATCTGCACCAAGGCCTTCACGAGGCGAAGTCGTGGAAGTGGCGAGGATCGGGGACATGAGTCTCGTCCGGAAGCACTCACGAAGAGGCACAAGTTTCAGCAATTCTTCAAAAATCTGAATTCTCTTTTCTTTCTTCATCTTTTTGTGGGCTAGGGTTTTGTTTTGGATGGCTAAGATCAAAGGGAATTAGGGTTTGATGGTGTGGATGCAAGAGGCCACGAAAGGCAATGACAAGAGAGAGAAACAAGGAAGAGAAGAGAGAGAGAAGAGAGGGAACGGAACAAGGGTGGGGCCGGCCTTGGGATCCGCGCGGAAGAGAGGCCGGTCGGTTGGTTTCACGGGAAAAGAGAAGGGAGGGGGCAGTAATCTCAATTGAAGACTATTGGGCTTAAGATAAGCCCATTTAAAACCCTATGAAGCCCATAACTTGCCACGTCATCAAAATGGTGTTATTTCGCCATCTAACCGTCGGTTTCGAGATCTAATCTCGTCCGTCGGTGCCCCGCAAATACACGCACCCATAATTTTATTAATATCATGCTGAAACTCACCCGAGAAGACCCGGATTCAATCCGAAAAGCCCTCGGATGAGATCATGGACATCCCCCATGAACTGGGCAAGAACAGAAATAAAACTAAATGCTGAAATAAGGCCAAAAACAGGGGAAAATGGCCAAAAACATAAATAAACGACTAATAAGTCCCATGCGACTAATGTTCTCCAATCACAAAATAGAACGACGGTAAAATGATGTCTTCGATGATAAATCGAAGATGCGGCGATGATCTGACGATGCTGATCATGCTGCATCAACTCCCCCGGACTAGAAAGAACTCGACTCCGTCGAGTGGGCGTCCAGCTGCTGTATGAGGTCGGGCCGCTGTGCTCGCAACTGTCGCTCCTCCACCCAGGTACAGTCTGAAAGTGGCCTGCCTACCCACCGAACAACGAACCGTCGAAAGACACCGTGGCGGGTAGCAAGCTCTCTGACGTCAACGATCTCCTGTATCTGCTCTGTCTCATCTCATTGCGCATCTGAAAACGGAATCTGTGGCGCTGAAGGCGTATCTGTCCGGTCTCCGTGGAAAGGAAATAGCTCTGAGATGTTGAAGATCGGCGATGTCGGCATATCATCTGGTAAGTCCAGCAGGTAAGCATTGGGTCCCAACGCTCTGAGAACGCGGAAGGGTTCAAACTTCCTCTGGCTCAGTTTCCCATAAGAACCTGTGGGAAACCGCTCTCTGCGAAAGTAGACGAGGACCCAGTCCCTTGGCTGAAAAGTGCTCTCGCGCCTGTGTGAATCCGCGCTTGCCTTATACCTGGCATTGCTTTCCCTTAGTTTCTCAAGCGACTCCCGCCGTACAGTCTTGATGTGTTCAAGGAAGTCATCAGCATCAGCACTCGTAGGACCTGTAGGCGGTAGGGCAGTTCTATCCAAGCAATGGGGAATAACATGGCCATAGACGATTTCAAAAGGGGTTTTACCTACTGAGCGATTAATTGAACTATTATATGCGAATTCAGCTTGTGGTAAAACTATATCCCACTGTTTTGGTCTTTCACCAGCTAGACATCGAAGCATATCCCATAGAATACGGTTGACAACTTCTGTTTGTCCATCAGTTTGAGGGTGATACGCGCTACTGTATTGAAGTTTAGTTCCTATCTTTGACCAAAGAGTACGCCAAAAGTGGCTCAGAAATCTAGTGTCCCTATCAGATGTAAATGACCTTGGAATGCCATGCAGACGAACAACTTCCCTAAAGAATAACTCAGCTACATGAGATGCATCAGAAGTTTTCCTACATGGTATGAAATGTGCCATTTTAGAAAATCGGTCTACAACCACAAAGATTGAATCAACGCGCCGAAGTGTTCGGGGTAGACCTACAATGAAATCCATGGTGATATCCTCCCAAGGGCGAGCAGGGATCGGCAAAGGAATGTACAAACCTGTGTTCTGCTTTCTGCCTTTGAACATTTGACAGGTTCGACATCGTTGCACAAACTTGACGACGTCTTTTCTTAAGTGAGGCCAGAAGTAACGTCTCTTCACTGAATCAATAGTTTTGGTTTGGCCAAAATGACCTCCCAAATTACTTCCGTGCAATTCATGGATTAACGTATCTCTAAAAGATTCGCTCGGATTTTCTTCAGAAACGGTTCCTTCATGGGTGTTCTGAACAAGACTCTCTCGAAGGGAACACTCAGGGATGCACAGGCGGGTTCCACGGAACAAGAATCCCTCTTGGATCATATAGGACGCCGTGGGATCAATGCCCGTTTCCTGACAGGATTCCCAGATGGGACCAAAGTACGGATCAATCGCGTATATTGATTTCAGGGCGTCAAAAGAAACAACAACGACGGGCTGTAAAGTGACTAGTATCAGGCCTCGTCGACTCAGAGCGTCAGCAGCTTTATTCAGAACCCCAGCTTTATATCTGAGATTGAACGTGTACTCTTGCAAGAAATTTGACTACTTAGCATGACGCTGGTTCAAGCTACGCTGAGATTTCAGATAGCGAAGCGCTTCGTGGTCAGAATTGAGCACAAATTCTCGCTGGATCAAGTAATGCCTCCAGTGCTTGAGGGCTTGAACAACCACGTAAAAATCAATGTCGTATGTCGAGTAATTCAAACGCGCGGCATTCAGCTTCTCGCTGAAGAATGCGAGGGGACGTCCCTCTTGACTAAGGACTGCTCCTATCCTGACGTGAGAGGCATCACAGTCAATCTCAAAGACCTTCTCAAAGTTTGAGAGTGCCAAAACTGGAGCACTCATCATCTTGGTCTTGATGAGATCGAAACTTAATTCAACTTCGGGGGTCCAAAGGAAACCACCCTTCTTCATACAGTTCGTCAGAGGTGCAATGACGGAACTAAAGTTCTTAATGAATCTGCGGTAAAAGGACGCTAGACCATGGAACCGTCGCACATCACTAACGTTCTGGGGAACGGGCCATGATTTGATGGCTTCGACCTTCTCTGGATCGACCCGTATCCCTTCGGAGCACACAATATAGCCTAGAAAGGTCAAGCTGTCTGTTAGAAAAGTGCACTTCTTCAGATGGATGTACAGCTTGTCTTTCCTAAGCGTTTTTAGAACTTCTCGCAAGTGCTCGACATGTTATTCAGATGTCGTACTATAGATAAGAATGTCATCAAAGTATACGACAACAAACTTTTCTATGAATGGTCTGAGCACCTGATTCATGAACCTCATAAAGGTATTGGGTGCATTTGACAGACCAAATGGCATTACTAGCCATTCATACAGTCCTTCCCGGGTCTTAAAGGCCGTTTTCCATTCGTCCCTGGGTCGTACGCGGATCTGATGGTAACCGCTACGAAGATCAATCTTTGAAAAGATTTTCGTGCCATGTAGCATATCAAGCATATCATCCAATCGGGGAATCGGAAATCTATACTTGACAGTTATTTGATTGATGGCACGACAATCTATGCACATTCTCCATGTCCTGTCCTTCTTGGGAGTCAGGAGTGCCGGTACCGCGCATGGACTCATGCTCTCTTGAATTAGTCCCTTTTGCAGTAACTCGGTAACCTGTCGACGCATCTCCTCATATTCAGACGGACTCATTCGGTATTGAGGAAGGTGAGGTAGCGTCGCTCCTGGGACTAGGTCAACACAATGTTGAATATCCCGCAGAGGTGGAAGTCCTTCAGGTAGTTCCTCTAGGATGAGATCATTGAAATCTTCAAGTAGGATTCGAATCTCATGAGGAATGCTAGGGCCCTCTGTGGCTTCTTTGGCTACTAGGAAAAAGATGGAGCGAGATTTCCTAAGCTCGTCTTCGAAACAAGCTTGGGTCAGCAATGTTGGCAGGGCTTTCGGTTTCTCTTTTGGCAACTTAGGGGTGACGGTTGGGGGTGTCGGCTCACTAGAAATTGGCTTCAGGGGCTCCCTTTGCGGCACTAAGGTGATATTATAGTCATCCTTGCAGAAGGAGTAAGTATTCTTCTCCCCATCATGTGTCGTCTTTCTGTCGTACTTCCACGGGCGGCCCAACAGAATGTGACAAATGCCCAAGGGCACCACATCACACCAAACAGCCTCCTTATACATCTTGCCAATGGTGTATTTAACTAAGCATCGCTCTTTGATAGCGACATCTGACCCTTTCTTAAACCAAGACAAGTTGTATGGCTTGACCAGCTTCTCTGTCTTGAGCCCTAACTTATCAACCATGATCTGGGCGACCAAGTTCTCGGTACTACCACTGTCTATGATGAGGACGCAATGCCTCCCCTTTGAGGTACAAGTGGTGTGGAAGATGTTCCTTCTAAGCCATCGATCTGGTTCAGGAGCTTTTGGGGTCGACAAAACACGGTGCATGACTAGTGCATGCGTTGCCTCGTCAGCTTCAGCGATGACATCATGTGTCTCGTCATTCTCCTGATATTTAGCGTCTCTAGGATCATCATCATGCCCTTCTTCAGCCATGTTGTTTAGGGTTTTCTCAGTTGGCTCTTCATCTTCTGTCAGATGGGTCTGAGGTCTCCTTTTTGGGCATTGGGCGATGAGGTGTCCTACTTCTCCATACTCGAAGCATTTATAAGTCGCTCTGGGTGGTCGACTTCCTATGGCACCACGCTCACGACTTGATTGTTCAACCCAGCCAGGGGGCTGATTGGCTCTTGATGGAGTTGTAGTCGGAGAGGGAACAGGTGGGGTGACTCTAGCAGGGGGTGCTCCTCTTCCAGCTGAAGGGACACCTGGGGGCACTCTAGGGGCAACCTCTCTCCTAAAGGCTCGTTGCTGAATTTTCTCAGCCTTGAGAGCTTGCCTAGAAGCTTCCGTCACAGTGAGGATGGTCTGCATTGCGAGCGCATCCTGAATTTGGTAGCGCAACCCCGAGACGTAGCGTGCAGCTTTCTGTTTATCGTCTTCCGGGATGGCATTACGAGTGGTCAGGATGTCAAACTCTTCAGTGTACTCCTGTACGCTTCGATTGCCTTGTTTCAGGCTAAGCAATCTCTGGTACAGCGAGGTACGGTAGTCAGGAGGGAGGTACTTCAGTCGCATCTTGTCACGCATTTTGACCCACGTTGCGATCTTTTGCTTCCCTTTCCTAAGGCGACTTGTTTGCAACTCTCGCCACCAGACTAAAGCGGCTCCTTTCAGTTTCGTTGCCACAAGTTTGACTTTTCGATCGTCGGGGAGATCTCTCCAATCAAAGAAGTGCTCGACGCTATCTATCCAGTCAAGGAATGCGTCAGCATCATGGCTTCCCCTGAAGTCATCGATGTCAACTCGGACTCCGTATCCTTGGGATCTCTCAAGGGCTCGCACAAGATGCTCCTCCATGCCGTGCTGATCACGCGCATGCTGCTCTCTAGGGTTCCTGGGACGACCGAACTGAACGTACTCTCGTTCAAAGTCCACGTAGGACTCGTCCAACTCAGCTTCAGATTCAGGGGGTGACTCAAGGTAGGCAGCTTGATTCCGCTCTAGCGGTTCGTATCGGTTGTGATTCCGAGGTAAGGCTTGGTTCAGGTTCTGAGGTGGGGTTGGAATCGGATTTCGATTTTGGCCCTGGTCTCGGTCTTGCTCTTCGACCCTATGACCCTCAGCATGCGGATCGGTTTCTGCCCCTCCCGGGTCCTCTTCGACCGGTCGGGTATTAGGGTCAACGCCTCTATCTTGTAACAACAAGGTTGCATGTCGATCCAAAGTGTTTTGGGTCGCTTCTTGCCAAGCACCACGAGGTTGGGGTCCCCGAGGAAAACGTCCTCGATTTCGGGCATCCCGGTGCAGATGGGTACGATCAGCCATGGGTGATTATGAGATATGCCGATGTTTCACACGATGTAAACCTAACACTTAATGCAAATCAAGCACGCAAGATGATGCCTATGAAAATTTCAGCAAAGAAGAAGATGGGTGTTTGCTGAAATTCAGCACTCAAAAGAAACCCGAACAGGTTCTTTCGAGCTCTGATACCAACTTGACGCAGGCACCAATAAGGCACACTACAATCCTGAACCCTTTTAGGGTTTTCTTTGGTCAATAACTAGGGTTTAGTTGTCAATATAGCGCTATATGCCTCAAAAGGACAGCAATCAGGAGTTATTTCACGCAGAATTAAGGGACTATGTAATCAATTATAAAGCAGATTTCAGATCTAACAGCAAGATGCAATATTATCACAATGACTAAAATTCAGCATATAAAAGGACTAAATTGCAGCAGTAAATATTGAAAGTTAAGGGCAGATTTGCATCAGATTTTATAAAAGAAAAGGCCTACGGGTGTTTGCAAAGGTAACCGACAGACGAAAGATGGCAATGATAATAAGTAGCATACGTTATGGCTTCAACTACTAATAAAATAGGGCGAATAGGGCTGCGATGCAGAGCGGAGGCAATGGAAACGGATAAAAAATGGTGCGGATGCGAAGGGAAAGATAAAGAAAAGAAAAGATACTGCCTGGGGTTTCCCGCCGTGGGTCGATTGCGAGGATGCGCCGATGATCCCGCACACGGAGCAAGGCCGGACGTCGGGAGAAGCCAGAACCTTCGGAAAATCTGCACCAAGGCCTTCACGAGGCGAAGTCGTGGAAGCGTTCCCGTGAAATCAACCGACCGGCCTCTCTTCCGCGCGAATCCCAAGGCCGGCCCCACCCTTGTTCTGTTCCCTCTCTTCTCTCTCTCTTCTCTCCCTTGTTTCTCTCTCTTGTCATTTCCTTTCGTGGCCTCTTGCATCCACACCATCAAATCCTAATTCCCTTTGATCTTAGCCATCCAAAACAAAACCCTAGCCTACAAAAAGATGAAGAAAGAAAAGAGAATTCAGATTTTTGAAGAATTGCTGAAACTTGTGCCTCTTCGTGAGTGCTTCCGGGCGAGACTCGTGTCCCGGTTTCGAGATCTAATCTCGTCCGTCGGTGCCCCGCAAACACACGCACCCATAATTTTATTAATATCATGCTGAAACTCACCCGAGAAGACCCGGATTCAATCCGAAAAGCCCTCGGATGAGATCATGGACATCCCCCATGAACTGGGCAAGAACAGAAATAAAACTAAATGCTGAAATAAGACCAAAAACAGAGAAAAATGGCCAAAAACAGAAATAAACGACAAATAAGTCCCATGCGACTAATGTTCTCCAATCACAAAATAGAACGACAGTAAAATGATGTCTCCGATGATAAATCGAAGATGCGGCGATGATTAGACGATGCTGATCATGCTGCATCAGACCCCTTGAGCCTTCCCCCTCCCCCTCTATTTATAGGCAAAAGGGGAGGGGGGAGAGATATGGGAAGTTTTAATTTTAAATCCCTTTAATATCTCCCTCATAATTACCCGAGATTTATTCATCCATTGATGAGGGGAATAACATTTATTTGCTTTCCTTTCCTGGCGGGGCAATTATGGCTGGATTTTGCACACGAAATTGATGGCGATCCGGCTCTTCTTCTTGTCCGTCGGATCGAGGGATCGGTGCAAATCCGCGCGTGAGCAGACGTCATACGCAACCGGGCAAGCCTGTCCCTTCGGGATCGGCTTAGTCCATTAAAAGCCCTCATCAACGTGAAGACCCTTGCACAAGAAGATCAAGACTTTGACTCCGTGCACGAAGAAGAAAGCTCGGAGAAGAAGACCCTTCGACTCCGAAGATGCCAGAAGCAAAGGCCGAAGAAGAAGCTCGGAGCGGCACTACCCCGTCGGCTCCAACAAACCTCTAACTCCGATCAAGCTCCAAAGCCCGGAGAAGAGGAACGAAGCATCATCAACCCGTCACCTTCGACAAACGTCTGCTCCATCCACGAAGAAGAAAGCCTGGAGTGGACTACCTGAAGCGTCGCTACCCCCGCCGTCTTCATCGACAAAAGCTGACACTACAACCGTCGCACGGAGACCGTCGCTATCCCCGTTGTCTTCATCAACAAAAGCCGACGCTACAACCATCGCACGGAGATCGATGCTACCCCCACTATCTTCGAAAGCATTCTTCGACTCCGATCACGCCAAAGAAGCCCGGAGAAGAAGAGAAGTCCAGCCAACACCCAAACCGCCGAAGCACCGAAGAAGTAGCCCACGTCATTCGAGGAGAAGACCGAGATAAATCTAAAGCCAAAGCCCACGCAAGAAGCCAAAGCAAAAGCCCCGGTAAAGCCCGCGCTAAAGCAACGCAAGTGCCAAAGCCAAGCGACTACGCCGGTCTCGAGCAAAAGCACCGCACGTTCTAGCCGATACGACGCGAAGTCCGGAAGAACGAAAGCACCACAAGTCTCCCCCGTCTACGTCCAAGAGCAAGCGCCAAAACAAAGCAAAAGCCAGAGCCACGCCAAAGCCAAGCCAAAGTCGAAAGCCGAAGCCAAAGCCGATGCCAAAAGCACGATCGACGCCGCGAACCGACGATCAAAGACGCCGAGGTCAAGCAAGGAGCGAGAAAGACACGAAGACCAAGGAACGAAGCCGAAAACCCCCTAGCCAAGAAAGCGCAAAGCACGGAAGGGACAAAGCCACGACGGACACTCCTTAGCCCCTCAAAAAACCCTCACCCTGTAAAGACCTCTGTCCTGGGCGACCCCTTCAGAGCTCTCACACAAACACCACGTGGAGACGCGAATCAAAGGGACCCTCCAGAGGATCTCTCCCATAATCTCCTGATCAACACTCGCCGCAACCCGGACTCGCCACACCCGAGCCACCCGGGTCCCGGCCACACTTGTAATCTCGTTTTGTGCAATAAAGACGACCCGTATCTTTTCTGCGCATACAGATTTCTGGCACGCCCGGTGGGACCTCTTCTTCTTTCATCCGTACGACTGAAGAAGCTGCTTGAAGTTTGCAATGGCCGGGACAAGCAACGATGCATTTGCTCCAAGCCTTTCACCAATCGCCGAGTCTCCTCTACTCCGACACGGTGATCCAGTAAACCCGAAGGGTGATGCTCCCCCGATGGTACGCGTCTACACTCGGCGTACTCGAACCCTTGCGGATGTCTTGATGCCGGAAACTACTGTAGAAGATGCTCGCCAAAATGCCGACGAGGCCTTGGTGCATGAAGAAACGAGCATCGATCCTGGAGTCCATGTCCAGAAGTCTGGGGAGGACCAGCCCCAACCCCGAGCCCGTTCGGGTTCTCCAGCGGAAGTTGCACCTCCTCTGCAGGGGGCAAACATCAATCATCAACCAGAAGCAAGTCAGCGTAACTACATCTCAGACGACGACGGCGAGGATTCTAGCATGCAACATCGAGACGTCCTCCGTCACCATCCTCTGTCCGCTCTTCAGCTTCAAGTCATGCAGATGAGCGAGCATATGGCGCAGATGACTCGGCTGATGGAGGAGAAGGATCGTCACATCAATACTCTGCTCCAAAAGCTAAGCGCAAAGGATGCTAAAGCAGTCGGTCAACCCGTTGCTTCCCCGGTAGCTGCTCCAGCTCCGTCTTCAACTCCCGCTCCTGCAGAGGTAGTTCCAACAATGCAAGCAGTTACGCCAGCACTCTCCTCGGCTCCCGTCCCAGTGGAAGTCGTCTCCCCAGTGCCAGCCTCGGTGGCTACACAACCTCCAACAACGGCAACGATGAATGCTCAGCAAGTCCAAGCGTTGGTAGCCGACATGATGCACTCCCACGGTAGTGGCCTTCCTTCGATCACGGCGGCATACTCGAAGCTCTACACCGCGAGGATCCAGCAGGTACGCTTCCCAGTCGGATTCTAGCCACCAAAGTTCCAGCACTTTGACGGAAAGGGAAATCCAAGACAGCACGTTGCTCACTTCATCGAAACTTGCAACAACGCCGGCACATATGGCGACGAGACGGTGAAACAGTTCGTTCACACCCTCAAAGGCAGTGCGTTCGATTGGTACATTGATCTTTCTCCAGGGACCATCGACAGCTAGGATCAGATGGAGAGGGAGTTCCTCAATCGCTTCTACAGCACCAGACGCACCGTCAGCATGACCGAACTCACCGTCGTCAAGCAAAGAAAAGATGAGCCGGTGATCGACTACATCGACAGATGGAGGAACCTCGCATTGAATTCACGAGACCGTTTATCTGAAGACTCGGCCATCGAGATGTGCACCCAAGGCATGCACTGGGGCCTGCTCTACATCCTCAAAGATATCAAGCCTCGGTCTTTCGAAGAACTCGCGACTCGGGCTCACGACATGGAACTCAGCCTAGCAAGCCGCGGGGACTCGAAGAACAAAGACTTCTTGAAGGTGGAGAAGAAGGACAAGCCGGCCCCACCGAAACCGAAACAAGTCAATGTTGCGGATGTCGCTTCAACCTCCAAGCCGCTCAAGATCGGTGGCAAGCCAGATCAGAAGAAGGGAGTCGCCATACCGCCACCTCCACCGCCAAGACAAAGGATGACTCTCGAGGAGCTCGAAGCTAAGGAGTACCCCTTCCCGGACTCGGAAGTCTCCTCCATGTTTGACCAACTGCTGCAAGAGAAGATGATAGAGCTCCCTCCTTCGAAGAGGCCCGAGCAGATGCATCGCGTCGATGACCCTCTCTTCTGCAAATACCACCGGGTGGTAAGTCATCTCATCGAAAGATGCTTCGTCTTCAAGGAAAGAATCATGGCACTCGCAAAGCAAGGAAAGATAGAAATTGACACCGGAGAGGTTGCTACGGCCAACATGACGTCTATCACCTTCGGCTCCTTCTCGCCGGTACTCGTTGCTGCTCGGCGAAACGTGCCCAAATTGCGCATCAACCGTCAAGCGCCAACCGCTAAGTCAATTTCCCAGCCGAAAGTCTCGAAGTAACGTCAACGTACTCCTGCGCTCACCAAGGAAGAAACGTCGCTGCCCTGGGGGCAACCATCGCTCATGCCAGCACCTTTTCCAAGCAATGCTATATCCCAACGAGCGCTCCAAAAGAGATACGAGCAGGGAGATCCAGAAGTCGATCGGTCTGCTGGGCCAGCCTTCGGGGAAGTTCGACTATTACGTCCTCTACTTAAAGGCCCCATCTGTTTCGATCGAAGAAATCAAGCCCATCGGCTGGGGATCGGAAGACGAGCCAGCAGAGTCTCCGGAGAAACAAGTGTCTGCAAGGGAACCAGTTGCTGCAGCCAATCATCATCTTAGCGGAGGGGAATCCACCGATGAAGAGGCATGGGTCATGCTACCACGGCGGCGAAAGCCACGACAAGAAAGGCAACAGAAGCAAGACCGTGTGATGAGGAGGCTTCCCAAGCGGAAGACCCACAAGAAGAAAAGCAAGACTCCAAGAAGGAAGGCATTCAAAGTGCCGCCAGCAAGCCAAGACGATCTCCTTCAGCAGAGCCGTCCAGAACCAGCAACCTTGCAAGAATTCTTCCCGGATCACTTCCTCCCAGTCGATCAGCACATCAGGGTGTCTTGTTGCATGGTCGAAGTTCATAAGGCATCGGAAGGAAAAGACGAAAGTGAAACTTCTGAAGAAGGCGACTCCACTGATGAGGGAGACGATTCCGACAAAGGGGGCACTGCCTCTCATGACGAAGCAATCCTGCACTTGCCACTCGTAGAAGCTTTGCATCTCCCGAAGAAGGCTCGCCTGGCAATGGCTGCAGCTTTGGCCGACCCAGATAGCTACAAGAGGAAAAGAAAGGTCTACCGAAGGGCAAAGCTGTGGCCTCGTGTGATGCGACGATAACATTTTCGGACGAGGACTTGCAACTCGGGACGCGACTGCACAACCGGCCTGTCTACGTCTCGGGATACATCAAAGAGAAGCCGGTAAACCGAATTTTGCTGGATTGTGGCTCCGCCGTCAATATCATGCCTATCCAGACAATGCGGCAACTCGACATCACCAACGACCAGTTCTCTCCCAGCTAATTGGTCATTCAAGGGTTCAACCAGGGGGGACAGTCCACTATCGGAATCATCCGCTTAAAGCTGTCAATCGGCCCACTAGAAACAACGGTTCTCTTCCACATCATCGATTGCCAGACGTCATATCGTCTCCTATTGGGCAGGCCATGGCTACACGAGAATGGCGTCGTAGTGTCCACCTGGCACCAGTGCCTCAAGTACTACGAAGAAGGCATGGAGAAATGCATAATTGCTAATGACAAGCCATTCAATGAGGCCGAGGCACATTTGGCCGACGCCAAGTTCTACCAAGCGAGAGGCCTAGGCACGGAAGTCCTTCCAGCTAAAACCCCTCGAGCCCAGAAGATTGAAGAAGTGAAGCAGGATAAGACTCCTCTTCCCGCAAATCTGACGCCACCTTCCGACGAAGCAAGACTCAAGGTCCAAGGAATTGCAAAACCTAGGCAAAGGATGCGCATCAGTTTCGAGTCAAGAGCAATGCAACATACCCCGTTGCCCATCCAAACGACGCTAATCCTGCGTCTCGCGCCTCAATGGCTTCGCAAATCTGAATGATCACCTTCTACTCCGGCAAGAAATCTGGCCCCGTCGTTATCGCAGACCAATGTCATCACTCTGCAAGAAATGATGTTGCCACTACCTAGCCTGACGCAAGCTCCGAACCCGAGCAGACCTGTCGAATCCATCGATCCCAACCAGCTTGGATTCAAGCCGAAAGGAAGTTGGAGGCAAAATACTGCTAAGTTGCTGTTCAAAGCCGGCTATGACAGAGAAAGCGCCATGGGCACACTTCCCCCAGCAGTAACTCCACATGGGATGACGAGAACTCAAGCTCGGCTGTTTCAAAACGGTGAACAAATTCTCCCGAACCGCTGAGGCATCGGCTCCAGTCAAGCTCCGTTGGTCATCAGAACCGCAGCAAAGAAGACCTTCACCTCAAACTACATCGGGGCAAAGATTGTGGACGAAGTAGCTGAAGGATCGACAATCTCCGATGCACGCTCCACCTACCCCAGCCATCCCGACAGCAGAAGAAGACGACGACGGGCTCGATGCCAAGCCTTGCTCCAAAAGCAAATCAGAGGTGGTAAAAACCGATCGAATCGAAAACGTGCGTCTGTGTTTGAAAGACTCAGGGTAGTTAAGCAATCAAAGAAGAAGTCAGTGTTCGATCGTCTGGGAATGCCAATCGAGGACTTTGTTTCAACACCCACCCACCCACCCATGGCTACCGTCAATCATATCTCCATTACAGATCCCGACAACGGTGATACTTCTACTTCGGACGACGAATTGCCAGCCGCCCCGCCAGTCCTCGAAGAAGGGGGGCAGTCCACCGTTGATGACTTGAAGGACGGAGCCTCGGCCTACATTCGTCAGCACACTCTTGACCCCTAAGGAAGAAGCCGCATACATCAAACTGCTTAAAGAATACAGAGACGTCTTCGCATGGTCCTACAAGGAGATGCTGGGCCTCGATCCCAAAATCGATGTACACCAGCTCAGCGTCAAACACGAAGCCAGCGCTATCAAGCAAGGACAAAGACGCTACCGACCAAAACTGGTACCCCAAATAGAAGGCGAAGTTAAGAAGTTGATCGAAGCTGGCTTCATCCGAGAGGTCAAGTACCCGACATGGATCTCTAGTGTCGTCTCGGTCAAAAAGAAGAACGGTCAAATCCGAGTGTGCGTGGACTTCAGAGACTTGAACAACGCATGCCCAAAGAACGATTTTCCCTTGCCAATCACGGAGCTAATGGTGGACACAACAACAGGCCACAAGGTACTAACTTTCATGGACGGATCATCGGACTACAATCAGATTCGGATGGCACCCAAGGACGAAGTGCTCACAGCATTCCGCACACCGAAAGGAATCTACTGCTACAAAGTTATACCATTCGGCTTGAAGAACGCAGGAGCCACCTACCAGCGAGCTATGCAGAAAATCTTTGATGACATTCTTTATCAAAACGTGGAGTGTTATGTCGACGACCTCGTGGTGAAATCCAAGAAGAAGTCAGCACATCTACAAGATCTCGAGCTAATGTTCAAACGGCTTCGAAGGTACCAACTCCGTATGAATCCACTCAAATGCGCATTCGGAGTCTCCTCAGGCAAGTTCCTCGGCTTCGTCGTACGACATCGAGGTATTGAGATAGATCAATCCAAGATAGATGCTATCGTCAATATGCCCGCACCGAAGACAGTACGAGACCTCAGAGACCTCCAAGGGCACTTGGCGTATATCCGAAGATTCATTGCCAACCTAGCTGGAAAGTGCCACCCTTTTGGTCGCCTCATGAAGAAAGGAGCGCCGTTCAAATGGGATGAAGCTTGCCAAGAAGCATTCCAAAACATCAAAGCCTATCTACTGAAGCCACCAGTTCTATCAGCACCAGTTCAAGGAAGGCCGCTTATCCTCTACATTACTGCCCAGGAGCAATCTTTGGGGGCACTCCTAGCTCAGAACAATGAACTTGGCAGGGAGACGGCTTGCTACTACTTGAGTCACACGCTCGTCGGCGCAGAGCTGAATTACTCACCAATCGAGAAGGTCTGCTTAGCGCTCATCTTCGCCACGAAAAAGCTACGACACTATATGCTGGCTCACACCATCAGACTCGTCTCGAAGGCTGACCTCCTCAAGTATATTATGTCAAGACCAGTGCTTTCCGGACGTCTGGCCAAGTGGGCCCTGCTTCTACTTGAATTTGATATCACCTTCGTACCACAGAAAGCGGTTAAAGGGCAGGCCCTTACGAACTTCCTCGCAGAATACCCTCTCCCGGCGGAATGGGAGGTATCAGACGATCTCCCAGATGAAGAAGTGTTCTCCATCGACGTCGCCCCATCCTGGAAAATGTTCTTCGACGGCGCAGCAAGGCAAGACATAGCGGGAGCCGGAGTCATCTTCGTCACTCCGGACAACGAAATACTCCCCTTCTCATTCCTACTGTCGGAATCATGTTCCAACAACGTGGCAGAATATCAAGCCCTGCTCATCGGTCTCGAGCTGGCCGACGAAATGAAGCTACAAGGACTAGAGATTTTTGGAGACTCCCAACTCGTGATCCAGCAAGTCCTGGGGGCATACGAAGTCAACAAAGAAGACCTGGTGCCATTGTATGCGCGGGCTGTAGAGCTCCTCGGCAAACTCAAGGCTGCTTCCATTCAGCACGTCTCTAGGAACCTCAACCAGCAAGCTGACGCACTCGCAAATCTGGCGGCTACACTCCCGTTTCCAGAAGAACGTTCGCTCATCGTCCCCATCTGCAGAAGATTCGTGATCACCGAAGAGAAAGGTCTGCTCGAAGTACCAGTTCAAACCAACGCGGTGCATGTCCTCAAGATTAAAGAACAAGACTGGAGGCAGCCGTTTGTGGATTATCTCGTCCATGGTAAACTCCCCGAAGATCCGAAGCGCAAAGGTGACATCCGTCGATGGTCTCTAAGGTTCTACCACTTCAACGGCGAGCTGTACCATCGAAGCTACGATGGCACACTCCTGAGGTGCCTCGCGAAAGAAGAAGCAAAAGCCGCACTGGAAGAAGTACACGCTGGAATCTACGGATCGTACCAGTCCGGTCTGAAACTTCACTTCCACGTCAGGAGGATGGGATATTACTGGCCTACCATGATCAAGGACAGCTTGGAGTACGCAAGAAGATGTCACGCTTGCCAGATGCACGGGGACTACATCCGTCAACCTCCGAAGCCTTTGCACCCAACAATCGCGTCTTGGCCCTTCGACGGATGGGGACTCGATATCGTCGGCCCCCTGCCCAAGTCATCCAAACAACATCTTTATATTTTGGCAGCAACGGATTACTTCTCCAAGTGGGCTGAAGCAACACCTCTGCGGGAAGTTACAAAGCACTCCGTCATCAGCTTTATCCAGAATGACATCATCTTCCGCTATGGAGTCCCCCGCTATATCGTAACAGATAACGGAAAGCAGTTCAAGAATGCTGCCGTCAGCCAGTTCTGCGATTTATAAAATATTAAGCAGAATTGTTCGATGATGTACAACGCTCCGGCCAACGGTCTAGCAGAAGCCTTCAACAAGACTCTGTGCAAGCTGCTGGAGAAAACCGTCTCGAAGACAAAGAAAGATTGGCACGAACGCATGGGCGAAGCACTATGGGCTTACCGGACGTCCTTCCGCACGCCGACGCAAGCAACACCATATTCCCTCGTCTATGGTGTAAAAGTTGTTCTTCCCCTCGAGCTCCAGATCCCATCGCTCAGGATAGCAATCCAGGAAGGCCTCACCAGCGATGACAACGCTCAGCTCCGCCTAGCCGAATTGGAAGTATTGGACGAAAGACGCCTCAAAGCTCAACAATGTCTGGAATATTATCAGGCCCGACTTTCTCGCGCCTTCAACAAGAAGATCCGTCCTCGATCATTCCAGATAGGGGAACTGGTGTTGGCAGTCAAGCGCCCCATCATCCTCTCGCATCGAGGAGGGAAGAAATTTGATGCCAAATGGGATGCCCCGCACTCCGTCAAGGAAGTCTACTCCAATGGTGCCTATCTCCTCACCACGCCAGAAGGGTTGACACTCGGCCCTATCAACGGCAAGTACATCAAAAGGTACTATGCCTAAAGCAAGGCCACACCCCTTGCGCAAAAAAAAAAATGAACTATGTGCGGCTTGATCCCCCTTAGGGGGGTACGTAGGTAGCCTGAGAAGTTACTTCAGGTTCAGTCCGACCAAAAAAAAAGTCAATAATGGTCCATGCAAAGGATGTGGCAAAGCGAGGTAATATTATTAGATCATGGAGAAAAGGCGATACATGGCGTAGGTTCTAAAAAGAAAGCTACAATGCAAAACAACCAGACAAGGAGCAACTAAAAGAAGGTGTCCAGAGCTCGAAGACGGTGTAGTAACTCCTCTCTAGTCGCCTCCACTCGCTGAAGTTCCACGGGACGAGTGGCCAGAAGCTCACGACGGGTTGCCAAGTCTGACTGCTGCTTCAGGTAACTCACCTTCAAAGTGCTCTCCGCAGCCTCGGCTCGCTCCAGAGGAGACTCTGCCTTTCGAAGCGAGACGCGCACAGACTCTATCTTCCTTTGAGCCTTCGATAGGCTGGAAGCAGCCTCCACAAGTTGGTGCTCTGACTGACATAAACTCGCCTCAGCGGCCTCCAACTCAGAAGGGGAGCTCCCCTCTAGTAAAGCTCACCGGGATCGATAAGCCTCGATGTCGGTCATGAGCAGGTTCATCTGAGCAACGAAAGAAGAACTATCGACTTTAAACTCCTCCAGGCTCGCGCAGAACTCTGCACCGTCCGTCGACCACCAGTCCTGGAGGGCGCCAAAGCCAGTATCTTGGAAAGGCTCCAACGTCGACTTGATATACTGTCGGCAGCTCGCAAGAAGGAACTCTGAAACTCTGCTCCTCGGCCTTAAACTCGGGCGAGGTGCCTCGGAGTAGGTAGGCAAGACCTTCCCTCCCGCTGCAGCCGCGACAGGAACCGCCTGTGCCAACGAGGGTGGTAGAACTGGAGAAACCGCCGCTACCGCTGCAATAACCATCTCCTCCAATGGGCACGAGGGTACAGTAACCGGGGAATGCCGCTTGTCGACGCTCGAAACTTCAGCCTCCTCATGGAAAGACAAAGCGTCAATATCGATGTCGTCCAGATCAATATCGCCACTTGGGAAGTTCTCCCCGCAAAGCCCGAGGAGATCCAGATCATCCGGAGGGATATCTAGCCCACATGCCCCAGGCACTTCCTGCGCGGCGCCAGTAGACGAATACCCAAGAGACGCCTTCGGAGAGTTCGCCCCACGCTCTACCACTATAACGGAATCTGCCCAAAAAGGATACACTACTCAGCGTAATGGAACTTCCCGAGCGTAGAAGAGAAATAAAATAAAGAGAACTCCATACCTGCGAAGTCAGACGAAGCAGCCCTAGACGGAGGGATCACCTCATCTTTTAGAAGTCCATGCTCCTCGGTATCCTCCACCGGACAAGGGACCCTTGGAACCATCCCGCGAGGAATGCAAACCTTTCTTCTTTTGGGAGGGACACCCTCAACAGCGGCCTTCGAGAAACGGGATGCCCCGGGGGGCATTAGTAAGCTCGGTGTCTAACACGGGAGCCGAAGAAGGGACACTGCAGGCACTGGAAAGACGACTACAGCTCCTCTGCGCCCTCTGAAGCCCCAGTCGGAGGCGACGATCCTCCACTCCCGCAGAAGAGTCAAAGAAGAAATTTCTAAACTCGCTGCTCGCCAGGACGTCAACCGGGAGATCGCAAGCAAAGGGGAAACTCGCCCTTTAATCCACTTGCAGTACTCCGGAGTAGCAGCATCCCGAAACCCGGATTTGGTCCCAGGGAAGAAGTTGCTGCCAGTCAATTGAGCGTAGAGAGAAGCCCAGAGACGGTAACTTTCTTGCGGACTGATACGCCCCTGTAACTGCTGAGGCATACCGGGAACTTCCTATCGAAATCCCTGTTGGCGAGCAAAGCGGTGAGGAGAGTACTGCTCCACCTCCACCATATCCCCCTTGCGCCAAACCAAGTAGCCAGGGCATCAACTGACCATGTTCCAATACAGACTGTCTGGGAGTCCCTCGTTGTCATAGACAATAGGCCTCTCCAAAGGCAACACCGCGTGCTCTGACAGAAATTCAAAGTTGGCGCTTCCCATCCTCCGCAGAAGAGTGCGAGCACACTCCCTCGGGCGCTCCCAACTGATAAAAGCGATTAAGATCCCTCCTATCCCGGGAAGGAACGGCAGGTCAGCTGGATGCCCGCGTCTGGCAAAGATTCCCTTTGGGAAGTGTAGAGCTATCCAGCCATACAAGTAGTGCAGAGGTCCGAATGTAGCGGACCGGCCCAGCTCCTCCTTGGCATTATCCGAGCTGGACAAGTCCCAGTAAGTCCCGCTGAGACCCCGATACAAGGCGCACAAAATGGCCGGGGCTAGATTGAAAAGCTCCCCCCTCGCCATCCTGGAAGCTGCAAGGAAGGTCCCTGGACGGATAACCTCACCAGAATAGAGAAGCACGAACCGGCAGAGGAAGATGACCAGCCCGGCGGCTCGGTAAACCGCTCGCCACTCCTCGCTATCACGCCTCAAGCTGAGGATTTCCCAGGGACACTGCTTTCCCTCCATTGAGTGCTTCTCTCGAGCCAACGACTCAATGGGCCTCACGAAAGAACGAAGCACAGGCCTTTTCATTTGAGCGACCTTCCACATCGGGTGAGCCGAAGGTGCCGAAGACCTATACTCGCCTCTGAATCAAAAGTCAACCCAAGAAGAAGGACGCACTCGATCTGACTGATCCCGTGCCGCGATAATAGCGTATGCCTTGAACAAAAGAAGGCAGGAACTCGGAGCGGAGCTGCTGTCTAACAGATCCTTCAAAGCTGGCATCTCCTCCTGATAGTAATTCCGTACTTTGGGGCACCCGGAGACGATGTGGACGTCGCGAAGTGAGATTCCTATCTCCCCCGCTCCAGTAAGGAAAGTATTGGTGGCCGGACACCAGAGTTCGCAAAGTGCGTGATACATCCCCTCAGGACGGCTGTATTCTGGACGAGCCGGTGCCAGAAACTTGGCTAATAAGATCATCTCGGGTTCCGCGCTAAAGACCTCGTAGAGCTCGCCCATCCATTCACGAAAACCGCAAAGATATTGGACGTCTCCCCGAGGCCAAGAATCGGTACCCCATCGGGTCAATCGGGAGCATATCTTCGAGGCAACAACCGGAGTGGGCATGAAATCTTCATCACAATGGTGGAAAGGAGTACTCAAACTCGGCCGGAGAAGCTTCATGGAAATCCCTTCGTCAGTATAGATCTTCTCGCTCAATTTCAGCATCCCACAAGTCGCATCCGCAACTCCATCTTCCGTGATGCGCTCGTGGACAAAGACACGGAGCAACGACAGAAGATCTTCCCGCCTCGAGTTGCGGTAACGGTGCACCCAAGTAAGGGGGAAGCGAAGGCACCTCCTCCCATCGGAGAGGTCCTCAGCTATCCACCCCGGCGAAGTCAAGCTCTCAAAGATGCGAACCTTGGAGAACCATGAAGGGAAGCAAGTCAAGACAAGTGCAAAAAAAAAAAAAAAACCGTCAGGATCACCCGACTCTGGGCGCGCACCACACTCCCGCGGGTCCGCACACCACCCACGCCGACCCAACTACGCCGACACGACTCGCGCCGGCTCAACTACGCCGACACCACCCGTGTCGGCCGACGACGCCAGCGCC
This sequence comes from Chamaelirium japonicum, assembly GCA_947650365.1. Taxonomy (NCBI): domain Eukaryota; kingdom Viridiplantae; phylum Streptophyta; class Magnoliopsida; order Liliales; family Melanthiaceae; genus Chamaelirium; species Chamaelirium japonicum. Next base: position 56,640,452 of record OX393550.1, read on the forward strand.
ACCCAGCCAGGGCCGCAGCCACCTGCGCACCCGGCCGCCGCACGGCACTGTGTCACTCGCCAGTCAACCAGCACCTGTGGGGGAAAATCTTCGTGCCGACCCGAAGACTTTCGCAGCACCAGTCAATTGGAGTTGAAATAGACGTTGAGGATCGTTGGTCGATCTGTTGATTGAAGTTGAAGTAAGCACTCAGAGAGAATTGACACGAGAGATGTGATCTCGGAGTTCAGCCGAAGCCTACGTCTCCGTGCTATAGGGAGCAACCCGAATTCACTAACACTTGTTTCGAAGTGACCTCGACAGGCCGAGTGTCACTGAAGTTTCTTCGACTTGTTCAAAGACAAGAAGAAGATCAAGGTGAGGTAGAGGGTAAGAGGAGATAGAGGTTTCTGAGACAGATATCAGATGATGGCACTGATCTGTTTTCAGAGCTCTGGTTTGAGTTCTAGAGTTTCAGGTTTTGAAAGTCTGATCCCTTTACATTCGAAGGCTCTGCTATTTATAGACTTCCCGGGGAGGAATTCCGGGACTAATGGCGGTTTCTGCTACCGTATCTGGGGATCCTCTAGGCAGGGCCGGTGGGTCTCGTGGTAGTCTTCGTGGGCCCACCAGGCAAGGCCGGAGGGTCCCGCTGTTGTCTTCGTGGGCCCACCAGGCAGGGCCGGTGGGTCCCGCTGTTGTCTTCGGGGGCCCACCAGGCAGGGCCGGTGGGTCCCGCTGTTGTCTTCGGGGGCCCACCAGGCAGGGCCAGTGGGTCCCGCTGTTTGCAGACTTCTTGCCAAAATTTGCACCCACAGCACCCGCGTCGCAGCCCGTGTGCCACGAGCCAACGTTGCTACCACCGGTGCCTTCGCAGACCAGAAGAAAAAGGAAAGAAAGAGAAAGCCTCGGAAAAAAAAAATACACAGACAGACAGCAGAGAGGGGGGGCCCGCACGCACCCCCCTCCTCCGATCTGGTCGGGGCCGACCCAACCCCGTCGCCAACGCAGCCGGAGGGGGGGGCGCCCAACTCGGGGACGCCGCCGCCCTCCCCTCTCCGATCCGGTCGCGGCCGAGCCCGACCCGGCCGCTGCGACCCCCGCGCCCGCACCCGGCCGCCGCGACTCCCGCGCCCGCACCCGGCCGCCGCGCACCCCGCGCGCCGCCGCCGCCCGCGCGCCCGCGCGGCGGCCCCCGCTGCTACCGCTGCTGCTTCCTTAGCACAAGCCGGAGCCGAAGAAGAAGAAGAAAAAGAAAAGAAAAAAAGAGAAGAAAGAAAAAGAAAAAGAAAAAGAAAAAGAAGAAGAAGAAGAAAGAGGAAGAGAGAGGCGGCGAAGGCGACCCGCACCTCAGCCGCGCTCCTCCATCCTCCCCACCTCGGTCTTCGCCGCATCGTCGCTTCAAGCCCGTCTTCGCAACAACCTCCAAATCGCGCACCATCGCCGCCGACGAAAAAGGCGACACCGGAAAGACGGAGCAAGTCACGTGCAACCCCAGGCAGCTCTCTTCCGACAGCGGTCTCCAGAAGCCGGCAGAACCTTCGCAAAGAAGCACAATGGCGGATGAAGGAGGTAGGGGTCCTTAAATAGACCCCCAACCCTGCCCACAAAAGGAATCAAGGACAAGCGCTCTACGATTCCTACGTGTCCAAACCCTACACGTTCTCACCGACGCACTCGTCCTTGAGGGGGCATTTGTAGACACACGAATTTCGTCTGACCCGGACCCGACTTACATGTGCCAACGCGGATGCAAACCTGACACGCGTTTCGACTCGGACCCGACTTGCACGCACCAGTGCGGACCCGGACCCGATTCGCGCCCAACAAAAGAGGAGCGGACCCCACACTCAAGGGGGGCCGGCCCCTACTAGGGATCCGAACCCCATAGGGCCGGCCCCTACTATGACCCGAACCCCATGGGGGCCGGCCGGCCCTGCAAGGAAAAGGAAGAGAAAGGCAAGAAAAGAAAAGGAAAGAAAAGAAAGGAAAAAAAAGAAAAGGAAAGAAAAGAAAAAGGAAAGAGAAGAAAGAAAAGGAAAGAACTACCGCCATGCGCGGGGGGAGGTTGCGTACGACGTCTGATCACGCACGGATCTGCGTCAATCCCTCGATCTGACGGACAAGAAGAAGCGTCGGATCGCCATCGATTTCGTGTGCAAAATCCAGCCTTAATTGCCTCGCCAGGAAAGGAAAGCAAATAAATGTTATTCCCCTCATCAATGGATGAATAAATCCATGGCAATTATGGGGGAGATATTAAAGGGATTTAAAATTAAAACTTCCCATATCTTCCCCCCCTCCTTTTGCCTATAAATAGAGGGGGAGGGGGAAGGCTCAAAAGGTCGAAGATTGAAGATAAAGCGAGGAAGGTCTACAGAAAAGGAGACGCTTCTTCATCGACCCAAGGCTTCACGAGGCACAGACAAGCCTGTCCCTTCGGGATCGGCTTATTCCATTAAAAGCCCTCATCAACGTAAAGACCCTTGCACAAGAAGATCAAGACTTCGACTCCGTGCACGAAGAAGAAAGCTCGGAGAAGAAGACCCTTCGACTCCGAAGACGCCAAAAGCAAAGGCCGGAGAAGAAGATCGGAGCGGCAACACCTCGTCGTCTCCAACAAGCCTTCGACTCCGATCAAGCTCAAAAGCCCGGAGAAGAAGAACGAAGTGGCGCTACACCCGTCATCTTCAACAAAGCCTTCAACTCCGATCAAGCCCAAAAACCCGGAGAAGAAGCCGACGCCACAACCGTCGCCAAGGTCGAAGATTGAAGACGAAGTGCGGGAGCTCTACAGAAGAGGAGACGCTTCTTCATCGACCCAAGGCTTCACGAGGCACGGGCAAGCCTGTCCCTTCGGGATCGGCTTAGTCCATTGAAAGCCCTCATCAACGTGAAGACCCTTGCACAAGAAGATCAAGACTTCGACTTCGTGCACGAAGAAGAAAGCTCGGAAAAGAAGACCCTTCGACTCCGAAGACGACAGAAGCAAAGGCCGGAGAAGAAGCTCGGAGCGGCACTACCCCATCGGCTCCAACAAACCCTTAACTCCGATCAAGCTCCAAAGCCCGGAGAAGAGGAACGAAGAGTCATCAACCCGTCGCCTTCGACAAACGTCTGCTCCATCCACGAAGAAGAAAGCCTGGAGTGGACTACCTGAAGTGTCGCTACCCCCGCCGTCTTCATCGATAAAAACCGACACTACAACCGTCGCACGGAGACCGTCGCTATCCCCACCGTCTTCATCAACAAAAGCCGACGCTACAACCGTCGCACGGAGATCGGTGCTACCCCCACTATCTTCGAAAGCATTCTTCGACTCCGATCACGCCAAAGAAGCCCGGAGAAGAAGAGAAGTCCAGCCAACACCCAAACCGCCGAAGCACCGAAGAAGTAGCCCGCGTCATTCGAGGAGAAGACCGAGTCAAAGCTAAAGCCAAAGCCCACGCAAGAAGCCAAAGCAAAAGCCCCGGTAAAGCCCGCGCCAAAGCAACGCAAGTGCCAAAGCCAAGCGACTACGCCGGTCTCGAGCAAAAGCATCGCACGTTCTAGTTGATACGACGCGAAGTCCGGAAGAACGAAAGCACCGCAAGTCTCCCCCGTCTACGTTCAAGAGCAAGCGCCAAAGCAAAGCAAAAGCCAGAGCCACGCCAAAGCCAAGCCGAAGTTGAAAGCCGAAGCCAAAGCCGACGCCAAAAGCACGATCGACGCCGCGAACCGACGATCAAAGACGCCGAGGTCAAGCAATGAGCGAGGAAGACACGAAGACCGAGGAACGAAGCCGAAAACCCCCTAGCCGAGAAAGCGCGAAGCACGGAAGGGACAAAGCCACGGCGGACACTCCTTAGCCTCTCAAAAAACCCTCACCCTGTAAAGACCTCGGTCCTGGGCGACCCCTTCAGAGCTCTCACACGAACATCACGTGGAGACGCGGATCAAAGGGACCCTCCAGAGAATCTCTCCCACAATCTCCTGATCAACACTCGCCGCAACCCGAACTCGCCACACCCGAGCCATCCGGGTCCCGGCCACACTTGTAATATCGTTTTGTGCAATAAAGACGACCCGTATCTTTTCTGCGCATACAATGGTTTCTCTAGCCGTCATAGACGTCATTCTACATGCTCGGTAAAAATGCTCACTCAAGTTCACTTGATTACTAATCAAGCCCAAGCCGAGATGACAAGGTCAAGCAGACCAAAGTTCGGCTCGGTTGGGCTCGCGCGCTTGCTTGTTTAGGCTCGGTTCGATCAGTAATTGAGACAACCCTAACATAAAGTTTAGGCTCGTTCCAGATCCAGTCATATCGAGTCAATGCCTCATTTTGATATGGAAAACACTATTTGAACAAACTGGGGACACACACTCGGACATACTGCGGTGGTGGTGGGGGCACTGGCCACGGCTCCGAGCGAACGCCAATCACTGAGCGCTGACCGATGACCCCACACGACCTCACTGTGAACCGTGAGTCCCTCCGGGTGTTCAAATAGTAGAGCCTTTTTGTACAGACAGACAAAACGTGGCAAGTCAACAAAACAGCGTCGACATCGATGATGACAATGATCTTTCCCCTAGATCCGCTTTACTTAGGCCTCTCCAGTGAGCTCTAGAGCTTAGAAAACCTCCGACCATCTCCTCTCCAGTGCAGTCACACACACCGGAGAGAGAGAGTGAGAGAGAGAGAGAGAGAGAGAATGGGGGTAGGGATGGGGCTGAACCTCCTCCTCCTGGTGGCCATGGTCGCCACCAACATCCTCTCCCTCTACCACCTCGCCGCCACCCGCAACCCCTCCCCTACCCCACCATCCCACCTTCTGCAGGCCGACGTCCCCGAGCACCTCCTCCACCAGCTGCGCACCATCCGCGCCACCATCGCCCACCTCACCCGCCTCCGCTCCACCTCCTCCTCCGCCGCCTCCGCCGCCCCTCCCCCCGACCTCCTCCTATATTCCCGCATCGCCCCCATCGCCTCCGCCTGCTCAGACCACCCCGACCTCCTCCACCGCTACATGAACTACACCCCCTTCGCCCCCTGCCCCCCCGACCTCCCCTCCCTCGTCGAGCCCCTCATCCTCCGCGGCTGCCACCCACTCCCCCGCCGCCGCTGCTTCTCTCCCTCCCCCAGATCCTCACCCTCTTCCTCCCCCGGCGACGAGGCCGAGGCCGCCCGCCTCCTGTCTGCCCGGTCCGCCCTCGACCTCACCCTCCCCCAGCTCCTCGTCATCGCAAAGGCCTCCGGCGCCGCCCCGATCCGCCTCGCCCTCGACGTCGGCGGCGGCGCAGGCTCCCTCGCCGCGCGGATGCGCGCCCTCGCCAACGCCACCGTCCTCACCACCACCCTCGACCTGGGCCAGCCCCACAGCCATACCGCCGCCCGCCGCGGCGTGGTCCCCCTCCACGCGCCGCTGCAGCAGCGGTTCCCGGTCCCTGACGGGGCGCTGGATCTGGTGCGGACGGGCCACGCGGTGAACCGCTGGATCCCCGCGCAGGCGCTGGAGTTCCTTCTGTACGACGCCGACCGCGTGCTCCGGGCCGGCGGCCTCCTCTGGGTGGACCACTTCTTCTGCCGGACCGGGGACCTCCCCGCTGTCTACGCCCCGATGATCGGGCGGCTCGGCTACAAGCGGATCAAGTGGGCCGTCGGCAACAAGACCGACGCCGGCGGGATCAAGTACGGCGAGGTCTACCTCACCGCGCTCCTGCAGAAGCCAGTGCCAACCGCCGCCACCACCACCGCCGCCGCCGCTGCATAAACGGACGGCGAACGTCGGTGATCTCGTGAAGTTTGTTTCTTTTATTTTGTAAGAATTGAATAAAAATTATATTCTTTATTTAATTCCAATTTTTATGTTTAATAATGTGTAGATCTCAGTCATGAAATTCTGGGACCAAGCTCCACCCTGCTAAGCGAGATGAGATAAGAAGGAATCACTCACCGGGAGGTGGCGGGACCGCTTTGCAAGTCCGTGGGATGCGGACAGTGCAAATCGCGTGAACAAGGGAGTTAATGGTTAATTGCAAAAAAAAAAAAAAAAAAGGGAGTTAATGGTGAGATCCCCAAAAGAACATTTAATTACAATTAGGTCCGATTTTGTTTGAAGACATTATTATTGTATCATAGTGCCAAGGCCCCTGTGATGTTACTAATGTACCCTCTTATAATTCAAAACTATTGTTAATTATTCATTTAGCATTACTTTATTTTCTTGGTTATATACAATGAAATTGGATGATCGGAGGGATTGGTTTGTTATTATTAATTTTTTTTTCATACACCAGTGTGGCATCTTGTTGTATGCTAGTTTGTCGATTTCTTCAGCCGTGGATGGCCTAGGTTTTCACTGGCGGTGACGGCTGTTGCTGGGGTGTTTGTTTGTTCTGATCGTGCAAAGCTGTGGCACCTTCCGGAGATCTTTTGATCTCCACTTTGAATACCAAAAAAAAGTAAAGAAATTGGACGAATGTCTCCATCTGATAGGTCAGATGGTGAGACATTTGAAACCAGTGGCCTTGGTCAAGAGTTCAAATGAATGCAAAGGCAAGTGAGATTATGTATACACAAAGGAATGCTTTTTAATTAGGGTTATGGGGTCACTGATCTTGTTGGTATTAACTTAGGTCACTGTGTTTGATAGAGATGAATCATACTGGATCCAATCGCACCCTCCTCACACGGCTCTAACATTGGGCACCAAATTTGGGACTGGCACGATGAGCTCCAACTATCTGGGCTGAGGGGGTGCAATTATTCTTTCATTTATAACGAATTTACATCAAATGCTATTATCTTTTATCCTGCACTCTTAAGTGTATCTTTTCCGACTGTTTGTCTAAACTCTTGACGAACCCCCAAAGACCTATGACAAGGGTTTAGTTACAAGAAAGAAATAAAAAAGGCAAGTAATAGCGATTTTCGGCGACCTTTGATAAAGGGATATTGAAAGAAAACTCCAAATAACTTTTCGATGATCTCCTGCGAAGCAATCGAGAAAACAAACAACTTACAACCTCCCAACAACATTTGTCAAAGGTTCCACAACAATAAAGAACATATATGGTGGGTTATTCGAAAATCTTCGACACCGGCTAAAGAATGAAGAAAGCAAACTCCCAGTGACTTCTTGACGACCTTTGACAAAATAATGGAGAAAGAGTACCCCAGAAAACCTTCGAAATGCCTTGGCAAGGATTTCATGACAAGAGGGAAACCCAAGTAGTGGGTTCCTAGACACAACTGTTGCGTCCAGGATCCTGGATGCAAATTGGACGTAAATGGTTGTGTTTAGTTTCGTCCAGGATCTTGGACACAATCAAACACAACCATATGCGTCCAGGATCTAGGAATCGAGATTGCTTCTAGAATCCCGGACACAAACGATTGTGATCCTTAACGCAACCAAACACAACCATTTGCATATATGTTTAGATCTTCATTGAATGTGTTGGGCTTGCATGGAACTCTCATCGGAGGTTGCCAAGTGGTTGTCGAGATCTTTCTTTCTCCGGAAACCCCACTACTTACGTTCCTTCTAACTATGAAACCCTTACCGGAGGTCGTTGGGAGGTCACCAATTGTTTGCTTTCTCTATTAGTTCGTCGGAGGTCATTGAGATGCCATCAAGAGTTTGTTTTTTAATTTCTTTGTTAGAAGTCATCTAAAATCCGACTACTTTTTTTTTTGCCGCGAAACCTTTGTCGGTGCCTGTTGGGAGTTTACTTTCCTTGCTATTTTTACAAGTATGTCCTTGTTTGAAACACAATTAAACGCAAGAAATTGTGTTTGGAGTTGTAAATGTTTTACGAAAGAAAAAATGAGTGAATATGTTATGGGTATTTTTGTCAAAAATGAACCAGGTATGAATGTGTGAGTGGTTCCACATGTGGAGGAGGTCGTTTTTGGTGCATTGTACTTAGTTTGAGCAATATGGCAAAATTTGTGGTCATTTTGGGAAAAACCTAGTCTTTGTTATGACAGAACCAATTCGAGCCACCTGTAATAAGTCCACCCAACAAGCCAGCTGCTCCTGTGAGCCGCTGGACGACACACGACAGCCCCCTGCTCTTGGGCATCCGAAGCCACTAAAGCCACCAACAGGTTGTTGGCCTGGTGGTACGTCCTCTGTTCCATGTAGGAGTGGTTCCTTGTTCAACTCTTAGTTTTGGTATGGATACTGTGGAGTGAACTTTCCCTCAAGATCATTTTGCCCATTGACTCCCCCGTTTCGACTTTGCTCTAGCGTTCTGTCCTTTGACCGCTTGGCCGGTCGAAAAAAATAAAGCATACCAACAGGACGCTCTATTTACACCCATGGAATTAGTGATGGCACCCAATTCTTTTATTTTTTATTTTTAATTTTCTGTTTACCCTCATCCCCATTCTCTATCTGGTTGCCGGCTGTCGGCCCCATCGCCCGCCGCCTCGGCTGCCACTCGAGCCTCCTTTGCAATCATCTTTTCGGACGACACCCTTCGCCACCCCTGCCTCCTCATCCATTGTCAATGTCTGATCGTCCAGCCCATAGCGGCTATCCTCGCCCCGCCGCCCTCCTTCTTTCTTCTTCCTCCATCTTCTTCCTTTTATCTTATCTTCCCCATGTCAGAACCCTCCTATGATGCCCCTCCTCTCTCTTCTGTCTCTTCCTTCTTCTTCCTCCCCCCTCCTCCTCCTTTTTCCTCCATCTTCCTAGGGAGGATGAGGAAGAAAGAATGAGGAGGAGGGAGGAGGGCTAGAGGCTTAGGGTTTCAACGTGGGAAAGATATAAGGAGGGGGTAGAAAGGAGGAGGGTGCATGGAGCGGGGCGGGGCAGAGCGTGACGAGGACATGAACAATGACGATGGGCTAGAGAGAGAGAGAGAGAGAGAGAGAGAGAGAGAGAGAGAGGGGGGGGGGGCATTTTTGGGTTTTTTTGTGTTTCAATACCAATATGTCAAAATGGGTTAGGGGCCATGACAATTTCGGGTACCATCACTAATTCCATGGGTGCAAATAGAGCGTCCCTTACCACACAACCATGGGGCCCACTACGATTCAAGGGACATGGGACCCTCAGCACTCAATGCGTGTTTATATACATTTGGGTAGTGGGCCCTGCGGTTGTATGGTACGTAGGATGTGCTGAAAATTTTCCCCTATCAGCATGGTCCAATGTTATCAAAACCGGACCGGACCGGCCGATCGGACCGGTGAACTGGACCCTAAACCGGTCCGGTTACGATTATGGATCAGTAATACATTTAACCCGATGAAACCCGAGAAAAATCATCCGGTTTTCTAACGAACCGTCGTCCGATCGGTTTTGTTAAACCCGATGGTTTAATAAAAAAACCCTACCCTATTATAGTATTATGCGAGACACAGCGAGAGATCGCGAGCCGTTTCTATTCTGCTCGATGATCGGAGGTTGAAAGACTCGAAACCCTAGTCGGCTCCCTCTTGAGTCTCGGCGGCCAAGTTCTCGACGAGCTCTCGCCGCCCGACACCTGTTGTTCGCTGCCCGATTTCTCCCGAGCTGCTCGTCCGCCCGACACCTGACGGCCAAGTCCCCCGACAAGTCGCTCACACCCGATTTCTCCCGAGCCACTCGCCCGCCCGACACCCGACGACCAAGTCCCCAATGAGCTCTCACCGTCCGACACCTGCCGTCGCCGCTGGATTTCTCCCAAGCCGCTCTCCTGCCCAACACCCGACGACCAAGTCCTCGACAAGCCGCTCACCCACCCAACACCCGACGAGCTCTCGTCGCCCAACACTTGCCACTCGCCGCCCAATTTCTCCCTAGCCGCTCGCCCGCCCAACACCCAACGGCCATGTCCCCGACGAGCCGCTCGCTGCCCGATTTCTTCTGAGCCGCTCGCCTGCCCGACACCCGACGAGCCACTCGCCGCCCAACACTTGCCACTCGCCGCTCGATTTCTCCCGACGGAAAGCCAAGTCAGTGACGCTTGCCGCCTGCCGCTCGACAATCGACCCCTATTGCCTGCCTCCTATAATGATATACATTAATATATATTTTTAATTAAATTAAATATAGCATCGGTTCAACCGGTTGACCCAACGGTTGAACTAGAGACCCGTGACCTGAGCCCAAGACTGGGTTAACGTCCAGTCTGGGTCTGATAACATTGGCATGGTTTGCGCGGTGGGGCCACTATCTTCATGTGCTGAAGCCCGCTACCCTCTGGGACCCACGGTTGTATGGTACAGAGGTTGTGCTGAAAATATTCCCGCGAGCTGTGAGAGATCCCGATTTCGTCGCTCCAAATCCCCGGGACCCCAAAGGCACCATCTTGGCCTCAAACCCACTTTCCTCCCGTCCTTCTGTCGCCCGCCGCCGTCCGAGGTACCATCTCTGTCTCTCTCTCTCTCTCTCTCTCTCTCTCTCTCTCTCTCTCCGGCAGTGATACCGATTCATTCTACGGTTCAATGTGATGATGCAGCAATTCCTGGTTTTGAAGTGTGAAGGAAGTTTTGCAAGCTCTGTTTTTTTTTTACTAGGCCATTGATCATGGTCGCCATCCATGCCGACCTCTCGTCCGCCCCGCTGAGCTCTCCCTTACTGACATCATCCTCCCTAACGAGACATGCGTTGAAATGATGTTACCATCGGAGTGGAAGAAGGTTTGAGATGCAGCTGGACATCAAGAAGCTATCACTTCTGCTGAACACTTGCACTGCCACCAAGTCTTTAGCACAAGGGGAACTCCTCCACCAGAAGGCCATCTCACTCGGGCTCCACAACAACACCAATCTCTGCAAGTCCCTCGTCACCTTCTACCTCTCCTTCCATCTATTCAAGCCCGCTCGGCTGGTGGTCGAAACCATTCAGAACCTATCAGACGTCTCACTGTGGAACGGCCTTTTGGCCGCCTATTCCAAGAACCAGATGTACCAGCAAGCCCTTCACCTCTTCGACAAGCTCCGGTTCGTCCCGGACCTCCAACCCGACAGCTACACCTACCCAAGTGCCCTGAAAGCCTGCGGGGGATTGGGTGTCGCCAAGGAAGGGGAGAAGATCCATACCCATGTGGTGAAATCCGGTTTCTGGTCTGATATCGTCGTATTGAGCTCCCTCGTTGGAATGTATGCGAAATGCGGTCTGTTTGAATCTGCCATTCGTCTGTTCGATGAAATGCCCAAAAGGGATGTGGCGTGTTGGAACACTGCAATCTCCTGCTACTCCCAAGACGGGCAGGCTTCCAAGGCTCTGGAGTTGTTTGAGAAGATGAGGACTTGTGGGTTTGAGCCTGACTCAGTGACCTTCACAACTGTGATCTCCGCGTGTGCTCGGCTCTTGGACTTGGGGATGGGGAGGCGGATACATGAGGAGTTGATCACAAGAGGGTTTGAGTTAGATGGGTTTGTTAGTGCTGCTCTTGTGGACATGTATGGGAAATGCGGGTGCTTGAGCAGAGCTAGGGAGGTCTTTGAGCTGATCCCTGTTAGGAGTGTTGTCTCGTGGAACTCCATGATTGGTGGGTATTCGTTGAACGGAGACAGTTATTCGTCTTTGGAGATTTTTTCAAGGATGAACAACGAAAGAGTCAGACCCACTTCAACCACTATAAGCAGCTTGTTGATAGCTTGCTCGAGAACTTCCGATCTACGAAATGGCAAATTCATCCATGGATATGTACTTAGAAATCATATCGAGGTTGATATTTTTGTCAACTGTTCGCTCATTGACCTCTACTTCAATTGTGGCAATGTAGGCTATGCTGAATCTGCTTTTGAGAAGATGCCCAGGTCAAATGTCGTTCTATGGAACGTGATGATTTCAGGCTATGTAACGGCAGACTGTTGCTTGAAAGCTCTCGATGCATTCCATGAGATGAGACTTAATGGCGTGAGACCTGATGCCATTACTTTCACCAGTATTTTATCGGCTTGTGCTCAATTAGCAGCTCTAGAGCAGGGTAAGGAGATCCATAAAGAAATCAATGACCGCAGCCTAAAACCTAATGAGGTTGTCATGTGTGCTCTCCTCGAAATGTATGCAAAATGTGGCGCAGTGAAGGAAGCAAGGGTAGTTTTCGATCAGTTGCCAGCTAGGGACACTGTGTCATGGACTTCCATGATAATGGCCTATGCATCCCATGGCCGGTCCCTTGAAGCTTTGGAGCTTTTCCATGAAATGCAGAAAGCAAAGGCAAAACCAGACCATGTCACACTCCTTGCAGTAATCTCCGCTTGCAGCCATGGAGGACTAGTGGATGAAGGTTGTTACTATTTTAGTCAAATAGCGTATAAATATGGCATTAAACCCACCCTGGAGCATTACTCATGCCTAATAGATCTTCTTGGACGCTCGGGAAGACTGAGTGAAGCTTATAACATCCTTAAAGGCACGCCTAATATAAAAGCAGATGCTGGGTTGTTAGGTTCACTCTTCTTTGCTTGTAGTTTGCATCGGAACTTGGAGTTGGGGGAGGAAATCGCCAGGCTTCTTATTGAGATGGATCCAGATGATCATTCTACTTATATAGTCTTATCAAACATGTATGCTTCTGCTGGGAGATGGGATGAGGTACGAAAGATCAGAGCAAAGATAAAAGAGAGGGGATTAAAGAAGAACCCTGGCTGTAGCTGGATTGAGGTGAACAAGAAAACCCATCAATTCTTTGTGAAAGATGACTCACACCAACAGGCTGAAATGGTATATGGATGTCTAGAGAGTCTTGCAAGGCACATGGAGAAAGACAAATCTCGGTCATCAGGGACTGTAAATGGAATGGTGGACCAAGTATGCAAAACTGATTTCTTGAAGCATCAACGTGCCATAACCATGAACCTATCTTATGGATGATAACTTGTTATGATTGCATCTAGGCATTGGCAACCCATTCTTCATGTGCTGAGTGAACAATCTACATTCAGCTTGCAGTTAATGGTGGTGAGAGGATGGAGGCAGACTGATGCATTCATGATTCGTCCAAATTTACTCAATTGCCAACGCCAACATAAAATGGAAGAAAGAAGAAATTTAAACATCCAAAAGGACGTCAAAAGTTTATTTGATAGTAGGCTTGCATCAATTAACCATCGTAAGGTATATTGAAGATTCATGTTCACAATTCCATTTAGTGCCCTTAATGTATTCCTTTATTAATTTTTGTGGAAACTTATATAGCCAACACCATCCTCCTATGATTTTTATCAATTTTGTGCAAACTTTGTTAAGCTATTTATGGCTACGATCGAACTGAACAATATTGCAACAGCATATCATCACATGCACGTATATTGTGGCACCGTGCAAATGCCCCGTAAATAATCCTTTTAAGTCAGGGGCATAGCCAGGAATTTATTTTGGACTGAGCTGAAGCTAAACTAAATTTTTTACAGTAAAACTTGTACTCTATACAGTAGAAATACTAAGCAATTTTTTTTAAAAGATCATTGATGATACAAAGAATTTTATCAATATAAAAAAGATATATAAAGCAGATATATAAACTAGAAAAGAACGACAACACAAGAAATAAACATGTAATGCAAATATAAATATTACTGAAGTTGCTGGAGCTCATCGCTGCTCACGGCTTCCTTTCTGGATTGCTTTAAAGTGTTCGAGGCTTTTCCCCCTTTTCTAATCGGACCAAAATCGCGACGTCATCCAGTCCCAGAGAAGATTGCAGAGTCTTCGAAAAGATCGGCAAAAACCAAGGAAGATTGACATTCGGCAAAAAAAGGGGTTGTACTCGTTGCTCGAGATCTGGATGGCTCATAGAATCAATCTTTTTTTTTGGGTAAATTACATTTTGCCCACTGAAGTTTAACTCAAAAACTCTTAACCCCTCTGTAGTTTATTTTGTTCCAAATCGCTCCGTAAAGTTTGAAATATTAGCACAATACCTTTGTTGTCAACTACTTAGTTTCCTCATTTGATAGTTTTTATCTTATCAAAACTGAATTGAAGGGACCAAAATGTAGTTTTTTAACTATAGATGGGTTAAGTTTTTTTGAGCTAAACTTAAGAGGACCAAAGTGTATTTTATCATAATTTTTTTTTATTCACGGCAAAAACCCTAGGAGAAGATTGGCAGTTGGTGACTCGACAAAGAAAGGGCGATTCAGATCTTCTCCAGTCGGTCAACCCCTGTCGGTGGGCCCGCGCGCATCACAACCGCATGATGGCAGGCGGCCCAAAAGTGAATCAGATTCCATCACAACCGATGCCGACCGACTAGAGAGATTTTGTTTGAAGAGAACAGGAGACCTAAACTCAAAAAGGGCGCTTGTCGCTCGTACAACCCTTTTTTTATTTTTGTCACTTGTGAGCTAGCCGGAGGGCTGTGGGGCTTAGTTGGGCTGGGGCTGGGCCGGGCCGGAGGGATGTGAGTCTTGGCTGGGCGGACTAGAGGTGTTTCTAAAATCTTGGCCGGGCTACAGCCCAGCCGAGCCCACTAGTAGATCCTCCCATGCTTTAAGTCTTAGATCATGGCATATCTTTTACTTTTGGGATACAACACTATTAATACTTATTGCTGGGCTTGTTGTTTTATGTATTGAACAATGTTGCTTCAACTGTAGTATAGACTTGTTTCTACCCTTGTTAGTTGTTACACACATCCATCTACTTTATTATTCTTTAGTGGTTCATGGATGATGTTTCTGGAGTTTGCTTTGACATAGGTATGTGTTTGAGGTACTCATGTAACTTGGCAGTTCAGATTTATGGGTATGCTTTCTGAGTTTATTATTTGATTTGTTATGTTTGCTGTTTGCTCTTTGCTATATAAACGCTTAGTTTTATGACTTTTATCAGTTTATGTTATTGTCATTGTGTTTTTAGTTCTGTACAGCTATTTCTTTATTGATTTTCATTTTATTTTGGTACTTCTGAGTTGTTTGCAGTTTAGGTTGATTTGATCCTTATTGGTCTTGTAGTCCATTGGATACTTATTTCAAGTTAGTTCCTTGTTGGTTTTGTAGTTCATTTTGACACTTATTAGTTGTTTGTAGTTCAGGCCTTTGTAGGGCACTTTTTCAGTTCGAGTTTGTTCCTTGGTTTTGAAGGTCACTTTGGTCCTTGTTTAGTTGATGGCTTCAGATTTATCCCTTCTTGGTTTCACAGTTCAGTTTGGCACTTGTTTAGCTATTTGTAGTTCAAATATTTTCTAATTAGCTCCTCCATATTATTCTTGTTAAGACTTTGATGCCTACGAGGTTGGCTGTCTACCTATTTGGCTTTTGATTGTTCAGAATACAGTTATGGAGGCTCCTCCCCCCCCCCCCCCCCCGCCCGCACACACACACACACAATTTTTTTCTCTCTTTTTCTGTCCAGAACATGCAACTAAGTGAATTAAGCTATCTAAGCGAACCCGCTCTTATCACCTTTTAAACATCCCCATGATATGTTATGGATGAAAATACCTATGATCTGTAAACACGGACACAGGAGGTGGACACGGCAACACCGTAAAAGATGGATACAGGGACACGTGTGTGTGTGTGTGTGTATATACATATACATATATATATATATATATATATATATATATATATATATATATATATATATATATATATATATATATATATATATATATATATATATATATATATATATATATATATATATATATATATATATATATATATATATATATAGAGAGAGAGAGAGAGAGAGAGAGAGAGAGAGAGAGAGAGAGAGAGAGAGGGCTGTTATGTTGAGCTGTGAGCTACGGTAGGAGAAAATGAGCTGCAGGTATTTTGACCCCCCTAGGAGTTTTGGAATTTGATGAAATTTGGTGAGGGTGTTGTCTAGGGTAAGATGATCATCCTCACCAATTTTCATCAAATTCCAAAATTTCTAGGAGGGTCAAATGGTTGAAGCAAAATCTGTAGATTTTAACGATGACTGCTGACGATAGATTTTGCTTCGACCATTTGACCCCCCCTAGAAGTTTTGGAATTTGATGAAAATTGGTGAGGATGATCATCTTACCCTAGACAACACCCTCACCAAATTTCATCAAATTCCAAAACTCCTAGGGGGGTCAAAATACCCACAACTCACTTTCTAAACTGGCAGCTCACATCTCACTGTAACATTCCTATATATATATATATATATATATATATATATATATATATATATAGAGAGAGAGAGAGAGAGAGAGAGAGAGAGAAATGCTATAATGTGGCATGCGGTAAGTGTGGCACCACACCGCAGCCGTCTGATGCACCACTGCGTGCATCGCATGCACGCAGCGCGTGCATCAGACGGCTGCGGTGCGATGCCGCGCGTACCGCATGCCACATTATAGCATGCCCCTATATATATATATATATATATATATATATATATATATATATATATATATATATATATATATATATATATATATATATATATATATATATATATATATATATATATATATATATATATATATATATAGAGGGCTGGGTTCCTATGACATGTCATAGGGAGTACCCTATGACATATGGTGAATTAGTAATGCTAGAATATTTAGAATGTGCTGAATTTTTTTGAGGTTGATCACCTTACCTTAGATAGAATGTCCACAAAAAATCAAAGCATTGTAAAACTTGTTGGGGCATCAAATGCTAGAAGCTTTATCGGCCATCCATTTTAACCGTTAAATTAAAAATCATATTTGATGCCTCTAGAAGTTTTAGAATGAGCCGATTTTTTGCGGGGGTCTTATCTAAGATAGGGTGATCATCCTCATAAAAATTCAGAACATTCTAAATATTCTAGGGTTACTAACTCACCATATGTCATAGGGTACTCCCTATGACATGTCATAGGAACTCATTTCCCATATATATATATATATATATATATATATATATATATATATATATATATATATATATATATATATATATATATATATACTATGAAGCATCGACACTCTCGGGACCTCAATGTGTCCGTGTCCGTTAGGTGTCGGACACCGACACTCGTCCGACACTCTTCAGTAGCTTGCTGAATAAGTATCTTCCTTGTTATATGTTTGTGGCAGCAAGTATAAAAAAAAGAAGAAAAAAAGAGCTGAGAAAAGTCGTGGTTAAAGCTCATATGAACACTAACCCTATTTATCACCGTTCCTCTTTTTTTTTTTCTTTCCAAATGATGCCTCATGCAAGGTTGTCTTGGTTATTTTTGCTCTCTTTATTTTGATCTTTTATTGCTCCTTTTTCTTTTTTGTCTTACGCTTATCGTCCAAAATTGACTTGTGGTTAATTCAAGCCCAAATAACAAGAATGTGAACTAAAAAGAGAATTGAAAAGATGAAAGTAACCTAAATCTTCTTTCACTCGTTCCAAACTTTTCTAAGATTATGTATTCATAGGTTTGAGGTGAAAAGGTGAAAGAGAGCCACCAAATTTGAGGTGACCCTAACCTCGTTCCAAACTTTTCTAGGATTATTCAGCGTCATCTGAATACTTTTCTATAGGATACTGTATCAATAAATTGATCCCAGGACAACCAAGGGCGATGGAGGAAATAATAACTCTCCGATCGAGATCGGAGGGATTGGATCAATGGTCATGATGCAATTTGTACCGTACTTGGCTATAAGATCCCAGTGCATGGCTCGAACATTTCCGAGTGTTGTTCACAGCCTTCGGATTGTTTATCAAACATTTCCATGAAACCACTAGGTACCTAGGGATTTACAAATCTTGTTTTGTTTATAGGTACATGCTTTCACCATTTGGATGGGGGAGGTACAGAGGAATTTACAAACCACATGTGTTTGGTTGAGAAATGAAACCGGGAACAAGCAAACGCACAAGGCCTATTATGGAAAGAATGTGAATGGGCCCATTTTCTTGGGAATTCCTACTCCCAGGACAAGAACACAGCCTTAGTACTTCTAGTTCAGGTTCTTTGCTTGCTGTTTTTGCAGCTCATTTGGTAACTATCATTGGTCGTAGTTCGATCTCATTACTTGTCTTTTGCAGTTTACTTTGATACCTGTTTAGTTGTTTGCAGTTCACAATTGTTGTTTTGCTTTGTAGTTCACTTTGGTACTTGCTTGGTTGTTTTCGATTTAGTTTTGCCCCTTCTTGTTCTTGCAATCCAATTTTGATGTTCTATAGTTATTTTCAGTTTGAATATGGTGCAGTTTTTTGTTCTGTAGATATTTTCTCACATGCTTCTCCTTATTATTTGCCACTGGTCTGTCTACCTTGTTGATTTCTAATTGCTCGTAATTCATTATCGAACTTTGATACTGGCTTTGACATTGGCTGCCCCTTCACCTTCACCAAAATGCGTAGCAACGATGAGTCCCCTCAGCATAATGGCTTATCCTGTTACCCCTTACCGAAAATTATGGCCTCTCCCTGTATTAAATCTTTCAGCTAGAAGTTATTCAAGAGGGGAATCCCCGCTAAGGCCCATCCTAATCCAGCAGGTGATGTCTTTCGACCCCCTCTGCAGTCATTGTTCGGAAACGAAAGAGGACCTTTCTCGTGCCACCTTCTCTTGCCCGGTGGCAACCCCGATGTGGGCATCCGTGCCTATTTTAATGAACTTTCCTTACAGCTTTGCATGTTATCTGATTTTTGCAGGGCACTCCAGGACATGGACAAGCTTTCACCTATGCTGGGGTGGACACTGGGCGGAATTCTCTCCATAGCTTGGCAAATCTAGAAGATCAGAAATGAGGAGGTCTTCCGAGGCATTAAGGAGCGATCGGTCGGGATCACTAGGCGGGCGATGATGGCTTCGGAGGAATACTGCAACTCTAACATGGGTTTGCCTGTGGGCATGCAGGGGAACGGAGCGAGAACTCGGATGGTAGCTATTTGATTTGGTATCTAACTCATTGTACGAAGGTTTGATTTAGATTTTCAAGATTTATTGGCATAACTATCTCTCCCCACATTCTAAGTGGAATTTTTTTTGGTCAAATTACAAAAGCCTCTTCTAGACTATACATCTAATTTCACATTGGTCCCTCGAGGGTTTTTTTTTTTGTGGGGGGGGGGCAACTTGACTCGTGAATTTATGCTCCGCTGCATGTTAACTCCTTCCGTCAACTTTCGACCATTTAACTTAATTTCTATACCAAAAATATCCTCATCCTAGTCATCATAAGTAGTTTTTAAAAAATCTTTTTAGTCTCATTGGGAAGGGTATTTTTGGGCTAAGTTTTAGGTTTGACAGGAACATGCAGCCAGAGCATGAGAGGTTTTTGTAATCTGTACTCCATTTTTTTGTTCAAAATTTATTGCATATGAAGCATGGTTTTCTCAACCCTGTATGGATGGCTTGCCCTATAAGCTTTAGTGTCCCTGCCCATTCTCTCTCTCTCTCTCTCTCTCTCTCTCTCTCTCATGCTAAATTTACAGATAAGTCATTGAGGAGGTGATTGCAAAGAGGAATATTCTTCTAGGATGGAATGTTGAATTTACACGAATTCCTTACCCATTTTTTTAATATTCCATGAAAGTATGCATACTATGCCCTTTCATATGACAGTAATAATTCAACCATGCCCTAATCCACGAAACTAAAACAAACAAAGAGCGTTCTATTCATGGCTCCCCATGCCCGGCCGATTAAAACTCATTGGTTACAATTAAAACCCTTGGTTTCCTCAAAAATAAAAATGGCGCCACATGGTCCATCATCAGATTCTGGTCTGGTTGACACGAACCCGACCCGTTTAATAAATTGGTCAAATACTTAAAATCCAATCCCGACCTGCCCAATAAACGAGTTGACCCGACCCAAACTATTTAACCAGTTTAATAAACAGGTCGGGTCGGGTCAGTTTGGCTTGGGCTGTGTCAATAGAACACATGTAAATCGGCCGGGTTGGGTTGGTTTGGTCGTGTTGGGTCAGGTTGGATCATGTTGAGTTGGGTTGTTGACGGTTTGACACAACCAATTTAGTAAATGGGTCACGCCGGGTCAATCGAGTTATTAGTATAAATCCAAACCTAACCCATTAAATAAACAGTTCAATTAAATAAACAGTTCAATCGGGTCAATCCGTTTATGACCCGAACCCATTTAGGCCAAACAGAGTTTGCGCCTAAACGCCAAACAATTGGGCCTCTGACTTCCTCTACAATATTACAGAAATTTCGATTTTTCACTTTAAAAACTTCCCAAATTGACCTCCTTGGATACCAACCCCTGTTAGCGTCGATGTTTAAAGGGTGAATCGAACCTAACCGTGGATGCATGCACCCCAATGGGTGAATCGCACTCCTGTAAATTCCACATCTTTATTGGTGTTTTAAATTAAAACTAATACCTCCGACCTCTGTCGTCGCCTAGAGCCGCTCGCCACCCCAGGAGGTGGTCTGGATGTTGCAGACATCTCGATGTTGGAATAAGATTGAATAACATTATCGATCAAGAGTTTTTTTTTTTGTAAAAAGCTAAATAATCCTTACAAACTACTAACAAGAAGCAAGACGAACAGAAAATCGACCACTTAAGTGCCAGGCCTAGGATAATCTCTGGTACAAACAAAACTAGAAGCTAAGGTTTTGCCAATCATGGCCAATCTCCCATTGGATTTCCTTCCCTATTGGCGCGGGAGATGCAAACACAAGAGGATGTGCTTAATAAATTCTCGATGACGAGTGGATATGCACAATAATAGCTCTTTAACTCCTACAGCACCGCCAGTATCCTTCAATCCAAATCTCCCAGCCGTGGAATAAGCTCAGACTCCCTGAATCCCTGATCCCACCACAATTTTGTCACGAGGAATGAAACTAGCTCCTCCCCTTTCCTCCTAAATATCGACCCCGTTGCCAAAATTGAGTTTTATTTCTCCCATCTGCGGCAAATCCAGGCTATAAGTACGGATACTACTCCCTCCTACTACCCGATCAGCCCTACTGGCTTGTTGATCTCGAGGAAGGCCTCTGCCTTCGACCCTGCTCTCGTCACAACCATCGAATGAGTTTCCCTTTTACTCTCCAACAGGTCGACATTTCGGCCGTCCATATGCATGGTCAACTACATTGTCAATTCTCTTCTAACTAAAATATGATGTGGCAAACAGATTGGCTAAGAGCATCTCTAATGGGCTCCTAGGATGTTTCTCTATTCTTGGGGCTCTAGCTGCCACGTAGGCAAAATATGGACTTGGAATTGTAGAGCACTCCGATTGGATCCTCAAATCTCTTCTTATATCTTAAAAATACCAAATACTCCTATTTGCATTTCGACCAACACAGCAATGAAAAATAAATTTTCAGGAAATTAAATAGTGTGGGTAACTTTTATATAGTTATTTTATTCAAAACAAGGGGGCGCAATCACAAAACTTTCCCTTCTTCCCTCTCCAGCACCAAAGAGGGGAGGAGGGAAATCCAATCCAAGCAAAACACCAAGGAGCTCGTTGGAGGGCTGTTTTCAGGACGAGCCTACAAAATTTTTCTATAGTACCGAAGGAATTAATTGTCAAGAATTGCGTTGAAGATGCTCTAGTCTCTAGTGCCACAAGCTTATGAGCCAAAAAGTGGCATTGACGTAATTTATCAACTCTAAGACATTGATTCACTGTCGTGATTTTTAAAACAAAATAGGAAATGAAAAAAAAGGTTTTTCAAAAATCGACCATGTATCTTCTCTATTTATATATAAATCCCTTAAATCATCCAATATTTTTATATCAATCCCTACAATTATTTGTCATCCAAAATAAAGGAATATTTTCAAAATATTCTTCGTCAGCTATTATTTTATTAATCTAAAGAAGAAATAACCAATTTACTTATAGTTTTAATTAGAGAAAACTACAAGCTAGGACTGTTGCAAGATTAGTCCCACCTCGGTAAAGTAGAGGGCGGAAACGATCCTTATATGTATGATGGGACATCATCTCAATACCTAGGTTTTGAGATTGAGGATATCTCACATGGTATCAGAGCCTAACCGTACACTCACTTGCCAAGTGTGGTCTCTACACATTTATCATCAACGTGACAAGGATCATAAAAAATTGGCTTGCACGTTGAGGGGGAGCGTTGAAAGATTAGTCCCACCTCGGTAAAGTAGAGGACGGAAACAATCCTTATATGTATGATGGGATCTCATCTCAATACCTGGGTTTTGGGATTGGGGAAAACTCACATGGTATCAGAGCCTAACTGTACACTCACCTACCGCGTGTGGTCCCCACATATATGTCATCCACGTGACAAGGACCACAAAAGATTGACCTACATATGAGGGGGAGTGTTGGAAGATTAGCCCCACCTCGGTAAAGTAGAGGGCGGAAACAATCCTTATATGTATGATGGGACCTCATCTCAATACCTGGGTTTTGAGATTGAGGATATCTCACAAGGATCACATAACTTTTGAAAATATCGAATAGGACCAGGTTACAAAATAAATCCCCAATGGGACATACAAGGTATTGTAATCAGTGTTAGTTAATAAGATGTCTAAAATACCCTTTAATAGTATGTACTTGTTGGATTTTAATCTTTATACCAGAGTCGCAGCGGAAGCAAAAAACACAGATATGAAGATCGAGTGGTGTATGTTTCATTACAATTATTCCATAAAACATAGATCTGAAGATCGGGTGGTATATGTTCATGCAAATCTATGAACCTAGCATATGTGCGGACACCTTAGAAGCATACTACGATATATGAAGGAGCTACATGCATGCATCTAGTTAAGTGTTTAAAATTATCATACCTTACGGATCTTAATCCGAGGAAAGCGGACCAATGGTTGATGATGATCTGTACATAAACCGAGAGGGATGTTATCGAATATCACATTGTCCTTTGCGAAGGGTGATGTCCTATCTCTGAGTACAAGAACGACGCACTGACGAAGGACGACACGTAGAGAAGAAAATGGAGACCCGCGAAGACCTCCTCTTTCTCTTTCTCTTTTTTCCTTCTCCTTTTTCTTCCTCTTTCTTCTTTCCCCTTTTTCATGACTGAAACCACAAAGAGGGAAATACATTAGGGCCGGTCCCTCCCCCCCTCCTTATGCTTTTATGGAGCGGCCACAAAGTGGTTTACGCAAGCGTAAGCCACTTGTGGCCGCTCCTATAAAGGCTACAAAGAGGTTGGTTGGGATTTTCCAAGGGGATAGGCTAGGGTTAGGACTTCTCCTTTATCTCCATGAAGCTTTGGATGAAAATGCCTCTCATGGTGGGTAAGTACTGATAGAGAGATAAAATGAAATGCGCTAGTCGGAATCGAGTTCTGTCAGCACCTATAAGCTCCTGGAATTATTCCGCTCATTTTAAGATCCATATTCAATAAGTTCTGAGCCATATTTCATTATTTACTAAAATACTCCTATAGCCCCTTAATAAATGTGAATCAGGTTCTTAAGCTTCGGGCTTGCACTCTAAGCTCTAATACACCGATCTGTGCACCATTTTGATTCATGTTCAATATATTATCGTGCTTGGTCAGGTGAATGGAGATCCAACATCCCCGTGGTGGATACTTCACCACATTCCTCTACCTGCCAATATCTTATTCCCGGTGAAGTAACTAGCATCACCAAAACTGTGAATTCGGTCTAGATCTACACAAGACTAGTCCACTAGGTCTCCCAAGTATGGATCCACCATGCACCTCAGTGCCCTACTGTGTTCCCTAGGGTCCTTATTATATATAAATTAATATATACAAAAGCAGTATTCGAATAAAAGTAATGACCAAAGTCATCTTTATTAATGTTAATACAGAAAATCCACACTCAAGACATATATATAACAATCTCCCACTTGGCCTAGCGGAGAATAACAGTCTTAACTCCCATGGTATCTAGGTGCTTCTTAAAAACCTTGGTCGGTAACGCCTTTGTTAAAGGTCCGCTATGTTATATGCAGACGCCACTTAAGTCACTGCAACTTCTCTACGCTTTTGCAAGTCCCGGATAATGTAGTATTTCCGATCAATATGCTGATTCTTCTGGCGATATCTTGACTAATTGGATTGTGTTACTGCTCCACTATTATCGTAGTAAAGGACAATAGGGTTTTGAGCTCCTGGTATATATCCTAAGTTCGTCAGAAACTTCCTGAGCCATACTGTCTCCTTGGTCGCCTCACACGCCGCAACGTACTCAGCCTCAGTCGTTGAATCCATGATATATCCCTACTTCACTCTCTTCTAACTGACAGTTCCTCCTTCTAACGTAAATACAAAACCTAACGTCGATCTCCTATATTCCGAATCTACTGTAAAAGTCAGAATCCATGTATCCAATCGGTGTCAGTCCTGTAAAGAGTAGACTAGCTCATAATCTTTTATCCTATGGAGATACTTGAATATATTTTTTACAGCAGTCTAGTACCCCAGACCCGAATTTGATTGATACCTGCCCATTATGCCTACTACATAATATATATCTGGTTTCGTGCATTGCATGACATATATGAGACTCCCTACAGTCGAAGGATAAGGTATCTTCTGCATCTCTTCCCTCTTCTCATGAGTCTTAGGACCTTGATTTTTGGACAATTTTCATTCCATGTCTGAGTGGAACCAGTCTCTTCTTGGAGTTGTGTATATTGAATCTTGTTCTAGTGATCTCAAATTACCTTGATCTCCAAAATATAACTCGTCTCACCCAGGTCTTTTTATATCAATTTGAGAGGACAACCATATATTTACTGTAAACAATATTCCAATATCGTTTCCAATAAGCAGGATATCGTCTACGTAAAGAACCAGAAAAACTACAGTAGTTTTATCGCTCCTTTTATAAACACATGGTTCATCCACGTTCTGTTCAAATCCATAAGACTGGATAACTTGATAAAAATGCATGTTCCAACTTTTGGATGCTTGCTTAAGTCCATAAATGGACATTTGCAAAATGCATACCAGATTTTTCTGACCTTTTGCGACAAAGCCTGGAGGCTGAGACATATAAATATCTTCTTCCAAATTGAGGAATAAGGTCTTGACGTTCATTTGCCAAATCTCCCAATTATAGGCTGCAATGGACAAGAGGATTCAGATAGACTTAAGTATAGCCACTAGATAAAAGTTTTCGTCATAGTCGATCCCTTCTCGCTAGGTGTAACCCTTAGCGACTAGTATAGCTTTGTAAGTCTCAACAGTACCATCCGAACCTCTTTTCCTTTTGGAGGTGGAAACTGTTTTACCCATAAACACAAATTATCCTTCTCAGCAACCAAAGAATAATAGTAAGATACCCGAAGAAATATAAAGTGATAATAAGAGGTCTGTAGAAGTGGATAGTGGGAGTGATAGTGAGAGGTCTGTAGAATGGCAGATTGAATAAATACATTTTGAACCAGGGGATGTCTTTGATAGTGTGGTTGACTTCAGGGCCAAGTTGACAAAATATGCTATACAAGAGGGATTTGAATTCGTTAGGCTTAAAAATGAAAGGAGTAGGGTGACATATGTATGTGCTGGGGAGGGTTGTAAGTGGCATATCCACGTATCTCTTGCAAAAAGTGATGATTCCACTTATATGATCAAGACATTGCAGGGTGAGCATAGTTGTGAATGGAGTTTAAAAATAATAATAATGTCAACTCTGTATGGATAGCTCAAAGGTTTGTTTCTCGGTTACAAGTCAATCATGATATGAGCATTTCTGAGATGAGGGCTGAGCTGCTAGAAAGGTATGGGATAGAAGCAGGTAGTAATATACATTTGTTTAGGGCAAGAAATAAAGCAAGAAAAATAATAAAAGACAATCACGATTAGCGAGGACCATCACAAGGTTATATTAATAAGTTATTTTATTTATTGTTACTTAATATCAATTCAATATATACTACTAATTCAATCTTTATTTTCATTGCAGTTGGAATGTTACTGCAAATGATCTTTTGGGATGCATGGGTGATAGGGAGATGTGTTTTGAAGATATTATGGTATGTATGGATGATGAGGATATGTGTTTTGGGGACATCATGTTATGTATGAGTTGTTTTTATGTAAGGGGTTTGAATCCACAAGTCTTGTATTCACAACAGAAATACAATTTTTACGGGTTGTCCTTCGACTCCGAGATTCTCACAACCGTCTTCCTTCCACATTGACATCGTCAATTTTGAAATTTTCGCCTACTCCTCAACCCACTAGCACAACTCCCACTTGATGCCATATAAACAACAACAAATAAATCTGAGGAGGAGGATGGGCGGTTTTGGACAGAGATGGCCGAAGAATGGATAGAGCTCGTTGGACAATGGTCGGATATGGACAAAGATCGTCGGACGTTGGCCGGAGATGTGGGCAGCGAACTTCTTTTCTTCCCCTGCAAGTCTCTTCTCTTTCATGGTAAAAAACTAGAGCTCCGCTCCTCTCTCATGGTAAAAAACCAGAGCAAGCCTATTTAAAAAGCCAAGGGTACGCTGGGCATTTTTATATTAAAGTGGGATGACACCAGCATCTGTCAGTATTCTCCATCCATTTCTGCAACGGTCGACTAACGGTTGGGCTATCTAATACGGACATTTCAACTACAAGGGGGTGGCAGTGTAATTTTAAAAAAGAGAGAGGGTGTCAGTAAAATTATCATATAATCGAGTGGGTGTGAAGTGTAATTTACTCAAAAAAAAAAAAAAAAAATCGTTCCTCGTACGAAGCCACGCGTCCGCATAAAGCAAAAGGAGTTAACCAACGCCAGCGGCATTTAGTTCCTCCTCAGTCATCGTCTTCGTCTTCGTCGCGCAGACCAATTCCTCCGCAGATTTTTCCTTTTACTAAATTGAGTAAAAAAGAAAAGAAAACAGAGATGCAACGCCGCGACGACCCCAACCCCTTCGACGAAGGAGAAGTCAATCCCTTCTCGGTAACCTCACCACCCTTCTCTCCTCCATCGTTTCCCTCCCTTTCAGTTTGAACTTTTCCAGGGATTTTACCCCGAAAACCCTAGCGGACCACCGTGGATTCTGAAAGGCTCGAACAATTTTTTAGGGTTTTCTACTAAATCGAGTTCCACAGATCTACGGATTCAAGCGGCAGTGCTAGGGCTTGCCGTTCCGTTCTTGATCCGGTGAATGTAAGCATTCGATCGGGATTCTAGATCTGTTCTGTTCTGCTGGTGAGATTGGCCGGTGGAAAATCTCCTGGTTCCTAAATTGAGCAAAAAAATGATTTCTTTTGCTTTACTTAGTGATCTGTGTAGAATCCCATAGTGCGCATTGATCGATTTTTTTTTCCCGATGCAGAGTGCTCCTGCCGCTGGTCCCGTGTCGAAATCACGCTTCCCTTCTCTGTCTTCCTTCCCTCTGGGCTTCGGGAACAAGCATGATGCCACTGTCGACATCCCGCTGGACACGATGGCTGTATGTGATGCCATCTCATGAATTCTTTTTTATTTTAAGTTTTTGTTGCTAATTTGGTTGTGGCATGGATCTGTGTTTGTGCAGGACCCCAAGAAAAAGGAGAAGGAGCTTGCAGCTTGGGAAGCAGATCTTAAAAGGAGGGAACAAGTTAGCTTCCTGAAAAATTCATCACTATCTCTACAATTATATTGGATCTCGTCTTTTGTCCTATAGAGAATTAATATTCTAGAGAGAGAAAATATACTAGAGAGATCTCTCTCTACACAATTTCTCTCTCTAGAAAATATTCTCTATCTTCAACATATTCTCTCAAAAAATTTGGGAATATTGTAGGAAAAGAAAATTTTCTAAAGAGAGAATATACTAGAGAGAGAAAATGTAGGGGTAATGTGCCGTAGGTCCCTGTTGAACAGATCGGTTTAGTGTATGGACACCGAAACAGTTGCTTGTAGCTGTGGTCCTTATACTATAGGTTTTATTTAACTGTTGTCATTCATAAAGGTACGTGGGAAATATGCATAGAGATGAGAGTTTGCTATGTCTAACAAACTTCTGAAAAAAGATCAAGTTAACCCTTTCTTCTATATCCTTCTTCATATGCCGAATATTAGTCATGGACAAAAAACATTGCAATAGTGATGCCACTGTAGTTATTTTTTTTAAAAAACGAGTTTAAAAAAAAAAATGGATACAGTGATTTCATTGTATCAAATGTTACTCTTTATACCAAAATGTTACTCTTTATAAAGAGTAACATTTCATTATTAAAGAGTAACATTTGCTACAGTGATTTCATTGTAGTTTTTTCTTTTTAAAAAGAGATTTCTCAAAAAAAAAAAGTGCGACAGTGATTACATTGTACCAAATGTTACTATTTATTACCCGAAATGTTACTCTTTATAAAGAGTAACATTTCGCTATTAGAGAGTAACATTTGCTACAATGATTTCACTGTAGCTATTTTTTAAAAAAAATTGAGATTTTTTTTAAAAAATTGCTAAAGTGATTACACTGTAGCAAATGTTACTCTTTATTAGCTGAAATGTTACTCTTTATAACGAGTAACATTTCGTTATTAAAGAGTAACATTTGTACAATGATTTCACTATAGCAAAAAGCTGAAAAATTTAAAACGAATTAATTTTTTTGCTACAGTAATTTTATTATAGCAAATAGAAAATTTTCGTTAAAAAATAGTAATGTTTGCAACAATATATATTGTTTTATCTGTTCGAATTTGGTTGATGGCAGTCTTTGTAATTTGAAGGAAATATGATGGGTATCTATGGATTTTCGAAATAATGAGACGGTTAATCGTGACTGACGTTTTTTCGTTTCTTTGTGGAGGGAGTGCAGGTTAAACAATCTTTTCGATGTCCTTAGCACCGAAAAGAGTATCTGTTGGTGGACCGACTGCTAAGTTCCCCAAAAATGTATTAGAGTAAATGTACTAGAGATCTCTCTCTACAATATCTCTCTCTAGAATGTTATCTCTAGAAAATATTTTATCTTCAACATTTTCTTTCTCTAGAATATTCTCTCTAGAGTATTTTCTAGAGAGAGAAAATATTGGGAATATTCTAGGGAGAGAAAATGTTCTATATAGAGAATATTCTATAGAAAACAAGTTGTTTGGCCCGGTCTCAACATGAGCTTAAAAATCACACCTCGGAGAGAGAGAGAGAGAGAGAGAGAGAGAGAGAGAGAGAGAGAGAGAGAGAGAGAGAGAGTGGGTCGGTTGTTAGAGAGAGAGAGAGTGAGGGAGAACAATTGTTTGAGTGCGAGCGTTTCCGGAGAGGAACTGTCACTTGAGGTTGCCACGTGTAACCTAGAGAAGGATGAGAAGGCTGCCACGTGGCACTCAGTTGTTTGAGGGCTACTACTTTAGGATTATAGTATAGATGTATTATAGAGAAAATGTACTAGAGAGATCTCTTTCTACAGCATTTTCTCTCTTTAGAATATTCTCTCTAGATAATATTCTCTATCTTCAACCTTTTGTCTAAAATATTTTTTCTTTAGAACATTTCCTCTCTAGGATATTCTCTTTACAATATTTTCAATATCTACAATTTGTCTCTAGAACATTTTTTTAGAGAGAAAATGTTGGGAATATTTTAGGGAGAGAAAATAGGAATTATTTTCTATTAATAGTTAAAATTTGCACATGATTTATTATTTTCTTGCTAACCTACTATCATGAGAGACAATTTATTTTTTAACAAATGATCTCCTTGACATATATAGGACATAAAACGAAGGGAAGATGTTGTATCGAATGGTAAGCTGTGAATGTCCTATCTAACTGTGCACTGATTGGATCGGTTGTTGGTTAGGTCATTCTTTTGTTATTATCTGTTGGTAGTGATGCTTGTCTGTGACTTTTGTGAGGTACAGCTGGTGTCCCTACAGAGGAGAAAAATTGGCCCCCGTTCTTTCCAATCATTCACCATGATATAACTAAGGAAATCCCGATCCATGCTCAGAGGTTGCAATATTTGGCTTTCGCAAGTTGGCTAGGTTTGGAATTTACTTATATGTTTAATTTTGTATCTTGTGGTTGTTGAGATGGACATCTTATACATACTCATGCGCTCTATTATGTTTTTATGAAAAAAACATTTCACATTTTTACTTTCAGCGACATCTTGGAGGATTAATGATGATTTCTGTAGTTGGGCGACACTATCTAATGACACATTGTCTAATGTTTCGACTTGAGTAGAATTCTAATAATCAGTTTGTATTATTATAGTTGGGCGACACTATCTAATGACACATTGTTTCAAGTAGAACCCGGTATTTGGATTAATCCAATGAGAAAACGGCTAAGTATGAGAACATTATACAAGGGGGCTTCGGTTAAACTCGGTGTCCAGAATATCGGGCTTAAACCCTGTAATCCAAATACCGGGTTCTACTTGAAACGAAAAAAAAAAAATATTGCGACTCGCTTTACGGCACTGACATGCCACATGGCTGTGAGAGTGCTAAACTGATAAATATTTTCGATCAAACACTATTGAATTAAGTATATATTTTTTAAATATTATTTTGAAAAAAAATCCCTTATTTATTCCTTATATATCATTTGCATCCTAGACCAATGTTATCTCCCTTTGTCACTTAACCAAGGGACTGGACTCGACTTTGCGCCCACATTTAAACCTATATGGGGATAACAATCACCCCATGGCACTCTGAGAAGTCCTTATGTTTGTATTAATCTTATTTTCATATACATGCCCACTTGTACCTATCTAATAACTTTTCATGCTTGTTTTGTTGCTATGGACTTCATATCATCTTCTAAAATGACGTTGAAACAAAGTTCTTACTCAGTCCACACTCCACAGAGGCAAATTACATACTGCTGTTTTGTTGTGCTTCACCAAATGAGCTACCATTAACTGATGTCTTTCACCTATAGTCCTATGTCACGCTTTTGCCACATTACCATTATACAATGCAGCTAGTAGGATAAATGCTTTGTGTACTGTTCAGTTTTAAGTTTGGCAAGGTTTGTTCTTTGTAAATAACTGCATACCATAGTAGCTGCATATCTTAGTACTAGGATAAATGTTTTGTATACTGTTCAGTTTTAAGTTTGGCAAGGTTGGTTCTTTGTAAATAACTGCATATCTTCATTGGTATTTGCTTTTTTTTCAAACTTATTAGTTCTGAGATTGTATACTAATTACTTTTTTGCTTGCTTTACATATCCTTGTGTCTAAGTCGATGTGATATTGTCTTTTACCATCTACGGCTTTATATGCTTATTGATACTAACAATCAATGGCAGGTAACTTGAACTAGGATTTTGACTGTCTTATGGTACATGATGGCCAATGAATCCCTCATGTTCCTTTTTATTTTTATTTAATTATTTTTAGAGATATTTTTTTGACACCAACTCTATCCCTGTTCAGTGTCATAGCCAAAACCCCTCTCCAGTAAACAATGTTTTCTCCAAAAAAGAAACTAATTTTCTATCTTAACATACAATCCATGTGTCTAGTTTGGAATCCAAGGATCTGACACCAAGCATGTTGCTGTTGTGTGCTTTAAATTCTGTACTGCCTTGGTATTCAGATTTGTGTAAAAATGAAACATGAAATAATCTCACATACTGCTCACATATGCCTTTTATGCACCATTGTACAACCATACTATCTAGTTGTTACGTTTAATAAGAAATTTGAGTAATCTTTTCTTGCAGGCATTATTCTTTGCCTTGTATGGAATGTCATTGCTGTGACTGTCTGTTGGATTAGAGGAGAAGGTAGGCTTGGTCACGCTAGTAGTCTAGCAGTATATCCTGAGAGTTGAATTTATTTGATTATGGCTGGTGATATATTTCTCCTTCTACAGGTGTTAAAATCTTTTTCCTTGCAATCATCTATGCTTTGCTTGGGTGTCCTCTGTCTTATGTGCTGTGGTACAGGCCTTTATATCGGGCAATGAGGTAAGTCACCAGTAGTCAGTGCTGTGCCATTTTAACTCAGTGTTTTGTTCTGTTCAATCCTACTTTATTTGGGTTGCTGTAAGTCAGATTTCGTTGCGTTTTTATATTAGTTTAGATTTATCCATAGCCAAAATGAATACGAATTGTGTTCGAGATCCGATCTTTTTGACAACTGACACTTTGCTACTGCAAACACATTCACACAATATGATATGATTGGAAACTGTGGATGTGATTCTGCCTCTAGTATTACTTGGGATCCATTTTTCAGGTGTAGTTGAATGAATCAACTCAAGTTTATCCAATTTTGTGTTGCTTATTTGTTGCTGTTGTTACACAGGACTGATAGTGCGGTGAAGTTTGGATGGTTTTTTCTTTTGTACCTGGTGAATTTCTGGACTGGCAACTTCTGATCTAACCACCTGTTTTGATTCTCATTGACATGTGTAACCGACAATGTCATTGTGCAGATCCACATAGGCTTTTGTATCATTGCTGCTATTGCTCCTCCAATTGTATTTCATGGAAAGTCATTGACGTAAGTCACCACGCTAGTTACTAAGTAGTTAATGAGAAACTTAGTTGAATTGGGGTTAACTGTAATAGTTTTAATGGTATTAAATTATGGTTTGCCATTCTGTTGTGTTTGGTTTCATATTCTTAGCTTGCTAGTTAGAAAATAGCGGTAAGAAGCTTTCAGTTTCTCCCAAAACAGATTGATTTTAATGGAAATTTCTTGGCTAAATTGGTTCCATGATTGGTCATTGTTTTGAAGAACCTTTGGAGCATATATGATTGGCTGTAGAAATCATATTTTTATCAAGGATGAAAGATTATTCTCTCTGATTTATATGTCAACTATCACTGAGATCTTGTGATATCATGTCGGCTAATTTGTTGCAATCCACCATGTTCTTCTCACTCTGCATTAGTGATAACCTGTTGGTATTAAACCATATTAAATGGTGGTTTTGGCCTTGAACCATATATAAATGACGGCCTGCATTATGGATGGGCCGTTGCTGGTAAGGCACATGTGCCTGATATCTGCAGTTATTTATAAATCATGTTCTTTGAATGTTTGAAGTGTTAAAGAATGCTGTCCAGGAAGAACGCTATTTCTTTTATGTTGACATATTATGATGAAATTTGAGTATGTAGTATAATAATTTGGCGATTCACAGCTTGTATGCCTTTGGTTAGATTGATGGAGTGAGTCCACATCAAATTTTTTTTTCAAGCATGTGACTGGATGCAAGGCCTGTTATTGTGACATGATATGTTCACCCAGTAGCATTTTCTCAACATTTATTCCCTGTCCACAACCGTTGTGTGTTTTAAAATTGGAATGAAGAAAATACAGAAAAAGACGGATTACATATTACAAGAGGATAGATGTTCCTTTGGCGCATCTATGTTTATTAGCTTGTGTAGGCATTGATCTTTAGTATGCTTGTGTACTATACTACTATGTTTGTGTTTCATCTCTTAAAAGTTAAACTTTTTCTATTCCGTCAACAATTTGATGTAATGTTTTCTTTTTGTACTCAGGGGCATCCTTGCTGCAATTGATACCTTCTCAGATCATGTTTTGGTTGGGGTAATGCATATCTTACTTCCCCATTACTTTGGTTTTTATTGGAACCTTACTGCAGCAACAGTAATTTGATGTTGGTGGATTGGATGTAATGGACATTTTGTTGCAATATGCTATAGAAACATGGATGCATCGTCGTTGTTGCTCACTGTTTTCCTTTGTTTTTTGGTCACCAGACTGAGTTAAATAGTGATTATAACCCTTGTTTTCCTTTATTTTTGGGTGATGAGATTAAATATTAGTCATGAGGCCCTAGTATATTTCTGAAATTTTGTAAAATAATGGTTGTTGCTCTCAATATGTTTGCGTATATGTCAAACAAATATTAATGTTCATTATAATATTTGCAGATTTTCTACTTGATCGGGTTTGGTTTATTTTGCTTGGAAACCCTTTTAAGCCTGTGGGTACTTCAGGTTAGTGCCAGAACCTTCTTTGCTTCTTTAACTGTGAAGACATACGCATACTTCACATCAAAGCACAGACATGCATGCATTTTTGATATATATATATATATATATATATATATATATATATATATATATATATATATATATATATATAGGGGAGGGATACTCTTACTCATGGCCTCTTACTCATATAGTTACCTATGATCCGGGCCCTCCATTAGATCCTGACGTACGGTTCAGATTAGATGGAAAGTTAAAGCAATGGTATCCGCATTAAATGCGGGCTTTTAATACGGGTGTTTAATATGGGCTTTTAATACGGGCATTTAATGCGGACACCATTGCTTTAACTCTCCATCTAATCCGAACCGTACGTCGGGATCTAATGGAGGGCCCAGATCATGGGTAACTATATGAGTAAGAGGCCATTAGTAAGAGTATCCCTCCCCATATATATATATATATATATATATATATATATATATATATATATATATATATATATATATATATATATATATATATATATATATATATATATATAGAGGAATGGGATGCTGCCTATCAAAACAGCATTTTTTGCTGCTTTGAGACATTGTTTGACCATCCTAGAAGTTTTGGAATTTGATGAAATTTGGTGAGGGTGTTGTCTATGGTAAGATGATCATCCTCACAAATTTTCATCAAATTCCAAAACTTCTAGGGGGTTCAAATGGTCGAAGCAAAATCAGTCGTCTGCAGTCACCGTTAAAATCTGTAGCATTTTGCTTCGACCATTTGACCCTCTTAGAAGTTTTGGAATTTGATGAAAATTTGTGAGGATGATCATCTTACCCTAGACAACACCCTCACCAAATTTTATCAAATTCCAAAACTTCTAGGATGGTCAAACAATGTCTCAAAGCAGCAAAAATGCTGTTTTGATAGGCAGCATCCCATTCCTCATATATATATATATATATATATATATATATATATATATATATATATATATATATATATATATATATATATATATTAAAACTTTATTTGGGTTGTTATGTACTGAATGTTGTTCTGGCTCTAACTGTATGGGGTTATGCAGTACAAGGAACTTCTAGTTCCAGTTACTGTGGGCTATCACCAAAGGGATGGATGAGGAATTGTTATCTTTGCTACATAAGCAAGTGCTACTTGGGAGACGTGGTGACATAGGTTTTAAGAATAAAACATATATTTCTATGACCAAAGGCTTCAGTGACTCAACAAATAAGAATTTATGATTATCATACTGATATTTATGATCAAGAGTCATATGACAACATTCCTAATTAAGCATTAACATAGAAATGGAAATGATAATAATAACTAAAATCGATAGCATAATTATGCTATTTAGTAATTGAGAGGAGAAATTTAAGCATTATTAACAGGAGGGTTAATGTAGATAGCACACAAAAGAGTAAATATTGCTATATTTTACTAGTATATTATAAATTCTAAATCAGACATTCAACGCAAACGTAAATTAATGTGCATTAATAAAGAAAAAAGAGATGAGAAGGTTGATAAGGGAAAAAGGGGCAATCCCTACAATATCTAGTCTTTGTTTGAACTATTGGGTCCTCTCTTTGCATCTTACCTCGGAGGACATTTTATGGTTTGCCTGTTTCCAATTGTGGGATGTTACTTACTAGTCCACCTGAGGGGTCAAATCATTACTCAGGCCAGTTTATTATTATTATTATTATTATTATTTTGAATTTATATTTCCTAATCTTGTTATACACACACACGGAGAGCGTAGAGAGATCAATCGAGATAGTAGAGAAATAAGAGGGCTATGGTGCCTTGGTGCACGCGCGCGCACGCATACACGAAGAGAGTGAATTGATTCTGGCATGTCGTACATGATTCACAACATAACTCATACATATTCGCACTCCCAAGGAAAAGAAGGGGAACAAAAAATCTAGAGGGGGGAGGGTTATGCTGCCCTAGGGCTCCTGCACTCCAACGCCACACGTACGGTGCACACATGCTCCCATGCTCCGGAAGCAAAGTTTTAAATGTCAATTTTGATTTTGATTTCGATTTTGGAAGGTCAAAAAAAAAATTTGTCGGATTTTGGTAAAACGTCGGTGGAAATTTCTTAATTTTGAGGAAAAAATTCAATGGAAATATCAGAATTTTTTGGTCCATTTCGGTATTTGTCGGTCGGTTTTGGTGAAATGTTGATCAAATAGAGCACAACACATGGCAATACAAGGTATCCCGTGAAACAAAAGCTAAAGGAAAGTAATTGATTTAGCCCTCCCACATGGCTTGTCAGTCAATGATGTCAATCATATTGGCCACTTGGCCAATTTAATTGAAAATAGGGTATTGCAAGGTATAATGCAGCTCAAGGGCATGTGCATCCTGTGAAAACAAGTAATGGCCCCCCACATTAATGATGCCCATCATGTGAATTAACAGAAAAAAATGCATGACAGATTGTGTCGACATTTTCACCGACAAATTGTATTGTTGACAATTCCTAGCATTTTTGTGCCGAGGCCTTGAAAAACCCATTCCATGTCATGGAGAGAGAGTATAGAGAGAGACCTAAAGACAGGGTAGGGGTTGTGCTGCCCTAAAGCTCACACTCATTCTCACTAAGAAAGAGAAGTCTAGAGAGAGAGGGGGGGAGGGGTTCTGTTAGGGTTGAAACTTGGGTGGGTTGGGTTGTGTTGGATTGGTGCTCAGCCCTAACCCAACCCAAAGTTGGTATACCTCCACACCAACCCTAACCAAATCAAACCTTGGGTTGGAATTTCTCAACCCTATAGAACCCCAAGTGGGTTCGTCGGATTGATGGGGCCATCGTATTTCAATACATTAGTTTTTTTTGTTTGTATGTTTAGATCTTTATGTATGTTGTTATTTCTCAAAAAAAAACTTCATTCATTGAGGAAAAGGGCTAAAATGCATGACAACTACTCAATTAGCATTTAATCATATTATATTTCACTGAAAAAACTATCGAGAAACTCTAGTGTATAAGGTTCATTTAAAGAGACTCTTTAGAAAGATTTAGTAGTTTTATACTTTTCTCTCCACCTTTTTTCTATAATACAAGTCATAAACCTATTTAAATAAAGACTTCTAAACCAACCTCATAAAATATAAATTATATAATATGTATATAGGAATCAGAATTGGGTTGGGTTGGGTTGGGTTAGTCAACTTGGGCCCTCAATCCGAGCTCTTCCAAATATTAATAGGGTTAACATTTTCTAAACCCAACCCAAGCACAGAGACGATATGCATCTGCCCTAACCCGGCCTAATGTCGGGTTAAACACGGGTTGGTCGAGTTCGATATGTCCAAGTTTCAGTCCTAGGTTTTGTTGCCCTAGGGGCTCCCCAATCCAGACGTGCTCACCATGAGAGGGGAGATCTAAAGAGTCCTAGATAAAGTGGAGGGATTATGTTGCCATGTGGGTTCACCGAAACTCATTTACATCCTCACCGAAACTCACTGACATCCTCACATATCGACTCACTGGCTTATAAGTACACACACATGCACACATACTCATGTATGAACACGCGCGCGTGCATGCAGACACACACGCATGCGTCTACTCATGCACACACAAACGTGCATACTTCCTCATATATGTTCCTATGTATGAACACATACATATGCATGTGCACATGCAAATATGCATGTAAACTTGTGTGCGCACACATCTATACACACCCTACATGTGCATATCCACATGTGTGCATGCATGTATACACCACCTCCATTATTATTCTCATCATCATCATCAGTTGGGAGGCATCATCAGTGGTTGGCCTGTAGCTACAAGCTGCGACTGACTGCTGTGCAACTTGCAAGCACGTGCTTGAGGTTGCGTTGATACCAGTTACTAGGCTTGTAGTCGTTGGTGAAGGGATTGAAGAGAGGCAGAAAAGCTGTCGAGTTGGTGAATCTGAGAGAGAATGTTAGGGAAGCTGTGGTTGTGGTGGCGATCGGTTGAAGTTACCTCATTGCCTGACCCAATTACTTAATGGATCTGGTCCAATTTCAGATTGGTCTAACTTTTATAAGCGTGAACTTTTTTTTTTGAAGGGCAAACATAACGTGTTGCATCCAAATTCCACCAAACTAGACATGGTATGCTATCTCATAGGTCATCTATTGGTTTTCCTCCTTCGCCCTTTTCCTTCGTGCAATGAAACAAGCCTAAAAAATAGGTTCTTCCGACAAACTTAGTAGACATACACCCCCTTCTTTCCTCTCATTAAGGCCATCCTGTTTTTAGCCTTTAATTTGAAAAGCTTGCCCTCCCTTAACCTTTTCTCTCAACTCTGGAAGTTCAAATACACTCCATTCATTAAGTAGTTACCATAAGTTCTGTATTCGGAACTAATAAAAAGAATTTTGATACATTCGAAAAATATTAAAGGCCTAGATCCAACTATAGGTCTTTTGATTCACTATGCATGGTGCTCCATGGTTGCATGGATCTGTATCAATTTCGTTCTCTGTGTCATATTTTTTGTTGGATTCATCTTAGTTCCATTATGCTCTTTTTACTCCCGTAGGGTCTAGGAGCCTTGTCTCCCACACTTTAGGATTCGGGTGCTTGAGTTTTGGTCTATTTGAGAATCTTGCCATTTTAGGTGCTCTTTCGAATCTTGAGACATTTTAATGTTTCGTGTTCCTATTTCTGTTATTACATAAGCAGCTGGTAAGACAAAATGTGTACATCTATTAAAAGAAAGATCTTTTGTAAAAACGTGCTCTATAGAAGATGGAGTAAAACAAATCATTCCATATGATTTGGACTAAGAACTGAAATTATTTTAGAAGAGAAATGCTAATGTACTTCAAGTTTGTGGTGAAGCCGTTTTTTATTCGACTATATTATAGATAAAAACAAACTTTTCTACGGAGTCGTTTATCATTCTTGAGGTAACATGATCTAAACTTAATTGAGGATTGATTAGTTTAAAGGGAAGAATAATGATCAGTCTTGCTGAGGATATTGACCATATTATAGACAAAAGCATACTTCTCCGGACTCACTTTGGTTCAACGGAATCACTCCGAGGGTTCTTCGAATCACACGAAGGAGAAATAATTACCGAAGCAAAGCTTTTTATTGGTCAAAACATTATTTTAAAAGAGAGGGCTTTGGGGTTTTTTTATAAGCCTCCAAATCATACAAAAAGCGTATTGGACTTGCAAATCAACAAAGTAAAGGACTATGACACCTAAAACCAGTCATACTACCCTTATAAGTTTGGTTTTGGAATTTAGGCTAATTAAAAGGATGAAAATATAATTAAATGCCCATATAAATAAAAAAAACACTAATAAAAATAGAAAAGAGACTACTCTAGGTGAATCTACTACTTTGAATTTGCCTGCGCCTTCATAAATCAGATCCGACGACTTCTTCGATGTAAAGTATTGATATGATAAATCTGACAATAGATAGTTGTCTTTGGGAAGATCCAACAATGGAAACATACGATCTAAATGATCCAATGGTGAAAACTCATCATTTGTTCTCTGCGTGTGCTCAGATCCTCATCATTTTCATTATGATCACAATCATTCCATTCTTGACTAAATTATCTCTAATAGTCCGACCCAAGATCATTTTTTTGTGTTCACAATTTCATTTGCAACGTTGAAGTTTGAATCGTTGCTTAAAAGAGTCGCTTAATTACCTGTGTAGCTTCTCATGCAGCTATCAGTCATTGAGTGCGCTAGTAATTGATGCATAACTGTTGATTTTTAGAGCATCTCTAGCAGATGACTCATATGCTTATGTACTTTGCATAGCCAAAGAATCGCCAACTCAGCTTATACATAAGATGAAAAAAAAGAACTCCAGTAGATGACCCATATGATGTTTTTACAGAAACACCAAGGGCAAAGATTAATAGCCTCTGGTTTAAAGATTCAGGCCAGTAGGCTAGCTTCGTTCGATCACCATCCCTTTCTCGCGTCGCCATGTGTCATTTGGGTCTGCAAAACCATCTGTAAATATGCAAATGAGTTTGCATAAAAACTATGGGGACCACACATATGGGGCTTCCGCTGGAGCCTTGGATTGGGGTGATATTATCCATATTCGAGTGGGGCCCATCGGATGGGTCGTTCGTTGGAGATGCTCTTACAATGATCTGAAATGTGCTGCTCTGAACCTACTCAATGATTTGTACTAAACTTATTATAATCCATTTAATTTTAGTTGTTTGGGGATAATGTACATACATAATTAATTATAACCACATTCTTCAAGCCGGCGTTGTCACCGTGTATGTGTGGTCGGCTTTATGAATCCTTCGCCAGTCATTCTTGTTAACGATTGTTAAGTGCTATTTCCATTGTCACGGCTAGCTTTTCCATATCTTTTCTAACTACTACTATCAATCTTATATTAGGAATTCCCCTCCTCTTCCTTGATCCCTTCACATGAATCTGAGACCCTCTCCTTCCTTGTAGGGTTCGCCTTTGCTTTCCGTTGTACACGTCCACAAATAGAAAGTTATAATATTTTATATTTTACGGCCAAGGCATTTGTCGTTTTTGCCTCTTAGGAGAACTAATATGGAACATAGTTGAAGCCTTGCAATAAATCTCTACTCATATACCTATAAAAGTCCAGCCATACGATGCTACCGATGAAGGTCGGTTATCCAGACTTATTGACTACCGATGTGGCCTTTTTATCCATTTATTTCATTTTTCTTGAATTATTAGGCAGCACTACACTTGTTATCTGTAAAACAGAATGAAAATCAGGATCTTTTTTTTTTTTTTTCATTATCCGTTTTTTTTTTCTTAATATAATGGCTATTATTTGGCAGGCATCATGGATATTTGGGATCTTGT
Organism: Chamaelirium japonicum; assembly: GCA_947650365.1. Taxonomy (NCBI): domain Eukaryota; kingdom Viridiplantae; phylum Streptophyta; class Magnoliopsida; order Liliales; family Melanthiaceae; genus Chamaelirium; species Chamaelirium japonicum. The sequence goes on from OX393550.1 coordinate 56,681,061, forward strand.
GTTCTCTCCAAATTACTGAATCTATTTTTTTTTAAAAAAATAAGATCCAACATGCATAATATGCTGCTTACACTTGGGCTGTTTTTGGTCTCTTGCAGAAAGTCTACATCTACTTCAGAGGGCACAAGTGAAGGAAGCTGCCGGCGGCTGCAGAACTCCCATCCAATTTTTTTTCTTTCTTTTCTTCTTTCTATCTTACCTGATTGTGTTTATTAAAAGATAGCCGGGTATAGTTTGCATATCGATTGACAATGCGAGATGATTTAATCCTTTCGATTTTTCCTGTTGATTTTTATTTTTCTGAAAAGATTTTGCCTGCAAAGTAAACCGCAATGAATACCCAGTTGGTGAAGTAACCACAAAATAATTGAGAAGTGAAAAAAGGTGGCGGCAGAAGATGTACCCTTTAAGAATATAGCTTATTGGTCCCACAACACACAAGGCATGGGGACATTTTGAGAGAGTTCAGATCTCCAGTCGGGCCCGGTTGGTGGGCCTGCCGTGCATCACAGCCGCATGATGGCAGGCGACCCGAAAGTGAATCATACTCCAAATCTGACAAAGGACTGGAGTGCTCTGTATCAGATTGAGTTTTTACTTAAATTTAAACTTAGGTTTGAGTAAAAAATTTGAGTGAGGGCTGGAGATGCTCTTAGTCGACTTGATAGGCCCGATTTAGCTTTGAGGATCGCAAGGTCACCCTAGTCTTTGGAGGAGATTGTGGGGTAACAGACGTCATCACACCCGCTTGTACCGCACAGCCTTCCGGTGAAAAGATAGAATGGCAGCATGCGCAGCACCCCCATAGTAGACTGGGGGGGAGCCCCGATCACCGGAGAAGATCCTGCATAACATGTAGCTGCTTTCCTTGAGAGTTGAGAGGGAAATATCAAATTTCATATCATGGCTGCTTTCCTTGGTAATTTACTTTGCCAATGAATTGGTAAAATTTGAAGGAAAAAACACATCATATCATGGCTGATTTCCTAGAGAGAGAAACACCAAAGTTCCCAATGACCGACCGTTCCGACCAACGATCATTATAACTGAAAATACATCAAGAATGCCCACTGGAATGATGTATCCCAAGATTTGGCTGTCGATTTGATGAAATCATCATATAAAACATGCTTAGCCCCGCTATCGAGCCCCTTCACTACATCCTGGAAACCCCATGGCTGCTTCTCAGTAGCCTTCTCAGTGTCTTCCCAGCTGCGGATTTCGGGATCGAATCCACGAACACCACCCTCCTCACCTTCTTGTATGGAGCAACCTGTAGGAAAAAAAAAAATCCTCTGACGAAGAACAAGAGAAGCAAAAGACTAGTGGTTCAGATGATGAAGACGCCATAATTAAGACAGGATTCAACCATAGGCTCTCATACTGCTCTTTCCCTCTAAAGTGATTTTAAAATTTAGGGTAAATTACAATTTACCCCCTGAGGTTTAGTACAAAATCACTTAACCCCCCTGAAGTTTTCTTGTTCAAAATCCGTCCGTATTGTTTTAACCGTTGGCACTATATATATCTACCCCCTTCTGTCAACTTGTACATTTCCTTTATCGGTAATTTCCATATCCATATCATCTAAACTGAATTGAAGGGGCGGGGGGGGGGGGGGGGGGGGGGGGGGGGAATGTAGTTTATTAACTTGAGGGGGGTAAAGTGTCATTTACCCTAAAATTTATTAAAAATAATAAATACTAGAAATTGCAATTTCCTTGAATCTAATATATTTAGTACAAACCTAGTAAGTTCTCAATGGTGAAGATGAATTACCTGCTTAGCTACATATTGAACAACTTCCGCAGAGGAAAGCGCACACCCGGGCCTGCGGACTATGAACGCCACAGGTATCTCGCCTGCTTCCTCGTCTTCGCAGCTAGAAAAGAAGGGAAGCAAATGAGGATGGAGGAGAGGCAAGGAAAATCAGGTTAAAGAACCGCTCATGTCGCCAATAATTAAGCATCGGAACTTACGACGTTACAGCAACATCAAGAATCTCAGGATGGTTAATCAATAGGGCTTCTAAATCAGCTGGAGCTATCTGCATTTGAAATGTGATCTCACTTAGAAAAATGATATATTCGAGGCCATATTACAATCTTAAAAAAAAAAACTCAAAAATGGGTTCAGGTTAGGTCCTTTTAATAATTATTATTCTCTCTCATGGGTTTAGTTACATGCAGTTCAAAAACTCGAAACTCAGACTCGACTAGAAAACCAGCCGATCGAGTCGAGTAAACCCGGTCCGACTCATCCAAATAACTCGACAGAAACCTGGCAGAGTAGAGTTGACTCGGTCTGACTCAGCCGAGTCTTACCGAGTTTTAAAACAGTGGTAATGTGTAGTTTTATGGTCTTTTACTCCTCTTCACATGAGAAATAGAATCTTGGTTGGTCATAGATACCTGAAATCCCTTGTACTTAATTGTGTCTTTCAAGCGATCCAATATAAATAAGTATCCGTCTTGGTCAAAGTACGTGAGATCACCTGTCCTCAACCATCCATCTTTATCAATGGCTGACGATGTTGCATCCTCATCGTCTAGGTATCCTGCGAAGATTCATCATTCGATTCCTTATACAGATTAGATAAAGGTTTGAATCGCGGGATGAACACAATTATAAACACTGCGAAGATTCATCAATCGTTTCTTTAATATTGATTAGCTAAAATTTTGAATTGCATGATGAATTCAAATATAGTTTAATTTTTTAGAGTGATTACCGAAAGCTTGCTACGTGCATAAGCAGCAAGCATGTTGCATTTTTTGAGACATGCAAAGTTTTGGTTGATTGAAATACATTAAATATAAATAGCTAATTTATCCAAAACAAAACATCCCCAATGAAAGAATTAAGAAGCGGCTTGAAGTTGTGGCATACTCAACAATGGAAGCTTGGGAATCATACCAACTTTATGGATCTCTTATAATAACCATAGTAATCATAAGTTCCACACCATAGGGAATGAGTCAGCAGATAATAGTAAGCCCGCTATGTTATCAATCTCCGTGCTCAATGTGAGTCACAAGATTATCCAGCAGGAACCATGGATCATGCCCAAGGTTTGAAATTTCGATTTCGACCAATATTTCAACACTGGGGATATGGAAATATTCCGACAGTGTGAAAATATTGCACTTTTTCAAAATTTTTAAATAAACTTTCAACAATAAAAAAAACCAAGCATAGATACACACATTAAAAACTTAATATCAAATCTGTATATTATCATGGGGTGTGGAGCTCTACATAGCATGAATTTCTACGAATGTGGTGTAGCAGCATACCAGTCTAAGCATAGAAATGATCGAAATATTGTTTTTGAAAATGAAATTTGATCATACAAAGTTGTAGACCTACAAAATATCTACAATAAATCCAAAAATCAACTAATCACATCAACATTAAGACCTCAATCTTTTGATTTTTCAATAAACCCTAAAATTTTTAAAGGTAAGTATGATAAATTCAGTGATTGATCCTAAAATCTGGTGTAAGAATATCAAGTTTTGATAGATTTGATGTTTTTACACCATCATGTTGTCAATTAACCAAATAGGAACAGATTATTTGAAAGAAATGAAAGATTTGCCATTTTCAAATTGTTGCCAAAGATGGTTTTGATCAATTGAACGAATGATTTAATGTGTTTTTCGTCAATTTGATCTCCCCAGAATGGTGTTATATCAATAATCTAGCACACAATAAACTTTGAATAAACAACAATCACTTGCAACAAAATGTTCCATAGAAAAATGTGATAAAGATGTCTGAAATTGGAGCACAAGTAAGCCCAAGAAAATCATAGGTTGGTAAACAATAGGAGGTGGGGGGAGGGGCTGAGGCTTACCAAACCATTAAGAATGATTCAAAGAAAGAAATCTCAACCAAGATCCAATGGACAGAGTAGAAGTCAAGATAACTAGACATTACTAACTTCCTACTGTCGAAGATTTGTAATAAGGTGACACGAGGATCCAAAAACAAAAAATTTAAAAGGCCAAATAACCCTTCTAGAATTGGTCAACCTCTAATGGATCCTAAAGGATCAAGGTTGGACGAAACAGTGTCCCAAGCACCGTTCGTCCACAAGATGGCATTGAATATGAAGATTTCAGACACCATTAAAAAATATGGATCTCATCCATGGGAACAGGTGTAGTGGCTACAAGATGTGATACATAAGTAGAAACATCTTACCAGGGTTGAAAAGGTATAGGGGCATCCAAGGTTCTAAAAAGCGCTAGGCGCTAGTCGGGCGGTGGGGGGCCGCCTAGCTCCTAGGCTAGGTATTTTGCATTTTTTAAAATTATTTTAATTGTTATTTTGATATTATATAATAATATCAAAATATTTAGAAATTAATATAAGTTCAAGATTATCCCAAACCATTATTTTAAAGAACAAGTATATAACCATAATTCAAGATTGAGTGATTAACAAGAACAAAAACAAACATGGTCCGCCTGGCCAGCCTGAGCCTGCCTAGGCGGCCGCCTTGCCCTGCCTAACTCCGTCTGGGAGCTTGGCTGCTTTTATGGAGCGCCTAGGGCCTAGACGAGGCGGTGGGGGGCCGCCTAGCTCCTAGGCGGCCGCCTGGGCCGCTTTTTAGAACATTGGGGGCATCAACTGAAACATGCCTTTGGATGTTGCGATAAGATTTTGTGTTGTTCAATGGAAGTTGGCTCATCCTACAAATACAACAGGTTTCAAGCTAACCATCATACTCCTCAATGGCCATCGTCAAACCAATATAATGGGGATGATGATGAGGATGGCAAGGATCTTGTAAGAGGGTGATGTTTGAGATGAGAGGAGGATAAGCTTCAAATATAGATGATTTGTTATCAACATAATGTAGACCCTGGCTTGGAGCCAAAGTTACTAAGTCGGAAGTGGGGAAAAAGTCTGCTAGGGTAGAAAGTGGGAAAATTCGGTAAAAAGTTCGAAAAAATGAGGAGTTTTTTTATAACATTTGATATAAATGTTCCAACATATTTTTCAGCAATATGTCATTTTTATGCATAACTAATATTAGTATGTTATGACTATAATAAGCAAAACGCTAATTACAAATAAACAACGCATACTCGTTAAGGATAAGTAACAAAGTTACTATGCATGTACAATTGTACAAGTAAAGAATACATTAACAAGAACTAAACAAGTAGAGAGTTTAAAGACCACATTCTCAACAATAAGAACTAAGCAATTAGAGAGTATAAAGATCACATTAATAACAAGAACTAAGCAAGTAAAGAGTCTAAAAACCACATTAACAATAAGAACTAAGTAAGTAAGACCACATTAGGACAATGACAATAAGCTAATTAAGAAAGTACCAATAAAGAACACATTAACAAAAATGATTAAAACGCAAACTCGTTAAGCAAAAAATGATTAAAAGGATTAAAACATGATCTTTGCTTTCTTCCCTTAGTAATTTTTTATTGGTTAAGTCGTGTTCTTTGAAAAAATAGGACTGACTTGGTAATGTTGATTGGAGCTTCTAGTAGGATAATCAATTGTTTGAACCTGATTGATGATGGGATCTTCCTCCATTAATTTGGAGGGTTTGTATTATTATGAGTTTCTTTATGAAATCAATTTGATTCTCGGAAAATTTATTGAGGGTGACTTCATGGATGAGAAAAGTTTTTGCAACCATGAAATCTTTAATTAGAGATTTTAAAGATTATGCATATCCCTTCTCTATGTTCTGCACGAATAACTCTTTTATCAAGATGTCGTAGACATCTTATTGTACCTCGAGATAGTTTCCCTTTCAAATGGTATGTGTGAAGGTTTGGACCATAAAGTGGAAGATAAATATTGATCCAAATGCATGTAATATAATATGATTAACGCACACAAAATGTAATTGCAATGCATGAATAGTTCCTGATTATATGATGTGAATCAATTCTCCTAATAGGTGTAAATTCTGATAAGTTATCAATTTGAGGCAGGATGAGTCAAAAACCTTTATGTAAGCATAACTTGAAACGCACGACCATTTGAGGCATGTAGGCATTTGTCAAGAGGCTAACTTCAAAACTTACGAAATCGTATTTTATAACTTTTATATCAAGGTTAGCGTTTTCCTGGTCAAAAAATAATTTAAATTCTGAAAATGGGATTAGGTTTGAATTTATGTCATGTCATTAATTTATCTTTATAGGTTGAGTGTAATAGGTTGGAAGGGAACTTGTTGGTGAGTTTCCCTTTCTGGTTTTAAGTGTTATAGGTTGGAAGGGAACTTGTTGGTGAGTTTCCCTTTCTGGTTTCAAGTGTAATAGGTTGGAAGGGAACTAGTTGGTGAGTTTCCCTTTCAGGTTTTGGATTTATTTAGTGACAAGATTAGTCTCACCCAAAAATTTATTAGGTTATCAAGAAAGATTACAAAGGTATAAAACACACCAATGCTTTAGAGAGAACACAAGGAACAACCCAATATCCTCAAAAGTCATTAGCCAAACATTAGATGCATGGGTTGCTACAGTTCATGAGCCCAAGAGATGATACCTTTCATGATACCTGGCCCGCGTAGCCATAGCTCACCACTTCTACCAGGTGGCAAACAACACCCAGTCTTCCAATCAACCACTCTGGCTTGCATGTTTGGAGCTAATAGTCCAGCTGAAGTGTACTTACTCCATTTCCCAATATTTAAACCCCGAGCTCCTACTGCAGTAGATTCTGTCAAGCCATAGCCCTGTAAAGGAGATCACCAACATTTAGATGCCGCGGTGAGATCCACTTCACACACACAAAAAAAAAGATCTTGGTCGTCGTCCATCTTGGTTTTTCCCTCCAAAGAGTCTTGGCTATTGGCTCTTCGCTATTGGATCTTGAACGACACAACAAGTTTCATGATCCTAATCAAACAGTAAATAATATTTCTATGAGCAGTTAAGCCCGTAGTACAAGATCTTTTGTTAATCCATAAATGAAACGAACAACATCCGGAAAGGATAAGTCACAGGTTGGTTAAAATTAAACTACGCAAAACAATGAGGCGATATTACTTGGAGAAACAGCTCCATAAGATCTGAATTCGCTAATGACTTCTAACTTGGATCTTCTAGTAGTAGATAACTTTACTACTGATCTTTAAGAAAACCACATGCATAAGTTTGTTACCCATGCACTTGCTCAAGAAACTGAAGTGAAAATTTGATTTCCACACCAACAATCACCTTTAAAACATTATTTAATGTTAGCATGGGTTATCATCATCATCAAAGTCTTGTCCCATCAAGGTGGGGTTGACTGAAAAGCACTACTCCAACTAGGCTTAAAAAAACTATGACAAGAATTATCCGATCCCTTGTCCATTAAGCCAAGAGAGGGGGCCTGCCAAGAAGCCTAAATGCTAGTTGGTGGGTGAGCTCGACTCTGTTCCTGTAACAAAAACGGCTAGTAAGAGTAGCACCCAAGCCCATGCGATGTGGAATCAGTTGCCACGATCCACCGACTACCCACTAATGACCAAAGTGCCCTTGTACATCGTGGCCGCTAATTCCGCATCGAACAGGCCTGGGCACTACCATCCACTTACTAGTCCTTGGTGGGTAGGGAGACCAACCTTATTGGTTGCACAACATAGGCTCATGCTACCAAGGAGCAACCCTCCAAGGTCCCCCTAGACTAGAAAAGAAGACGATGAGGTAGAAGGCACGCTTTTGTTGTTATTGAGTATGAGTTATCATTGGAATTTCTACCTATAAGCTCTCAAATAACTAAAAGAAACATGTGGAAATATAGTGTTTTTCAAGATGACACAAAGCTCTGGATATTCTCGTAAATAAATATAAACATGTAGAAAATATAAACTCTAGGATATTTTCTAGGATATACAGAAAGCCCTGCTGTCAACCTAACGTCAACCCTCTAAGAGCAACTCCAACCCATGGCTTCAAAATGAAGGCATACCATGGGTGTCAAAGGGAATATGCCCTTTTGAAGGATGCACCATCTCCAACCGGTGCTCCTTCATTCTTGTCCCCTAAAATAAAATATAATTATTCTAAATACAGAAGGCCAATTATATAAATATAAAATGTACTTGAAATTTGCTTAACATTGATCTTATTTAAAAGGTATTGTTGAGACATTTCCAACGATACCAATTTTATAAAATTGGGATTAATATATATTAAGATATGTCAATTTAACGTACACGAGCATTTTATCTACAAAAGGATATAAAGGGAATAGCTCAAATGCTATATAATCATAAAAGTGTAAAATGGGATTTATAAAATAATGATCAATGTTTTTAAGGAGCAAATTTCACTCTTCATATTTGAAGACCCGAAACCCCGTCTTTATTTTGAAGGTGGGAAATGAAGACCGGTTGGAGCTCGTCCCATCTTCAAAACGAAGATATCAAGGCCGGCTGGAGATTCTCTAACATAAAATCTTGTCCCATTAAGGTGGGGTTGACTGAAACGCACAACTCCAACTAGGCTAAAATAAGGCACAAGAATTTTCTTGATTTGTTGTCAACTTGGCATTGACCCTTTAACATTACGACAAGAGAGGGGCCTGCCAAGAAACCTAAAAGCTAGTTGGTGGGTGGACCCCACTCTGTTCTTGTCACAAAAACCGACCCGTAAGTGGTCCGTACCGCGCCCAAGCCCGTGCTATGTGGAATCGGTGGCCATGATGCACGGGCTGCCCACTAGTGACAAAAGTGCCCTTGGGCATCGTGGTCGTTGATTGTGCATCGCACGGGCCTGACCGCCACCGGTCACTTACTAGCCCTTGGTGGCTAGGGAGACCATCCTAATTGGTTGCACAATATAGGCTCATTCTACCAAGGAACAACCCTCCAAAGTTCCCCTAGACTAGAAACGAAGATTGCATAGATTTCAGGAACACGACACCGACTCCTCCCGACGAGGACGAAACAATCATGTGCATGCCCTCGACTGGATACATAAACCAATTCCCATGGAGTGAGATCTGGAGCAACTAAGTAGAGAATTAATTTAAAGACTGAAATGAAATGTAGAACCCAAACTTTCATTCAATAAAAAATTATAGACCACTAAAGTATTAGTCTAAACAAATGAGAGGGATTAGCAATGGATTAAGGAGATGTCCATCACCTGAATCAAATCCACATGGGGAAAGGTCTTGACGAAATCCTGAATCAGTTTTCTGGTGAGAGGAGCAGCTCCACAGGAGACCTGCCTCAAAGACCTCAGATCACAGCCGCCGGCGCCGGCGGCACCTTTGGCCCTGATAAGGGCCGCCATTATCGGCGGCACGACGGGGAAATGGGTAACCTCGTACCTCTCGATCGCCCGCACCATGGCCTCGACGTCGAACCTCCTCATCACCACAACCATTGATCCCAAAGCCAGGAGCCCCACCGCGAGGAGCGAGAGGCCGTAGACGTGGAACATGGGTATGGAGGCGAGATACACATTCTCGGAGCTCAGGCCGGGGTACTGCGAGGCCTCGAACCGAACGAAAAGCTCCACCACGGCTATCAGATTCCCGTGCGTTATCACCGCCCCCTTGCTCAGCCCGGAGGTGCCGGACGAGTAGAGTATGGCCGCCGTGTCCGCCTGCCGGATCGCGGGGCTGGGGGCGTGGTTCGGATTGCTGGCAAGGAGCTCGTTGAAATGGGAGAATTCCCCCGACGCGGAGTCCGGGTTTTCGGGGACCGCTACCACCGGAATCCCCAACCCATCCAGTTTCCCGACTTGGTCGGAGGAGGTGAAGGCCATGACTACCTTGCAACCGGCTATCCGTTTCTCGACCTCGTCCGGGCTGCTGAGGACATTCATGGTGGTGGCGACGGCGCCGACGGAGAGGACGCCCAAGAACAGGACGGGGAAGAGGATGCTGTTCGGGAGAAGGATCAGGACCACCTGACCGGCGGAGAGACCGATCCGGTGGAGCCCGGAGGCCATGGATCCGACCATGGCGCGGAGCTCCCGGTACGATATCGAGGAGCCGGAAGCGGCGTCGACGAGGGCGGTGAGGCCCTGGTGGTCGTGGGAGAAGAGGAAGGAGGGCAGGTCCTGGAACGGGTCTTCGGGGAGGGACCTCGGGGGGTGCCTGCTGTGGTAGATTCCGGTCTCCGGCGAGAACCAGCCGGGGGTTTTGCTCGGGCTTGGAGAAGGGCGGTTCGTTAAGGCTCCCTCCATTAGTGTTTTGTGGGGGTGGAGGAAGGGAGAGGGAGATCGAAGGTGTTCAGCTCAAGCGTTTGAGGAAATGCCCTCTGCTCGTGAGGAAAGAAAATAGCCGTTTGTTGCCTTTCGACTGCATGGATTTAAACATTGCCGGCGAGCTTGATCCTCAAGCCTGCGCGATTCTCAAAAAGAATAAAAGAACAAAAAAAAAAGCTGGGCTGCAACGTCGCATGCGGTCGGTCCTACGGGAAAAGTTGGGTAACCGGAAGGGCACTACTCTCGGCTGCTCTGCGTCGAGCAGGAAACCTCCTGCTTGGGCTGTGGTGGCAGCAATTGGTAGGTCCTAAATGTGGGACCCCACGGACATGGGGCCCACAATCAGGGCAATGAGTATTGTTGGCCCTCCATGGCAATGGCAAGGGTGAGACTCAGTCTCTGATGATTTCGGGAGCAACATATGACCTTGGGATCGCACCACCCTTGACCGCCGCCCACCACCTGCCACCATCACCCGCTGCATCTGGCCACCACCCGTCACTGGTGGTAATGGTGGCCGGTTGTTTCATGGGTGGTTGCCGGCGGGCGGGGACGACGGCCATCCGGTAACGATAGGTGATGGGAGGTGGCCGGAGGTGGTGGCATTCCTTCTTGGGTTCATTTCATGATCATAGATCGTGACCTAGTTTTTGGATCGCCACCTGTCACTTCCCAAATGGTCCGAGACCGATATGGGAGATGATTATTAGAGAGAGGAATCGAACCCTCCCAAATTAAGACCGTCATTGTAGCCAACCCCACAGTTAAGGCCCATCATTGTAGCCAAATATGGTTCAAAACGAATGGTGGTAGATGAGTTCAGATCTCCTACGGCCAGCCTTTTGCCCCCATTTCTCTGCCACATCCTCCGCCCCCTAAGTCACAGCCGTCCGTTGCACCCATACCCGATCGGTGTATCCTACTCAGCCCCAACTGGCAGGCAAAGGGACGGCAGTGATCTGATACAAGCTGAAGCCTATGTCGCAGGGCCAATCACTGTCGTCCTTTTGCCTGCCAGTTGGGGATGAGTGCGATGCACCATTCAGGTATAGGTGCAAGGGACGATTGTGACTTTAGGGCAGACTATGGGGCAAAAGATTTGGATTCCTCGGTCGATGTGCCCAACATGAATCACAGTCGCTATTTTTCCACTTTTGGATAACTGCCTCAGTGCGATTGTGATGCGAGCCGGGCCCATCGGCTGAAACTGAACTCGGAGTAGATTTAATACCCTATATAAAAAGGGAGAGCACCCGGTAAGAAAATTTAAATACGAATGACTTAAAATAGTCGCCCCGAGCTACGCTACCATCGTCGTTCAGGGTCCACCCACGAACACCTATCTCGGTCGTCGGATCAGTCAGCCCTTGTGATGGGAGCCCCTAGGGTTCACCAAGTAATGTATTGATCGCAGCATTCCGAAACCGTCCTTAGTGGAGGCAGAAGATAGGTGTTCTTGGTTGGACCCAGTGGCGAACCCAGGATTTTTCCTCATGTGTGTGTGTGGTGGTGTGTGGGGGGGGGGGGGGACGGGCATACACATTAAAAAGTAATTGATGTTGATGTCTCGAGTCGAAAACTTCAGCAGGCAGCGTGATAACGTCACTACCCTTCTTTCGAGTCCTCAGGGTCCTTAAAAAATTTGGGGCTATAACTGACCGACTCGTCTAAAAGAATCTTAAGGTCAATAAGAAAAACTTGTAGCAGTGCTTGTCTTTGCTCTGCAATCCCTTTTATCTCTTTCTAATATTTTTTCCCCACCAAACCGAAACCTACACTAAAAGTCTTGGTATGAACCCTTGGAGAGCCGAACTCCGTTGGATCAAAACATCTATTCAACTGCCCACAAACACTCACTTAATTAAGTGGCGGATAGAAGGACGGTTTTGCTAGGATGATTTTTCCTACGGATGTTATGTGGGACATCCGAACCGTTCCCTAATATGCAGGAGAAAAGGGAGGAGTCTGATTGAATGTAAAAAGGGTATTAGTACGATGCACAGGTCGTTCCCTAATATAATTGGATGGCTCTCTATTCTACCATGAATGGCCGAGATGGCTCACTTAGCATCCAGAAAAAACAGTCCGCAACAAAATAAAAATTGGACAAATTGGTGGTAGGTCCTTATAACATAAAGCTGTAAAGAGATGCTTTAGTGGTAGGTGTTTCCATTTGGAAAAATATCCATTTTACACCTACATGCAGTTGTATAAGAAAATCACATAAAGAGTAACATTTGCTATAGTGATTTCACTGTTGTAATTTTTTTTTACAACAATAATTATAAAAAAAATAAATAGTACAGTGATTTCTTTATAGCTAATGCTATTATTTATTACCAAAATGTTACTCTTTGCAAAGAGTAGCATTTTAGTAATAAAGAGTAACATTTGCTACAATGATATCATTGTAACAAAAATATAAATTTTTTATAAACAAGATATCTCTATAAAAAAAATTTCTATAGCGATTTCACTATAGCAAAAAATAAAATTTTGATAATAAAGAGTAACATTTGCTACAATGTAGATTGTTACTTTTTGTTGTAGTGAAGAAAAACATTTGTGATTTTAGCAATATTGACAATTTTGTCATTAAAAGGGGGTAAAATTTTAACGGAGGGACTTGTTGTAAATGCATCTTCTTGAGAAGGACCTAGTGCAAAACCATCTTATCAACTGTCCTTTTCACAAAATTGATCTATTGTTAGGAACCTAACACTAAATGCATTGTTAGGAACCTAACACTAAATGCTCAAAAAAAATTCCATATATCAACAGTGGATAAGAGAAGAAGAAATGAGAACCGATGGCTAATTCGGTACTTCATATATTCTTCGTTTTTCATCGGATTTCCGTGATTTCGGAGATGTCGCGATCCTTAGTTAATCTTCTACGAATATCGTCCAGAGTCGAGTAGAAAAGATAAATCCAACACCAACATATAATTGTTGGAATTGAATCCTATTATCAGAGTCGCAGCGGAAGGAAAAGATAGATTCGAGGATCTAATGGTGTATGTTTCATTACCATTTATCTTTCAAACAATCAACATACGAATATATCATCTTAGCATATGTGCGGACACCCTAGAGGCATACTACGATCTACGGAAGACATGCATGCATCTAGTTAGGTGTTTAGAATCATCATACCTTATGGATCTTTGATCTGATGAAAAACGGAACAATGATGAACCACACGTGAATCGCGACGGAAGTTGTCGGATAGCACCTTGTCCTTTGTGAATGGAGAAATCCTCGAAGTCCTATATCTGAGTGCAAGGACTACGAGCCGACGAAGGATTACATTGCTCTTCCTTCTCCTTTCCTTCCTCCTTTATTCCTCTTTCTTCTTCCTCTTTTCCTTGGCCGAAACCACAAAGGGGAGAGCGAGGTAGGGGCTGAATTTTCAAGGAGATGGGAGAGCTTGTATAGGGCCGGTTTCTCCCCCTTATTCCTTCTTATAGGGCCGGTCCCCTACTTGCACAAGCAAGCTAGGGCCGACCCCTATAGGATAGGGATGAGGGGGGAGGGATAAGGCAAGTTGGTTAGGGCTTCCTTTATTCATTAGACACTTTGGACGAAAACGCCCTTATGTCGGCATACCACTTATAAAGAGATAGAGTGAGATAAGCTAGTCGGAATCGAGTTTCGTCAGCGCATATGAGCTCCTGGAATTATTTTGCTTAATTTAAGATCCATATTCAATATGTTCTAAGCCATATTTCAGTATTTAACAAAATACCCCTATGGCCCTTAACATATATGAATTAGATTCTTAGAGTTTGGGCTTGCGCTCCATCGTGCTACTTCGCATCCAACATGTCCGACCAGGTCAGGGAACAATTTCTATATGCAACAACAGGGTGGAAACTTCAGGGTTCAGGATCTCTAGCTCCAACCGGATCCCTGATTAACTGTTCCGGTGACACATCAAAAGTTAAGCTAATCAGTCCTAATCCGATTAAACTGTTTAGCCACCCAGAGTACGACGCGAGTTGAACTTTACTGATCCTAAACTTATGTTACTCTCTCGTAACCCTGTTCTGTACTATACTATGATAATCCTTAGTCCCTACTATTACTGGTGCCATGATTCGACTCGGGCGGTAAGAAGCACCGTCAGATCCCGATCGATCATCTATTAAGATTTGAAGACATATCATCTATAACACCACATATCTTCTGGTGCTATGCCTAGCATCCGGAACGTCGTTAGTCATACTGATAACCACCAGACCTGGGTTAATTGTATGGATAGATTGACTCAACAAAATGCACCCATCCAATACTGGACGTCGGATAACTTGTAGGGATTGCATGCCACTCTAGCGCCAGCCGGGTAACTCAATGTACCGTGGTATTAGATTATGGTATGTCTACACACGTTTGCACATCAAAGCACCACTAAACTAGTTGACTCAGTGTACATGGTCCCTCAGGGTTAAGGACATATTATCTATAGTAATAAGACAGTTTATGCACCAGTGTCTGAATCACTAAACTGTGCACCGTCTTGGTTCCTATTCAACATGATCATCGTGCTTGGTCAAGTGAATAGAAATCCCTTGTTCCCGTGGTGGAGACTTCACCACATCCTCTACCTGCCAACAATGGTATGTCTACATACGTTTGCACATCAAAGCACCACTAAACTAGTTGACTCAGTGTACATGGTCCCTCAGGGTTAAGGACATATTATCTATAGTAATAAGACAGTTTATGCACCAGTGTCTGAATCACTAAACTGTGCACCGTCTTGGTTCCTATTCAACATGATCATCGTGCTTGGTCAAGTGAATAGAAATCCCCTGTTCCCGTGGTGGAGACTTCACCACATCCTCTACCTGCCAATAACTTATTCTCGGTGAAGCGACCGACATCACCAAAGCTGTGAACTAGTTATAGGTCTACGCAGAACCGGTCCACGGGTCTCCCAAGCATGGATCCACCATACACCTCAGTGGCCTACTGTGTTCCCTAGGGTCCTTTATTATATATGAATTAACATATACCAAAGTAGTATTCTAATTAAAGTAATAACCAAAGTCATCTTTATTAATGTTAATACAAAAAATCCACGCTCAGGGCATACGAGCTACAACAACAATTTTGTAAAGTATGTATAAAGCCTTTAATTTTTTCCTAAAGTGAGGGCTTGAGCCCCCCCTGGCACCAATGTAGGTCTGCCCCTGGGTGGACCCCTAACAATGGTGATAGCGTGGTTCGGGGATTCTTTCTTTAAATATGTCGGGCCTTTACGTGCCCTCCCAGCAAAAAACTCCATTCCAGGTTGCCTGCTATTGAGCGGCTATGATGAGCGCAGGCCCACCGACTGGGGCCAACCTACTAGAGGAGACCTAAATCCTCTTTTTATACGCCACTGGTTCCTCCTCGCTCTGGTGGCCGCTCAGGTGGTTGTGGTGGACGCTCTGGTGGTCGTGGCATACCACCCTACTGTACTTATTGCCACAAGCATGGCCACTTGTTCGAGATGTGCTGGACTCTTCATCTTGAGAAGCGTACATGCCCTCCTGGCCAAGGGAAACCTGTTCGTGAACCTACTCAAGAGCCCATATCTACTGTCTCTCTTTCTTCACAGTAGCTACAATTGTTCCAGTAGTTTCAACAGTTCCTGCAGACCCAAATGAGCTCCGGCATCTCTTCATCGTCCGTACCGCCTATTGCCTACTTGACCCACTTTGGTACTCCCTTTCCCTGGGCTCTGGGCTCTGGGGTCTCCCAACATCTCACCCATGACCTATCTGTTCTTACTTCTCTTCGCCTCGCTACTATCCCACCCCTCCACACTGCAAATGGATCTCATCTCTCTATCTCCCAGTGTGGTTCCATCACCCCCTTGTCTGACCCGCCCAACCGCCTCACCTTACCCACTATTTATTATTTTCCTGACCTATGCATGAACCTTATCTCTGTCTCTACTCTTTGTGATGCTGGTTTGACCGTATCCTTTTTTGACTCTGGTTGCATTCTGTATGATTCTCGCTCGAGCAAGACGATTGGAACCAGTCATTGAGAGGGCAGTTTCTACTACCTTGAGTATCTTCACATGCCTCCATCTCCTCTCAGTTTTTATGGTGTTAGTTCGTCTGTGGCCGACTTGTGGCACAGACGATAGGTCATGTGTCCGAGTAACGACTTAAAAGCCTATTTCGATCTGGGGCTTTAGGTCATACTCCCTTTTTTTCTCTTTCCCCTTGTATGAGTTGTTAGCTTGGTAAGCTCACAACCTCCCCCGTTCGTCTTAGTGTGTCTCGTTTTGTTACTCCATTTGATATTGTTCATTCGGACATGCGGAGGCCCTCGCCCATATCATCTATGAAAGGCTATTTCTATTATATTTATTTCATTGATGAATTTTCTAACTTTACATAGGTTTATTTACTTTGTCATCGCTATAAGATATTTTATGTCTATACTGTTGTAGCTCGTGTGTCCTTAGCGTGGATTTTCTGTATTAACATTAATAAAGATGACTTTGGTTATTGCTTTAATTAGAATACTACTATGATATATGATAATTCTCATATAATAAAAGGACCCTAGGGAACACAGTAGACCACTGAGGTGCATGGAGGATCCATGCTTGGGAGACCCAGTGGACCAGTTCTGTGTAGACCTAGAACTAGTTCACAGCTTAGGTGATGTCGGTCGCTTCACCGAGAACAAGCTATTGGCAGGTAGAGGATGTGGTGAAGTCTCCACTACGGGAACGTGGGATTCCCATTCACCTGACCAAGCATGATGATCGGGTTGAACAGGAACCAAGACGGTGCACAGTTCAGTGATTCAAAAACTGCTGCATAAACCGTCTTACTACTATAGATAATCTGTCCTTAACCCTGAGGGACCATGTACACTTGGCCAACCAGTTGTGTGGTGCTTTGATGTGCCAACGTGTGCGGGCCTTCCATAGTCCAATACCACGGTACGTTGGGTTACCCGGCTGACGCTTGAGTGACATGTAATCCCTACAGGTTATCCGACGTCCAGTGTTGGATGGGTGCGGTTTGATGAGTCAATCTGTCCACACAGTTAACCCAGGCCTGGTGGTTGTCAGTATGACTGACGATGTTCCGGATACTAGGCATAGCACCGGAAGGTGTGTGGTGTTATAGATAACAAGTCATCAAACCCTAGTCAGATGATCGATCAGGATCTGACGGTGCTCCCCACCGCCCGAGTCGTATCATGGCACCAGTAATAGGAGGAACTAAGGATTATTGGAGTATAGTAGAGAACAGGGTTACGAGGGAGTAACATAAGTTTAGGATCACTAGAGTTCAACTCGCGTCGCACTCTGGGTGGCTACGCGGGTTAATCGGATTAGGGCTGATTAACGGAACTTTCGGTATGTCACCGAAACAGTTAATCAGGGATCCGGTTGCAGCTAGAGATCCCGAACCCTGAAGGTTCTACCCTATCGTTGCGTATAGGAATTGTTCCCCGACCTAGTTGGATACGTTGGATGCGAAGTAGCGCGATGGAGCGCAAGCCCGGAGCCAAAGAACCTAATTCACATGTGTTACGGGCCATAAGGGTATTTTGGTAAATACTGAAATATGGCTCAGAACATATTGAATATGGATCTTAGATTGAGTAGAATAATTCCAGGAGCTCACAGGCGCTGACGGAACTCGATTCCGAGTAGCGCACCTCACTCAGTCTCACTTTCAGTTTTCCGCTTTTTGTGAAGGGCGTTTTCGTCCGGACTTCACGATAGACACCTGGAAGACCTAAATCCGATCCCCCCTCATCCCTATCCACCTAGGGGCCGGCCCTAGGCTCCTTGGAGCCATGGGAGACCGGCCTTATAAAGGAAATAGGGAGGGGAGGGGCTGGCCCAATGGTTCTACTCCCTCCCCTCCAAAAATCCGACCCCTAGTCTCCTCCTTTGTGGTTTCGGTCAAGGAAAAGAGAGGAAGAAGAAGGGAGAAGGAAGAGGAAGGAAGGAGAAGGAAGAAAGGAGAAAGAGGAGGAGAAAATCTCACGGCTCGCCATCGCAACGGATTTCTCCGTCGGCTCGTAATCCCTACACTCAGAGACGGGATTTCGAGGATTCTTCAATTCGAAAGGACAAGGTGCTATCCGATAGTTTCCCATGCGATTCAAGTGCGGTTCTTCATCGTTCCATTTTCTCCGGATCATAGATCCAAAAGGTATGATGAATCTAAATACCTAAGTAGATGCATGCATGTCTTCCGTAGATCATAGTATGCCTCTAGGGTGTCCGCACATATGCTAAGATCATAGATTTGCATGTAGATTGTTTTGTATCACGAATTGTAATGAAACATACACCGTATAATCTTCGGATCTTTCTTTTGCTTCCGCTGCGACTCTGATTAGCGGATCCAATTCCAACAATTGGTATCAAAGCACGCTTTGGTGTATGTTTCATGCATGAATTCGTGAAAACATCATGTGAATATATGATGGCATATGTTTTCGTCAGGATTTGGCGTAGATCATGCATATGGATTGTCTTATGTATCGTCCTTTTGCAGGTGCCGCACTGAATAGTAATCTGTGATTGCATGCATCCGGGGGTCAGACCCCGGATTTTATTTTGCATTGATTATTATTGTGAATTTGTAAGGCTCTAGATGGGCGAGGGTGGGGGTTGACCATCCTCGGTTTCCTGGCCATGTTTCTAGGATTGTCTTGTTTACTTTCTAGCGAAATTGTACACGAACAAGCACTTGCTCGGAGCGTGTGAGTTTTTTGGTCACAGGAAGAAGGAGATGATGCTACATCCACGGTTCGGGCAAGCGGTACCATGGCGTGCAAAGACCCGGCAAAAGCGTGCACGTTGGCGATGAAGGGGATCGTTGTCAGAGATCGTGCAGAACGGAAAAGCGGGATATCTTGGCTATGCTATTCAGGTTCAGGGGTCGAACCCTGGACTTGATTCAGTTTGGATGTTTTTCTATTGTTTCTCTTTATTTCGTATTTAGAGAACCCCGATGATAATATGATTATCTTGCTTGTGAGTTTGTCTCTTGATCAGGCTTAGGGTTAGTACTAAAATTATGGATTCATCGGTGTCTCTATATGCTTCTAACACGTGCGAATCCGGTAGCTTGCTAAAAGGAAAGGCGGTAACCGCCCTCGTGGTAGTTCAGGTAGCCAAGTACTGTGCACCGAGATAGACACAGTGTTAGATTTGTTTAGTGATAATTAACTAATGTCTCCATAAGAAGTATGATAACCCTAGTGGGATGCCCTTTCCCCACGTGGTCCTAGAGACCAAGTTAGGTTAGGATTTCACTGTGTGATACCCGTTTCTAGATGAGGTTTGATGGTAGTATGAACTCATCATGATTTGGTTATGCCACTATTAGGTTGAGATCTGGCGGAGGTTGTCAGATGTCCCTATTTGGCCAGCATCGAAACCTGTAATGAGATAAGGTCTACTATAACATCAGGCATCAAATTGTAAACGAGGCGTCATCATAGTGGGAGTCCTTTCCACGTTGACCTTAGGCTAGGCTCCAGATCTTATGATTATGGGCAAACTAGTGAAGTATCGGGATCCTTGGAATCTATGTAATGTGATCCTTACAAGAAAGGCAAAAGCTAAGTATTCAAGGTAGGGACTATGATATTTTCCGAGGATACTAATGCTTTGCAGGAGGGTTTGTAATCCTAGTGGGAGCACGGTAGATTAGGGTCTATGTCTAGGAGGTCGTGACCTATCGAGATATGCATAAAACCTCATAAAGAAGGAATGTGTAAGAGGTTCCCTCCAAAGGGGAGCCTCTGGCCTCCACAATCAACCGGCTAAGGGTCTGGGTGGGAGGTACGCAGTTTGATATTCCTACCGGGTGAGAGCTGTGTTTCCTTCCATGTTGGTTCGCCTAGTGGTTTCCTTCGGGACATGGAGGATGCCAGTGGCAGTGGGTGACGGTTTTATCCTGCACCGCGGGAGCCTATAAACCCCCTTGTCGACACCACCTAGATTTGTGGGAAGCATCCGAAAGCTTGTGTGAAGCCGCTGTTGCTGCACACGCGGGTCATATAAAGCTGGCCAAAAGGAGACTGGGAGGTCTTTCAGTTTACCATGGGTAATTCTGATGAAGACTGGGTCGTAAAAATCCCGTTGGCAGAAGCGGTTGCATGCTCTCACCGAGATACTGTCTCCAATTCAGGGCCGATAGTTTCAGTGCTCCAACCCAGGGAATTTAGATTCCTGGATGTCTCCACTTGAGGTGGTGAAGACATAGCGGCTGGAGTAGACATTATCTATTTCTAAATTCCATAAAATAGATTATAGTAGACCCTAACTATTGCTTTAAACCATTGTTTACAGAAATCAAGACCAAGCTCGACCCCCTTGCCTCCATACTTAATGATAACAAACTTACGGGACCAAACTACGAGGACTGGAAGCGTAACCTAATGCTCGTCCTAAGGGTTGGCAAACACACAATTGCCCTAAGTACCCCTCAACCGGCCATGCCGGGACCAAGTACAATTGAGGCCCAGTTAAAGGAATGGAAAGACTGGCTAGATGCTGATGAGATATGCAAGTGCTACATTATGGTATCCTTGCAGACCGTCCTTCAGAAGCAAGTCGAAGACATGACCTTTGCTTCAGATATGATGCTCTACCTGAAGAAAATGTTCGAGGGTCGTAGTCAGGTAACTCGTTACCTGACCATCAAGAAATTGGTGTCCACAAAGATGGCAGAGGGGACTTTAGTTCGGGATCATATGCTGAAGTTGTTTGGCTATGTGAACGAGCTTGGTTCCTTCGATGTCATCTTGGATGCAGAGATCCAGACCGACATTTTCCTCGCGTCTCTGTCAGGAGCGTTTAAGGGCTTCGTTACCAACTTCAACCTTAACCGGTTGGAGATGTCTAACGCAGAGCTCCTAGCGGCGCTCCAGGCGGCAGAGGACGGGATGAAGGCAGGAGCTCAATCCCTAAACGTGGAGCGGAATTCTTCTATGAAAGCCAAGGGCAAGTTTCAGAAAAGAAAGTCTAAGAAGCCAGTGAAGATGGGCCAGGCGCAGTTGCAGGTTCCCAAGCAGAATGGTCCGGCGAAGCCCAAAGGAAAATATTTCCGATACGGCAAGAAGGGGCACTGGAAGGGCGACTGCCGCGCGGCTCCCAAGAAGGCTGAGACAGGTATATCTCAAATCCACATAGTGGAATCCCTTGTAGCATCCAGTTGTTCTCCAGTTTCATGGATTGTGGATTCTGGTTCCACTAACCATACTTGCAATAATTTGCAGGGGTTCAAGGAGACAAGAAAACTGGGTGATGGGGAGATAATCCTAAGCATGGAAACTGAGGCCGTGGTAGAGGCTGAAGCAGTTGGAGATGTCATCTTGCAGTTCCTTGATGGAAGAAGTTTATTACTTAGAGATATACTTTATGTACCGTCCTTGAGACGTAATTTAATTTTTGTTTCCTTATTGAATAATGAAGGTTTTTCAGTTTTATTTGATGCTTCTGGTGTGTCAATTAAATTGAATGGTTCCTTTGTTTGTAAGGGAAAGATACAGAATGGTCTCTATGTAATTAACTCTAATCATACGCAGGATAACATAACTGAAGCTTGTGTGATTAATTCATCTAAAAGGAAAAATCCCTCAGATAATCCAACACTCCTTTGGCATCTAAGGCTTGGACACATAGCCTCAGACAGGATTCACAGGTTGGTTAAGGTAGGACTCTTAAGTCCAAATGTCTCCGAAAGGCTACCGACGTATGAGTCTTGCCTGGAAGGCAAGATGACTAAAAGGTCTTTCCGAGCCAAAGGTAGCAGATCTAAGGAGGTATTGAAGTTGGTACACACTGATGTATGTGGGCCCATAAGTGTCCGTGCTATAGGAGGCTTCGAGTATTTCATCACCTTCACGGATGATCACTCGAGGTTTGGATACATATACCTAATGCGGCGGAAGTCTGAATCCTTTGATGAGTTCATGGAGTTCAGAGCTGAAGCAGAAAAGCAGACGGGTAAAAGTATCAAGTCTCTTCGATCAGATCGAGGAGGCGTATACCTATCGGATGAATTTATAGGGTACCTGCGTGAGCATGGGATCGTATCCCAGTTGACTGCACCAGGAACACCACAACAAAACGGTGTATCTGAGAGAAGAAACCGAACTTTGTTAGACATGGTTCGGACTATGATGAGTTATGCAACATTGCCACCTAGTTTTTGGGGATATGCCCTAGAGACGGTAGCATATACTTTGAACTTTGGTCCATCAAAGTCAGTACCCCTAACTCCTTGGGAGCTATGGTTAAAGCGAAAGACAAGCCTACAACACTTTAGGATTTGGGGTTGTCCAGCACATGTGTGGAAGGACAAGCGAGATAAGATGGAGTCAAAAACTAAGGTATGTCTGTTCGTTGGGTATCCAAAAGGGACAAAGGGTGGTCTATTTTATGATCCTGAGGATAGAAAGGTTGTCGTCTCGACGAATGCCGTATTCCTGGAGCAGGATTATTTAATAGATCATAAGCCCACCAGTAACGTAGTTCTTGAAGAATTGCTTGGTACTGATGGGAGTACGCAGACAGAAAACGTAGTGGGAGCCGATACCACTAAGATTAATGGTACTGTAGAATCGACTCCTATGGAACCACCGCAGGTTCGTCACAGTGGGAGGACCACAGGTGCTTCTGATAGATACATTGGAGAAGCCTTTATGGTTGATCCAGAGTTTTAGGAGAATGATCCTCTGAACTATGACGAAGCAATGGTATCCACTGACCATGCAGCATGGCAGGAAGCCATGGAGGCAGAACTGACATCGATGTCCTAAAACTCGGTCTGGACACTTGTAACACCACCTCACAATATTAAACCTGTTGGGTGTAAGTGGGTGTACAAAAGGAAAAGAGGTCCGGATGGTACCGTTGAGACTTACAAAGCTAGACTAGTCGCTAAGGGTTATACCCAGCGAGAAGGGATCGACTATGACGAAACCTTTTCGCCAGTGGCTATACTTAAGTCTATCCGGATCCTCTTGTCCATTGCAGCCCATTATGATTGGGAGATCTGGAAAATGGACGTCAAGACCGCATTCCTCAATGAGGATTTGGAAGAAGACATCTACATGTCTCAGCCTCCAGGCTTTATCGCAAAAGGTCAGGAAGGTCTGGTGTGCAAGTTGCAAAGGTCCATTTATGGACTGAAGCAAGCATCCAGAAGTTGGAACATGCGTTTTGATCAGGCTATCCAGTCTTATGGATTTGAACAAAACGTGGATGAACCATGTGTTTATAAAAGGAACGATAAGACTGCAGTAGTTTTTCTAGTGCTTTACGTAGACGATATCCTACTCATCAGAAATGATGTTGGAACGTTATCTATAGTGAAGGTGTGGTTATCCTCTCAATTTGACATGAAAGACCTGGGTGAAGCGAGTTATGTTCTGGGGATCAAGGTAACTCGATATCGCCAGAACAAGATTCTCTCGCTGTCACAGTCAGCCTACATAGATACTATCTTGGTCAGATTCAGTATGCACAACTCCAAGAAGGGACTGGTTCCATTCAGACATGGAATGAAATTGTCCAAGGATCAGGGTCCTAAGACTCCTGAGGAAAGGGCAGAGATACAGAAGATACCTTATGCTTCGGCTGTAGAGAGTCTGATGTATGTCATGCAGTGCACGAGACCAGATATATGCTATGCAGTAGGCATGATGGGCAGGTATCAGTCAAATCCGGGTCCAGGGCACTGGACTGCTGTGAAAAGTATACTCAAGTATCTCCGTAGGATGAGAGATTATGAGTTAGTTTACTCTTCACAGGAACTGATGCCGATTGGATATACGGATTCTGACTTTGCGTCAGATCCTGAATCCAGGAGATCGACGTCAGGTTTTGTGTTTTCATTAGGAGGAGGAGCTGTCAGTTGGAGGAGCGTGAAGTAGGGATGCATCGTAGATTCGACGACAGAGGCTGAGTACGTTGCGGCGTGCGAAGCAGCTAAGGAGGCGGTGTGGCTCAAGAAGTTCCTCACGGACCTAGGATGCGTACCGGGAGCTCAAGATCCTATTGTCCTTTACTGTGACAATAGTGGAGCGGTAGCACAATCCAAGGAGCCAAGATATCACCAGAAGAGCAAGCATATCGAGCGGAAATACTACATTATCCGGGACTTGCAGAAGCGAGGGGAGGTTGCAGTGACTCAGGTGGCGTCTGCAGATAACATGACGGACTCTTTCACAAAGGCGTTACCGACCAAGGCTTTTGAGAAGCATGTGGATGCCATGGGAGTTAAGACTGTTGTTCCTCGCTAGGTCAAGTGGGAGATTGTTGTAGCTCGTGTGTCCTAAGCGTGGATTTTCTGTATTAACATTAATAAAGATGACTTTGGTTATTGTTTTAATTAGAATACTACTATGATATATGATAATTCTAATATAATAAAAGGATCCTAGAGAACACAGTAGACCACTGAGGCGCATGGAGGATCCATGCTTGGGAGACCCAGTGGACCAGTTCTGTGTAGACCTAGAACTAGTTCACAGCTTAGGTGATGCCGGTCGCTTCACCGAGAACAAGCTGTTGGCAGGTAGAGAATGTAGTGAAGTCTCCACCACGGGAACGTGGGATTCCCATTCACCTGACCAAGCACGATGATCGTGTTGAACAGGAACCAAGATGGTGCACAGTTCAGTGATTCAGACACTGGTGCATAAACCGTCTTACTACTATAGATAATATGTCCTTAACCCTGAGGGATCATGTACACTGGGCCAACCAGTTGTGTGGTGCTTTGATGTGCCAACGTGTGCGGGCCTTCCATAGTCCAATACCACGGTACGTTGGGTTACCCGGCTGGCGCTTGAGTGATATGTAATCCCTACAGGTTATTCGACGTCCAGTGTTGGATGGGTGCGGTTTGATGAGTCAATCTGTCCACACAGTTAACCCAGGCCTGGTGGTTGTCAGTATGACTGACGATGTTCCGGATGCTAGGCATAGCACCGGAAGGTGTGTGGTGTTATAGATGACAAGTCATCAAACCCTAGTCAGATAATCGATTGGGATCTGACGGTGCTCCCCACCGCCCGAGTCGTATCATGGCACCAGTAATAGGAGGGACTAAGGATTATCGGAGTATAGTAGAGAACAGGGTTACAAGGGGTAACATAAGTTTAGGATCACTAGAGTTCAACTCGCGTCGCACTCTAGGTGGCTACGCGGGTTAATCGGATTAGGGCTGATTAACGGAACTTTCGGTGTGTCACCGGAACAGTTAATCAGGGATCCGGTTGCAGCTAGAGATCCCGAACCCTGAAGGTTCCACCCTATCGTTGCGTATAGGAATTGTTCCCCGACCTAGTTGGATACGTTGGATGCGAAGTACCGCGATGGAGTGCAAGCCCGGAGCCAAAGAACCTAATTCACATGCGTTACGGGCCATAGGGGTATTTTGGTAAATACTGAAATATGGCTCAGAACATATTAAATATGGATCTTAGATTGAGCGGAATAATTCCAGGAGCTCACAGGCGCTGACGGAACTCGATTCCGAGTAGCGCACCTCACTCAGTCTCACTTTCAGTTTTCTGCTTTTCGTGAAGGGCGTTTTCGTCCGGACTTCATGATAGACACCTGGAAGACCTAAATCCGATCCCCCCTCATCCCTATCCACCTAGGGGCCGGCCCTAGGCTCCTTGGAGCCATGGGAGACCGGCCCTATAAAGGAAATAGGGAGGGGAGGGGCCGGCCCAATGGTTCTACTCCCTCCCCTCCAAAAATCCGACCCCTAGTCTCCTCCTTTGTGGTTTCGGCCAAGGAAAAGAGAGGAAGAAGAAGGGAGAAGGAAGAGGAAGGAAGGAGAAGGAAGAAAGGTGAAAGAGGAGGAGAAAATCTCGTGGCTCGCTATCGTCTTCGCAACGGATTCCTCCGTCGGCTCGTAATCTCTGCACTCAGAGACGGGATTTCGAGGATTCTTCAATTTGCAAAGGACAAGGTGCTATCCGATAGTTTCCCATGCGATTCAAGTGCGGTTCTTCATCGTTCCGTTTTCTCCGGATCATAGATCCAAAAGGTATGATGAATCTAAACACCTAAGTAGATGCATGTATGTCTTTCGTAGATCGTAGTATGCCTCTAGGGTGTCCGCACATATGCTAAGATCATAGATTTGCATGTAGATTGTTTTGTATCACGAATTGTAATGAAACATACACCGTATGATCTTCGGATCTTTCTTTTGCTTCCACTGCGACTCTGATTAGCGGATCCAATTCCATGATCCAAACTCAATTTTTTGTGTAAGGGGCCAATGGGGTTTTTTTTTTTTTTTTTTGGGGGGGGGGGGGTTGGTTTTTGTGGATACTCCAAAACTGACCCCCTGAACTTGAGGAACTAAGCCCGATTCGACTCTAAAAACCCAACCCGACTCTAAACCTAAACTGACTTGACTTGACCTAAACCTAACCAGAAACGTTAAGCTCGACCTAACCCTAATCCTAACCCCCTAAATCTAACCCCAAAAAATCGAAATTTTAAAACCTAACCCCTAAACTCTAATCTAGGAAGTCGGGAAGTGATCCTCGATCTGCGTGAGCTTTGAAAGAGGGTAGGGAATCTTCCGCTTTTCTCGAAATTGACAGCGGAAGATACCGTTGAGCCTATAAATAGGGCTCAAGTGGCCTTTATTTGTCACCGTGCTAAGAATTCTTCTGAAACTTCTCAACTCTTAGGCTCTCCAAGCTCTAGGTTGTCTCCTCGCTAGATGTCTTCTGAAGGTGTTGCTGGATCAATGGGGAAGAAGGGTGTCATCCCTCGCTTGAAGAAGGGCTTCAAAGGCTTCCTCAAGGGTTCGTCGGAAGCCGAAGGTTCGAACCCTCAACCGGAGGAGAGGTCTCAGGCAAAGGGTCAGGCTCCTCGCCCCGAGCCGAGGCATCGAAGGGCAAGCCTTCTCAGCTGGAGGCGGTAGCTGAGACGATAGAGAAGAAGCTGAGGAGGCCCTATGCCAAGATGACTGCTCCTTGCAAGCCTTTGCAAATCCCTCACTTGGTGAGTATGTTGGGGCCGTTGATGCCATTGGAGGAGGAGCCTCTCTACAATTTCAAGAAAGGCTTCTACAAGATGGAGTCACGTCTTGATGAGTGGAAGGCATTGCTGAAGATCTTCAAGGAGTATAAACAGATGTCGAGCTTCCCGGTGATCCAGAAGGCCTTCGGTATCGACCCCTCGAGTTGTCTACCAAAGTGAGTAAGGAAAAGGGCTCGGGGACGATCATAGCTGAACTGCGGGATAACGCTGTCGTTGCTGCCGTTTACCGACTGACTACTGAATACGTTAGGTATCTGCCCCACAGACGGTGCCAAATTGTGGGGGAGGATTACGGCCATCGTACAGTCCCCCTCCAACAGTCGATTGATGGTTTAACCCTTCAGGATGTGGCAAGCTGTGAAGCACTGAGCTGTCGCTCATATGCTGTAATGTAGAGAGAGAGAGAGAGGGAGGGAGAGGGAGAGTTGACACAGGATGTGGTAACGAAGTTCAGCCGAAGTCTACATCTCCGTGCGGTAAGACGCAACCTTTGAATCCACAGTCTCCGAAAGGAATTGAGCCACTCTCGACGGGCCGAAGAGTGCTTACACATGTGAATAGAGGGTGGAGAAGGCTTGACTGGAGTCTGAAAACCATAAAGCTCTGGGAGCTCTGGAAAACAGAAAGTAGAGTTTGGAATCAGAACTTCCGGTCTGGATTATTTACAGAGTTTGCTATTTATAGAGCTTTGGTTTATCTGGAAAATATTCCAAAAATATTTCCATAAATATCCAAGGTTTGGGTAAATACCCGGTAGGGGATTCACCAGTCCCCAGACAGTGCGCGTGGGCCCTAGGCAAAGCTGCGGGTCCCATAGATATCTTTGTGGACCCTAGGCAGGGATGTGGGTCCCATAGTTGTCCCCATGGATCGTAGGCAGGGCTGTGGGTCCCACTCACAAGCGTTAGCCAAATTTTGCACCCACACCAACCACCACCCCCGTGTTTCGCCACCCCGTCATTCACCTCTCACCGCCGGCCTCCAACCTCACCAACCACTGACTGCCCGTCGTCGCACGTTTGCCACCACTTGCCATCGCCCGCCATCGTACGGCCAGTGGGTGACGGCGGGTAGTAGACAACAGTGCGGCGGCGGGCGAATGGTGGTCGACGAGGGTGGTGGCCGGCGGCGGGTGGTGGACGATGGCAGGCGGGGCGGCGATGAGTTGTCGGTGATCAGTTGGGGATGGTGGACGACGGAGGTAGCGAGCGACCGATAGATTTAATTTCTGATTTACTTTACACGTCAATTTAAATAGCCGTTCAAAAGTAATGGTTAACTTTACTGGTCAATACAAATAGCAAGAAGGAAATCAGATTTGCTAGTCGATCTGAAAGATTTACTAGCCCACATCTGATTTACTAGCCTTTACTTTGCGGGTCTGAAACAAACAGGCCCTAAGGCCTGTTTATATTCAGTCAACATGCTAACTAGTACGTACAATAAATCGGGTAAAAGTTGTACTTTGTTGTTGTTTGGATCCAAAAAGTTGTAGTAAAGTAAATAGTAGGAGGTTTACTACTAGCCAAAAAAGTTTTACTATGAAGAAGCCAAGTAAAACTTTTGATTTACTAGTAAAAGGCTCAAATGACCAACGTCAGCAATGACACGATCGAGAGGGCATCCCATGATGGATTCGACGATTTAGGAAGAGACACATGGCGATTTCAGTTTCAACGGTCATGATCTACGGGCCAAGTGATGAACCCTATGTGGAACCATTACAGGCCGCCGCCCACCACCACCTGTCGCCGCCCCGTTGCTTTGCCGGCTGCCGGCCACCACCTGCCGCCGCCCACCTTGTGGCGGGGGGCAAACCGAGTGGCAGTGGGCAGGGCGACGACGAGTGGTGGACGGCAGCCAACAGGGCGGCGACGAGTTGTCAATGACCGGCGGGGGGTGATGGACGACAGCGACGAGTGACCGATAGATTTAATTTTTGATTTACTTTACTGATCAATTGAAACACTCGTCCAAAAATAATGATCGATCAAAACAAAACAGTAAGAAAAAAAAAATCAGATTTACTAGCCGATTTGAAAGATTTACTTGGCCCACATATAAGGCATGCCATATCCCAAGAAAAAGCCAGGACCTTACGGACTGGCAGTCGAGCATTCACATGGCTGAAGGAGACCTCGAACTCACCCAGCAGGTTCGAGTGAACGTAAAGGCACCCGATCAACTGAGAGACCATGTTGTACTTTCTAATCCAGTGTCTGGTTGACTAACAAGTTGACTAAATTGGACAGCTTCTCCAAGCTTTCCTAAAGTCAACGGTCTGATGCTTGTTGGCTTTCCTTGACCAGACTTCACATGCCAATTTTGTAGTCCTAGCAAATCAGCGATCACAAGCAAGGGCTCAAAGAGGTCCAGAGATCAAAACGAGTGAAAGACATCATAGATTTTTATTTTAAGAACCCTCAAGGTGAGGGGGGTTTGGTACAGACCCCAGCCGGTTTATTAAGTAGGCCCCCAAAGAACGGCAGCATGAATGATATTTATTAAATTACATAACCCTTTGGACATGGAATCAACGACCGGGATTCACATGTGCAAATAAGGCACATCGGCCTTGAGGGAAATAGTTGCTCCACAGTGTACGTCGTCCATACCGGAAGTTGAATAAGAAGCCTCTCCAACATGTGAGAGAGGCAGTACCTGTTGGCTGTGTGTTTGCAAACCACACAAAACATGTGGGTTTTAGTCCCATATCGGTAAGGGGAAAGCCCCTTTATCAACTTAAAAAGGATTCTTCATTTCCCTCCACTAGTCATCACGCAAGAGGAGGGGTTCTACAAGTTCACACACACGCACGCATGCGTGCTAGGCCGGGCATGGGCTGGGCGGTGTGTATGTGTGCGCCAGTGGGCCTGGAGACGATAGCCGCTCCGAATTGAGCTGGACCCACATTATTTTTATTTTTAGTTCTGATTTTTTCCTTTACATCTAGTTCTTTTATATATTTTTTTTTTTTCTAGTCGTTGCTGCTAATTGCATGCTAGCCGTTATATGCAACAGAGAAACGAGATTAATGGGTCTCATTTATGCCCATATGTTGCTCCCTTTCTCCAGCCTTTGGTCACTGCACATAGGCCTATATAAAGCTCTGTACCGCAGTAGAGAAAGACATGAAATGCAATATCCCTTCTTGCATTTCGAAAGGTTGTCTCTTTTCTCTCTTTACAATCTGAAAGGTACGGCGAAGCCTCCTCTCCATTCTGATAGGGTCTTCTTCCATTGATTTCTTTTAGTCATGCTGGATTCCTGCGAGTTGTTCGAGGTTTGAATATCCTTCTTGAAGCCGTGCTGATAGGAAGGAGGTCGTTTGACCGAGATCATCATATCTCTGAGATCCATTGCCACGAGACCTGCACGAGAGGGGGCAATCAGATTCTTGGGACAGCGCCTAGCGCGATTTGACCATCAGGCTAGAGTTCCTAACTCTATTCTCATGCTCCTACTAGAACCATAGAAATCAACTTGCATCTAATACTAAACCCTAAATTATTATACCTAATTTATTTAGGAATTCTCTCTGTTAGAAAAGTTCGGCAAGATGCTTGACGGCTCCATAGAACCTTCTCTGCCTTGACAAATCATTTCTAATAGAAATTTGTGACTTGTCTTTGCATACTAATTAAATAGTTTTTTGCTTAACAAAAATATTTGATCTAAATAACCCTTCGCTATTAAGAATTTGATTAATTCCTAATATTGCTAGTTAAGAAAGATAAATTTCTAATAATACCGCCAGTCCAAGAGTCCGTTGGTGTACGAAGAGGATTGAGAAAAGGCCAATGCTATTCAACCAGGTAAAAGGCTTTACAGACCCAATCACAGTCGTCTGCTGTCTAATCCGTGAATGTAGTCCGCTTATGAACAAATCACGTTATAAGATATGAAATTGGCTAAATTTATCTCATATTTTCCACAATACAATAGTTGGGCCACTACTAAATAGTCTCCCCTTTAAAATTGCCTTCTCCATCCATTTGCCGAATCGCCATTTAGCCTTCCTTGAACAATAGGGCCTCGGCCTCCATCGGTGTACAAGGAGGAAACCTTTGGCCTAAGTTGAAAATGAACATGACTGACACATACCACCTCGAACAACCACACCAACAGAAACCATAGTGTTCTTCAATCCCTATAGGGGGAGGAACCCAGGCGCCTGTATCTTCCTTACTGCTTTCCTCCTGAACACTATGATCCAGCATCCTCAATGTTAACTGTTGGGTTTAGTCCAACATCGGCTAAGGACTGGACGGTGGTGTCTTCATATACCCTCTGTGGACCTTCCCTTATGACCATTTGTAGATACCCTCATGCCCCAAAATCCAGGTCTTAATCTTAAGGGGAGGTCCACAGATGGTATATGAAGTAGTGTCATCGCTTAGCTTCTTGGAAAATTCTATGGTACCCACTTCGGCACCGTAGAAATCTGTTAGATACACTCACACCCAAAAACCCGGATCGTAAAGGGAGGTCCACAGAGGGTATATGAAGACAACACTGCCCAGCTCGCTAGCCGATGTTGGACTAAACTCCAACAAAGTCTCTTTACTCCCATCTTGTTGATGCAGGACGCATTTGTAAGACTTCCACCCCTCTCAAAGATCGGGTTTCTACAAGGCTTCTGTACCTTAACAAGACTCTCACGAGAGAAAACTTGCTGAAGAAGAACAATCTGGACATCTTGGATCCGTCATATATTTTCTGAGGTTATCAAATGGAGACGACCAACCATCGCTTCCTCGAGTGCCCTTTTGCCGCAGCTATTTGGTCCTCCTTTTTGACAGATTTCAACATGCCACCACCAACTCCTGTTCAAAACACTTGCTCGAGATGGAGATTGATTTGGAGAACGGCGTCTCGAAGATTGTATAGTGGTATGTTGGTATGTTGGAGAACGGCGTCTCGAAGATTTGGAGAACGGTATGTTGATTTACAAAGGCATCTAGGCGTAGCGCAATTTCTGAATTTTCGAAGGCAAGGCGAAGAATGTTAAGACAGTCATCGTCACGATCGTCAACAACGTTCATCTATGGAGCAAGCTTTTGGGAGGCAAAAATAAAGATCCTTTATTTCGTTGTATGACGTATCTCGTTCATTTACAGACACCTTGCAACTTCTATTTAACTGAATAAACTGGTAGGGGTCCACCCAACCCAAGAAGGATTTTTCGAAAAAAAATCGATATGGTCGCCATTCACAACCAATCAGCTGGTTGTTGAAAGGTCCTGGGTTTAAGTTTTGTTACCTCCATTTATTTATTAATATTGCCCCACCCGTTTAACTCTCCACGTGCGGAAGAGGGCCCGCACGTGGGGGGTCTTAGTCAATGTTTTCAAAACCGAACCAGAAGACGAACCGAAATGCCATCCGGTTCGGTCCAAATCGGTTTAAACCGGTGGTTCAACCGTTTGAACCGCATGAAAATATGTTATTTTAAATAGATATTTACTAAATCTTTCAATGGCAAGGTTTGATTCCTAGGTAAAAATACAAACTGGTTTATTCAAAGACCGAACCGAAACATGTTCCGGGTCCGATCCAAACCGGTTGAACCGCCCGGTCCGATCTGGTTTTCAAAACACTAGTCTTAGTTTGATATGCATTATTAGCCTGTTCCCTAACAGCTTAAGCTTTTGGGTGAGATGGTCCCCTAACAATAAATAAGATACCCAAAACGCATTGACTGCTTACGCCTCCTTTGTTTTTTGGTTTATTAATTGGTGTGAAGCCTTAAGATTATAGGTGCCTTTTATCTTTGTGAAAACCCCACCAAAAATGTCACCTTGAATGCCGTTCAACTAACTCATAATAGCAAGAAGACATAAAAATTGAGAAATGCTATTCAGTCCGAAGGTTTTCCCAATTTTGCCGACCCGATTGATGTGGCAGCGTGCAATTAGTGGTGTAAAAGATTTAAATATCGCTAGTGGGTTTCAGCCACCAGTTGCATACTGCCACGTCAATCGGGCTGGGCAGAATCGGGAAAACCTTCATGCTGAATAGCATTTCTTATAAAAATATGTTTGTATAGAAGAGATATATATAGGGGGGTGTTTGGCATCATTCCAGAATAATGTTTCCATTCCCAGTATCATGGTTTGAAATTACCGATAGTATTTATTCCGGTGGAATGAAGGACTTGGGAACTATAAAATATCACTTCGTGTGTTTCTATGCCAACCGGAACACAGGACCATCAAATTACATTAGAAATAGTAATTGACGGTAATACCCTCTTCTGGAAGAGGATTAAGGGGAACAGTTGTTCCACATACCAAACACCCCCAAAGTAGCCATAATGAGAGTTATCCTTCCTGCATGAGACAGAACCTTTGCTTTCCATCATTTTAGTCGGGTTTTCATTCTATCATTGGTGAAAGAGCAGGCAACACTTTTAGCCCGCTCTAAGAAACGTGGAGCCCCCAACCACTTTTCTTGTTTCGGCATACACTTGATGCCCAATTCCTAGATAATTTACAATAAATGATAGAGGACTAGTCAAAATTAACTATTTGACCCGACCAGCTACCGTTTTGAAGGAATATATTCTTTATCGTGCACACTTCCTCCATAGAGACTCGCCCAAAAATGAGTACATCATCTGCATACATCAAGTGAGAGATGGGTAGCCATCTTATGCCTGCTTTGATCCCCCTCAACTTATCATTATTTGTTAGAATTGGTGTATTTTAAGCTTGTATAATTCTGGGTTTTGATCTATTAATAAATGATGAATGCTATTATATGAGATGCATTTAGGTACATAACATATTTGCATGTTCTTTCGAGAATAGAAAGCCATGACTACATTGTAGTCCACTTAGTTGAAGACTAAGTGGATTGGTCTCATGTAACATAAATCAGTTCGCATCTATGATCAGGTTGGTCGCCTCATCATGATAAGCTATTAGGGATGTCAATATATAGGAAGTCTTCACCATGGTTATCACCAGGCACAGTGTCTGTGGCTGAACATAACCAACATGGTGCACAGATCGGTGAGCAGATTCCGGTGCACTAAGTCGTGATTCTGCTTAGGATAAAACGGTTCTAAACCCTAAGGAACCACGTTTGGTGGGCTAACAAGTTGTGTGGTGCTTTGGCGCACTAATGTGCGAGGATCCAGTTACGTGATCCAAAATCATGGTGTACTAGGTTACCCGACTAGCTTCGCATCAGCGTGTCACTCTTGCAGACTATCCACACCCCTAATAGGAGGTGCTTTCCTTGGTCTAACTTAGCCAAATCCAGGCCTGGTGGTCATTAGTTGGACTATTGACCGGATTCAATTACTCGATGGGGTAATCAGTGATATGGCGTATATGATCAACTTGGAAGGAACCGAGTCTCATATGAGCACTAGAGCTGATGGTAGTCTCCACCGCTCAAGTCACATCATATCACTAAGTGGAGGGACAATGGGTTTACCACTACTAAGTGGAGAGCAGGGATATACGGGAGAATATAGCAAGTCCAGGGGGAATTGGAGTGCAGCCTGTGTCGCACTCTAGGCGGCTACGTGGGTTACCTCAAACTCAGATGATTGATGGTACACTTGGGTAGTGTATCGATCGAGTTCAAGTTGGAAGCCATGGACTCTGGTCCCTGAAGGTTCCACCTTATCCACATGTACCGTCCTTGAACCATTTCTTCGAAACAAAAGACACAGTTAGAGGAAGCGAGAAGTCTATATCTACGCTCCGTGTGTACTTCACTCTAGTGCACGGTAGATGCATAACTATATGCATGTACTAAGGGGAAACCCTAGACTAGTATAGAGACATATGTAGTTATCCCTTGCCATTAGTGGATTATGTTATATAGGTGCGAAGCACCAGAACATATTGCGAGTTGACTAGTTGACTTTACTAGGGGCACCCTTCAGGAATCCCGATGAATAATTAAATCACTAGTGTGCTTCACTTATGAGTGTTTTGCTAAGCCTCACACACGAGGGACAGCCAACTAGTGACATCGGGGAGTTTTGGTCAAACTACACGTCACCATGCACAAGTAGGGGCCGGCCCTAGATGTGGGAGACCAAGTCAAGGCCGACCCTTATTGTTTAGGGATTTGAATCCCCCTTTAATAGGGTCGGCCATAGGGATAATTAGGAGGCTTTGACCAGGTCAAAACAACTCCTATAAGTTAGGAAACGGGGAGATATAAGGGGAGAAATAAGGGGAGAGAAAAGAGGACCGGCCCTATCTTCTAGGAGGCTCTATCCTAGTGGGGGCCGGCTCTATAAAGGAATAGAGGGAGAGAGAGGGCCGGCCATAAGGTGGCCATACCCGTACCCCCTCTCCTTATCTCTATTCTCTCGCTCGTCTCATGTCTCCCTCGCTTGCGCTTCGTCTTCCTCGCGTGGAATTTTATAGAAGGAGATGGGTCATTTTTTAGAGGCACTCAGAGATCTAAGAGCGATGTTCTGTGCATCGTATGAGATCGGATAAACAAGAAGGCATCGTCTTCCCGCAAACCATCGACTTCTTCGCGGACGATCTTTCGTCTCCATCGACAAAGAAGATAATTCTCCACGATTAAAAGATCCACACGAAGGTATGCAAATCTCTAACACATAGATCTAGTATAATCATTGAATTGCATGCATGCTAGATATTCATGACGCTAGATTGCTATTAGGGTGTTTGATTCACGTGCACACACATGTATATTAGTTTTTAAGAAAGTTTTAATCATATAATGTGTACCATGAACGGTCTTTTGATCGGTAAATCGCTTCCGTTGCGAGCCTATACCATAGGGTTTTTCCAACATTAATTATTTTCATTTATAATAATAGTCGAGAGAGAATTTCAGAGCAAAAAAGAAATAGATAAAGAGAAAGAGGGCACCTTTGAAGAAGTCCTCTCGCTGCTCTAACCCTTCCTTCCAGGTTCCCATTAATCAGGATAGAGAAAGACAAAGATATAACACATGCTCGAATCAGCATACTAAAAATGAAGAGAATCTTATACATGCCAACATAAAAATGGGTCATTTTACCCGATCATAAGCTTTGACTATATCTATCTTGAGAGCAAATAATCTACATCGTCCCGAAACTTTGTGGATAGTTTTGGAGGACCTCTTGAGCAATAATTATTTTATCCACAATCTGTTGACCTAGGATATGCGCATTTTGATAAAGGGAGATACATTTATGCATCACCGATCTTAGTCTTCTTGCAAGAATCTTCAAGGAAACAAGGCCTGAAAGTGGTTAATTCTAGTTGGATTAATAAAGGCTGTCATGTATTCCAATCCCCGTTTACATCTCTAAGCATAGATATTACTAGTAAGAAACACGTGCAATGCCATGATGAATTTGATGCACGTCAGTTAGCACAAACGACATCACAACCGATTGAAGAAGCGTATAATAATAAGATTCACTCGTCCGGGTGTGATTCACTTGTTAGAGAGCGAAAGAGAGAGTACTAATGATTTATCTAATCAACATCAAATGACCATAAAATATCATTGAATTGATATTTATTATCTTTATAGTAGGGTTTTACTAGGATTTATGAGAGATAGCAGTGTTCACACACATAAGAAGGATTTTGGCCCTTGAAAAGTGGTCCACGTGTCATAACACGAGAGAGAGGCTTCCGTTTTAGTAATATATACTTAGGGGCATGCTATAATGCGGCATGCGGTACGTGCGGCACTGCATCACAGCCATTTGATGCACACATTGCGTGCATGTGATGCATGCAACGGTGCATCAGACGGCTACTATGCGGTGCCGCACTTACCGCATGCCGCATTATAGCATGCCCCTATATATATATATATATATATATATATATATATATATATATATATATATAGAGAGAGAGAGAGAGAGAGAGAGAGAGAGAGAGAGAGAGAGGGCTGTTACAGTGAGCTGTGAGCTGTCGGGGGGGAAAGTGAGCTGCGGGTATTTTGACACCCCAAGAAGTTATGGAATTTGATAAAATTTGGTGAGATTGTTGCCTAGGATAAGATGATCATCCTCACCAATTTTCATCAAATTCCAAAACTTCTAGGGGGGGTCAAATGGTCGAAGCAATTTCTGCAGATTTTAACGGTGACTGCGGATGGAAGAAATTGCTTCGACCATTTGACCCCCCTAATTTATCTCATATTTTCCACAATGCAATAGTTGGGCCACTACTAAATAGTCTCCCCTTTAAAATTGCCTTCTCCATCCATTTGCCGAATCGCCATTTAGCCTTCCTTGAACAATAGGGCCTCGGCCTCCATCGGTGTACAAGGAGGAAACCTTTGGCCTAAGTTGAAAATGAACATGACTGACACATACCACCTCGAACAACCACACCAACAGAAACCATAGTGTTCTTCAATCCCTATAGGTGGAGGAACCCAGGCGCCTGTATCTTCCTTACTGCTTTCCTCCTGAACACTATGATCCAGCATCCTCAATGTTAACTGTTGGGTTTAGTCCAACATCGGCTAAGGACTGGACGGTGGTGTCTTCATATACCCTCTGTGGACCTTCCCTTATGACCATTTGTAGATACCCTCATGCCCCAAAATCCAGGTCTTAATCTTAAGGGGAGGTCCACAGATGGTATATGAAGTAGTGTCATCGCTTAGCTTCTTGGAAAATTCTATGGTACCCACTTCGGCACCGTAGAAATCTGGTAGATACACTCACACCCAAAAACCCGGATCGTAAAGGGAGGTCCACAGAGGGTATATGAAGACAACACTGCCCAGCTCGCTAGCCGATGTTGGACTAAACTCCAACAAAGTCTCTTTACTCCCATCTTGTTGATGCAGGACGCATTTGTAAGACTTCCACCCCTCTCAAAGATCGGGTTTCTACAAGGCTTCTGTACCTTAACAAGACTCTCACGAGAGAAAACTTGCTGAAGAAGAACAATCTGGACATCTTGGATCCGTCATATATTTTCTGAGGTTATCAAATGGAGACGACCAACCATCGCTTCCTCGAGTGCCCTTTTGCCGCAGCTATTTGGTCCTCCTTTTTGACAGATTTCAACATGCCACCACCAACTCCTGTTCAAAACACTTGCTCGAGATGGAGATTGATTTGGAGAACGGCGTCTCGAAGATTGTATAGTGGTATGTTGGTATGTTGGAGAACGGCGTCTCGAAGATTTGGAGAACGGTATGTTGATTTACAAAGGCATCTAGGCGTAGCGCAATTTCTGAATTTTCGAAGGCAAGGCGAAGAATGTTAAGACAGTCATCGTCACGATCGTCAACAACGTTCATCTATGGAGCAAGCTTTTGGGAGGCAAAAATAAAGATCCTTTATTTCGTTGTATGACGTATCTCGTTCATTTACAGACACCTTGCAACTTCTATTTAACTGAATAAACTGGTAGGGGTCCACCCAACCCAAGAAGGATTTTTCGAAAAAAAATCGATATGGTCGCCATTCACAACCAATCAGCTGGTTGTTGAAAGGTCCTGGGTTTAAGTTTTGTTACCTCCATTTATTTATTAATATTGCCCCACCCGTTTAACTCTCCACGTGCGGAAGAGGGCCCGCACGTGGGGGGTCTTAGTCAATGTTTTCAAAACCGGACCAGAAGACGAACCGAAATGCCATCCGGTTCGGTCCAAATCGGTTTAAACCGGTGGTTCAACCGTTTGAACCGCATGAAAATATGTTATTTTAAATAGATATTTACTAAATCTTTCAATGGCAAGGTTTGATTCCTAGGTAAAAATACAAACTGGTTTATTCAAAGACCGAACCGAAACATGTTCCGGGTCCGATCCAAACCGGTTGAACCGCCCGGTCCGATCTGGTTTTCAAAACACTAGTCTTAGTTTGATATGCATTATTAGCCTGTTCCCTAACAGCTTAAGCTTTTGGGTGAGATGGTCCCCTAACAATAAATAAGATACCCAAAACGCATTGACTGCTTACGCCTCCTTTGTTTTTTGGTTTATTAATTGGTGTGAAGCCTTAAGATTATAGGTGCCTTTTATCTTTGTGAAAACCCCACCAAAAATGTCACCTTGAATGCCGTTCAACTAACTCATAATAGCAAGAAGACATAAAAATTGAGAAATGCTATTCAGTCCGAAGGTTTTCCCAATTTTGCCGACCCGATTGATGTGGCAGCGTGCAATTAGTGGTGTAAAAGATTTAAATATCGCTAGTGGGTTTCAGCCACCAGTTGCATACTGCCACGTCAATCGGGCTGGGCAGAATCGGGAAAACCTTCATGCTGAATAGCATTTCTTATAAAAATATGTTTGTATAGAAGAGATATATATAGGGGGGTGTTTGGCATCATTCCAGAATAATATGTTTCCATTCCCAGTATCATGGTTTGAAATTACCGATAGTATTTATTCCGGTGGAATGAAGGACTTGGGAACTATAAAATATCACTTCGTGTGTTTCTATGCCAACCGGAACACAGGACCATCAAATTACATTAGAAATAGTAATTGACGGTAATACCCTCTTCTGGAAGAGGATTAAGGGGAACAGTTGTTCCACATACCAAACACCCCCAAAGTAGCCATAATGAGAGTTATCCTTCCTGCATGAGACAGAACCTTTGCTTTCCATCATTTTAGTCGGGTTTTCATTCTATCATTGGTGAAAGAGCAGGCAACACTTTTAGCCCGCTCTAAGAAACGTGGAGCCTCCAACCACTTTTCTTGTTTCGGCATACACTTGATGCCCAATTCCTAGATAATTTACAATAAATGATAGAGGACTAGTCAAAATTAACTATTTGACCCGACCAGCTACCGTTTTGAAGGAATATATTCTTTATCGTGCACACTTCCTCCATAGAGACTCGCCCAAAAATGAGTACATCATCTGCATACATCAAGTGAGAGATGGGTAGCCATCTTATGCCTGCTTTGATCCCCCTCAACTTATCATTATTTGTTAGAATTGGTGTATTTTAAGCTTGTATAATTCTGGGTTTTGATCTATTAATAAATGATGAATGCTATTATATGAGATGCATTTAGGTACATAACATATTTGCATGTTCTTTCGAGAATAGAAAGCCATGACTACATTGTAGTCCACTTAGTTGAAGACTAAGTGGATTGGTCTCATGTAACATAAATCAGTTCGCATCTATGATCAGGTTGGTCGCCTCATCATGATAAGCTATTAGGGATGTCAATATATAGGAAGTCTTCACCATGGTTATCACCAGGCACAATGTCTGTGGCTGAACATAACCAACATGGTGCACAGATCGGTGAGCAGATTCCGGTGCACTAAGTCGTGATTCTGCTTAGGATAAAACGGTTCTAAACCCTAAGGAACCACGTTTGGTGGGCTAACAAGTTGTGTGGTGCTTTGGCGCACTAATGTGCGAGGATCCAGTTACGTGATCCAAAATCATGGTGTACTAGGTTACCCGACTAGCTTCGCATCAGCGTGTCACTCTTGCAGACTATCCACACCCCTAATAGGAGGTGCTTTCCTTGGTCTAACTTAGCCAAATCCAGGCCTGGTGGTCATTAGTTGGACTATTGACCGGATTCAATTACTCGATGGGGTAATCAGTGATATGGCGTATATGATCAACTTGGAAGGAACCGAGTCTCATATGAGCACTAGAGCTGATGGTAGTCTCCACCGCTCAAGTCACATCATATCACTAAGTGGAGGGACAATGGGTTTACCACTACTAAGTGGAGAGCAGGGATATACGGGAGAATATAGCAAGTCCAGGGGGAATTGGAGTGCAGCCTGTGTCGCACTCTAGGCGGCTACGTGGGTTACCTCAAACTCAGATGATTGATGGTACACTTGGGTAGTGTATCGATCGAGTTCAAGTTGGAAGCCATGGACTCTGGTCCCTGAAGGTTCCACCTTATCCACATGTACCGTCCTTGAACCATTTCTTCGAAACAAAAGACACAGTTAGAGGAAGCGAGAAGTCTATATCTACGCTCCGTGTGTACTTCACTCTAGTGCACGGTAGATGCATAACTATATGCATGTACTAAGGGGAAACCCTAGACTAGTATAGAGACATATGTAGTTATCCCTTGCCATTAGTGGATTATGTTATATAGGTGCGAAGCACCAGAACATATTGCGAGTTGACTAGTTGACTTTACTAGGGGCACCCTTCAGGAATCCCGATGAATAATTAAATCACTAGTGTGCTTCACTTATGAGTGTTTTGCTAAGCCTCACACACGAGGGACAGCCAACTAGTGACATCGGGGAGTTTTGGTCAAACTACACGTCACCATGCACAAGTAGGGGCCGGCCCTAGATGTGGGAGACCAAGTCAAGGCCGACCCTTATTGTTTAGGGATTTGAATCCCCCTTTAATAGGGTCGGCCATAGGGATAATTAGGAGGCTTTGACCAGGTCAAAACAACTCCTATAAGTTAGGAAACGGGGAGATATAAGGGGAGAAATAAGGGGAGAGAAAAGAGGACCGGCCCTATCTTCTAGGAGGCTCTATCCTAGTGGGGGCCGGCTCTATAAAGGAATAGAGGGAGAGAGAGGGCCGGCCATAAGGTGGCCATACCCGTACCCCCTCTCCTTATCTCTATTCTCTCGCTCGTCTCATGTCTCCCTCGCTTGCGCTTCGTCTTCCTCGCGTGGAATTTCATAGAAGGAGATGGGTCATTTTTTAGAGGCACTCAGAGATCTAAGAGCGATGTTCTGTGCATCGTATGAGATCGGATAAACAAGAAGGCATCGTCTTCCCGCAAACCATCGACTTCTTCGCGGACGATCTTTCGTCTCCATCGACAAAGAAGATAATTCTCCACGATTAAAAGATCCACACGAAGGTATGCAAATCTCTAACACATAGATCTAGTATAATCATTGAATTGCATGCATGCTAGATATTCATGACGCTAGATTGCTATTAGGGTGTTTGATTCACGTGCACACACATGTATATTAGTTTTTAAGAAAGTTTTAATCATATAATGTGTACCATGAACGGTCTTTTGATCGGTAAATCGCTTCCGTTGCGAGCCTATACCATAGGGTTTTTCCAACATTAATTATTTTCATTTATAATAATAGTCGAGAGAGAATTTCAGAGCAAAAAAGAAATAGATAAAGAGAAAGAGGGCACCTTTGAAGAAGTCCTCTCGCTGCTCTAACCCTTCCTTCCAGGTTCCCATTAATCAGGATAGAGAAAGACAAAGATATAACACATGCTCGAATCAGCATACTAAAAATGAAGAGAATCTTATACATGCCAACATAAAAATGGGTCATTTTACCCGATCATAAGCTTTGACTATATCTATCTTGAGAGCAAATAATCTACATCGTCCCGAAACTTTGTGGATAGTTTTGGAGGACCTCTTGAGCAATAATTATTTTATCCACAATCTGTTGACCTAGGATATGCGCATTTTGATAAAGGGAGATACATTTATGCATCACCGATCTTAGTCTTCTTGCAAGAATCTTCAAGGAAACAAGGCCTGAAAGTGGTTAATTCTAGTTGGATTAATAAAGGCTGTCATGTATTCCAATCCCCGTTTACATCTCTAAGCATAGATATTACTAGTAAGAAACACGTGCAATGCCATGATGAATTTGATGCACGTCAGTTAGCACAAACGACATCACAACCGATTGAAGAAGCGTATAATAATAAGATTCACTCGTCCGGGTGTGATTCACTTGTTAGAGAGCGAAAGAGAGAGTACTAATGATTTATCTAATCAACATCAAATGACCATAAAATATCATTGAATTGATATTTATTATCTTTATAGTAGGGTTTTACTAGGATTTATGAGAGATAGCAGTGTTCACACACATAAGAAGGATTTTGGCCCTTGAAAAGTGGTCCACGTGTCATAACACGAGAGAGAGGCTTCCGTTTTAGTAATATATACTTAGGGGCATGCTATAATGCGGCATGCGGTACGTGCGGCACTGCATCACAGCCATTTGATGCACACATTGCGTGCATGTGATGCATGCAACGGTGCATCAGACGGCTACTATGCGGTGCCGCACTTACCGCATGCCGCATTATAGCATGCCCCTATATATATATATATATATATATATATATATATATATATATATATATATATATATATATATATATATATATATATATATATATATATATATATATATATATATATATATATATATATATATATATATATATATATATATATATATATATATATATATATATATATATATATATATATATATATATATATATATATAGAGAGAGAGAGAGAGAGAGAGAGGGCTGTTACAGTGAGCTGTGAGCTGTCGGGGGGGAAAGTGAGCTGC
The DNA here is from genome assembly GCA_947650365.1 of Chamaelirium japonicum. NCBI lineage: Eukaryota > Viridiplantae > Streptophyta > Magnoliopsida > Liliales > Melanthiaceae > Chamaelirium > Chamaelirium japonicum. Next base: position 56,724,618 of record OX393550.1, read on the forward strand.
GGGTATTTTGACACCCCAAGAAGTTATGGAATTTGATAAAATTTGGTGAGATTGTTGCCTAGGATAAGATGATCATCCTCACCAATTTTCATCAAATTCCAAAACTTCTAGGGGGGGTCAAATGGTCGAAGCAATTTCTGCAGATTTTAACGGTGACTGCGGATGGAAGAAATTGCTTCGACCATTTGACCCCCCTAATTTATCTCATATTTTCCACAATGCAATAGTTGGGCCACTACTAAATAGTCTCCCCTTTAAAATTGCCTTCTCCATCCATTTGCCGAATCGCCATTTAGCCTTCCTTGAACAATAGGGCCTCGGCCTCCATCGGTGTACAAGGAGGAAACCTTTGGCCTAAGTTGAAAATGAACATGACTGACACATACCACCTCGAACAACCACACCAACAGAAACCATAGTGTTCTTCAATCCCTATAGGTGGAGGAACCCAGGCGCCTGTATCTTCCTTACTGCTTTCCTCCTGAACACTATGATCCAGCATCCTCAATGTTAACTGTTGGGTTTAGTCCAACATCGGCTAAGGACTGGACGGTGGTGTCTTCATATACCCTCTGTGGACCTTCCCTTATGACCATTTGTAGATACCCTCATGCCCCAAAATCCAGGTCTTAATCTTAAGGGGAGGTCCACAGATGGTATATGAAGTAGTGTCATCGCTTAGCTTCTTGGAAAATTCTATGGTACCCACTTCGGCACCGTAGAAATCTGGTAGATACACTCACACCCAAAAACCCGGATCGTAAAGGGAGGTCCACAGAGGGTATATGAAGACAACACTGCCCAGCTCGCTAGCCGATGTTGGACTAAACTCCAACAAAGTCTCTTTACTCCCATCTTGTTGATGCAGGACGCATTTGTAAGACTTCCACCCCTCTCAAAGATCGGGTTTCTACAAGGCTTCTGTACCTTAACAAGACTCTCACGAGAGAAAACTTGCTGAAGAAGAACAATCTGGACATCTTGGATCCGTCATATATTTTCTGAGGTTATCAAATGGAGACGACCAACCATCGCTTCCTCGAGTGCCCTTTTGCCGCAGCTATTTGGTCCTCCTTTTTGACAGATTTCAACATGCCACCACCAACTCCTGTTCAAAACACTTGCTCGAGATGGAGATTGATTTGGAGAACGGCGTCTCGAAGATTGTATAGTGGTATGTTGGTATGTTGGAGAACGGCGTCTCGAAGATTTGGAGAACGGTATGTTGATTTACAAAGGCATCTAGGCGTAGCGCAATTTCTGAATTTTCGAAGGCAAGGCGAAGAATGTTAAGACAGTCATCGTCACGATCGTCAACAACGTTCATCTATGGAGCAAGCTTTTGGGAGTCAAAAATAAAGATCCTTTATTTCGTTGTATGACGTATCTCGTTCATTTACAGACACCTTGCAACTTCTATTTAACTGAATAAACTGGTAGGGGTCCACCCAACCCAAGAAGGATTTTTCGAAAAAAAATCGATATGGTCGCCATTCACAACCAATCAGCTGGTTGTTGAAAGGTCCTGGGTTTAAGTTTTGTTACCTCCATTTATTTATTAATATTGCCCCACCCGTTTAACTCTCCACGTGCGGAAGAGGGCCCGCACGTGGGGGGTCTTAGTCAATGTTTTCAAAACCGGACCAGAAGACGAACCGAAATGCCATCCGGTTCGGTCCAAATCGGTTTAAACCGGTGGTTCAACCGTTTGAACCGCATGAAAATATGTTATTTTAAATAGATATTTACTAAATCTTTCAATGGCAAGGTTTGATTCCTAGGTAAAAATACAAACTGGTTTATTCAAAGACCGAACCGAAACATGTTCCGGGTCCGATCCAAACCGATTGAACCGCCCGGTCCGATCTGGTTTTCAAAACACTAGTCTTAGTTTGATATGCATTATTAGCCTGTTCCCTAACAGCTTAAGCTTTTGGGTGAGATGGTCCCCTAACAATAAATAAGATACCCAAAACGCATTGACTGCTTACGCCTCCTTTGTTTTTTGGTTTATTAATTGGTGTGAAGCCTTAAGATTATAGGTGCCTTTTATCTTTGTGAAAACCCCACCAAAAATGTCACCTTGAATGCCGTTCAACTAACTCATAATAGCAAGAAGACATAAAAATTGAGAAATGCTATTCAGTCCGAAGGTTTTCCCAATTTTGCCGACCCGATTGATGTGGCAGCGTGCAATTAGTGGTGTAAAAGATTTAAATATCGCTAGTGGGTTTCAGCCACCAGTTGCATACTGCCACGTCAATCGGGCTGGGCAGAATCGGGAAAACCTTCATGCTGAATAGCATTTCTTATAAAAATATGTTTGTATAGAAGAGATATATATAGGGGGGTGTTTGGCATCATTCCAGAATAATATGTTTCCATTCCCAGTATCATGGTTTGAAATTACCGATAGTATTTATTCCGGTGGAATGAAGGACTTGGGAACTATAAAATATCACTTCGTGTGTTTCTATGCCAACCGGAACACAGGACCATCAAATTACATTAGAAATAGTAATTGACGGTAATACCCTCTTCTGGAAGAGGATTAAGGGGAACAGTTGTTCCACATACCAAACACCCCCAAAGTAGCCATAATGAGAGTTATCCTTCCTGCATGAGACAGAACCTTTGCTTTCCATCATTTTAGTCGGGTTTTCATTCTATCATTGGTGAAAGAGCAGGCAACACTTTTAGCCCGCTCTAAGAAACGTGGAGCCCCCAACCACTTTTCTTGTTTCGGCATACACTTGATGCCCAATTCCTAGATAATTTACAATAAATGATAGAGGACTAGTCAAAATTAACTATTTGACCCGACCAGCTACCGTTTTGAAGGAATATATTCTTTATCGTGCACACTTCCTCCATAGAGACTCGCCCAAAAATGAGTACATCATCTGCATACATCAAGTGAGAGATGGGTAGCCATCTTATGCCTGCTTTGATCCCCCTCAACTTATCATTATTTGTTAGAATTGGTGTATTTTAAGCTTGTATAATTCTGGGTTTTGATCTATTAATAAATGATGAATGCTATTATATGAGATGCATTTAGGTACATAACATATTTGCATGTTCTTTCGAGAATAGAAAGCCATGACTACATTGTAGTCCACTTAGTTGAAGACTAAGTGGATTGGTCTCATGTAACATAAATCAGTTCGCATCTATGATCAGGTTGGTCGCCTCATCATGATAAGCTATTAGGGATGTCAATATATAGGAAGTCTTCACCATGGTTATCACCAGGCACAGTGTCTGTGGCTGAACATAACCAACATGGTGCACAGATCGGTGAGCAGATTCCGGTGCACTAAGTCGTGATTCTGCTTAGGATAAAACGGTTCTAAACCCTAAGGAACCACGTTTGGTGGGCTAACAAGTTGTGTGGTGCTTTGGCGCACTAATGTGCGAGGATCCAGTTACGTGATCCAAAATCATGGTGTACTAGGTTACCCGACTAGCTTCGCATCAGCGTGTCACTCTTGCAGACTATCCACACCCCTAATAGGAGGTGCTTTCCTTGGTCTAACTTAGCCAAATCCAGGCCTGGTGGTCATTAGTTGGACTATTGACCGGATTCAATTACTCGATGGGGTAATCAGTGATATGGCGTATATGATCAACTTGGAAGGAACCGAGTCTCATATGAGCACTAGAGCTGATGGTAGTCTCCACCGCTCAAGTCACATCATATCACTAAGTGGAGGGACAATGGGTTTACCACTACTAAGTGGAGAGCAGGGATATACGGGAGAATATAGCAAGTCCAGGGGGAATTGGAGTGCAGCCTGTGTCGCACTCTAGGCGGCTACGTGGGTTACCTCAAACTCAGATGATTGATGGTACACTTGGGTAGTGTATCGATCGAGTTCAAGTTGGAAGCCATGGACTCTGGTCCCTGAAGGTTCCACCTTATCCACATGTACCGTCCTTGAACCATTTCTTCGAAACAAAAGACACAGTTAGAGGAAGCGAGAAGTCTATATCTACGCTCCGTGTGTACTTCACTCTAGTGCACGGTAGATGCATAACTATATGCATGTACTAAGGGGAAACCCTAGACTAGTATAGAGACATATGTAGTTATCCCTTGCCATTAGTGGATTATGTTATATAGGTGCGAAGCACCAGAACATATTGCGAGTTGACTAGTTGACTTTACTAGGGGCACCCTTCAGGAATCCCGATGAATAATTAAATCACTAGTGTGCTTCACTTATGAGTGTTTTGCTAAGCCTCACACACGAGGGACAGCCAACTAGTGACATCGGGGAGTTTTGGTCAAACTACACGTCACCATGCACAAGTAGGGGCCGGCCCTAGATGTGGGAGACCAAGTCAAGGCCGACCCTTATTGTTTAGGGATTTGAATCCCCCTTTAATAGGGTCGGCCATAGGGATAATTAGGAGGCTTTGACCAGGTCAAAACAACTCCTATAAGTTAGGAAACGGGGAGATATAAGGGGAGAAATAAGGGGAGAGAAAAGAGGACCGGCCCTATCTTCTAGGAGGCTCTATCCTAGTGGGGGCCGGCTCTATAAAGGAATAGAGGGAGAGAGAGGGCCGGCCATAAGGTGTCCATACCCGTACCCCCTCTCCTTATCTCTATTCTCTCGCTCGTCTCATGTCTCCCTCGCTTGCGCTTCGTCTTCCTCGCGTGGAATTTCATAGAAGGAGATGGGTCATTTTTTAGAGGCACTCAGAGATCTAAGAGCGATGTTCTGTGCATCGTATGAGATCGAATAAACAAGAAGGCATCGTCTTCCCGCAAACCATCGACTTCTTCGCGGACGATCTTTCGTCTCCATCGACAAAGAAGATAATTCTCCACGATTAAAAGATCCACACGAAGGTATGCAAATCTCTAACACATAGATCTAGTATAATCATTGAATTGCATGCATGCTAGATATTCATGACGCTAGATTGCTATTAGGGTGTTTGATTCACGTGCACACACATGTATATTAGTTTTTAAGAAAGTTTTAATCATATAATGTGTACCATGAACGGTCTTTTGATCGGTAAATCGCTTCCGTTGCGAGCCTATACCATAGGGTTTTTCCAACATTAATTATTTTCATTTATAATAATAGTCGAGAGAGAATTTCAGAGCAAAAAAGAAATAGATAAAGAGAAAGAGGGCACCTTTGAAGAAGTCCTCTCGCTGCTCTAACCCTTCCTTCCAGGTTCCCATTAATCAGGATAGAGAAAGACAAAGATATAACACATGCTCGAATCAGCATACTAAAAATGAAGAGAATCTTATACATGCCAACATAAAAATGGGTCATTTTACCCGATCATAAGCTTTGACTATATCTATCTTGAGAGCAAATAATCTACATCGTCCCGAAACTTTGTGGATAGTTTTGGAGGACCTCTTGAGCAATAATTATTTTATCCACAATCTGTTGACCTAGGATATGCGCATTTTGATAAAGGGAGATACATTTATGCATCACCGATCTTAGTCTTCTTGCAAGAATCTTCAAGGAAACAAGGCCTGAAAGTGGTTAATTCTAGTTGGATTAATAAAGGCTGTCATGTATTCCAATCCCCGTTTACATCTCTAAGCATAGATATTACTAGTAAAAACACGTGCAATGCCATGATGAATTTGATGCACGTCAGTTAGCACAAACGACATCACAACCGATTGAAGAAGCGTATAATAATAAGATTCACTCGTCCGGGTGTGATTCACTTGTTAGAGAGCGAAAGAGAGAGTACTAATGATTTATCTAATCAACATCAAATGACCATAAAATATCATTGAATTGATATTTATTATCTTTATAGTAGGGTTTTACTAGGATTTATGAGAGATAGCAGTGTTCACACACATAAGAAGGATTTTGGCCCTTGAAAAGTGGTCCACGTGTCATAACACGAGAGAGAGGCTTCCGTTTTAGTAATATATACTTAGGGGCATGCTATAATGCGGCATGCGGTACGTGCGGCACTGCATCACAGCCATTTGATGCACACATTGCGTGCATGCGATGCATGCAACGGTGCATCAGACGGCTACTATGCGGTGCCGCACTTACCGCATGCCGCATTATAGCATGCCCCTATATATATATATATATATATATATATATATATATATATATAGAGAGAGAGAGAGAGAGGGCTGTTACAGTGAGCTGTGAGCTGTCGGGGGGGAAAGTGAGCTGCGGGTATTTTGACACCCCAAGAAGTTATGGAATTTGATAAAATTTGGTGAGATTGTTGCCTAGGATAAGATGATCATCCTCACCAATTTTCATCAAATTCCAAAACTTCTAGGGGGGTCAAATGGTCGAAGCAATTTCTGCAGATTTTAACGGTGACTGCGGATGGAAGAAATTGCTTCGACCATTTGACCCCCCTAGAAGTTTTGGAATTTGATGAAAATTGGTGAGGCTGATCATCTTATCCTAGGCAACAACCTCACCAAATTTTATCAAATTCCATAACTTCTTGGGGGGTCAAAATACCCGCAGCTCACTTTCCCGGGCGACAGCTCACAGCTCACTGTAACAGCCCTCTCTCTCTCTCTCTCTCTCTCTCTCTCTCTCTCTCTCTCTCTCTCTCTCTCTATATATATATATATATATATATATATATATATATATATATATATATATATATGTGTGTGTGTGTGTGTGTGTGTGTGTGTGTGTGTGTGTGTGTGTGTGTGTGTGTGTGTGTGTGTGTGTGTGTGTGTGTGTGTGTGTGTGTGTGTGTGTGTGTGTGTGGGTGTGGTGTGTGTGTGGGGGGGGGGGGGGGGGGAATAGGGAACACGGTCCTCCCGACTAGCCAACACGCTAGTCCTCCCATCAATTTGGGTGCCACATGACATTTTTTAACCATATTTTTTTTTATGAATGGTCAATTCACTCTACTTAGATTAAGATTTTTAAAAAAATTCTAAAAAAAAAACTTAAAAACAACCCGATCAACGGTCGATAAATTTAACGATAAACTATAGTGGGCAAATAGCCCTTGCTATGGTTAATTTAAAAATACCACTTTGCATTTTTTTTTTTTTTTGATTTTTTTTTTTATGATCATTGTTAGGAGTGGTGTACCCACCTTGACCAACCCCTAACCCGGGTTAAAAAGTGTCATGTGGCACCCAAATTGAAGGGAGAACTAGTGTGTTGACTAGTTGAGAGGACCGTGTTCCCTAGTCCGAATATACCATATGTTCTCATATGCCCTTGCTACCAACAACCTTTGCAATATTGTAGGATGACTCACAATCAGTTAAAAATCTTATTTATGCCTAATGATTTGATAGCAATTTTTTTTTAAGTAGAAACTAGATCCTAATAGAAGGAAGGAAAAAACTCAATAAGCATATGGGCCAAAGCCCAAACCGATCATTCAATCCAATCCAAACCAACTTTAATTGGATTGGATTTGATTCCAATCTTAGTTTGGTTTGGATCAGATTGAAAATCCTCAAAACCGACCAAGATTGGATCGGTTTGGGTTTTGGCTAAATAGGTTGGTTTTGAACCGATGCACACCCCACTAAAAGGACGAATATAGTCAGGGTATAATATCAAATTTATAAAAATTATCATTGCTTATAGAATCGCCCCCGATCCCTAATGAAATATTCTATTAACTGTAGATCCCGACAAAAAGTTTATATCTTTAAAGATCCATCGTAAAAGATAAAATTGCAATAAGTCCAATAGCAGCTAAAAATACGGATATGCTTACCAAAGTTATTTAATCTATCAATTTACCCTTCTAATAACCAAAGATGCGCGGCCGCTTTCCCCATGAAACAATCAGTTTCAAAACCTATTGTAGAATCACTATGGCTGCTATAGTGATTTCACTGTAGCCACTACAGTGATTTCACTGTGGCTGCTATAGAGATTTCGTCATGGCCGCTACAGTGAAATTACTGTAGCACTGTGTATCATTTTATATATCTGAGTATCATTTCAAAATCACTATAGCATATACAATAATTTCACTGTATCTACTATAGTGATTTATAATAATACTTAGATATATAAAATGATACTCAATCCCCTACAGTAATTTAAAAATAATATTCATATATACAAAATGGTACCCAATTTCCTATAGTGGTTTTAATTGGTACTTAGGTATACAAAATGATACTTTATTCCCTACAGTGATTTAAAATGATACTTAGATATACAAAAAGGTATTCAATTACCTACAATGATTTAAAATTATACTCAAATATATAAAATGGTACTCATTTTCTTACAATGATTTCACTGTGGTACTTGAATATATAAAATAGTACTCAATTCCCTATAGTGATTTAAAATGGTACTCATATATATATAATGAGACTTAGTCATGTAGTGACTTCATTGTAGGTGACACGCTGAAGTCTCTATAGTAGCCACGATGAAATCACTGTAGCTACCATTGGCACTATAGCAGCTATTGTGAATTAATGTGAGAGGATCTCATGAATATTTGTGGTATTTAAAAGAAATGCATGGTCCAAAACGGTTAGAAATGGTCCTCTTATGTGTTCAAAATGTGAAAGAGGATGGAATTCAATGCGATCAGAAAAGAAATACAACAGGAAAAAAAAAAGATATGGGATAATGAAATGGTACAATTGTCTTTTTCAAAATTCACCTCATAAAAAACAGGTTCACCGCATAAAAAACGGTTACGATAAGACATCTTCTATGTGCAAATCGTTAAAAAGGATCATTGCTGAACAAACTTTGATTATGTGGACCTATACTTATCTTGCAAATCATGTAGATGTTATGTACTCAACCTATACTTAATTTTTCATAATTTAATACCCCTTGAAGTGGTGTAAGTGGAGGTCATATTTGTGAAGTTGCAATCCAAAAAATTTATGGGTAAAAAGGTGGGAAAACCTAGCGGGGTATGCTAAGTAATTTAATACCCCCCTTTCTCGTGACATTCTTCTATCTTCAACAAATATTTTGCCGAGTTGGGCCTCACATCTTCACCCCCATCGTCACATGGTTTCTTCTCTACATGGGATTGCGGAAAATGTTGAGCCTCTCACATGATTGGGCATTCGTATTTCGGGCAAGCGGATCTCAGCTCGTGACCAGATGGTCATGGCATCCAAAGTCTTTTCCAAGTTGGCTAGTTGGAAATAGGGGTGGCAATCCTTGACCCGACCCGCCAACCCGACCCGAAGTTAGCGGGTTTGGGTTTGGCCTAAACGGGTTCGGGTCATAAACGGGTCGACCCGATTGACCCGTTTATTTAATGGGTCGTGTTCGGGTTTGTATTTATAACCCGATTTGACCCGTTTAACAAATGGGTTGTGTCAACCCGACCCGACCCGAGCCAACCAGACCCAACTCGATCAAACCCGGCCCAATCCAACCTGTCTTGACCCAACCCGACCCGTTTAGTAAACGGGTTAAACGAGTCGGGTCGGGTCAACCCGTTTATTAGGCGGGTCCGGTTTGGGTTTAAGTTTTTGACCCGTTTATTAAACGGGTCGGGCTCGGGTTGCGTGTTTTGCCCTTATACCTATGTCTCAACCCGACCCGACCCGACCCATTGCCACCCCTAGTTGGAAAGCAAGGTCGCTGTCTTTTCTGGCTGGATCAAGTCCACTTTAACCGTCATTCTGATTTATTCCTTGGCTAATAACTGGGTCTCAGATTCTATAATATCGATAGTAGAAAAAAGAGATGAGGCGTTTTCTATGGGCCAAATCCTCAACGGGGAAGGGTCTGCATCTGATTCGATGGGATCGATACAGTCTGCAATCCGACTTCGACTGGAGGGCATGGGCCTGGGACTTGTTCAGAGTCCGACTGGCATTTTTTTTTTTTTTTTTGGTATTACGAAAGGGAGGGGGGGGGGGGGGGGGGGGGGGGGGGGGGTTCACTGGACCACCGGGAGGCGCCACAGCCTCGCGCAAGCAAGGACAACCGCACACCGGCGGCGAAAAAGGTACACGGCCGAACAACCAACACCACCTCCACCTAGAGGAGGGGGAACCACAGCACAACACATCCACACACAGGCGGCACAACACAACACATCCACACACAGGTGGCGAACCTCGGACACCGCTCACCGACAGGAAGGGAGGAAAGGGGGAACCGAAACAACATCCAAAATTAACAAAAATAAATCCAAAAGAAGCGAGCCATCGCCGTTGTTGCCAGCCGTCAGGAACCGCTCACCACTCCGAGGAGGCGGTATGGAAATCCACCAATAGAGTACCTCCATGTCGGGGCCAGATCCGACGACTCCAGCAGCTCTGGGCAAGAGCTCGGTCCCTGAGATTGCACGACGAACGGTAGTCGGTCAGAGGAAGGCGTCCAATTGGCATCTACACTCAAAGACTGTTTGAGATGCTCATTTCTTTTTTTTGCACATGGGGCCGTCGGCCTTTTAGCCGAGGCCCTCCCTATTTCTCTGTTTCTGCATTCGGGACCTACGGCTTTTTAGCCGAGGCTCTCCCTTGTTTCTTCGTTCTGGGATTCAGGACCTGCGGCCTTTTAGCCGAGGCTCCCATTTGTTTCTTCGTTCAGACATTCAGGACCTGCGGCCCTATTAGCCGAGGCCCCCCCCCCCTTTTTTTTTTTTTTTTTTCTACGTCGACTTGTACTTTTCTTGCTATCTGACTTGGGCTTTTTGTCTTCTTCCCTCTCTTTTTTTTTTTTCAGGTCTCGGCGTTACGAGAGTTTTCTGAGTTCTGGCTGGATCGTCGATGCGGTCTCCCGCGGGAGTACGCATCTTCGTTTTCCTTTTACGCAAGTCTTCAACCACCGTGCTTCGAGACAGGGGGGCCATGTCTCAAATCGCACTCTATGTCCTTGGTGTGACCTACAGCTTCTTATAGTCTCTGGACTGTGGCATGGGCAAGTCCCATACCATTTGCCTCTCTTCCACTAACTTTAAATGTCGACTTGGCGGCGGAGTTAGTGACTATCTCCGAGTTGATGGTAGAGGGTAGGGGTGGCAATGGGTCGTGTCGATTCGGGTTCGTGTCGTGTCTAGTTTCGGATCGTGCCCAAAACCCCTAGACCCGGACCCGACCTGTTTAACTAGTCGTGTCTAGATCCTAAACCCGTACCCGACCCGCTAATAAACGGGTAGACCCGATAATTCCCATTTACCACCTGGGTCTATTCAGTTGACCCGATCCGACCTGACCCAAAAGACCTACTGGTATTATATATTACCGTATCGGATTGCGGGTAGACCTGACCCGACCCGACCCGTTGAATACTAAATGGTTCTTCCCGGGTCGTGTCCAGACCCTAAACCCAGACCCGACCCGTTTATTAAACGGGTCTATCGTGTCGACATGTTTATGACCCTAACCCGTTTAGCCCTGACCAGACCTGCAAATTTCGTGTCGGGTCGTGTCGGTTCTGCCGTGCCCGGTCCGAAATTGCCAGCCCTAGTAGAGGGTGGTGATTGGAATATGGAGTTGGTTATGGCTATTTTTCCTCATTGGAGTCGAGTTATTCTCTCTACCCATATTCTCACCAACCCTCCGGCATCGAGTGGTGTTCGAGATTCTCTCTTCTGGTATGGTGACTCTTTCTACCCGTGACGCTTATTTGACGCTCAGTCGGATGCTGGCCAGGCTCCGATTTTGGTGAATCGACCTTGGGGGAAACTCTGGACGGCTGCTGCTACTTCTCCACGTGCGCTATGCTTTGGGTGGAAAGGAGTATTTACATCGCATTGGTATTCCAGTCTCGCTTGATTGCTCTAGATGCCCTTCTGGGATTGAGACTATAAATCATTCTCTGTTTAATTGTCGTCCTTCTCGCGCGATCTAGCGATGGGTGTTATGCCGATCTCGGACCTCTCTCGAGCCTCTATCTTCTTTGAAAGAGCTGCTCCAACTATTCCCGTCGTTGGATCGTGGAAATCCGAGTATGGGTCGTTGGGTGAATGAGTACAGCTCACTACTGTGTGGGGTAGTTGGAAGAATCGTAATAAGTTGGTTTTTGAAAACGTGGAGGATAAAGGGGCATCCTTCTTCCGGCCTATAACGTTCTAATTTGATTAGAGTCTCTTGGCAATCGCCTCCGGCCGGTGTCATATTGCTCAACTTTGATGGTTCAATTCATTCACATTTTTCTCTAGCTGGATTTGGCTTTGTTTTTCGAGACAGTATGGGGATTCTTCTTCTGGCAGGATACGGTTCTCTGCAATCTTCTTCATCTTTTGTTGCAGAGAAACTTGCTCTTCTCTATGGACTAGTATACTACTCCAAATATTTTGCTCCGCACCCGTTATGGATCGAGGCCGATGCTCAGGTGGTCACTCAAGCTTTCCAAGCCATCGATCCGAGTGATCCAGTTCTTTTGGAATGCCGGTCTCTTTTTGATAAGGCTGCATTTGGGCGGGTCCGTCATATTTTTTGGGAAGTCAATCAGGTTGCAAATTTTATGGCTAATTGGGGTTGTCGGTTATCTCATATTCAGCTACTTACAGAGGCTTCAAATGTAGAACTCAAGCGATCGTTGATTCTTGATCGTGCATGGACTTACTTTCCATGGCTTCTTTATGATCTGGATATGTTGGGTTATTATCTGGACTGCTGTAATTAGTTTTGGGAGTTTGTCCTTTGTAGTTTGGTTTACCATATATATATATAGGGACTCGATCAAGTGAGAAACCTCTTATATGAGAAACCTTGAGAGAAACCTATTTAAGGGTTTCAGAAGTTGATGAAACGTGGTAGGCATGCTACAAATGCGAAGTTGATCATCCTAACCAAAAATCATCAAAGACTTATTGACTTGGCATACATAGCACGTCTGCCAAGTTTCATCAAACCGTTAATTTGAATAGCATATTTGATAAGACTAGAGGTTTTAGATTTTGATGGTTTTTGGTGAGGATGAACAATTTGGCATAGGTAGCACGCCTACCGAGTTTCATCAAATTCTAAAACGTCTAGGTTGGTTTCGC